>CM077025.1:151203425-152403425 GCA_039090855.1 Macrothele yani | reverse complement strand
GTGAGTTATGAAATCCGCTCAATGAGTGTAAGTTCTTCCTTGAAGTCAAAGAGCTAATACAAGCTTCTGCATTTCAAGCATGCGATTCAGAAGCGTGAAAATCGTGTCGTATAGACAGAAAACCTTTCAGAAAAAAATCCTTCTGCTAATTCTCATCGTTGTCATGATGCTGCACAAATACAAATGTTATAATTGATGTAAACGTCTCGCTGTTTAAAATCGATATATTAGCAATCGAAATAAACTGAAAAGAACTGCCGTAGTAAATCCAAAATAACGCATTTTATATTTTACTCTCCAAATGATACCCATTTCTGGGATCACATAAGATATTTCCAATTGCTATTCGGTGCTCCAGGAAAAATAACGTCAGCCTGTACCTAGTGCATGCAGAATCACAGATGTATTAAAACACAGCGTATATCAATAAAATCGATAGTCGTTTGCGCTGCTATACCTAATAATTGTTGATTTTTCAAAAGCAACTGAATCCCCAACAAAATCATCATTTCTTTTTTCTGATCTTTCTCATATAAGATGAAATACAGTTAATTTTCTTTTCGAGTTAATATGAATCAAATTAACGGTACTAAAATTATTTCCCTCAATACCCCCCCCCCCCCCCCCCCAAAAAAAAAAAACAATGTGCCTGATAGTTGGCCGATAATGACGGTATTTAGCATGAACAACAGAATGCAATATCGATGTTTTCCCGCACCGTGAGCGGTTTCATACGCTGGAGATTTAGATTACCTGTAACCGGATCAAATGGGTGGAGAAGTTGCCAGATTCGGTTTAACCCTTCGTTATTAATGTTTCTGCCTTTAAAATGAACTACACCAATATAAAGAAAATGATGGATGTCTGCGTGTTTTCTCACACCTTATTGATAATGGGGAGCTCTACCGAAGTGATCCTTACGTTTAAGAAAAACAATGCCATCCCCGGGTTTCGGTGGGTTAATGCTCCCATGGGCTTCTATGACTACCTGTAATCGCTGGTCTCTGCGTGGAGGCCACTGGTTCCAGGGAGGGACACACTTATTGTAGTAAGGTAAAAGTCCCGCTCATCAGGAGCTCCAGCCATGGACTAGCTCTTATGATTAGCAAGTCCCGCTCATCAGGAGCTCCAGCCATGGACTAGCTCTTATGATTAGCAAGAAGCGTGCGTCTCTGAACACTCGGCAAATAGGTCGACTCTAACGTTATTTCAAAATACACCAGACCGTCAATACTCAAGAAACGTTTACAGCATAGTATATCCCTTTATTTAGTGGTGTGATACCCATAAATATTCGCCAAGCTTTCGCTCTCCACTGGGAGGCTTTTTCGAAGCGATGGTAGACATAAAATGCACCGAATTAGAACACGTAAAAAACAAAGACAATTTTTTGAAAATGATGACCCTGATGACTTCGTTACAGCATTGTTTCATGAGAATAAAGAAGTTGGATTATAGATGAACTTACGGAAAACAAACTGACGATCAATGCTTCCACGGGAACTTAAGAATTACAGGATCACGGAGTAACTAAAGAAGTAACTGACGTCTACATTTACGTATCTTGGAAAACAGATATCAAGTGAGCCACATCGAAGAAGAAATTAATAGGCGGGAAAAACTTGACCGAAAGAAACAGTAACACTTCCAAGAGCAATGTATCACTATGTCTTAAAATAAAGGTGTTTAATCAATGCATCCTTGTAGTTCTTATGGGTCAGAGACCTGGACCTTAACTAAAACAGATATTCAAAGGCTGCGACAATTGAAAGATGCATGAAGAGATGCATGCTCTTCAAGGAAAGTCGTGAAAAGGAACTCATGATCAAGAAAATGACCAGAGGGAATCATATCATGATCAAAATAAAGACCAACAAGTGGAAATGGGCTGGATATATTGGTGAAAGAACTGATCACCGTTGCACAATTGAAATACATACATACGACGGGACAGGAAAAGACCCAGAAGACGACTACGTGGAAAATGTATGGATCAAATTATAAAGCATGCTGGAGTGACAGGGAAGAGAACTGCTCAAACCGAAAACTGTTTGAAGGGACTTGGGAAGACCATCCAGCAGCAAATTGATAATGTTGATGTTAAACCTTAATACATAAAACGTTTGTGCATTTTGAAATTTAACATACTACTGAAAAAATTATGAATGTCGCCCTGCGATTTTGAAGCCTTTGCCCAATTTTTTGTTATATCAACTAGAATAGTTCATTACTATATCCACATTACTTCAACAGTTCTGTGTTTAGGAAATTAAGTGTTCTAAATAATACACACGGTATGGCTATTTTACTACCCATCTTCGTATTATGTACATAAGAAAAAAGAGGACAGGTGATGTTATCGTTAGAACAAAAATTGAATGTATGAACTGAAGAGTGCTTGAGGAATTTTGAAGCATAGACAATGTCTCTCTACAAGATAGACATTGTCTATGAAAACGTCTATCAATTTATCACAGCACATTTCAGGGAAATTGGAACTGTAGATATTATAAATTTATCACAGAACATTTCAGGGAAATGGGAACTGTAGATATCCTTAATTTATCACAGGGCATTTCAGGGAAATGGGAACTGTAGATATCCTTAATCAGTTTTCCGTTTAAAAAAATTCTGTTCTTAAATTGGTTTGAAATGGTGAAAAAATAGCTTAGTTATTGCCCACAAATAAAATTATTGCGAACTCATGGGTTGAAAACGTGGGTAATCGGTATCAACCTTCTGAACCCTCATAACCTTGCAATTTAACAAATTATAACGTAACCTCTTTTGGAATTTGAACATTTATCGCTCTTCTTACGTTATTTTAAAACATAACCATACAATGAAAGACTTCCTAAATTAAAACTTAACGGCCAGACGAAACATTTAAACAGAAGTCAAACTTACGGAAATTGGCTTTATTCCAAAACTATTTCATCAGCACAACATACTGTAGCACTTCACATTTTACTTAACAAATCAGTACCAACCGCACATCCAACACCCCACACGAGCAACTGTTGTATCGTAGTTTTTATCTATGTTCTTATCTCATACATTTACACGTCACGTTCATTCTGACCTCAGTTGTGTTGCCAACAGTATTCGTTTGAGAGAGAAGATATCACGTTAAGTGTGAAGTATACCTGAGAACAAACTCAAAATTTACATAGGGAAAGAAACTAAAAAGGAAAGTTAATTTACAATATACGTCACAAAATATATATTTCGGTGCTTTAATTAGGCTATTTCAAGTTGTAGTTAATTAGGTGTACACTTCAGGCAAAACCGTTACTTGAGGCATTACGGCGACAGTGTTTCCTTCCAAGAGTCTTGATGTTTCGTTTTACCAATCATAGTGGCCACTCAGAAAATGTGAACATTGTTTTAAATAATACATTTTACAAAAATGAAAACCAACAGTGCTTGACATTGTGATGTTAAGACGTAGCAGAACCACTATGCAAAGCAACTTGTAAAACTCTGTGTGTATATCAGTTCTGCGAATTTTATTAAAATCATGGTATACATAATCAAAAGCAGTAACATACGGGTACGATTGGGTCTGGTCACGAGATTGTTTGTATTATTATTATTATTTCCAACATGACTGATCTCGCATGGCTTAGAAATTTCTTCGTGTCTTTGAAATTAATATCAAGGCAAAGCATAAACACAATAGCAAAGAATATTTACGTATTTTGGAAATCTTAAAAACGGTGATAACTTATTTCCGCTGCCTTATGTTATTGTATAAAACAATATGAAGTCCTTTCCGCATAGCAAAGGGAGAATTTTCGGAAAAATCTGAAGCGTGTGTTGTATGTTTTGAACGAGAGAAGTTTAGGGGGAAAATCGAACCTTAGTGGCATGTATTTTTCTTCAATATCATTTATAACGAGGCAGTTTGAACTACGCATTAATACTAACAAATAATTCAGTCAATTTATATAAAGGCACCCATTGCTGACCTACAAATTCATTAGCAGGGGAAGTTCACATCTTAAAAACACCCTTCACTGCGCTTGCTTTAAGTCTTAATAAACCATTTCCGAGATAAATTGCGTAAACGAAATATCAATTTCTTACAATTTAGAACATCTTCCCGTTCAAACTTTTTTCATTCGCAGCTTATATAAACAGTTATTATGAAGTCGTATTTTCATACTTTCTAAACTGGCAAACGCCGTGCAGTTGCTATAATTAAAATATAGGTTTTAAGCAGAAGTTGTGTTATGAATAAATAGTCAGTTTCTTTAAGAACCGAAAATATATTCAACGTATTCATGATCGGTAATTAATAGATTTATGGAACACTACGTTGTTGGAGGATATGATGCTGTACTCAAAGTGCTTATGAATATTCAGCAGGCCATTAACCGCTATTTTCCTGAAAGTAGTTTCAGCTACAATTACTCAAAATACGCAACAGATGGGGTTTGCCATTAATTCTAATCAAATGTGATGTTAAAATTGACCTACCTTCGTTTTAGTCTTCTTTCCCGGAGAAGGTAGACCTCGTCGATGAGACATTCTGGTAAACCGGTAAGGGAGAAATAAAGTTAACCGGCGTGTCAAGTCTTCTCGTTGAAATGGTAGTTGGTGTAGCACTTAGTATTTGAGAAAAGTTATTTCTCAGAATAGTGACGTAATGCACCTTTTTGACAAATCCATTGCTGTTTTCGGAGGTGGCGAAAGAGTTGATCGAAATCAGCTTATTTGGAGTTTTATTTACCGGCGTTCTTTCACCCCCGAACCTCAAAGGAGATGAGGTTCCTTCTTTGGCTGTGAAAGTATATATATGGCTTTAACTCCGAAAAGCCTAGTGTATGTGTATTGGTAACGTTAGCTCTTTGTCGATCGCACGTGCGCGACAGGTAGAAGAGAACAGGAAACACAGATCACCCCACACGAGGCGCCATCCTGTGAAGTTCTGAGCCGAGGAAGGAACAGCACCGAGGGGAAAACTCCCGAGGAGGAGGAGGAAGACTCCGGACGCGCAGCTCGGCGCGCTGCTGGCTCAGTCCACAGACTTTGCACAGGTAGATGACGAAAGCGGAGGGTGGCAGGCAGCTGACGGTGAACTGCGATCCCGAACTGGGAAGCAGAAAAAAAAAAAACAAAAAAAACCCAGCATCAAACCTCGTCGAATTGGCATCTGCCGAATTTTTATTGCCTACACTTCAGATTTTACGGCTCATTTTTAACGAAGTAATCAAAGCCGTAACCGTTTCGTCGCCGGGGGCAACAAACGTGCGGCAAATGTTCAGTTAACCTATGACTTGTAGAAACGAAAACAAATATTCACAGAGGAAATGAAACATACGGAGAAAGAGAACGTTTTAAATTGTTTGTTTCCTGAAAAGCGCTCAGTTTAACGGCAAAGGTTGGATTCTTGATGAGATTATTTTCAAGCGTGAAATGTTTCTTTTACGGAGTTGCGCTAAACAGAAATAAAAAAACACATCGTTTTTTGAGCCAAGAGCAAGTGAAGAGCAAACGTGGGATGGGGTTCTGTAAACATGCCATAAGAATTTTTCATGACGTAGTTAAAGGAAGTGCTTCCAATACAGTATATATGAACGCATCAGAAAACGTTAAAAATATATGCGTACTCTGAAAACTGGTAAACGCATGCGTAAATATACATGCACTGCCTGACAAAATTTATCAGAATAGTCATATATATCTATGGAAGGAAACACGTCAGGTAGTAAAGCTTTAGAAATATCACTTTATAACGAAGTAAATTTCTCCGTCATTTTTGGTCTACGCCGGGATGCGAACCCGAGGCCGCTTATTCCGGAACAAGTCGCTCTACCAACTGAGCTACGCAGACGATTATTCTGATTCCTATCTGCCTTTATGTCGTGTGCGTCCTGCTGGCAGGTACGTCACAACTTGACATGCACCTTTATTTAGCCTTCCTTTTGAGTTTCAGTTCTCATATGTAAATTTCGTTACTTCTTGGTTTAATATTTTCTCACTGAATGGCTCTTTCCTTCCCCAAATAGCTCTTAGGGTTTGGAAAAAATGACAGCGAATCAGAGCAACATAAAATAACTACATAGAATGTACAGAGTATGGAGTTAGTGGAATGGTAGAGATGTTGAGAGATTGAGAGCAGATTACTAAACAAAGTCATCGCTGTTTTCACGTTTTCTTTAATTAACACACAGCAACCGAAAAATTGTTATCCAGACACCGCTGGGATCGTATCCCAGATCTCTCAATAACTGCCTTGTGAAGTCAGATGCTGACAAATAAACACACATAGCGCCTTGGATTGTTGGCCACCGTAGCGTAAGGCGAACGCACTCGGCTAGTTATCGAGAGATCTGGGGTTCGATCCCAGCGGCGTCCGGATAACAATTTTTCGGTTGCTGTGTGTTAATTAAAGAAAACGTGGAAAGAGCGATGACTTTGTATTGTATATTCACATTGTCTCCACGTATTTAGAAGATTTTCACAGATAACTAAATGTTGATACTGCAAAAGAGGTAACACCTGTTGCGATAAATATGATAGATGAAAAAGAGTAGATTTATCTCTGTGTTGATACCAGCGAGGTTATATTCCAGTTGTAGATTATAATGATGTCCTTAAGCGTAAGTGCATGGCGATTGAATTATTAGAATTACGTAAGTCAATAGCTGATTCTTTCTAACTGTCAATTTAGTTACTTTTTTCTAAAGCTGGATGTATCTGCTACGAAGTTATCTAAGTACATTAACCAAATAGCTAACAATCAGTAAACCAATTAAATTAAACTACAGCTGACAAAGTTGAAACTCTATAATCAATTTTAGGCAAGAAATACACTCAAGGGATGAACCTACCAAATTATGAAAAATATTCGCATTTATCCTGTTTCGAAAATGTAAGAACTTAAGTACACTAAAACAGTGCCTTACATATACGGTTCCTAAAACTATTTATAAACGAAAAAATGATAGCAAAGTCACTGCTATATTTTAATACATTAAAAACACGGCTGTACTTTTTTTGAAAGTTTTACCTGGCATGAAAGAAAATTGAATTATTCTGAAAATGTAAGAATCCAGAGTTAAAGTAGTAGCAGCACCGGTGGTGCACTGGTCTAAACGCTGGCTTCTGACCATTCGTCCGAGATGGGTCAGGGTTCGAATCCCAGTAACGCATGGATGTTGTGTATTTCTTACGGCACTGGCTCTCTCGCTTCCCTGGAACCAGTGGCACTAAATTAGGGACGGGCTACTGTTTATAGCCCACTGATTTGCTCACGGTGGTCGCTAAGGTGGTTCCACCTAAAATCTCTGCCTTATGTTTCCAGTGGTAAAACTTCTTTACATATTTTCTTCGCGATTAATGTGTTCCCACGGAAAAAAATTAGCACATCGGTAAAACTAAGTTATAGCATGGGATACTTAATACTTGCTACAACATAATACAATCCGGCATTTGTTTGTCCACTGACATCGTCAATGTTTAGGTCGCGCCACCTATTAACAGGTCTGTACATTATTCAAAGAAAAATTATTGATTTTTAATATAATTATGGTTGTCTTTTAGCAAGTATTAAGTATCCCATGCTATAACTAAAAGTTAGTTTTATCAATCTGCACATTTTCATTCTTGGGAATACACTAATTGCCCCGGTTACAAAGTTTTACCATTGGAAACATACGGCAGAGATTTTAGGTAGAACCACCTTAAACCCCCAATAAAAAAAAAGTTAAAGTAACCATATTCTTACAATTAAAGAAATAACAGGTGTCATCTTTCGGTGCTTAAGATCGATTATATCAAGTTGAACTTGTCATCCTCGTGACACTGTTATTTAAAATGTTACAATGATTGCGGGGGATCATTTCTGCGGGAGAGTTGTCCTAATAAGATGACCTGGTGATGAATACACAATAGTCAGCGATATGAAAGTTCACAAAGGTAAATAAATGCAACGTAGTCGTCCCACACAAGAGAGTTCTCCCGGTTATTCTGAGATCCTTATCCCACTGTGATGCGAGTTAATGTATTGCTTATTATAGAGGGGGAAATGTATACCTATAGTTACATTTAATACATTTCTGTTTTTTATCCTCCTGGGCTTTCCCTGCACAGCCGTGCCAAAGGCTTATCAGAAAAGTTAGGGAACCAGACCGTAACTAGGATTAGACATAGATGTCCTTCTGGTTCCGGAAACTCAAAGTCTCCCTTGCATCTCGATTAGATTCTAATTTTGTACTAGCTTTATATTTTTTTTAATTTTTTAACCGCTATTTGATTGTTTCTGAAAATAGATAAAAGAGAGCATCCATGGTTTGAGGAATAATTATTTATACAGTATATATATATATATATATATATATATATATATATTAAATTTTATTCCTTCAGAAATAACACAGTGAAACGTTCACACAAACGACACAAGACATCCCGTTATCACTGGAAGTTCTTGTACAAGGCAAGCCTCAACCAAAGGCCTAAGCCTCGGACAAGCATCGACTAATAATTGCTGCAGTGCCGATGATTGCAGTCTTTAGTAACTCGGTAGTTGTTATTGTTGTTGTTCCAAGTCGGGTAAAGTAGTCCATGAATTTGGGTGATATAGTCCCTAGTGCGCCGATTATTATTGGCAGCACTGTTGTGTTTTTCTTCCAACGTCGGGTAGTTTCCATAGATAGAGCCCTGTATTTGTCTATTTTCTCCTTCTCTTTTTCCAGTACTCTACAATCTCCAGGGATGGCAATATCGATTAGGGTCACTTGTTGATTTTCAATCATGGGAATGACGGGTGTATTTGCGGTTATGTGCTGGTCAGTCTGTATTCGAAAGTCTCATAAGATTTTTACCTGGCCATTATCCAGGACTTTATCTGCTATATGTTGCCAGGCCTTTTCAGAAGTCGTGAATTCAAATTTGTTGCAGAGTGACCAGTGGACCTTTCGGGCCACATCGTCATGCCGCTTTTGGTACTCGGTGTAGGCAACGACCGTGCACTCGCAAACCAAATGATTAACTGTTTCTTCACGGTTGTTACAAGACGGCAAAGGATACTGTCACTTGAGCCCTGTATTTTGGCCTTCATCACGTTTGTCTGAAGGGCCTGCTCTTGTGCAGAAAAGAGCAAACCCTCAGTCTCCCTTCGTAAAGTGCCTGTCTTTAGCCATGATCAGGTTAAGTCGTGTTGTCAAGTTTGTTATCGATTCCTTTGAAAAAAGCCCCGTGTATGGGATTATTCTTCCAATTTTCTAGGAGGATATATATATATACACACTATATTGACAAAAGTCACCGGACACCCCTTCAAGAGCAAATGAATGGATTTGCTGCGTTGTTAACATGGGCGGTACAGCTGCAAACGGTACAAAAAGAAGCCTGTAGCTGACAGCGATCGTATCGCACTGTGAGGTTGAGTGAAAATGTTGCAGTGGGAGAGATATGACTTTGAGAAAGGAAAGATTGTTGGGTGTTATGTTAGTGGGTTGTCCATAACAGAAACCGAGAGGCGTTTAAATATACCCAAGTCAACTGTTTTGGATGTACTGAATAAGTGGAAGACACATGGTGTTCCTGAAGCAGCAAAATGTACCGGTAGACCAAAGAAATTAAGTGACAGAGGACGTCGAAGCCTCAGGAGAGTCATTACAGCTAATCGACGGAGTACTGCACAAGACCTCAGTGTACAGGTGAGTAAAAATGCTGGAACCTCGGTATGAACACGTACCATTTGCAGAGAACTTCATTCCATGGGTTACCGTGGTCGTGCGGCTGCTCATAAGCCTTTCATCTCCACTCTGAATGCTACTCGTCGTTTAGCATGGTGTAAAGAACATTTATCGCGGACCGTAGATCAATGGAAACAGGTCCTATGGACTGATGAATCCATATAAACGATCCATCAGTCTGATGGCCGTGTGTGGGTATGGTGGCAGCCGGGGGAGCCCTATTTACCACAGTGTACTGTTCCTACGGTCAAATTTGTGGCTGGCAGTGTACTCGTGTGGGAGTGTTTTTCGTGGTATGGTCCCGGCCCATTGGTTATCGTAGACTAACCTGTTAACCAGCACGTCTACCTCGATATTCTGGACAATTATGCCCTACCAACTCTGTGGCAATACTATGGAACCGAGCCTTTTTGGTAATAGCAGAATAATGCACCGAGCCATAAAGCAAGGTTTCAAAATCGCTTTATTCTAATTTATCATAAGAAAACATAAGAGGGAGACGTACAGTATTGGGCATCTCACTGGGAAATAATACAAAACTGTTAAAAACATGATGGTATATACACTGCAATGACAATGGGGATGAATAACAAAATGCTGCAAGCAAAGCTTATTGAATAAAAAAATTGCAGAAGTGACAAAGAGAAACACATCGTGTCACATGACATTGGCTGGGCATGATTTACAGGATAACACAGGCGAAACAATAGTACACAATTAGAAAAAGAACAGCACAAACACCGCCGTGAAGGTAAAACATTACATACATGAGATAAAAACACAGCGTGCACAATTGTGCAAGTTATTTAACGAGGGCACCAAAGCAACATAATACAGGCGGGGTGAAAGTAAGTAATGTACACGAGTAAGCATGAAAATACACTGAGATGGCATTAGCATTCACAATTCAACGGTAGTGTGGATTGCACGAGTCGTAGAGTGGAGGAGGGCCACCAGGGTGCCAAGGAAACTAAGCAAAGGAGGTGTAGAATGTCCTAGGGTTCTGATAGGTGTAGCAGTCCAGAATCAATCGCAAACCATGGAGCGGCCGGCGCCCAGGTAGCATAGAAGGTGGCTTCTCGACGACTGGAAGAAGCCGACTGGTACTCCAGGCGGAGTCGAGAAAGCAATCGATCTTGAAAATGGCACAAAAGTGCTGCGCTGGCCTGGTGTAAAGAGACCGGCGAGGAAATGCTGCGGAGTTGTTGAAGGTATACGTAAATAACGTGTTTAACCAGCACGAAAAGATAGGCACATACTGAAGGAAGAGTTGTAGGTGGATGAGCCCGCAGAAGAAGATGTCTGTAGGCAGTGAACGGAAGATCTTGAGAACAAGAGCGACTGGCAATCCGGAAAGCCTGGTGGAGGAGAGGCATCAGGATGGGACAGTAAAGGTAGACGTGAGAAACGTCTGCCTCCTGTGCGCAGAAGGAGCAGAGAGGGGAGGAGAGAAGAGACATGCGAAAGAGAAAATACGGAACAGGGAGGCGATTATGCAAAAAGAGCCAGTGGGTATTAATTTCAAGAGGGGCAGATAAGGGTGAGCGGGCAGCGGCCCAGACAAGAGGAAGAGAAGCAGGGGGAACCTCCAGAATAGAAAGCGGTGAAGGGGTGTCAAGGTGCACTAGAAAACGATAAAGAGATTTAGAGGAGAGAGAGGAGAGAGGAAGAACCGCGTTTGTGAGTCGGAGGAAAAACGGCAGCGGAAGAGGGGCAGAAAAGACAGAGACGAGACCGGTGGGGGAGACAAGATCAGGGAAAAGCGAAAGAAATGCAGTTAGCAGAGAGTCATAGACCAAATGGGCGGATGGGGACGAGAGAATAGCAGGGGGAGGCCAGAGAGAGGGCGCCAGGATAGATCCGAGTTAGTGAGGTCTTGTACAGTTACTACACCTGCTCGGAGCCAAGAGGGGAATGAAAAACAGGGGAGATGGGGGGATGAACAAGGGAGTTGAAGAAGAGGGGTTCAGAAAGAAGCTCTAGAGTTGAAGAGGGAGGGGAGCGAATGAGGGGGAGAGAGCGAAGGTGAATGAGGGCTTCAGAATATGCAGGTGGGAGTTTGGAGGGGGGAAAGGACAGCAATCCATGAGAACTAAAGAAAGAAAGGAAAAATGTGGGTTACGCAAGGAAGCAAGAACGTCACGTACCTGAACTGCGGAAGCCACTGGAGCCGTGAAAAGGTGAATGAAGTTGATCACTCGGCTTGCTTTGTAGCACAGCGGGACATCAGGTAGGCCAGCACCACCATAGGAGGGAGGAGCACAGAGCTTGTGGACGTTAATCCAGTGATGACCTGCCCACATTACTCGAGTAAGGCAGCGTGTAACCTCCTGGAGACAGAAAAGCGGGGTCGTAGATGCAATCCAAGAATGCTTGCAGATGGACAGAAGGTATGTCCTGGTGAGATTTGCACGCTGGTAGTAGGACGTACAGAACTGCGCACGACACCAGAATGCAGCTGTGCGGAGGAGGCGAGGATGGAGTTCCGAGCGAGTTGCACTGGATGTAGCTTGTGGTGCGCCTAAGTGCACACCCAGGAAGCGTTGGGTAGTGGATGACCATGTGGCCCCCCATGGAGCATCCAAGCGATTGGACCACGACCCGCACCACAATCCAGTGCTCTTAGACGTATTCAGTTCAGCTGCAGAACATGAAGCATATGCGGAGAACAAACGACGAAGCAGTTGGAACTGTGAGTCGCTACGAATGCAGACGGTGATGTCATCTGCATAAGCAGAGTAAATGATTGAGTGATGCCGTGAGCTGACAACTGGTGGTGGAAGTTGTGCTAGAAGAGATGTTTGCAGAGAGCGTAGAAAAGGCTCGACGGCAATCGCAAACAGTTGACCAGAAAGCGGGCAGCCCTGACGAACTCCCCGCTTAAAGGGAACATGTGCTGTGAGAAAAGATGCCGTCTTGACATGGAAAACGGCGTCTCGGTAGAGGGAGAGAAGAACGGAGACAAATTGTGGAGGAAAGCCAAAGTGTAGCAGGGTTTGTGTTAAATAGGCGTGTGAGATATTATCGAAAGCGGAACGGAGGTCTAAGGAAAGGAGAGCAAGAGGTTCAGAATGAGTCTTGGCAAGATGAATGAGATCGCGAAGAAGTTGAACATTGGAGGAAAGAGAACGGCCAGGAACAGTATAGGTTTGAGAGTCAGCAAGGATGTGAGGGAGGATAGAGTTTAGTCGACGGGAAAGAAGCTTAGTATAGAGTTTATAATCTTGATTGAGAAGAGAAATGGGGCGCCAATTTCCCAAGTCAAGAGGGTCACCCTTCTTGGGAAATAGGACCACATGTGCGTCCGTGAAACTCCTCGGGAGGGGGAGCAGTTAAATGCAGCAGAAAAAGCGGAGAGAGGAGAAAAGGCAACAAAAGAGGCAAGAACGCACGGTAAAAAGGAGAAAGAGAGGCCGTTCGGACCCGGAGCGGCATGGGGGTTAAGGGAAGAGAAGGTGTCGGACACCTCCGTGGATGTGGGTGCAAGAGACAGGGTGGGAGCAAGATGAGACGGAACTTGAGGTAGGTTATTGAGAAGATGGGGGAGAGCAGAGGGAGAAGGGGGAGGAGTTTCACTGAACTTGGTGGTATAGAACTGACGAACGTGAGAGCAAATCGCTGCCGAATCGGATGTGATTTCGCCAGAGGGAGGCGAAGATGACGAAGCGAGGTAGAAGACTTACGTGCAGATTCCATTGATGTTAGAAAATCATAGGTGCATTCCTCCGGATTGAGATGTTTAATGCGCAGACGTAAAAGTGCTTGCTGCGCAAGAGGTTTCAGCAAAGCCTGGAGCTCAGCCTGAAATGCTGGAAAAAGCGGATCTGATAACCCAATCATTGTGAGCATCTGACTGGCATGATCGAGGCGCATCTGACTAGAAGTCTTCATGGTGAAGGAAAGTTGCTTGATATGTAAGAGGAGCTGATGCTTGACACGAAGCCAATACGTCAAGGTACAGGGTGCGGAATGCAACCCTGCGCGACGAGCAGCGAGAAAAGAACGGACAGAGGCACAAAATTCAGGATCAGTGAGGAGATTGGAGTCAAATGTCCACGGACGAACAGTCCGAGGAGTGACGCCGCAACAAACACTGTGAGGGTGACCGTGCAGTGGTCTGAGGAAGCAGTAGGTTGATGTTGCAACTCGGTAATAGACGCAAGAAGCGGTGTGGAAACGTAAACCCGATCCAAGCGTGCAGTTGATGGAAGCTGACTCCCAGACGAGCGCCACGTGTGTGAGGTCTCTGTGGATGAAGGCGCCTATAAGTATCGGTGAAGGAGAAATCAGCAACAAGGTCATGGAGTAGTGCGACGAGATCCGTCCGACGCTCTCGTGACGAAGGAGAGCGATCCAGAGCCGGGTCAAGGGTGCAATTGAAGTCTCCACCCAAGAGCACACGATCCGAAGGTGAGACTTTCGAGAGAGCTTTACGGAGTTTGGTGAACAAGATGGATAAATGAATAGAGGTGCATGGAATATACACATTAAAGATGTGAAATCGAGCTCCGCCAACTGTGAAGGAGACTTGCTGGAGTAAATCTCGGCATAAGTTCTGCACTGAGAGTGCAGTGAGGGTGGATCGGAAATGTTGATGTATTCCGATAGCAAGTCCACCATGAGATGAGTAGCGGAAAGCATGATGGAACACATAATCGCTAGCACGCCAGCGAGTAAACAGAGTGGAGGAATGGCAGTTTGTTTCTTGTAGTAGTAACAGATCGGCCCCGAGGGGCGAGAGGTCTTCCATTACAAGAGCATTCGCTAGGGGGCTAGCGAACCCTCTGCAATTAAGGGTCGTGACCTTGAATGGACTGGTCAGTCGTTGGTTGGAGGAGTCGCGGAGCAACTTTCAGGAGTTGTTGTAATCGGTTTACGCAGCCAAGGGTCCATGAGTGGTGCAGGGGGTCATGAACAAACCCACGAAGGTACTTAGCAATGCATCCGGCTTGCAGGAGCAGCGCGGGAAGAATGTCTTCGCGCTCTCGGAGGTAGTCATACGTCGACTCCAGGTTCGTGGTGTGGGTGCAAAACTGATAGTAATCTCCAAGATTGAGAGGTTCTGAAGGAGCACCACATTTGGAGAGAACACTTGAAAAGACCTCAAACGAAGGCGGAGACCCATCATCATCAGTGTCCCTTTCAATTTCTGTTGGCGCAGGAGAGGGAGAGATATCTCCTGAAGATTTGGTAGTACGGAACGGTTGCCCATCCGCAGAGGAAGATTTCTTCTTCTTCCTCTTACGTCGGGTACCTGTACGAGTGCCAGAAATTCGTTTTCCAGGGAGCGACGATGCTCGGGAAGCTGACGCAGAGTCAGAGGAGTTATCGGCACCGCCGTCACACTCGGAGACACCAACAGTGAAGACTGGTGGGAAACCAGCGGCGAAGTCTCCCGATGTTGCCACGGGATGAGGAGTAATAGGTGAGGTGAGCACTGGAAATTGAAGGTGGGAGGTGAGATCAGCATCAAAAAACGCTCGTGGACGAGAGGCTGTAGATATACTTTTTGTGTAACTCGGCCCTGGGGCAGTTGGCACATTTGAAGACGGTGCAGGTCGAGAGCGAGATGTAGCAGGAGGCTGCTTAGAGGCGGTAGGCACTGTAGAAGCCGTGGGAGCTGGATACTGGTTGTTGGGGCATCGAGCACGCTGATGCCCAAGTTCTTTGCAATTAGCACAGTGTTCTGATGTTAGCATGTCAATTCTGTAGGAGAGCTGCCCACATCGGACGTTTAGGATCCGTGGGAACTTACGGAGATGCTCCTCTGATGGAAAGATGAGTCGAACACTCCGGCGAAAACTACGAACATTCTTATTTGCAGGATCCTTGGGCGCAGCTGAATGTGTGATAACAGGACCAACAATCTTACCACACTTACTAAGTGCAGTACATATCATCGCATCCGAGATTTCGGGGGCACCGGATGCAAGGAGACCTAAACAGGGCGCCTGGAAATCGGTTCAGCTTCCAGGTGGTGGTCTCCCAGGTCAAGACCAAAGTTTAGAAGCGTGTCTGCATGCTCTTTGGATGTGAAATAAACAATCACCGTCCGCGGCCGGCGGGTGAGGTGAGTAATGGCTCCGGCTGGAAGAAAAGCAAGGAGCGTATCACAATAGACTTTCAGCGGTGTATTCGGAAGAGCATCCAGGCACACTCCCAACTCGCGGGTGGAGTGAAGTTCCTGCGCAGCGGGTGAGAAGTGCGGAACGTCCAATTGAAGTGAGTCACCATGTATCTGGACATGGGCATCTGCAAGAAGAAGGCGAGTCGATTGCGTCGGTAGGGACGCACCTGAGGTAACGCTAGAATAAGAGCGGGAAGGCAATCCTCCATTGGAAGGCAGAGGTGCAGCGCTGGATGAAGGAGCTGACACAACGCTGGGCAAGGCTACCGAGGGCAGAGAAGCAACGCCCTCAGAGATATCCATTACGTCATCGGTAGCATCAGGAACGAACGTCATAGCCTCACCACCAGGAGGGGTGGTGGAGTCAGAGAGTTGAAGCGTAGAAGAAGAAGAGCAATAGGCATCAGGAGGAGGACGATATTCCCTATCATCAAGGACGGACGCTGATTGGTTTGCTCCGTCAGAGATAAGGATCGACGTAGTAGGAGAAGCTGTGACGAGAGCGGGAATTCTGCTGTTATCAGCAGTCGCCATCGCCGATGGCGAGGCCTAATTTAGTAAAAACGACCAACTGGTCGAGAAAATAAAGTGCTGATAGCTAATTGAAAATAGTACTCACCGACTCGGGAGATGTCTTAAATGAAAGATACAACCTTCGTCTTGAAGGCACGCACAAAAGTTAAACGACAGAGCACACAAAACACACTCAGTAGACGGCGAAACACGGAGCTCAAAACAGACACGACTTACGTCCCATAAAGCAAGGACTGTTACGTCGTAATTTCACAATAATTACGTATCGTGTGTGGACTGGCCAGCACAGAACCCTGATCTTAATCCCATTGAGCACCTATGGGATGAATTAGAGCGCGCATAAGAAGTTCCGAACCAAGGCCTAGTACTAAGCAACAGTTAGCGGCAGTATTATGTACTGAATGGAAACGCATACCTATCGCTGCGTTCGAATACTTGGTCGATAGCATGTCTCGTAGGGTGAGTGCATGCATTGAGGCCAAAGGTGGACCGACACCGTACTAATGTATGTCAATAAATGTTATCTTGTGTTTCTCTTCTATGTGCCTGGTGTTTTTTTTTTTAATTGGTGGTTTAACGACCGTCGTGAGCACCTCAAGGGGCTATAAGAAGTCGCGCGACCCTAATTCAGAGCCACTGGTTCCAGGAAAGGGAGAGAACCAGTGCCGTAAGACAACCAAAACAGCCATGCTTTACCGGGATTCGAACCATGACCCCTTTCGGACGAACGATCAGAAGCCACCGCTTAGACCAC
This sequence comes from Macrothele yani, assembly GCA_039090855.1. Lineage (NCBI taxonomy): Eukaryota > Metazoa > Arthropoda > Arachnida > Araneae > Macrothelidae > Macrothele > Macrothele yani. Next base: position 152,386,300 of record CM077025.1, on the reverse strand, counting down.
TACGCCACCGGTATTATCGATGGCGTCTTCAGGGCTAGACACGGATAACAACTCTCATTCCTCTATACAGACCAAAAGGTGTGAGTTTCTGCGTCATCCAGTTTGCAAGAAAATAATAACTATGCAGAATAAATGCAAAAAAAAAAATATTTTAATGCTAGAAAATAATAACTATGCAGAAAAAATGCAAAAACTTAGAAGTATTAAACACCTGAGTATCAAAACTTAAAATAAATATATATATATATATATGTCTAACCATACACTACAACAAACTACTATTTACAGGTACATCCTAATGAAACATCTATAAATGGCAAGAGTAGCTGTGGATTCAGGAGTGACTACAGCACTATAGATCATATCCACGTACTGAGAGAACTAATTGAAAGAGCGAAGGAATATGAACTTCCATTGTGCATGGTTTTATCGATTGTGAAAAGGACTTTGATTCAGTGAAACCATCAGCAGTTACAATGGCTTTGAAATCCTGCGGTATTGAAGTTGCATACATTAATATTATTAATAACATCTATGAAAATGCAAGTGCAAAGATTCGGCTGTTTGAGAATACAGCATACAAAAAAATTAGAAATCTCCCAAGCTCTTTATTGCCACATTGGAAAATGTCTTTCAATCACTGAACTGGGAAAACAAAGGGATAAAGATTAATGGAGATTATGTAACTCACCTTCGTTTTGCTGATGGCCTAGTCATTTTTGCAACTACCCATCAGAGCTGCAGAGCATGATGCAGGAACTTGCTGACAAGAGTAAAGAAGTGGGATTAAAAATGAACTTTCAGAAGACAAAAGTGATGTATAATGCTTTTACAAGAAATGAAGATTTAACGATTGATGGAGAAAAGCTGGAGATAACAGATGCATATGTTTATCTTGGACAGCAGATAACAAGTGAGGGTCACATTGATGAAGAAATTAATCGGCGTATAAAACTTGCCTGGAGAGCTTTTTGAAGAAACAGCACAATTTTCAAGAGCAATATGCCATTATGTCTTAAAAGAAAATTGTTTGATCAATGCATCCTTCCACTGCTTACGTATGGTGCAGAGACGTGGACCTTAACTAAAAGAGACATACAAAGGCTGCGGACAACTCAAAGCTGCATGGAGAGGTGCATGCTTTGTGTAAACAAGAGATATAAGAAGAGGAACTCGTGGATCAGAAAAATGACAAGAGTGAAAGACATCATGATCAGAGTAAAATCCCTGAGATGGCAATGGGCTGGACATAATGCCAGAAGAACAGACCATCGATGGATAGTCGAAATTTTAGATTGGATTCCAAGGGACAGGAAAAGACCCAGAAGAAGACCACATTAGAGATGGGTGGATGAAATTCGAAAGTATACGGGAGTAACATGAAGGAGACTGGCACAATACAGACCGTTGTGGAAGAGGATTGGAGAGGCCTTCGTCCAGCAGTGGATTGATTATGGTTGACAATTTTAATGATTTACAAATTATTGCGTAAATGAGTTCAGTACTTAAAAAACATGAGCTAGCCTGGGCAGCACGTTCCCAAAATCAAACTGAAACCGTGACCTGAACAATGCAAGTGCTGGAAAACAGCCAAAAAATCCCGAAAACAAAAAAAAATCCGTAAAAAACCCCTAGCAACTTTAGCAGAAAGGAAACTTCAGAACTAAAAACAAATTTTAAAAAATAATAAAAATCATAAAACTTACCAAAGGATTAAACACTTGCCAAGGGAAAAGAATAAAGATGAAGACCAGCGTTCTCATGTACAAACAAGCACTAACGGCGTTCGAAAGTCGTGACGTCAGCTGCGCCACCGTGCGGCAAAGTAATCAACCAATTCCACGAGTTCTCTGCAGTTATGGTTAAGACCGGAAAATGTTCCAAAATCATCAGCCTAACTGCTGCTGTAGCTGAGAAAAAAATGTTTTAAAGTAGCGAAACAAATAATTGGAACACTATAAAATTCCACTATCTGTTCCCAATTGGATTTAAAAGTATTAAATATACCCAAAAAACTTAAACCTTCCCAAACTTTTAATTTTTTTTTGTATTTTGTACTTTTTACTTTTTTTGTATAAGTTTTATATTTTAAACTTTTTTCGCAATATTTTATTAAGTTAGTTTTTAACTTCTTTTGCATTAAAGGAGAGGGAAGTGAAAAAGTATTTTAGGTTCCAAATAAAGATGATACGTTCTTCTAGAAATATGTCCAGCCCATTGCCATTTCAGGGATTTTACTGAATTTGGAGGCCTGACCTCCAAATTCCCCAGACATGAGGAACCATTCTGAAACAATCCGGGCAGTGTTGCACTGTGCATTATCCTGCTGAAAGAAGGCACTACCCTGAGGGGAATGCAGTTGTCCTAAAAGAACATACCTGGTCTATAATTATGCTTAAGTGGGTAGTAGACGTCATAGTTTCCTGCACATGAATGACTGGACTCAAGGTTTCCTAGTGCAACATTGCCAAGAGCATGACACTTCCTCCACCAGCTTTATTTTATTTATTTTTTTATTTATTTTTTGTCGTCCCACGGTGCAACCCTGGTATCAACAGTTTCCCAGATAAACGACGAACACGTAACCGGCCGTCCACATGGTGGACAGGAAACAAGATTCCTTGGACCAGACGACTTTATTCCGATCATTCAAGGTCCAGTTTCGGTGCTTACGTGTCCGTTGTAGGTGCTTTTCACGATGAACTGAGGTTACATGTGCACTCGGAGCGACCTGCGACTACGGAGCCCCATTTTCAGCAGAGTTCGATATACTGTATGTTGTGACACATTATTCCCGTCACCAGCATTTAAATTACCGGCGAATTCCGCCACACTATACCTCCTGTTGGCTCGTATCATACGGGATAGTCTTTGCTCACCTCTAGCATCGATGAGACGTGGTCGGCCGACATATTGCCAGAAGTTTTTCATCCTCAGATCACCTTTTAAAGATACTAACCGTCGGCTCTGCACAGGCTTTGCCGTATCGGAAATGATTTGAGTCAGTGGTCTCAGTGTCAACAATTATCAATCCACTGCTGGATGAAGGTCTCTAAGTTTCTTCCACACACAACTGTCTGCCTTGAATCAGTTTCTTCCATGTTACTCCGGTATGCTTTTGAATTTCATTCATCCCACGTGGTGTCCTTCTGGGTCTTTTCCTGTCCCTTGGTATCCAGCTTAAAGTTTCGGCTGTTCATTGGTGGTACGTTCTTCTAGAAGTATGTCCAGCCCATTGCCATTTCACGGATTTTACTTTAATCATGATGTCTTTCTCTATTGTCATTCTCCTGATCCAGGAGTTCCTCTTCTTAACTTTCCTGGTCACACCAAGCCTGTACCTCTTGGTGCTTTTTTCAGTTGTCTGCAGCCTCTGTATGTCTTTTTTTAGTTAAGGTCCATGTCTCTGCTTTATACGTACGAACTGGAAGGATGCATTGATTAAACCCTTTTTAAAAACACAAGAGTACAAGGTGAATCCTGGAAGTAATGCCTCCCCCTTAATAACCTTGAAATTGTGAAGTGATTTTAATGAAACTGCACTGACATGTACTATGATATGTTACCAATAGGGAAACAATTTTTTTTACAGAATCGGAAATAAAGGTGAAAATACTCCAAATACGTGGCGACAGTTAATAAATAAATGCATTGCTCTTTCTACGTTCCAGAAACACACAGCATCCGAAAAATTGTTTTTCAGCCGCCGCTGTGGAATTGAACCAGCGGAAATAAAGATCGTAAATGACAGAGAAAAGCAGCGAGCCGTAATTGAATTCCTCTAAAAAGCGGGATGTGAGGCTCCAAAAATCCACAGAGGATTTCTGGTGGTGTGAAAAGCTGCCACAATCGATATCAGTAATGTCCGAAGATGGATGAAGAGGTTTCGAGAAAGAGAAAGTTCAGTGTCGGACAAACAACGGAGTGGAAAACGCGCAACTTCAGTGACACATGCCAACAGGCAACGAGTGAAAGACCTCATCACAGCTGATCGTCGTGTCACCATTCACGAGTTGTATGATTCAATTCGTTGTGGTTATAGTGCTATCCTGGAAAAAGAGGGATGTGGAGCTCCAGAAATCCACAGAAGACTTCTGGCAGTGTGTGAAGCTGCCACAATTGATATCAGTAATGTCCAAAGATGGATGAAGAGGTTTCGAGACGGAGAAAGTTCAGTGTCGGAGAAACAGGGAAGCGGAAGACCCGCAACTGTTGTGACAGATGCCAACCGGCAACGAGTGAAAGACCTCATCACAGCTGATCGTCGTGTCACCATCCAGGAGTTGTGTGATGCAATTCATTATGGTCACAGTGCTATGGAAACATTAGTTAAGGATATGGGCTGCAAGAAAATTTGTTCAAAGTGGATCCCAAGAAACCTAACCCGTGACGAATGTGAGCAAAGCGTGGACATGTGCCGGAATCTCTTGGACAGTTATGTGAAGGAGCGTGAGGTATTTTTCTTTAATGCTGTGACGAGGAATGAAACCTGGATGTTCTTTCATGACCCAGAAACAAAACGTGCGTCAATGGAATGGCACCGCACACCTCTTCACCTCGACAGAAAAAGGTGAAAACAACTCGTTCCGCAGGGAAAGTGATGGTAACAAATTTCTGGGACATGTATTTTGTCATGTTGACTGATTTCCTTGAACGGGGAGCAACAATAAGCAGGGCAGACCTTGAAGAATCTAAGAGAACCTACCAGAAGGAAAAGACGTGACATTCCGCTTGAGAATGTTGTTCAACACCATGACAACGCACGTCCCTACACCTCAATTGGAGACTTCACAGGCTATCGCCAAAATGAGGTGGACGGTGATGTCCCAACCCCTTACAGCCTTGATTGCGCTCCCTCAGACTTTTCCTGCTTCTCCATTTTGAAAAACATCTTTCGTGAGTAACATTTCGACGATGCGACAAATGTTAAACTGGCTGTGAACTCATGGGTGAAACGACAGCCTCAGGAATATTTTTCAAAATGGGTTTTACCAATGGGATTAAAGATGGCGGAAGTGCATAAAAATGATGGAAAATACTTTGAATAGGCTAGCATTATTAATAATATGTTTGCACGAAGTTTCGCATTTTTGCTGCTACAAATAAAAATCTTATGAGGGATAAATTCTTTTCTTTTGGAGATTAAACGACCACCGCGAGCACCTCAAAATATTCCAGAAGTCGGCAATCCTGTGGACGAAAACGGATCAGAGGGGTAAAGAGAGATCAGCAGCATGGTTGTCGGCTGTTGAGTCCCATTCGCGCCATGAAACACGTGGTGCTTTGCTTTCAGAGATGACACTCGGCGCACCAATGTTGATTTGTCGGGCTCTGGCCCGTCTGTTTGCCTGCACGAATCTCGACAATTTATTTTGACCCCTCTGCTCCACTAGCTGTTTTCGTCTACAGGCAGTTGCGTACCGGAAAAACTCGCCCCCTCCCCCCGCAAAAAATAAATGCGAGGCCCCTTTTACGAAAATTTATTTGTTTCAATTACTGAAAATTTTATATCCACATTAACTACGTTTTACGGGAGTTTCAATAATTCTAATTCTTTGAAACCTACAGATGTTTCTTAAGGTGGACGTCAAGTAATTTTGCTTCCTATACTTTCAATGGAAAAACTTCTGTACACATTTCCTTCACAATTAGTGTGTTCCCAAGGATGAAACTTTGAACATCGATTAAAATAGCTTCATTTTATAATTTGGAATACTTAATATTTTTTAAAATAACCATAATTATGCAATCCAACATTCGTTTTTCTACTGATGTCATCAAAGTACAGGTCGCGCCATCTTTTTTCTGGTTTCAACACCACCGAAGGAAAACATTGATTTTTAATATAATTATGGTTATGTTTTAGAAAATATTAAGTGTTCCAAGTTATAATATGAAGTTATTTTAATCGATGTTCAAATTTTCATCCTTGGAAACACACTAATTGTGAAGGAAATGTGTACAAACGTTTTTCCATTGGAAGTATAGGAAGCGAAATTTCTTGACGCCCACCTTAAAACAAAAATTATTACACTCTATTGCGCGTAACATAAATGAACACGTTGTAATTAAAATGATTGCCTTAGTTTTATGTCAATACAAAGTACACCACATTTACGTCTAAGTTGACGATACGGAAATTTTATTTTTTTTAGGTTACTAAGACCAACCTCTTTGAAATGCTTTTCGATTACACACACAAAACACACAACTGCCATGTGACAGTGTCCAACGACCTTTTCCGATTTATACGAAAGTACAGGACATAAGTCAGTAAATAAGTAACAATTAAGAATTTTGGCACAAAAAAGTAGAATTACTTAAATTTTTCTTAGGGATGTGTATGTATGTGAAAACTACTGCAGCACATAACCCCTCATCCTCATTGGAATAAGAATTTCGTTCATTGAATTGATATTTCTTTCACATTCTCTGGTTAATGTACATATATAGGAACTGTTTCTATGGCTGTGAAAAGGGACCTAAAAGTCCTCTGTAATAGTTATTTGTTTTACCTGTCATCTAGTTGATTTAAACTAAAACTGCGAAAATGAGTTCGGAATATTTTACTTATTTACTGAAAAACGTACCAATTTATTTTCTTACTATTTCGTTCAATGCTACCGTAAAACACTCTTGGCTGTTTCTTTAACCAGTTCCATATGCAGTTACCTTTAAAAACATTTAAAACATTTTGCTGAGATTAGAGGCCCTCTTAACTGTGAGGCCCCCGCAATGCGGGGGTTGCGGAAGCTCTCAGCAAGCCCGTGTTTACAGGACCACCGATTGCTGGAAGTATTTTGCGTGATGCATCATTCGCGTTTAACCCTTGCCATGGTTGTGCACTTACAGAGGTTGGGCAGAATAATGTGAGCACCTGAGAAACAGGCTATGTCTGTATTAATGAAGTGTTGGTCCACCATTTGCCTTTAATACAGCTTCCAACCTTCTTGGAATAGATTCATGCAACTTTTGAATAAACTCCTTTGAAACGTTGCACAATTCGTCGATCAGAACTTCAGCCAATTGCTTCAGAGGTGGTGTTGGAGGAAGGAATCTGCTCCTCACTCTGTTCTCCAAAACTGCACGCAGTGGTTTCATGATTTTCAAGTCTGGTGACTAGGGCAAATGTTGAAGTTCATCTTCATGCTCCTCCAATCAAGACTGAAATGTGTTTGGTTGTGTGTAAGGGCGCATTATCATCTTGAAAAATGACATCTGTTGGAAAACAACATTTCGACTGTAGAATGCACCTGATCTACTAAATGCTGAAATACTCACTCTCAGTAACTCGACCATATAGAGTAATAATAGGGCCAGCCGAATACCAAGATATAGCGACCCAAATTATCACGCCGCCCCGAGGACACAGTGGTCTAAGCGATGACTTCTGATCATTCGTCCGTGATGGGTCCGGGTTCGAATCCCGCTGAGGCATGGATGTTGTGTTTGTCTTATAGCCCTGGCTCTCTTTCTATTCCCTGGAACCAGTGACCCTAAATCAGGGACGGGCGACTGCTTATAGCCTACTGAGTTGCTCACGGTGGTCGTTAAACCTCCAATAAAAAAAAACAATTATCACAGATCCATTCCCATGTTTGACAGTTGGAACCACACATTCCGAGTTGTGCGCTTCCTTGGAGGGGGATCCTCCATACATAAACTCAACCTACTGTTGAGAATAATGTATGAGAATGAGGACTCGTCGGACTATTTCGCATGTTTCCATTCATCAGCTTTCCAGGTTTTATTCTCATGTTTTTCGCATTGTAGGGTTGGTGCTGTGATTAAAGGTTTAGCAATTGCAGCTCTTCCGTGGATGTTGGCTCTGTCAAGTTTTCTGAGGCCTAGTTTTATGAAAAGAATCTTCCAGGAAGATATTGAATTAAGTTGTCACTTCCATAATAGTTCTGTGTTGTTTTAACACAACCCTTGTTAGTGTTCGACGGTCCGTCCTATTCAATCTCAGTTTTCGCTCAGGATTTTTCGCAGATGAAATCTTGCCGTGCTTAGTGTACGTAGTCATATCCGTGGCGATAGATGCTCTCGAAACACAAAATCATTTGTTTGTTATAGTTTCAGACGCCCCTGCTAAACGGGCTCTCCACGATATCTCCTCCTCGGAAGTCTGAATAGTCACCTATTTCACCGACCACTCCTAGGAACCGCTGCAGAACGCAACTTGCATTACACTATCGTACAACCTAGATAATATATACACAAAAGATATAACAATGTTTTTTTTCTGTATAGCCAGTACAAATGACATTAACCCCCATGTGGGCACATTATGTTGCCAACCCCTGTACTTACCATGTGATTTCTCTAAAGCTTTCTAATACCACTCATCTATTATCTCCTATGATCGTTTTCTATATCTATTCATTTCACCCAGGGTTAAAATAAGAATTTTTGTCTTTTCAATATGCCAAATTCAGTGACATTCAACAAAAAACTTTATTAGTGATCATGTCTAAAATTTCTACCCCTTACCCTGATTTATTGCTTCGTCTTTCCTGATTAGCTTAATCGCTCATTTCATCATGCCTCTCTTTTTACTGTCTCTGTTCTCCAAAAATATTTCTAGTTTTCTTAAGTAGAATTAATGGCTTTATTTGTAAGTTACTAGAATGCAGTAACTAAATATTTGCTTCTGTAGCACAACATTCACTCGCACTTGAGAATTACATTATATTTTTCGAATGCAGCGCAGACAGGCTTTCTGTTGTTTTTTCTCTCTCCTCAACTGATATCATTTGGCTGAGACTGATATACAGTACAACCATGAGCCATTCCATTATGACGAACACCAGCCTAGAGAAATAAACGCACCTGGAGACCAAACGGTGACGCAGGTGAAGTTCACAGAGCAGTATATATACAACCCGAGGACCGACTTTTGGTTAGTAGAGTGTTCGGAGTCAGAATGGGAAAAGCTGCCGATTTATCAGAGTTTGAGAAAGCACAAATTGTGATGACACGGCCCCTCGGAACTACGATATCGAAAACGGCGCGGCTTGTGGGTTGCTCACGTGCGGTTGTAGTGAGTACGTATCCAAACTGGTGCACAGATGACCAAACGACGAACGAGCATCCAGCAGTGTGTCGTTCACAGCTCACTGATGCCAGAGGGGAGAGGAGACTGTCGCGCATTGTTCACAGTGACCGCAGGGCCACAATGCGACAAATCACCCGCAGCTACAACATTGTGGTGATCAGGGCAATGTGTCACAGCACACAGTTCATCGCAGCCTCCTGCGCATGGGCCTGCGTAGCTGAAGACCCAGCCGAGTTCCCATGCTCACTGCACGTCATCGCCATCATGGGCCCAAGAACATCGAGATTGGAAAGTGGATGATTGGAAGATAGTGGCGTGGTCTGACGAATCAAGATTCCTGGTGCACCACTTAGGCGGCCGAGCGCGGATACGCCGATTACCAACGGAGGCTATGGCACCTGCATGCACTATTGAGCGGAAACAGCATAACGCGCCGTGCCACACTGCCAGAATCCTCAAGGAGTGGTTCGAGGAACACGCTGGTGACTTTCTGTTAATGCCCTGGCCTCAAATTTCACCTGACATAAACCCAATCAAACATTTGTGATTCGACTTGGAAAAGCGTGTTCGCGCTAAATCATCACCACCCCGAAATGTAAAAGAACTGGAGGACCTGCTGTTGTCATTATGGTACAGATACCCCAGGATACCTATCGCCACCTCATCGAATCGATGTCTCGCCGAGTGGCCGCTGTTTTGCGGGCTAAATGGGGTCCTACAGATTATTAGGTAGGTGGTCATCATGTAGTGGCTCATCGGTATAGGTGCGAATCAGTCGCAATTTTGTCTCACTCCATGGACTTTCAAGTTTTTATTTTATATATGTTCTGCATTGTGCTAATTAATCTTTATTCACACTTTCATATGAGTATATACACCCATTGTCCATAAAAATCCGCGCGAAGTGATTGCAATATCACATCAGCAGAACGATTTCCAGCGGACATAAGGTACACGATCCAGTCAGCGTTAGTACAGCGTCGGACTGCCTCGTTCTCGGATACATGTAGTGATGCGGTCCGGCATGGAGTCAAGGAAACGCCGCATATTATCCTGGGACAGATTGGCCCAGACTCCTTGCAACTGAAGCTCTAAATAACGAACACTGGGACATGGAGAAAGGTGGCGTCCCATCTGGTCCCGCACGTGCTCGATGGGAAAGGGATCAGGCGATCTACCAGGCCACGGAAACGTCGAAGCATGACGTAGACAGTCCTGGGAAACACGAGCCGTGTCCAGACGGGCGTTACCTTGTTTGAAAATGGCTCCGAGCCGCCCCGTCAGTAAAGGGCACCACATTGGCCGCCAGGATCTCCTGTACGTAGTGCTGGGGGGGGACATCCGTCGGATCACTGCGAGGGAAGTCCGTCTGTCATACGCGATGGCTCCGCAGACCATCACGCCTGCAGTTCGGGACGTGTGCCGCTGTACAGTGAAGTTGATATTGTAGCGCTCACGTGCGGTTCTCCACACTCTGACACGGTGGTCGTCCATTCCCATACTGAAGCTGGATTCTTTGCTAAAAACTATACGTCGTCAGTCCATAGCATTCCACGTTGTTCGATGCTAACACCATTGCAATCGACGCCGACGATGGTCAGGTGTTAATGGCAGAAAACGTAAGGGTCTCTGCCAGGCGTCTGGAAATGGTCCTGGCGCACACAGGAGTTCCTTTTTTTTTTTTTTTTTTTTTATTGAAGGTTTAACGACCACCGTGAGCAACTCAATGGGCTATAAGCAGTCGCCCGTCCCTAATTTAGAGTCACTGGTTCCAGGGAAGGGAGAGAGCCAGTGCCGTAAGACAAACACAGCATCCATGCCTGACCGGGATTCGAACCCGGACCCCTTACGGACGAATAATCATAGGCCAGTGCCTTAGACCACTGCGCCACCGGGGCGGCGGAGTCCCTTTTACAGCCACCACATGTCTTTGTGTATTGGGCAAGGTCGTCGTTGCATCTGTGCGTGCCACTCTCACGATCGCATGGTCCTCTCTGCTGGTGGTGTGTCTGGGTCGTCCAGAGGCAGTTCGCCGTGTCTGGGTGCCTTCCCGTGTCTATTGCTCCCAACACGATAGCACCGTACTGTCCTACCGGCCCAAATGGCAGCCGATTCGGCGCGCCGGCCACCCTTCCTCTCTTATCCCGACGATACGGCCTCGTTCAAACTCCGTCAGTTGCCGGTACGCATATCTACGGCAGCTCCTTGTTATGTCTATCGCTCAGGGATCTCACCTGACTCTTACCGTGCACTTCGGCACGAATGTGGAGTCCCCTGCGCGGCGCCTTATAATCCCCGAAGATCGTAATTGCAGCCCCGGTCTTGGACGCCCGGGCATGCGGAATCGCTCGAAGCTTTAATCATTTATTTGCATGTCTGCCCTCCCCGTAGCTATTCGCCGAGTTTCACGTTTTTGTTTCTTGGTGCGCGGATTTTTATGACAATGAACGTCACAATTTGTATTTCAAGTATAGTAATGGTTTCTTAAAAATGTTTTAGTTCGGTAATTTCTTCTTAAAACTAAAATTATTGGCAGCCATGAACTAGTGCAACTTTCAAATATTTTTTGTGCAATACGAATTTGACACCACATGCGCGTCTTTATTAACCTGTGTTATTTTCCATACATTTAGACACCACACAGAACAAATTTTATATTCGAGTTTCAATGCATTTAAATCGAAAGATAAATCAAACTTTTGCATAACCTATTTTTTCCTATTTTTAAATTGCTAATTCCCCTAGTAAAGCAACTTCGTATCCATTAAAGAAAAGATAAAAATCATGAGATTAAATTAAAGCATAGAAATTTGGCATATATTGAAGTTCGAACACATGAGAGCAGCAGCATCTCATTCAGGATTTTCGTGAGTTCTTTCGCAGTAAAGATTCATAACTAATTTTAAAATTGCTGCTATCTAAAATCCTGAATGTAAACAAGTTTACATTAACAGCGTACTACATTATAGCAAACTCATCACTTGATAAATTCAAAAAATTATTTCTATCGTGCTAAAGTATAACTACACTGACATCGAACCGTCTTTGCACGATTTAAACTTGCATTACCTGGTTAAGATTTAAGTTAGTTAATGAGAAGTTATAGAGAGTTTCTATTTTTGAAGGGATATTAAAGGTTTCGTTTTGGTGAATGCTGACCCCGTAGAGAAAGAATTTTCAGTGAAATATGAGAGCAAGTTTTAAAGTGAAATTGAGAAGCCAGTTTTGCCTTTAAGTGGAATTGAGAAGCCAGTTTTGCCTTAAAGTTTCTTCCACCGTTTAATCAAATTTATGAGACAGTAACACAAAAACAGCACGACAGTTTTGCCTGTTGGTTGCTACCCATTTTAAATTAACCATTATCTGTGGAAGAAAGGCGTCATCTTGTGTGTCATATAATATTGCAACTTTCATAAATGGTAATCGTGGCATTAAAAATGTTAATTTTCACATTTGTTTTCACATGGGCACTTTTGCAGAATATTTAAATGTTATTTTGCTTTACAATTGTCTAAACTAGATAACAGTACCTTTACATTTCGGGTACATATGCTTAATTCTTTGATTCAGGAAAGCTTTAATTTTTCTCCGTTTTAACTTTTCGCACCTACAATTCGCTTCCATCTACACGAGCAGCTGTGAAAAACTTCGTTTAATGACTACCGACATTTGCCTCACGGGGAAGACTACAAAATGAACTTTTCAGATAAAATTATCTGCAAAGCATGCGAATAATGCTAAAGAGTAATACTTTGCAAACATGGATATTGTTCCCTCTTAATGCTTTTTAAAATAAAATGTGGAATTTTAAAGGCAGCACGCACAAGCATGTTTCTGTAATTTATCACGGCTAAATAGATTACTTTTTTACCACACCTTCTGTCTTATCTCTTCCACAACAGAATATACCGCTTTAGTGTGGTAGGTGTTTTACATTGCTTCAAAATATAAAGAAAAACAAGTAATTTTTTTTTGTACATCAGATACACGCATTCAGTGTGTGTCTTGCAGAAGAGTGGTTCATCCTGATATGCGTTATATGAAGGGAACTTTCCCCTGACAGGGAGCGCCAGCGCATGGAAACTTTAACAAGACCTGTTGCGGTTCATCTTGAAGATTGCATTTTTAAATTAGGTTATAACGTGAAAGAAACAGAACAGTTTCTGTCGCGATGAATTCAAGCAATCTATATGTTTATACGCCGTTTTAGTTTTGATAAAAATGCATAAGAAAATAACCTTCCCTGCGGAAATTAGCCAGAAATATGTTTGGTTGAGAGATCACATCAGTTGGGTACCGGGAAAACTCCCAAAGTGGAAGTATCTTCGATGCTCTTTTGCGAAAATTTATTAGCTTCCAATTTTTGGATTTTTTTAATTCCATATTATTAACCAGGTTTTATGAGCGTTGATGAGCGTTTCTGGAGCGTTGATGAGCGTTTCTGGAGCGTTGATGAGCATTTTTAGAGCGTTGATGACAATTATGATGGGCGTTTCAAGAATTCAAATTCCTTGGAACCTAGAAGTGCTGTGCACAAAACCAAAATTATTGTATTTCACTGAGTGCAAAGCAAATGTGTAAGTCGTAGTTAAAACGATTGCTTTAGTTTTATACTGTTACAAAGTACTACACTGTAAAACATAACTAGTGTGAATTCACGGAAAATTTCTGAAAATAGCGTGCAGCAAATTTGCCTGTAAGTGTTCGTCTTTTGACAAAATTTCAGTTTTTAAAAGTGCATGTTTTTTTTAACTTCCGTATTTTCACAGATTTTCTAGTCAGTAATTCCGTTTATTTCAGAAAAATCCGTTTCAAGTACTTAGACAGAAATTCCGCAAACTTCAACATGCTGAACATTTCAGCCCTTACGCGAGTACCATAAGAATAAAAATAAGGATAGCATTAATATGGATATGGATTGTGTTATAAATATTGATGGATACTCCAAGGAGGGGGATAAAGAGAAAGAAAAACAAGAAGGAAGTATGGATAATAAGTTCGGATGCGGAGAATTTATTCATAAAAATGAGCTAAAAATATAAAAATAAATCATGTAATAATTTAAGGGCCAAACAAGGGTTGTTATGTGCATCAATAATGCTAGGATAAACCAGGTACAGGAAATAACAAAATTGGTAAGGTGGGCGGAGTCAGAAAAATTCGTGAATTATCATTGGGTCGCAGTCTAAAAAGTAGCAGCCGACTCCTGGACGAAGACAGAGCAAAACGAAAAGGCATATAATTCAGCAAAACACTCGTAAGGAAATTTATATAGGCAAGGTAAAGATTGCAGCAGTGTTGGAAATAACCACTAATAGTAATTAGTGGTATAAAATTATAACCCGGCGCAAAATATCATGAGACAGGAGCACAGGAAGTAACTGGAGAATTTGACGGCTGTCTCTATATATAGGGACACTTGGCAACCGGATCGATGAATGAATGTATGTTTTAAACCAACTTCTCCAACCAAGGGTACAATTCGCACTAAAGGTTTTAAGATACACGCAGCCTAAGATAGCTGTTGGTCATCGCCAGATATTCTTCACCAAGAAACACAAATCCGTGGTGCAATGACGCAAAACAAATAGCACTGAACACCTCGAAGGGATCTGCTGTTTCAGAGAGATACTTTTAGGGACATTCCGACAGTAGGACTTCCGCAAAATTTTATCCTTACAGTAATGAAACGTAACTGAGTTAACAATTTGATTTCATAGCGAAAGATTTGTTTTCTAGATTTTTGAGAGTTGGAGATCTTCAACGTAGGTCTACGCAGGGTTGTTATTCAGTAATCTTGAGTTTTGACAATGGTTGTTGTTATAAAACGCACGATTTAGGCAATAGATATCGGTTGTTGAATTTCAGCAAAATGAATGCCATTGAGTTATGACGGGTAAACTGACAAGAACAAGCGCTTGACTGAATCTTTAGCAAATGGAGAAACTGCGCCAGCCAACATTTAGGTTAAAATCTATTCAAATTCTAAATCATCCAATGGGAAATCCTTGAGTTATCGTGTCCAAAGACGTGGATTACTTTTCAAAAGCATTAAAGCGCCCCCGGGAAGAGGTGGACAGCATCTTCTAAAACACATTTAAGACATTTTTTTATAATTAAGGCGCCATAAAAAGCAAGAACAAAGACGGTCTAAGTCAGGGCCAGATTACGGGGTGTCTAACGTGGCTATAGCCTAGGGACCCACCATTACTAAGGTACCCAGGAAGCATGCCTCCACACCGCAAATAATACACAATTTATATATTTATACGAGGTCCGATCAAAAGGTTCCGAGACTAGGCCGATATACAACAAAGTGCTTACGTTACTTAAGTCTGGCTATGATCTTCCTCAAAGTAGTCTCCTTGGGCAGCGATACACCGCTGCCAGCGTTTTTTCCACTGTTGGAACGCTCCTTGAAAGTCCTGTTCGCGAATCGCGTCAAGCACCGTATGCGATTCGCGCTAGAACTCGTCCACGGTTTCAAAACGGTGACTCTTGAGCTTAAGCTTCATCTTCGAGAAGGGTAGTCATGCTGTTGCGGCTGCAAAACTGGCACGCTCTGCATTGTCGTGATGATGCAGGAAATCACCCCTGCGCCACATTTCAGGTCGTTTGCGGCGAATGTCCTACCTAAGACGCCCCACAGAACATCGCAGTAAAGAAGGGCAGTGACGGTCTGGCCCTGGGGGATGAATTCACGGTGCGCAACCCACGAATGTAGAAGAACACGATGAGCATGCTTTTGGTTGCGCTCCGGACATGTGGGGCCTTCTTCGGTCGTGGAGATGTCGGGCCCTTCCACTGCGACGACTGCTGTTTGCTCTCCGGGTTGTAACCGTAGACCCAAGTCTCGTCCCCAGTGATGTCCCACGACAGGAACGTTTTATGCATCTCCGTTCTCGATTTCCCGAGTTTGACGCATAATTTGATGTTCGTTCGCTGCTCTAGTTTGCAGTCCATACCAAAACCGCAGCTGTGTTCTGCACGTGGTCCCCAAATATCGTGCAGCACAGCGCCCGATGTTCACAGAACGACGCCACACGGCACAATGACTCATGAAGGTTACTGTCCTCGACAGCTGCTTGCGCATCCGCGTACTGTTATTTGTTGGCACAATACGTACCTAGTCTCTGAACCTTTTGATCGAAATACGTACAGAGAGAGAGAGAGAGAGAAGTAAAATAGTCTGATTGTTGTCTCGTATGATTTACACTACAACTCAAACAGAGTCTAAAAGAAAAAGCCGCCCCGGTGGCGCAGAAGTCTAAGCGATGGCCTCTGATCATTCGTTCGAACGGGGTCCGGGTTCGAATCCCGGTGAGGCATGGATGTTGTGTTTGTCTTACGGCACTGGCTCTCTCCCTTCCCTGGAACCAGTGATCCTAAATTAGGGACGGGCGACTGCTTGTAGCCCATTGAGTTGCTCACGGTGGTCGTTAAACCTCCAATTAAAAACAACGGATTTCAAATGCTCACTAAGGGTAAACGTTTCATGTCACTATGTTCAGCGGTGTCGGCGAACAGTTTCAGCTTTTCACTACAATTCACCCACACCTTCTTGCTTGCATTTAGAACCGTTAATGGACGAAATCCATTGTGACTTCACATCGCATAAAAAATACACCAAGAAAAGTATACAATGTTAAATTATCAAAAGGTTTCAAAACAAAATCTAGGAATCTTAAGCTTTTAACTCATGTTCTTGTAAGAACAGTGGAAAATCCAGTGACCTTTTATGAAAACTCTGCAGGCAATTTATTAGTTTGACGAATGCACTACCTATTATTTATCACAAACATATTGCTACAGTTTCTCGTTTTAACGGACTTCATAATGATTCTTCGCTATAAGTTCTTTGGGGTCCTACTCAGATGTCGTAGCCATGATAACCGACTCAGATGTCGTAGCCATGGTAACCGACTCAGATGTCGTAGCCATGGTAACCGACTCAGATGTCTTAATCTAGCGGCTCACTCCGCCCTTGTTCTAAGTGAATTGAAGTTATCAGGAATCACATACAAAGTAAAAGGGCGACATTGCCAGATTACAATGACAGTTATTAGATTAAGAAGAGCAATGTTTTTTCACAAATATTTTACTTTTTCCCCTTTTTTTCGATCAGGGTTTCGTTGTGCTTTGGCCTATCTTCTTCAGAAAGAATTATGAACAGACGGAAGGCCGAGACATGGTAAACCCGCTGCCACATATGTTATGCGAAATCTATATGCGTCATTTGGAAGAAAAACTTTTACAGCCACTAATATGTGATCTATGGAAACCATTTGTAGACTATACTTTCGTTCTCTGGGAAGATCAAAATTCTGAAATTCCAAATTTAGTCAAACCTATTGATTCCAGTGATTCCTATATAGAATTTAGCTTAGAGATTGAAAACAAAGGTTGCCAACAGTTGCCTACCATTCCTTGACGTCCGGATTGCACGCTCAGAAGGAACACTTACTACAATTTATCTTAAGCCTTTCTCTGTTTTTTCACCTCCATATGCCAAATCCAATCACCCTTGGCAACAGTTACGTATATTGTGCGGTATATACTGTACATATATTAAGGGTATGCAAACGTGTCCGCCAGTTTTGGCAGAAAAGAGACAGGAACAATCAGGAAACCAGTACACATTTATTCAACGAAATATTGGCCGTTACACTGTTAAAAACTGTGTGGTAGGTTGCACCAAAAAGTGGTGCAACTCCAGCTGCACCACATTCTGAGAAAAGGTACACCATCGTGTTTTGAAAACAAAACCCAACAACGTGGTTCAACCTTTTATTACGTTATAGTACAACGTTACACACAAGGTTTCACCATGTTGTTGGGTTTATTTTGCACCACAAAATGGTGTATAATTTCTCAGAAAGTGGTGCAGCTGAAGTAGCACCACTTTTTGGTGCAACCTACCTCAACTTGTTTAGCAGTGTAGCATCAATGACTTTTTTCCCATTTTTCAGGCAACAAATGAATGCCCCTGTGATAGAAAGACTCGGGTTTTGAGCTGAAGAACGCAGTGACGAAATTTTCCACCTCTGGAACTGCGGTGAACCGCTGTTGGGCTAGGACATGTTGCGCACAGCGAAACAGATGAAAGTCTGGGAGTGCAATGACCGGGGAGTAAGCCGAGCGCGGTAAATACCTCCCAGTGTAACTGTTCAAGGGTTGATTTTGTGGTGACACCGATATGTGGTCTTTCATTCTCGTGTAACAGGATGACTGGGCGGCATCCTTTACTTCTCCATTGGCAGTTTTGGTCGATTGCGGCGTTCAGTTTCGTCAACGGATCGCTACATCGTTGTGCAGTTATTGTTTCACCCGGTTTCAACAGTTCGAAGTACAGCACTCTATGCATATCTCACCAAACACACGACAGCACCTTTTTCCAGTGGATATCCTGTTTTGCAGTGAATGTTGATGGCTAGATTGGGTCGACCCAAGATTGCTTGCGTAAAGGGTTGTCAAAATAAACCCATTTTTCATCTCCGGTTATAACTTTCCACAAGAAAATCTTCCCTTGAAACCTCTTCAGAGACGACATGCAGATGTCCAATCGTTGACCAATATTACGCTCCGTTAAAGTATGTGGAACCCACTTACTAATCTTCTGGATCTTCCCCGAGGCCTGTAGACGCCCTATAACCGTCGATTGAGCCACTTTCAAACCCTTTGCCAGTTGCGTGTTCGATTGTGTGGCATCCTCTCACAACAGAGATTCCA
Source organism: Macrothele yani (assembly GCA_039090855.1). NCBI lineage: Eukaryota > Metazoa > Arthropoda > Arachnida > Araneae > Macrothelidae > Macrothele > Macrothele yani. The sequence goes on along the minus strand of CM077025.1, from coordinate 152,367,513 downwards.
GCGCCTCGTCTGCGAGTTCACGCGGTCTACCTGCACGTGGCTTGTCTTCCAAGCTTAGATCACCTTTCTTAAACATGGCAAACTATTTTCGACACGTCCGCTCACCCATAACCGTTTCGCCGTACGCCTGACATATTGAACCGTATGCTTCAGTCTCGCTTTTCCCTTAATTAGACATGAAGGACAAACAGTGCCGCAAATGAACTTCATCGACCGCCATGCTTGGCTTCATGTACGAACTGATAGCACGGGTCGCCTACCGGTTATACCCCGACAGCGTCCGCTAGCGGGGGCGGCGGAAACTTTTACATAACCCTAATATGTTCAAATTTTCTTAAAAGTATTGCAGAACGGAGAGGATATATCCCTGCCATTATAAACAAGGTTTTTAAAAAATTTCGCAAACCGAAGACTGTCTACAGGTTAAATTTCATTGTTTGTCTATTACGATAGAATTTTGTAGTTGTTCCACATGTTCGTCAAAAATTCTCAAACCCATTAACAAAATGAACTTTTTTGGAACAAGGTACCATGTTGAAGATATAAATCGAGGGAAATGCATCAAATCCCATCCGAATGTGGACTTTCGTATACACGGCAGACCCGTAGATCCTTGTTTTATGATTAAAGAAGCACACGACTATTTATGCGGAACTGTGGTCTAAAGAAATCATGGATGGCTAATGTCATCAAAATGAACACTCTCTAAGAAGCAAATTTCATCCATAAGATGGACTCAGCCATCAAATTTCATATTTTGGAAGCTTTCCATATATATCAAAATTATTCGCAACTGGCTATTGGCATGACATCCACATCATTTCTATCTAGCGCGAGAAAATAACTGAAATAAACCCATGACGCTCAACACTGTTGATGATGTCACATGCTATTTGAATAATTATGTGCCATTCGTCCTAAAAAAGATGGGCCGAAGCACAGAGAAACCTCGATTGATATAAGATACTTGAGAATAAACTGTGTTATTTTTATTCTTATTGTCATCTCAAGGATGTAGTGTGCAATTTGCGAAAAACAGTGACTGATATTTTAGCTCAGCACTTACTGAATACCTCACATGCAACACAATTTGTGTCTCCTTTCTCCTCCTCGGCTAGAGCGTTCATACTGTTTCCGTTAACATACGAATTGTAATACATACCAGTCAATACGTCCTATTCCTGTGATAAAGCGAGCCATTTTTGCTGCTCCTATAATTTTTACTTTAATAGGATTTCCAGATATTTTAAGTAATTATCTCTTTAAATAACCTATTTGAGTTTTAAAAAATGCGAAATAGTATTTTCTTCAGTAAGACGAAACAAGACAGATGTTGTACTTTACGTAAAAAATGTTAGTGCATTAAAAAAAAGTGCAATTAATTTTGCATTGCTGCGGGACTTACTAAACACACGTATGATTAACCACATCTGAAAATAATAGCGGGATTGTTACAGCTGCTGCTACTGAAGCATGAGTTGTGCTTACTACAGAAGTCTGCAGTGATAGGTTTTGTCGGTGCAGTTTATTGGGTTAGAACATCTGGCTCCGGAGCGAGGAGACCGAGAAATTTGTGAATTTTACATTGGCGCCCAATTGTGGAAAATCAATCTAGTGGCTGTTGAGTTCTAAGAAAAATGTATGATGTTCATTCCACACATCGTCTGGAATGAAAAAAAAATCATTCTTCTCCTCAGAAAAAAAATTTGCGAGAGAGATGATATGATGTATTGCAGAGGTGAAGCAAGTGTCAAGATGACAGATCTGCAGCGGTACATTCAGGCGGTTAGAACAACTGGCTCCGAAGCAAGGAGGCGCGATTTCGATCACCGACAAATTCGTAAATTTCACAGATCAAAAGTACATCGAAACGTTTTTGTGAGCATCGTTTTTATCGATATGGTGTACTACAGTATAATGAACATTTCAGAATATCCTAAGGAAAGATTTAGGGTCGTGACTTGGGTAGGGGTTAGAGATCATGACTTTGGGACTGGGGATACCATGCTCGCCCTCCTTCACTGCATCGGTGTGGTTCGGGAGCCATGCAAAGCTGGTAGTCCCGGGGTAAACCTCTCATTAAAAACAAGTCCACCTGTATTCCTCGCAAACAAAAATGTCCATGAGGTGAATGAAGTTGGAACTAATTCTAATCTTACAGTTACAACAAGAAACAAGAAAGGTTGTTTTTTTAATTGAAGGTTTAACGACCACCGTGAGCAACTCAATGGGCTTGTCTCTAATTTAGGGTCACAGGCTTCAAGGAAAGGAGAGAGCCAGTGCGGTAAGGAGAAAAGGAGAAGATCTCATTGAACTGAAAAGTGTACATCTCTTCTACTGTCGTGGGACAGATACTGGCAGAACTAGTGGTGTTGAATTTATAATAAACAAGAAACTGAAGGATAAAGTTGTAGAAGTTGAAAGTTCCTCTGACAGAGCTGCACGATTCGTTATTCAACTCACGAGAAGATACCAGGCTCAGATTATTCAAACTTATGCACCCCCCACAAGTCATCCTGAAGAAGAAATTGAAGAATTTTATCAGGAAATTCATCATCTAAATAATAAAGGCAAGCAGCACTTGAAGATAATTATGGGAGCTTTCAATGCAAAAATATGGCAACGGCAACAGAATGAAACTTCAGTAGGTAAATTCGGTCACGGCAATGGAAACCATAGTGGAAATAATCTCGTAGAGTTGCAGAGGCAAAAGGATTTTTCATCATGAACTCCTTTTTCAAGACAAATCCACAAAGGAAATGGACATGGAGGCATCCCAATGGATGGACAAGTGAAATTGATTTTATTATGTGTAACAAGAAATTTGTCATGGAAGACTGCAGTGTGTTGAACAAGTTCAACACAGGTAGTGACCATAGAATGGTAAGATGCACCTCAATGCTAAACTCGAGCGTGGCAAGCTCATAAGACAAACAAAGTGTATTGACGTGGCCAACCTTAAAAAGCATCATAATACTTTCAAATTGGATCTGAGGAACAGATTCTCTGCTCTAGAAGGTCTAACATCAGAAGAAGTGGACATGACTTACAGTGGACGAGACTTCCAATGTGGAATATATAGAGCTATGTAAGACAGTACGAAAAAGTATCACCGAAGACGTAAGAAAATTCAACTGTGAACTAGTGAGGAAAGCAATTGAAAACAACCAAAGCCTAAAGAGAGCAAAGGGACATCTCAGTAAGGAAAGAAAACAGATTATGGCGCTAAGAAAAGAAGATGGTTCTGTAACAAGAAATAGAGGCGAGATTTTGACAAGAGTGAAAGATTTCTACTCCAAATTATATAAAAGGGATGATACATGTACTCCAGACATCATGAAAGGTACCAGTACCAGAGTTATTCCAGTCCTACCAGCAGAAGTTACACATGCAATCAAGAACATGAAGCTGGAAAAAACTCCAGGAGAAGATGGAATTACTGTAGACATCATACAAGAAGCAAGTGGAGAAATCGAAACAGTACTCGCGCGAGTTTTCACTCGATGCCTCAATGAAGGGAATATTCCTGAGGATTGGAACAAAGCTACAATAATCCAGCTACATAAAAAAGGTGACGTTGAGGATCTTACGAAATGCAGACCTATCAGCCTCATATCAGTGGTTTATAAAATCTTCCCTAAAGTTCTTTCACACCGCTTGAAGGTAACACTGGATGGTTCCACCGACAGAACAAGCTGGATTCAGGAGTGGCTAAAGCACTATAGATCATATCCACGTACTGAGAGAACTAATTGAACGAACGAGGGAATATGAACTTCCATTGTGCATAGCTTTTATCAATTATAAAAAGGCCTTTGATTCAGTGAAACCATCAGCAGTTAAAATGGCTTTGAAATCCTGCGGTGTTGAAGATGCATGCATTATTATTATTAATAACATCTATGAAAATGCAAGTGCAAAGATTCGGCTGTTTGAGAATACATCACACATAAAAATTGGAAAGGGAGTGTGACAAGGTGACACCATATCTCCGAAGCTCTTTAATGCCACATTGGAAAATGTCTTTCAATCACTGAACTGGGAAAACAAAGGGATAAAAACTAACGGAGATTATCTAACTCACTTTCGTTTTGCTGACAACGTAGACATTTTTGCAACAACCCCATCAGAGCTGCAGAGTATGATCCAGGAACTTGCTGATAAGAGTAAAGAAGTGGGATTAAAAATGAACTTTCAGAAGACAAAAGTGATGTATAATGCAGTTTCAAGAAATGAAGATTTATCGATTGATGGAGAAAAGCTGGAGATAACAGACACGTACGTTTATCTTGGAACAGCAGATATCAAGTGAGGGTCCCATTGATGAAGAAATTTATACGGCGTACAAAACTTGCCTGGAGAGCTTTTGGAAGAAACAGCATAATTTGCAAGAGCAATATTCCATTATGTCTTAAAAGAAAATTTGTTTGACCAATGCATCCTTCCTAGTGCTTACGTATGGTGCAGAGACATGTGCCTTAACTAAAAGAGACATACAAAGACTGCAGATAACTCAATGCAGCATGAAGAGATGCATGCTTGGTGTAACCAGGAGAGATAATAAGAGGAACTCGTGTATCAGAAAAATGACAAGAATGCCAGACATCGTCATCAGAGTAAAATTCCTCAAATGGCAATGGGCTGGACATAAATTGTACTGTTTCTTCCAAAAACTCTCTATCCAAGTTTTATACGCTGATTAATGTTTTCATCAATGTGACCCTCACTTGATATCTGCTGCCGAAGATGCCGAAGAGGATTCAGGAGTGGCTACATGCCGAAGAGGATTGTAGGTATCGGTTGTTTCAAGCTTTTCTCCATCAATCAATAAATCTTGTTTACTTGTAAAAGCATTGTACATCACTTTTGTCTTCTGAAAGTTCATTTTTAATCCCACTTCTTTACTCTTGTCAGCAAGTTCCTGGACCATATTATGCAGCTCTGATGGGGTAGTTGCAAAAATGACTACGTTGTCAGCAAAACGAAGGTGAGTTAAATAATCTCCATTAATCTTTATCCCTTTGTTTTCCCAGTGCAATGATAGAAAGACATTTTGCAATGTGGCGTTAGGGAGCTTGGGAAATATGGTGTCACCTTGTCTCACTCACTTTCAAATAATTTTTATTGTTAGTGTATTCTCAACTAGCCGAACCTTTGCATTTTCATAGATGTTATTAATAATGCTAACGTATGCGCCTTCAATACTGCAGGATTTCAAAGCCATTGTAACTGCTGATGGTTTCACGGAATCGAAGGCCTTTTTCATAATCAATAAAAGCCATGCATAATGGGAGATCATATTCTCTTGTTCTTTCAATTAGATCTCTCAATACATGGATATGTAGCCACTCCTGAATCCTGATTGTTCTCTTGGTTGAGCCATGTCTAGTGTTACCTTCAAGCGATGTGAAAGAACCGTACTGAAGATTTTATAAACCACTGATAGGAGGCTGATGGGCCTGTAGTTCCCTAGATGCTCAACGTCACATTTATTTATGTAGCGGGATCATTGTAGCATTGTTCTAAACTTCAGGAATGTTCCCTTCATGGAGACATCTGATGAAAACATGGGCAAGCGTAGTTTTAATTTCTCAACTTGGTGCTTGTATAATGTCCATTGTAATTCCATCTTCTCTTGGAGCTTTTCCTTGTTTCATTTTCTTAATTGAATGTGTAACTTCTGCAGGAAAGACTAGAGCGACTTTGGTACTGGTACCTGTCGTAATGTCTGGAATAGATGTATTATCACTCTCATGCAATTTTGAGTAGAAATCTTCCACCCATTTGTCAAAATGTCGCTTCTATTTCTTGTTACAGTCCCATCTTCTTTTCTTAGTGGCATAATCTGTTTTCTTCCCTTATTGAGATATCCCTTTGCTTTCTTCAGGCTTTGGTTGTTCTCAATTGCTTTTCTCACTAGTTCAGAATTTAATTTCTTTGTGTCTTCAGTGACACTTTTGCGTACTGTCTTGCATAGCTACTTTGGCCTTAATATGGTGTGTGATCGCCTCTCATGGTGACACGTGACTAACAGCGTCGAGGCACGCTGTCCAAAAGAGAGTCAATAAGTTCTGTAGGCAATCTGTCGTGCTGCTGTAAAAGAGCCCTTCGGTGCTCCTGTACGTTTCTTGGAGGAGGTCTCAGAGCAGACGCCCGTGTCCCTAATGCGTCCCACGTGTGCTATAGGATAAAAGTCCGGAGATCTTGCTGGCCTCTCAATGCCCGCAACACTATCACTTTCAGGGTATTAAAGCACCAGTCGAGCAGTATGGATTCGGGGATCGTTCTGCATTAGAACAAATTTTGAACCGACAGCGAACAAGCGAACATAAGGTGCTACGATAGCTGATAGTAAAGTGCTGGAAAATAGGTACAGGTCGGTTCATCTGTCGTGCATTATGCCTGTCTCTACCATACAACCCCAGCCTCCATGGGAATCTCTCTCTCGAGTGTTTGATCAATGCTAACGCATGCCACGTTCTCTCTACGTCGGGAATCCGTTTGCAATGAGAAACGTGATCATCCGTGAAGAGAGCGTTAAACCGCTATTCATATGTCCAATGCAGATGTTCGCCAGACCAGCGTAATCCTTCTCTCCTGTAGGAAGATGTTGAAGGCGCCCACACCACAGGTTTTCTGGCATAAAGGCCGCTTTCCGGAAGCCCTCTGGTCACAGTCCAGCAGGATGCTGACTGTCCAATTGCTGCTGTCAGCTCTAAAGCCAGATGAAAAGATGCCATGCTTCTGTTGCGTCTTGCAGTTAAGGCAAGAAAGCCGTCATTGGGGGCGGAAATTGACCTTGGACGGCCTAGTACAGATCGTCTACGAACACTTCGGGTATTTTGGAACAGTCTCCAGAGCTTGTTGACAACCATTCTAGATACACGAAGCCAATTTGCCACCTTAGTTTGGGACTGCTTGACCTCCGGTCTCCCAATTGCCCACCATCACATATCATCGCTCAAACGGTGTCTATGTAACATTTTCAAGGCAGCATGTCCTTTGCCTGCAGTTTTACAACGCCGAAGATCTTGTATAACGTTATTTCTGTCCGCCCTTTTCCAACATTCAAGATGAAGAACTGTTTGTTTTCTCTTTTCAATTGTAAACTTCAGCTCATTGATATGTGCCGGCCTTGAACATGAGTTTGCAAAGCCATCATTATCACTCAATTCTGGGAAGTTTCGGTCTTTTTCACTGGCGAATATCTTGATCTCCTTCAAGCATGCTACATCTGTGTTCACTATTTGTTACAACTCAGCCAATCAATATTACTATAATGTGGAGGGTTCCAATATCAACTCGAAATCTCTTCAAGCAGAAACTTGAATTGTTTCAATGCAAATTCTAAGCAACAAACTATAAAATTCGTAATTTTGACATTCGTTTTTATTGGAAAGTACAAGTATGAAGTTATAACGTAACCCTTTTTCGTGTGCGCGAATGGTGTTCCGCTATATCTAAAACCATGACTAAGGAAATGTTGAACTAAATGAGAATACGATGCAATAGTTCCTAATTAAGCTTTTACGGCCAGACGAAACATATACAGAAGTCAGACTTACGATAACCTTTTATTAGTCAAGCAATATTTGATGAAATCCAACATAACACTACGAGTTTTGCACTTCACATATAATGCCCTAATTATCTGTCGTATAATCTATCTTAACAACGATCAAGCATCTGCACACACACACACACACAGAGCAATTGCTGTATCGTCCTTTTTTTCTAACGTTCTTATCACATTCATACGTCATTCTGTCTGACTTCAAAAGCGTTGTCAACCTCATTCAGGTGAGAGAGAAGATATCACGTTAAGTACTTTTTTTTTTTGATTGGAGGTTTAAAGACCACCGTGAGTAAATCAATGGGCTATAAGAGGAGTTGCTCTTCCCTAAATTAGGGTCCCTGGTTCCAGTCAACGGAGAAAGCCAGTGCCGTAAGACAAACACAACATCCATACCTCACCGGGATTCGAACCAGGACCCCGATCGGACGAGTGGTCAGAAGCCATCGCTTAGCCCACTGCGTCACCGGGGGGCGGCCGTTAAGTTTGGAAAGTGGAAAGTGCAAAAAGAGAACAAACTCAAATTTACATAAGAAAAGAAACTAAAAATTAAAGTTAAATTAGAACATACGTCACAAAGTGGACAGTTTCGCGTATGAACTCTCTTGATGAATTACGCAATGGAAGTTCAATATTATACGATTAATACGTTCGTTGGAGAAGTTTTACAAATCCTTTCTGTTTCCTGATCATAGCAAGTTCACTATCTGCTGGAACACAGGATATTTTATTTATTTCTACTTTCTGTTCTTCAAAATAATTTACAAACGCAGACAGAATGTCCTTTCCATTGGCTGTTCTTTCAATTGTTTTTCCGCTGCACAATTCTTCTTTATACGATCGTATTAGGAAGAATTGTGGCAGACCCGCGAAACTATTGCAAGGCGAGTCATGTCATTCACATCAATGCTTTCATCAAGAGCGACACTAAACACAAGAGTTTCTTTTAAAGTGCTTGTTTGTCTCGTGTGTTGTCAGCCATATCGGTTATACGTCTCTCAATCGTTCTTTCGAATGCAGGTACGTCTCTTTTCAATGACAAAATTTTGTCCTTCTTCGGAAAAGCACCACCTTCAGTACTGCTTATGCACTCTTTAATATTATCCCCATCTCTGAAAGGTTTCCCCTTTTTCGCTACACTCTAAGCAATTTTATAACTGCATTCAGTAACTTAATTCTTCGTTCCAATCACTTAACTGAATATACAAGTTCGTTATTTGTATCCGAAAACAGCTCTTCTTATGGCTTCAGGTTTCGGAACAAGTCATTTAATAAAGATTCATATTTGGTTTGAAAATGTCTTTGACGTTCAGCAAACAACACTCTCGCAGCACAATGGAGAAATAGCTCGATCTTATTGCTGTACGAATCCACCTTGATTAGTCCCCGAAGCTTGAATAGAACGATTACTTTTCCTCTATAGCAAACATTTCAGCACTAGTTCATCATAATATCCCTAAAGATAAACTGAACTCATTCATTTTGATGAGAACGTGACATAAGTGAGTCAGACCTCTGTTCCTTTTTAGTCCCTTTTTATATCGTTACTCGCATTTCACTTTTGTTGGAACGCAGATATAGCGACGTGCGAAGTGGCAGAGACCAGAAAAAGAAGACAGAGAGATGCGTATGTGGTGAGTATGTGGTATTTTAGAAAGATGATTGTGCGTTGAAGCAAAAAGCAATATGTAAACAAAACAAAATTACGAGATGTGCTGATCATAATTCATGTTTTTTGTTGCTCATTATTTATATGTGGCAATCGTTTAAGTTGTCCTCGTGTGTTTGTGGTGCTATAGAACAAAAGGGTGGAACAAACAACTGGTGTGTGTGTGTTTCATCTTTTAGACACATTAAATGGTGCTACCAGTGAGTAGATCGTTCCTACCGACCCTAAGAGGAAGACTACGTCGGAAACAGTAAGGTTTTAACACCGACATACATATGCATGGTTGTAGAAATCGCAATATATGCGGAACACATAACTTTTTAAACTTATGCATTCCGTCTCTAGTTCTTTGCTATCCTTGGGAGTTGTATTCGTTTTTCCATCGATTAATTTGTGTATTTTGACCCGGTTTTTTTAAGTATACATTTGTAGAACATTAAGAATTTTTCGAAGTTAAAACTATTTTGAAGCTTTAGGAAAGTGATGACTTTTCTTTTCGAGTTCAGATAAAGCACAGAAGATAAAAATTGTAGGGTTTTGAATTTTTCGAGAGATCTCAATTTCAATACAGTTTATTGTATCGTTTTGCGTAGGGCAGACTAAGGGGACGAACGGAAGCAGAAGCGTTCAGCACGAACCAAATCTACCACACGAACGCTTTGCTTACAGCACGGTCGCTCCTACCTTATATTCAGCTGCGAAAGAGTTTAACCAATCATTTTGTAAGTGCAGTAGGCTTCTTTTGAAGAAAGCAAAATGAAGCAGAATTTAAAATATTGTGTGCAAATTATAACGGCCGTTCCATAAAAACTGAGAGTAACATCACACAAAATGAAGAAATATAGATACCGCAAAATATATATTATTCTCTCTCAAAGTATCTTCCTACGGATGATATGCAACGGTCCCATCGTTCAGTCCACTTTTCAAAGCATGTGGCGAAGGCATTTTGTAGAAGCTGCTATAGCGACCTTGTATACCTTGAATAACGTCAGCATATGTGTTGAAAGTTGCGCCACGGAACTTCTCCTTCATTGTTCGAAGCAGCCAGAAATCACAAGGGGCGAGGTCAAGATTGTAGGCAGGCTGTGAAATGATTTCAATACTGCATTTCGTAAGAAACTGTCGAACTCAAGCAGCCACATGTGGGTGGGCGTTATCATTATGTAGGGTCCACTTGCCCACCAGTTCCGGTTGCTTAATCGATATGTGTCGACGCAGACGCTTCAAGACTGAAATGCAACACTCAGCGTTGACAGTAATTTGTGGAGGAACGGCATGCTGGTAGACTACACCACCTTTACGATCAAGAAAATTATCATCATCACGTTCCCAGTTGATTTGGTTTGGCGGACTTTTTTCGGAGGAGGCTTGCCTGTGTGTGTTTCCAGACCCTCGTTGCGCGCTTCGTGAGAGAGTCGAAATAGTGAACCCATGTTTCATCGGCAGTTATTACTATATTTAGAAAGTTTGGATACTTTGCAATCATTTGTTTCTACTCATGACACACCTGAACTCTGACTAACTGTTGTTATCTCGTCAGGCGATGAGATGCCCATCTGGAATATACACAATGCAGCAATACAATCTGTGTCGTAGAATGCAGAATGCCGACGTTTTTAAAATATTAGTTGACGCAGCTATGTCTTCACACGTCATTCGTCGATCTTTTTGCAGGATTGCTTAAACATTGTTAACAATATGAAAGTCTAACAAAACTTTCAAATTGACCAGGCCTAAGTTTTATCACACGACGCATTTCACTTATTAACTTTGAATCACTCACCTTCATAGCTGTATGGCGAAATGCAGACGTACCATAATCAACTGCGCAATTAAAAAAACCAGAATCGTCTACAACGGCTAAAAACTGTTGCCGTAGATACTTCCTTAATTCAGTTAGTCATCTGCGTGGTTATTTTTCTCCTTCGCGCTGTTGCCAACTCAAAAAAAATATATATATTACTCTCAGTGTTTGTGGAACAGCCTTTGTATTTTATTTACCAACGCTTTTTTTTTCGTTACTGTTTTGATTTTCTAATATTTGTTCCTCAAACTTTCCGATTGCCATAGGTTTTCGACTCTTGGTTAAGGGTATATTACTTGGCTTCTCTCTTCTAAGTTTGCAGGACTTGCTTCTAGCATTCAGACAGTGCATGACATCCACAATTCACAGCACTGACCCTAGTGAAATAATTGTATTTTTCGCAACAAATCTATGCATCGATTATTTGTTGAAAGGGCTGCTTCAATAAATCTAATTTTGAGTACTTCTTTGGGAGCGTCTTGTGATCTTCTTTTCTCTGCTACAGGCCATGCCTTCCCATGCTGTTATTATTAGGAGAAGCTTGGCATGTGTTGCTTGCAACTCCTTCACGTTGCAGAAATATCATATTTGCAGAAATATTTGAGTGTCGCAAGACAGAACTTACAAGAAAATCGGAAAACCAGTTGGGCACCTTTAGTGTGAGTAACTGGTTTTCGATTTTCTTTATTAACGAACAAATAACAAATTAAATGTACCTAAATAGCATAGAAACCCTCTTTAACGTTTTTTTTTACAAGGACTCATCATTGTGGATATCAAACGCTACATTTAGCCAGTATTACTTGTTTTTCCACGTTCTTCGAAACCTAAATGCGAATATTGAAACTTTAAATCAAAGTTCACTTTACAAATGTGACGCATCTTGTTTTGCGTTTCTTTTGTTTATTTTTTTTACTGGCATGTGTCAGTAACTTCTAAATATTTCCTTGGATACATTAAACAACAAAAAGGGGAAGGCATTTTTATATACAATATATATTTTGAAATTTTGCGCTTGTATATTTTTTTTACACAAAATTATCCGTTATATTCAGTGTACGATATAAATTCACATTTCTGAAAAAATGTTCCAAAGACTCCTTCTTTTGAAAAAACGTTTTCTTTCGATCCCCGCCCCCAAACAATTGCAGTGCTATAGATGATAATCAAAACAAAACCAGGAAATACATTCTTTACCTCAACGACTACAGTCTTGTGACGATTATATGTAGATTAAAATAATACAACATAGTTGTCACAAATGTTTATTTTATTTACGAATGTCACGTAAATATTCAAATTGTAAATGACATTATAAATAGTGTTTACAGTCACATGTTTTGGTTAGATGCTTCCACGCACTTGATAGAAATGGCGTGGATGCCATGTCATTAACAAGTTGCGAAGACTTCTGATATATATGGAAAGCTTCCAAACTATCAAGTTTGGAGGTTGAATCTGGCTTGTCAATAACTTTTGCTTCTTCAAAGAGAAATCTGTGGTCCTTTTCGTAACAGTGTTTAGCCATCGATGACTTCTTTAGGTCACAATTCCGAATGTAGGTCTTGTGCTCCTTCAATCGAAAACGCAAGGCTCTACTGGTCTGTCCTATATACGAAGCGCCTTCGAAATTACAAAAATTCTCAAAACTTTTAATTTTAAGGTGATTTTTAAACCCATAAACAAAATAAGATTTTTAGGATCAAAGGACTGTGTTGAAGACAAAAACTCGCGGGGAATTTATCAAATTCCATCTGAATGTGTCGCTTCGTATATAGGGCACACCCGTAGAGCCTTGCGTTTTCGATTGAAGCAGCACAAGACCTACATTCGGAATTGTGACCTAAAGAAGTCGTTGATGGCTAAACACTGTTACGAAAAGGACCACAGATTTCACTTTGAAGAAGCAAAACTTTATTGACAAGCCAGATTCAACCTCAAAACTTGATAGTTTGGAAGCTTTCCATATATATCAGAAGTCTTCCCAACTTGTTAATGACATGGCATTCACGCCATTTCTATCAAACGCGTGGAAACATCTAACCAAAACACGTGACTGTAAACACCATTTATGATGTCATATACAATTTGAATATTTACGTGCCATTCGTACTGATGAAGCTAGGTCAATACCCAGCGAAGCCATGGTCGGCTTGAGAAATAAAAAAAAATAAACATTTAGGACAACTACGTTGTATTGTCTTAATCTATACAGGAAATACATATTTGAGTTAAAGTAAAACGGAGAACTGAAGATTCAAGGTAAAATAAAATAACATGTGACTCCCTAGAAATCCACGAACTTGAAACACGATGATGTACCCAAAATTCCCAAAAGCTATTGTAGCTCATATAAGTTTAACTAAGTAAATATAAACATATGAGTTTATGTGTTCATATCCCTTTTTACATATATACATACATATATATATATATAGGGATATTTGTTTGTCTATATTTTGATAATAGCAAAGAGAGAAGGAATTACCAGTAGTCAATACATCGCTCTATCTAAAGTATGCACTAGTAAGTTTTGGATGATCTCAAGATTTTGTAAAGAACTTCCCACAAAAAAATGAATCTTTTAAAAGAGCATTTTCTAATAAAAGTCGGTTAATACTCAAGAGAAAGTCTTGATAGGATTTCTTTATTTATTTAGTATATTTTAGAAAATTACATCAGATTTTACAAAATGAAGTTACTGCTTACGTTAAGCAAAAGAAAGGTTCGTTCAGCTTTAGAGTAATCTCAAAATGTAAGTGTTCCCGGCATTTAGACACTAACTAGGAAAATATTTTCTTTTTCATAAAGTCTAGAGAACGGGTATTTTTGTGTTTGCAGAGTAGAACTTGCAACTACAAATGGGTGACTATAATCCATATATTCACCTCTTCTTTCTACGAGTTGTGCATATACAATATCACGTGGAAGGGGCATGGAAACAGTGAAAGTGAAGTAAACGGGAAACGAAATCAAAACGTGAAACAAAAACTAAAAAATCAGTGGTTGCTGATGTCATTAGTACACGGAAATGCAATGCATGATGATCCGGCCGTGTTTTTGGACTGTGGTTATACTTGACTACGTATCAACAAACTACAGAAGACTCACTATGCATCATATGGGATATGGTCTCTGGAATTAGGGAGTATGTAAGAACTATGTGAAAGAATTGTTCAACACTGGTTTGACGAAATTTCTCAGGAGAACATGCATTCAGTTCTGATCGACGACAGTTGATTTTTGATCATGAACATCATCTTTTAAAAATGTTCAGTTTCCAACAAGCGTCTTTCCTTCTAGGAATATTTTCAACTTATGCAAACTACAGTATTTACGTGGACATGATTTCTGCAAGCAGCGGTCAGCCAGAATAATTGTTGTTTACAAAAGTCGTACTAGTTGTACGCAGTGTGATTGATATCATTCAATATATAAAAGTGAAAGTATGTTTGTATATTTATATGTTTGTTCCGCATACGTTCCCAAACGGTTTAGTGGATTTGCCCCAAAATTTGCATGCATACTCTTCATCACCCAGATTAAAATACAGGCGGAACGATTTTTGGAAATTCCATCCCTAAGGCGGTCAAATGTGTTTTTACGGGGCCTTCTATAGACTGGACGAAAGTCGGCTGCTGGGGTATTACTCCGCGTGTCAGAGCAACGGTCGTCAGGTGACGCCTCACTCCTCGCAAGCTTCCGCGGTTCAGACATACGAGGGAAAAGTCAGATTTTTAAAACTTCTTCAAAATATTAAAAAAAAACCCCAGCGGAAGATACAAAAACCCTATTCCCAGCGATGCAAGTTAAAAAAAGCCGAGAAATCGATTTCCGAAGGAATGTAAACAACGACGGAGATCCGATTTTGGAAAATTCATTAAAAAAATCCTCCAATTCGGGGCTGCAGAAAGTGTATTGTTGAACATGTTTGCTATTTAGAGTTTTTAGGGCGAGTTAAAGTATGCAGTTCCATCTCTAAGGGGGTCAAAAAAGTCCAAATGTGTTTTTACGGGGCCCTCTATAGACTGGGTGAAAGTTGGCTACTGAGGTATTACTTAGCGTGTCAGAGAAACGGTCGTCAGGTGACGCCTCACTCCTCGCAAACTTCCTCAATTCAGGCATATGGGGAAGAGTCCGAATGGTTACGCATCATTCTCAACGGCTTTCTAAACGATTTGCTAGAAAGTGCCGTACTACACTCAAGAATGCTGAATGCGGAATGCAGGAAGTGCATTGTTGTGTGCATTGTTGTATCTTTGGTAATTCGAGTTTTTAGGGTTCATAACGGCCATTATAAATTGTGATAAGGTGGTCAGAACGGCTGCCCCAGGTGGAAAAAGTATAAATGTCGTATATAAACAAGTTTTACAATGAACACGCAATTCTGCCAGTTAGGCATTCTGTATCACCATCAATAAAGCACTGTGGCTCAGCGAAATAATTGCATGCGGTCTCCATGCTGTTCCCACGGACAATTCTATGTTCAACGTCCCACAGGTTTTCAAGAACAATGAAAACTTACAGGCTGTAAAGTGTAAAAAAACGTTTTAAAAATAATAAATATTATTACGAAATTGGGCATATTTTCCTTCTCCTCTCTATTTAGAAAATCCTTCATTACAATAATATTCTTGGGAGACAATGAAGGCCAATGTCCACAGAAATAAAGGGGTAAAAATGCAAATGATACCTAATAAAAGCTGAGCATTGTTCATCACGGTAGGATTTTTTTATAGTGCGAAAACAAACTGTATGTTTATCTCGGGTAACGCCGGGTACCTCCGCTAGTAAGAGATATTACCCAAAAACAGCAAAGAAGGAAATGTTCGAATTGATATCGTCGGTATCCAGTAAGAGCGGTAATAATAGAAATAAGATTTAAAGAAATTCAGTCAATGTTGAAGGAAGACGGAGATTTGATAGAGAAAGTGAATAGGGGACTCCATAGGCGAGATAGCACAACTGTACGGATACTGGGGTATTGCAGAAATACTCTGTATTAGATGCCCGCGATTTTCAGAATGTCATACGATCAGCAATTCCACACAGTGTAAAACTGGCGAGTGGCAAGATACATGGGAAATATACTTAACGTTACAGAAACGAAGAATCTCAGGTGGCCTCAAGAAATTACAGAATTAGGAAAAAGAAGATGAGAGCAAAAGCTAGACATACAAAAGTTTCAATGAAGCTGAGTGAAGAAAGTTTGCGTTACCATGCACTGGGAACTATGGAATTATTTTTGAGATGTAGAGTTCAGAAGTTCAAAAGACCTACGAATATTTAACTGGCATGTATTAAGAAAGATAGAAGTGGGCTTGAGATGTAGAATTATGAAATTAGGAAGACCTAAGAGATTACGCTGGCATGTACGAAAATGGTGGAATTATTTTCGGTACACAGAGTTTTGAAATGAAGAAAACCTAAGAATATTAGGCTAGCATTTATTGAGAAGAATGGAAGTGTACTTGAGACCTAAAGTTATGAACTTAGAAAGACTAAACAAATTGGGCTGGCATGTATTAAAAATAATCGAAGTGTACTTCAGAGGCAGAGTTTTGAATTTAGAAAGATCTAAAAAGATTGCGCTAGCATATGTTAAGAAGGACAGAAGTGTGCTTGACACGTAAAGTTATGAACTTAGGAAGACCTAAGAGATTGAGCTGGCATATATGAAAACAATGGAATTGTTATTGAGACATAGAATTATGAACTTAGGAAGACCTAAGAATATTGCGCTGGAATGTATTGAGAAGGAAGTAAGTGTACTTGAGACGTAGTTATGCACTTACGGAAACCTAAGAGATTGAGCCAGCTGGTATGTATGAAAACAATGGAATTTGACTTCTGAACTTTAAAAGAACTAAAAATATTGCCCTGGTATGTATTAAGAAGGATAGAAGTATGCTTGAGATGTAGAGTTCTGAACTTAGGAAGACCTAAGAGTTAGTTTAAGCAATAACATAAAAAAGAATTTATGGAGTGAGAAATCCGTCATACAACTGAATGAATGCGGATTCCTAGAAAGCCACCATATGCTTAAATGCTGGGCTAATACCTCCGCGAAAGTTATTCCTATAACAGTTGCACATTTTCTGGGTGAATATTTTCACTGGTTGTCTTTCCTCTCATTGTGTAGTTGACACAAACCTGGGATTGAATACGATGAGTCATTCGTATGTACAGCGATGCTCCACACCACTGGCAGTCAATCTGTAGCACGCAAAGTAATGTTTTGTAGCACTTCAACTGCCCGGAGATTGCAATGTCTCTCGCACGCAAACCATGTCACCAGATCATTAAACCTGCATGAGATTCGCTTCAGTCTTCCGCTCTGAAACGCAAGTGGTGTACGGTTGTTGGAATATGGATCATAAATTCTGAAACCACAAAATTTCAGCTCTGTAAAATCTGTCTGAGGGTAGACTTGTAATAAATATTCAGTAGGTACCTGGAAATGCATTACTGAAGAATAGGTTTTAGTCGCAGAAAACCACACACAACATGATTAAAGTAAACACTTAGATGTTCTTCAAACACGTCATTTTCGTACGAAAGGTAGGTATTATACTTCAATAGTTATAGTTTCGAAAACACCGACTGCATTTTTGTCATTTTACATAAAAATATCCCCATTTTTAATGACTCAGCTGTTTCATACGTGTAACATGTAATTGCTAAAACATATATACGGTAATTCAGTTTTATTTTTTCTCTTCGGTTTGGAGGAGTCGCAGACCTCAAAATTAATTATTTCATTTTATTCACAATAAATTTTGCACACGGGTCCCTCTCAACTTCTAAGTTATTGTATCGAATATGTTAGGTGAAATGACTGAAATATTGGTTGCGTGCATAAGTTCTACAAATTTTTGTAGGTTACAAAGAAAGGAGGAGAACACAACAAATAACGTACCTAGGATTTCGCATAATTGCCATAATTCTGTATGACCTCTTGCCATCTGTCTATGAGTAGATGAGTCCCACGCCGGAAAAAACTCCTCTGTTTTAGAGTCAAAAAGTTATGTAATGCCGTTTTCACATCGTCCACGTCATCGACGGTTTGGAGTGCGAAGGCATTCTGTAACGGTAGAAAAAGGTGGTAGTCCGGAAGTGCCAGGTCAGGGAAATACGTCTTGTGAGGTAACACTTCCCAGCCAAAGTCCAGTAATTTTTGCCGAGTGATTAAAGCAGCATGAGGACTGGGGTTATCATCATCAAGGATCACGCTTTGGCGATTGACGAGTGCTGACCGTTTTGATGTCAGTTCTTCTCGCATTTTGTCCAACTGTTGGCAGTAGAGGTCAGCATTTATCGTTCGTTTAGGTGCCACCACCTCCCAGTGGATTATTCCCGGGACATCCCACCAAACACTCAACAAAATCTTTTAGGGATGCAGTCCTCCTTTTGAGGTCGATGGAGCAGGCTCCGCACCTTGGCACGCAGTCCGTCGACGCTTTACATTACGGTACAGTACCCATTTCTCATCATCCGTTACAGTTCATCCCCCAAACGATTCATTTGTGTGACGAGAAAGCAAAGAAACACAGGTACGGATTCTCTCCTCTCGTTAATTTGCAAAAATCTTGTGCGGAACCCAGTTATCGAACTTGGTGATGAAACCAAGCGCATACTTCCGTCTTTTGACTGTTGTTCTGTGTACTGGCAACGTTTCCGCTAATGAACGGTTGGACGTGGATCATTTGTTATGGCTTGGTCCACATCCTCGTCAGTAACCACGGATGGACGTCCAGGACGTGGTTGATCTTTTCAGCTTCTGTCTCCGTCCCGGAATTTCCGAAACCAACGGCAACATGTGCTATCATCAACTGCATCCTCTCCATACACCTGACATATGCTACCTTTATCGAACTAGCACAGTAAACAATGTCTAATGTGCTCCTTATCGCATGCCACGTTATGCCGCTCGTGATTTCCGTTACGAATGACTTACTCGGACAAAACTAGTGCCTCTATATGCCTTCAAAATAATCACAGGAGCTTCACATTTTCTTTTAGGAATTTACCCTTAATATGGCACTACTTCACGTTGACGTGTAGATGGGTGATCAGCTGTGGGGAAACGTCTCACAGGAAATCTCGCTTCCTCCCCAATTGATTCAGCAGTTTTCAAACGTTTTCTCAAACACAAGTCTAGTGTATTAATATTGAACTTATCCCGCTAATAACGAGCTACTCACTCACTATTAGCCGCGTCGGAAATCAACAGATGGCCGATTATTGTTGTAGGAGGTAACGCCTGCTGTGAGCAACTCTCAGGGGTACAAGCAGTCGCCCGGTCCTAACTTGGGACCATTGCTTGAGTGAGTGAGTGAGTGAGTGAGTGAGTGAGAGAGTGAGAGAGAGAGAGAGAGAGAGAGAGAGAGAGAGAGAGAGAGAGAGAGAGAGAGAGAGAGAGAGAGAGAGAGAGAGAGAGAGAGAGAGAGAGAGAGAGAGAGAGAGAGAGAGAGAGGGGGGGGGGGGTCAGTTTTATACTAGCTTTCATTAACCGGCGCAGTTGGACGGGACGTGTTTCCATGAGACACTCAAACTGCTTCACACTACAGGGATGACATCCTAGAATCCTATGTGCGATTTATTTCAATGTAGCTGTTGGCTCACAGTTCTTTTTTTATGGATGATAACGTCCGTGCCCATAGGGCTCGGCTAGACGACGAGTACCTACACAGTGAGGATATTCACAGGATGGAGTGGCCCACGAGATCTCTGGACCTGAACCTAATAGAGCATGTCTAGGATACTCTGAGAAGACCAATTACAAGCCGGCAGCCTCCTCCCAGAACTCTCCCGGGATTCCGACGTGTCTTGATGAAGGAGAGGCACTTCTGCCCCAAACCCTCACAGCCTTGTAAATATCACGAGGGTTTCTTGTGCGAGCTGTATACCTGTACGAGGTAATCACACTCCCTATTAGCCCCTTGAAATCCGCGCTCCTTGCTGCATCACTTTTAGACTGCCATGCGCATGCTTCCTTTTCATAGAGGATGACACTCTTTTTCTGTTGTGTATTGCTGGGTTATCGACATATGTATGTTCGTACCAGTTGTCATTAAACTCTGTCGTGTAGATTCTGCGTTATTCATGATTTTGTGTTTTTCACGTTAATTTTGGACAACAGTGTACATGAAATAGCCTACGCACAAAAATGTTACCTCAAGAAAACAAATGTGCCGAAAAATCAAAGAACTATATAGCATATTTTGTTTTTATTTTCTTTTGAAAGTCACAAAGAGTTTTTTAATGCGTTCATTGATGATGTTGTAAACACAAAGTTTATTTTTTCACCTACTCAGAAAAAACTTTCTCTCTCTCTCACGCACACACACACACTCTCTCTCTCTTTCTCGTTTAACAATAAGATCACTTCACCAGATCTCCCAATGTTAACTTGCGTTCGCAAACTTCGTCAAAACCAATTTGACTGAAAGGCTCATTTCATCGAAGGCTCCTTTCACCGAAAATATCAGTTCACCGAACAATAATTTTCACCAAAATGATCATTTCACCTAAACATGATTTTCCCAATACAGTAGTTTTAACTGCACGAGTATAAAATAACTAAGCCACTCTGTCAGAGAGCCACAATATGATGCCTAGTGACAGATTTTACACGATATTATTTACAATTGTCGACCTGATTGAGTTCTTTCGCAATTCAGTGGCACTGTTCTTAATAAAATCGGGGAAATAATAAACTAATTTTGTAGCTACTAAATGAAAATACTTTAAGTAGTTAGGTACTTTTAATTAACAACAGTTCTAATCATTTTTACTACCTGATCTGCTTTTTATTAACAAACCGAATAAAGTACCGCACTCACCGCA
The DNA here is from genome assembly GCA_039090855.1 of Macrothele yani. Lineage (NCBI taxonomy): Eukaryota > Metazoa > Arthropoda > Arachnida > Araneae > Macrothelidae > Macrothele > Macrothele yani. The sequence goes on along the minus strand of CM077025.1, from coordinate 152,346,615 downwards.
TCATTTTATAAAAAGCAACCTTTTTGATAAATTTACAATTTTGCGAAACGACATTTCGGTGAAATGAACTTTTCGATGAAATAACTTCACGATTTAATGAAGCGTTTGATAACCTAACCAGCAGCTGAGATCAACAATTCGGTAAAATAATATTTCGAGAAAGCGCTTTTCGTTGAAGCAGTCCTTATAAGGATAATTTCGATAAAGCAAAGTGATTTTCTATGAAACGAACTACTCATCGGAAATAAATCATTGTGATATCTAGATCAACCATGGACAAACAGCCGAACTGATTGATAAAGTGAAATGTTTTTCTTTGGATTCCATTTTATAGTAAAAAAAACCATACACAAAATATTGAGGAGATTTCCTAAACCTGGAACATTGATGTTCGAGCAGTTTATGCGCCTATCGTGATGTGGTTAGAATTTCAGTTTGGCAAACCATTTTTTAAAGTAAGTAATATACTGATGGACTAATCTTGTTAATGCTTCGCTAGTCGTAACGTGCTGACTGGAAATATAGTTGAATCTAATAGAACAGAAGAAATAAAGACATAATTGTGCAGCTTCCAAATAATGTCTACAATACCCTTCGAGGTACGTCAAGTGACCCATAACAATTTAATAAACACTGAGCACTTTCAATGTTAAAATGCTTTGTAATTTAGTCCGCTTTTGGCTCAATGATAATTACCTGGACTAAAACTGTCATGCCAGCGAGGAACCAAAGACACGTTTTACCTATTTTTATTCCATTGTAATGACACTTGGGAAAAGAATGGCGGTTTCGCAATCGTTCTCCTCAGGCAGCATAAAAGTTTCAAGAAGGCGGATATTTCAGAGGCAATTTTCAATTTCTGAATCCTAGCAACGTTTGCCGGGCGTATCCCGTCATGCATCGCGGCCGAAGTAATAGCAGTAGAAAAACATTAAGCACACTTTTGAGCTCAGCTGGAAGGCATCCCAATGATTTTGCTTTTGTCTAAATCTATCTCTGGGTCTGTGATTAAAGTTAAAAGGTGAAGCTTTGCTCACGATGATCGAACACCTAACTATCTGTACTTGCATAGATAAAGATTTTGCTTTCACCAAAGGGTAAATATTATATTTGAAAAGAAAACAAGAGCTGAAAATGTTCTTTTATTGCTTTTATTATGCCATCTTTTCCAGAATAAAATTGTGCAAGCCGTTCTTGCCTTTAATATTTCGTTCCTTTTAATACACTAAAGGCTTCTTCTACTCACTGCACCCACCAATTCTTTGTGGACGGATTTGTCGCCGTGTTTCTGTTCAGTCAAAAACATTTACAAAAACATGTTTATACTTCTTTGAACGTACCGAGACACCTGGAGAAGCAACTGTGATAATCAGTTACAAATTGCCATTAAGAAACATTCAAGTATATTTCCTACATTAAACAAAATGATGTTCTATTGCACATTACTTAAGACTAGAAGAATACCTTTAAACTCAAATAACTCACTAAAAATGAAAAATGCTTTGAAAATAAGCAAATATTGTTATTTAGGTTATATCACGTCGACTCATACACTAGTGATGTGAAAAAAGAAGCAATAGAAAAAGTGTTTTCTGCAATACTGATAGGAAGGGAATTTATAAATAAATAATGAATAAAAAGAACTGCTAGAATAAACGCGCACTAAATTTATGACATACTACAGAGGTGACGCATATATCAAGGTGGCAAGTAGCAGCGATAAGCCTTTGCAGGCGTAGCTTAATTGGGAAAGTATTCCGCTTCGGAGCAGAAGAATGTGCGTTCGAGTATAGCCACCGGCATAAATTTGGGTTTCACAAAGTAATGAAGGAAAAGAACTATTGAAACAAATACTCACTACAATAATAAAGGGAAAAAAGCTAATGAAATAAATGCTCACTATAGTAGCGAAGAAAAAGAACTAATGTAACAAAGGCTCACTGTAGTAATAATAGGGAAGAGAAGTAGTGGAATAAGTTTTCACTTCCATATTGGTAAGTGAAATAAATAGTAAACATAGGGATTAACTGTATTATATTGTTGAGGAAAATAAAAAGTAGTACAAGTGTTCAATGGAAGAGTGATTACGCAAAACATATGTAAGAACAAGTGGTCCCTGAGATAGTTATAAGGGAACAAAACAGTTAAACAAGTGTGCACTTAACCGGAGTACGGAAGTAGAATGGCAAAACAAGAATACAGGATCGGCGAAAATGTACCTACCAAGTATAATGCTTATTATTCCTGAACGAAAAAGCATACAAATCTTATTCAAAGTGTATTAAAGTGTACATCTGCCGCCGTTTATATTACAACATATTTAATAAGTTTGCCCTCAACTTTGATGATCTTGTGCAATCTGATCCCAAATTTGGACACCACTTGTGGAGGACGTCTATTGAAATGGCCAAGATTTCACGCGCGATGAATGATTTCAGCTCCACCAAAGTGTTTGGTTTGCTCTGATACACTTTGTCTTTGAGATGCATCCATTGGAAATCCAAAGGATTGAACTCTGGTGAATATGGAGGCCAGTGAAATCCACGTCCTTAACTTTGGATAATCCAAAGCAAAGACATTCTCACGAAAATTTCATTCAGAAGGCAGAAAATGGATTCTGTGTGATGGGATCGAGCACCGTCTTGCATGAAAAAGTGACTTGTGAAGTCAGAACCATGGAAATCCTGAAGGACAGGAATGAAATTGTTTTCAAGCAAGTATTTACAGCTCACTGCAGATACAGTTCCCTCGATAAAAACAGGTCCACAAATGTCAATTTTCGACAAGGCACACCACACAGTTACACGTTTTGGGTGAAGACTTGAAGCAATCAAAACTCTGAAAACACAAACTTGTCCGTGACGGGGATCAAACCCGCGTCCACTCGCTCAGGAGTAAGTTGCTCCCTCAACTAAGCTACACGGATTGAATGAATCGCTTCAGATTTTTAGTCCCAACACGGGCTTCTACTCTGCAGCACGTCACAAAACATGCGAATGTTTTGTGCCCCATATTTGCCAGTTCTGCCTGTTCATGAACCCATCAAGCCAAAAATGTGCCTCAGGGTCAATTTCTTGGTTCTCGAGTCTTGTGATCGTTGCATGAGCGAAGTCCAAACTTGCTGCCATGTTCGCCTCTGTGAGTGGCTGTTGTTGGGTCTGGATTTTATAGGGAAACAAATTAAGATCTTCTTCGAGAATTCGATGAAGACTGCTGCGTTTGATCTCTAACCCCTGAGACGCTCTCCTAGTAGACTTTCTCGGGCTTCCTTCAAATGTTTCTCAAACTTTTTCAAAGTTTCGTTCAGTTCTTTCTGTGCAGGGCCTGCCGCCTTGAGAGTGATTGCCCAATACTGACCGTGTCTTGCAAGGTTTGATATTGTGTGCCAGTCCGGTCCAACTCTGACACTAAACTTTATCTGGAACGCTCTTCTGACCGTTTTGGGCTTTCTGACGATCGAATGTACTCTTCGATAGTGACTATCCGCTGCCCCGTAGTGTTGACTGCCATGTTTCATATCCTGCAAAATGAAAAGAAAACACATGAGACACAAATGGCTTGATGGCCATAATGTGTCCGCAAAGTTCCTACAAATTGTACTAACTAGTTGCCGAGCAGATTGGATTTAAAATTGGCAGGCATGTTTTGGGCCACCCTGTACGTCACTAATGATAAGAAAAGAAAATTGTAGAATATGTGCTCACTACACTAGAAATAAGAAAATGTATTGGAATCAGGGCTCACAACAAGAATGATTGCGAAACACAGATATTAGGACAAATGTTACCTACGATAGTTACAAAGAATGACAAGTTATAGTAGAGGTAAGAACAAAATACAGAATATGTTCACTATAGCAGTGTTTATGGAAAACAAACATTAAAACAAATGCTCTCTACAGTAGTCGTAAGGAAAATAATTAATAAAACAAATGTTAGCTGAATTGGTAATAAGCAAAATCGAAGCAATGAGATAAGTGCTCACAACTGCAGCGATAAAGAAACGAAATGAAACAAATTCTTACTTACTAACAAATAAGAAACGAAAAGCAAAAAAAAAAAACCCCTAGAAATCTAGTGCCTATCCATAAAGCCATGTAGGTCGTTGTTACAACCCCAGATAATAATTTTTGATTTGTGTGTTCACCTAAACATTATCTTCTGTTACTTTTCCCGATAATTCCTCATTTATTTCTGGAGAGACACTATCGCGAACGGTGAACTAAAACGTCAATGAGCAGATAGCTTTGCAAAACTTTCTTTGTATGTGTCTTTGTAGAAAATAATTTCATCATGTATTTGTGTTGATGAAAATGTCATCAACTATTTTGGATCATCAATAACAGGGATACGTTTCTGGAGGTTTATTTACAGTATCAGAAACCTACTCTAATATTAGGTATAAACTATGTGAAAGCCCGTCGATAAGACGAGGCAAAATAAGATGTGTTGAGTAATTTTTTTAATGAAGAGGTCTTAGAAGAAATTATCAACGTTTATTAGCAATTAAATGTTTTTTTAACATCGATTATAGTTTTGCAGAGCGATTGGCTTGGCATCATCAGGACAGATATATCACGAGGTATTATTTTTATTTGTGATGTCCGAATGTGAAAGTATATTTCATGAACATTGCAACAATGAAAAAAGTACTACGTCTTACACTTGTTACGTCACACGCTGACATGATTCGCAGTTTCATTTCATGGATCACCTGCCCGAGAACACGAAAAGCTAAGCTGGACATCATAAATATTTCTTTCTCAGTTGGTGCTATGATGACGTTACATAATTATATCCAGGAAGCAGTTTTCATTAACTAAAAACTTGCAAGAAAACACGGTAACTAAGTGCGTCGTCACAAATATTCTTTCTCAGTTGTTGCTAAGGTGATGACTCTTTCCACTGCGCCACTAAAGTGGTGTGTTGTATACTCTAATTTAACTTTCCTTTTTACTTTCTTTCTCTATGTAAATTTGAGTTAGTTCTCCTTAGCATTCCTAACTTAATATTTTCTCCCTCGCAAGAGTATGTTTGGCAACACCCCTGAGGTCCGAACGAATGACGTGTGGATGTCTGAGAAGGGAACTGAACGATATATATATATATGGGATGTAAGGTCAGGTGATGCGTAACATCACAGCCTCTCCTTGACAAATGTCAACCCCGCCTTCTCGTGGTGCATCCTGTTCCCACTAAAGGGGCTCTGACGACCGCCAATAGCGGTATAACTATACCATCGGGATTAGAGGAAATTCTATCCCACACTCACCAACCCGCTTGGCCAGCGTGGTGAGTTATGGCCAAACCCCTCCAAAATGATTCCACAACTTAAATCTTGGCCCTCAGTCTCCGGCAGCTGGAATGTACCTGGCCAAGGCAGCGGCCAGTGCGACATGAAGGCAGAGGGTGCTAAGAATCCCCGGAGGACCGGACTAGGCTGCCATCTGATGCTGACCTTGGCTACGTACAACGGACGCTCCCTATCTTCTGATTCAAGGCTTCTTGAATTGGAAGAGGAACTACAAAGGATCAAGTGGGACATCGTGGGGCTAAGTGAGGTAAGGAGAAAAGGAGAAGATCTCATCGAACTGAAAAGTGGACATCTCTTCTACTATCGTGGGACAGATACTGGCAGAACTAGTGGTGTTGGATTTATAATAAGCAAGAAACTAAAGGATGAAGTTGTAGAAGTTGAAAGTTCCTCTGACAGAGCTGCACGACTTGTTATCCAACTCTCGAAAAGATACCAGGTTCAGATTATTCAAACTTATGCACCCACCACAAGTCATCCTGAAGAAGAAATTGAAGAATTTTATGAGGAAATTTGTCATCTAAATAATAAAGGTAAGCAGCACTTGAAAATAATTATGGGAGATTTCAATGCAAAAATAGGGCAACGGCAACAGAATGAAACTTCAGTAGGTAAATTCGGTCACGGCAACAGAAACCAGCGTGGAAATACTCTCGTTGAGTTTGCAGAGGCAGAAGGGTTTTTCATCTTGAACTCCTTCTTCAAGAAAAAGCCACACAGGAAATGGACATGGAGACATCCAAATGGGACGACAAGTGAAATTGATTTTATTATGTGTAACAAAAAATTCATCATAGAAGACTGCAGTGTGCTAAAGAAGTTCAACACAGGTAGTGATAATAGATTGGTGAGATGTAAGATGCACCTCAACACCAAACTTGAACGTGGGAAGCTCATAAGACAAACAAAATCTATTGACATAACCAACCTTAAAAAACACCATAATACCTTCAAGTTGGAACTGAAGAACAGGTTCTCTGCTTTAGAAGGCCTAACATCGGAAGAAGTGGACATCTCTGAAGTTAACAGAAAAGTAACCAAAGCTCTTATGAAAACAGCAACAAAATTAGCTGGTACTAAGAACAAGTTGCATGTAAACAAATTATCAGTCAAAACGAAAATGTTGATGCAAAAAAGAAGAGAGATGAGGACAACTAAAGAAAATGTGACTTCCAAAGTGGAATGTTCCCTATGCAAGACGGTCAATAATGTTGAGATCACTGAGATTGACGTGGCAAGAAATAGTTTCAACTGTGACCACTAGTGAGGAAAGCATTTGAAAACAACCAAAGCCTAAAGATAGCAAAGGGACATCTCAGTAAGGGAAGAAAACAGATTATGGCACTGAGAAAAGAAGATGGTTCTGTAACAAGAAATAGAGGCGAAATTTTGACAAGAGTGAAAGATTTCTACTCCAAATTATATGAAAGGGATGATGCATGCACTCCAGACATCATAAAAGATACCAGTACCAGAGTTCCTCCAGTCCTTCCAGCAGAAGTTGCACATGCAATCAAGAACATGAAGCGGGGGAAAGCTCCAGGAGAAGATGGAATTACTGTAGACATCATACAAGAAGCAAGTGGAGAAATTGAAACAGTACTCGCCCAAATTTTCACTCGATGCCTTAATAAAGGAAAGAATCCCGAGGATTGGAACACCGCTACAATGATCCTGCTACATAAGAAAGGTGACATTGAGGATCTCGGAAACTACAGACCTATCAGCCTCCTATCAGTAGTTTATAAAATTTTCACTAAAGTTCTTTCACACCGCTTGAAGGTAACACTGGACATGGCTCAACCGAGAGAACAAGCTGAATTCAGGAGTGGCTACATACAGCACAATAGATCATATCCACGTACTGAGAGAACTAATTGAAAGAGAGAGGGAATATGAACTTCCATTGTGCATGGCTTTTATCGATTATGAAAAAGCCTTTGATTCGGTGAAACCATCAGCAGTTACAATGGCTCTGAAAACCTGCGGTATTGAAGATGCATACATTAATATTATTAATAACATCTATGAAAATGCAAGTGCAAAGATTCGGCTGTTTGAAAATACAACACACATAAAAATTGGAAAGGGAGTGAGACAAGGTGACACCATATCTCCGAAGCTCTTTAATGCCACATTGGAGGGTGTTTTTCAGTCGCTGAGCTGGGAAAACAAAGGGATAAAGATTAATGGAGATTATCTAACCCACCTTCGTTTTGCTGATGACGTAGTCATTTTTGCAACTACCCCATCAGAGCTGCAGAGTATGATCCAGGAACTTGCTGACAAGAGTAAAGAAGTGGGATTAAAAATGAACTTTCAGAAGACAAAAGTGATGTTCAATGCTTTTACAAGAAATGAAGATTTATCGATTGATGGAGAAAAGCTGGAGATAACAGACACGTACGTTTATCTTGGACAGCAGATATCAAGTGAGGGTCACATTGATGAAGAAATTAATCGGCGTACAAAACTTGCCTGGAGAGCTTTTGGAAGAAACAGCATAATTTTCAAGAGCAATATGCCATTATGTCTTAAAAGAAAAGTGTTTGATCAATGCATCCTTCCAGTGCTTACGTATGGTGCAGAGACGCGGACCTTAACTAAAAGAGATATACAGAGACTGCAGACAACTTAAAGAGGCATGGAGAGGTGCATGCTTCGTGTAACCAGGAGAGATAAGAAGAGGAACTCGTGGATCCGAAAAATGAGAAGAGTGGAAGACATCATGATCAGAGTTAAATCCCTGAAATGGCAATGGGCTGGACATACTGCCAGAAGGACAGATCATCGATGGACAGCCAAAATGTTAGATTGGATTCCAAGGGCACAGGAAAAGACCCAGAAGAAGACCACATGGAAGATGGGTGGATGAAATTCGAAAGTATGCAGGGGTGACATGGAGGAGACTGGCACAAGACAGACCGTTGTGGAGGAAACTTGGGGAGACCTTCGTCCAGCAGTGGATTGATAATGGTTGACAATGATGATGATGATATATATATATATATATATATATATATATATACACCCACCCCAAGTCATGCACCCACCACAAGTCATCCTGAAGAAGAAATTGAAGAATTTTATGAGGAAATTTGTCATCTAAATAATAAAGGTAAGCAGCACTTGAAAATAATTATGGGAGATTTCAATGCAAAAATAGGGTAACGGCAACAGAATGAAACTTCAGTAGGTAAATTCGGTCACGGCAACAGAAACCAGCGTGGAGATACTCTCGTTGAGTTTGCAGAGGCAGAAGGGCTTTTCATCTTGAACTCCTTCAAGAAAAAGCCAAACAGGAAATGGACATGGAGACATCCAAATGGGACGACAAGTGAAATTGATTTTATTATGTGTAACAAAACATTCGTCATAGAAGACTGCAGTGTGCTAAACAAGTTCAACACAGGTAGTGACCATAGATTGGTGAGATGTAAGATGCACCTCAACACTAAACTTGAACGTGGCAAGCTCATAAGACAAACAAAATCTATTGACATAACCAACCTTAAAAAACACCATAATACCTTCAAGTTGGAACTGAAGAACAGGTTCTCTGCTTTAGAAGGCCTAACATCGGAAGAAGTGGACATCTCTGAAGTTAACAGAAAAGTAACCAAAGCTCTTGTGGAAACAGCAACAAAATTAGCTGGGTCTAAGAACAAGTTGCATGTAAATAAATTATCAGGAAAAACGAAAATGTTGATGCAAAAAAGAAGAGAGATGAGGACAACTAAAGAAGATGTGACTTCCAAAGTGGAATATATAGAGCTATGCAAGACAGTTCGAAAAAGTATCACTGAAGACGTAAGAAAATTCAACTGTGAACTAGTGAGGAAAGCAATTGAAAACAACCAAAGCCTAAAGATAGCAAAGGGACATCTCAGTAAGGGAAGAAAACAGATTATGGCTCTGAGAAAAGAAGATGGTTCTGTAACAAGAAATAGAGGCGAAATTTTGACAAGAGTGAAAGATTTCTACTCCAAATTATATGAAAGGGATGATACATGCACTCCAGACATCATGAAAGATACCAGTACCAGAGTTCCTCCAGTCCTTCCAGCAGAAGTTGCACATGCAATCAAGAACATGAAGCTGGGAAAAGCTCCAGGAGAAGATGGAATTACTGTAGACATCATACAAGAAGCAAGTGGAGAAATCGAAACAGTACTCGCCCAAATTTTCACTCGATGCCTTAATGAAGGAAAGATTCCTGAGGATTGGAACACCGCTACAATGATCCTGCTACATAAGAAAGGTGACATTGAGGATCTCAGGAACTACAGACCTATCAGCCTCCTATCAGTGGTTTATAAAATCTTCACTAAAGTTCTTTCACACCGCTTGAACGTGACACTGGACATGCCTCAACGGAGAGAACAAGCTGGATTCAGGAGTGGCTACAGCACAATAGATCATATCCACGTACTGAGAGAACTAATTGAAAGAGCGAGGGAATATGAACTTCCATTGTGCATGGCTTTTATCGATTATGAAAAAGCCTTTGATTCGGTGAAACCATCAGCAGTTACAATGGCTCTGAAAACCTGCGACAATGGCTCTGAAAACCTGCGGTATTGAAGATGCATACATTAATATTATTAATAACATCTATGAAAATGCAAGTGCAAAGATTCGGCTGTTTGAAAATACAACACACATAAAAATTGGAAAGGGAGTGAGACAAGGTGACACCATATCTCCGAAGCTCTTTAATGCCACATTGGAGGGTGTTTTTCAGTCACTGAGCTGGGAAAACAAGGGGATAAAGATTAATGGAGATTATCTAACCCACCTTCGTTTTGCTGATGACGTAGCCATTTTTGCAACTAGCCCATCAGAGCTGCAGAGTATGATCCAGGAACTTGCTGACAAGAGTAAAGAAGTGGGGTTAAAAATGAACTTTCAGAAGACAAAAGTGATGTTCAATGCTTTTACAAGAAATGAAGATTTATCGATTGATGGAGAAAAGCTGGAGATAACAGACACGTACGTTTATGTTGGACAGCAGATATCAAGTGAGGGTCACATTGATGAAGAAATTAATCGGCGTACAAAACTTGCCTGGAGAGCTTTTGGAAGAAACAGCATAATTTTCAAGAGCAATATGCCATTATGTCTTAAAAGAAAAGTGTTTGATCAATGCATCCTTCCAGTGCTTACGTATGGTGCAGAGACGTGAACCTTAACTAAAAGAGACATACAAAGGCTGCAGACAACTCAAAGAAGCATGGAGAGGTGCATACTTGGTGTAACCAGGAGAGATAAGAAGAGGAACTCGTGGATCCGAAAAATGACAAGAGTGGAAGACATCATGATCAGAGTTAAATCCCTGAAATGGCAATGGGCTGGACATACTGCCAGAAGGACAGATCATCGATGGACAGCCGAAATTTTAGATTGGATTCCAAGGGACAGGAAAAGACCCAGAAGAAGACCACATGGGAGATGGGTGGATGAAATTCGAAAGTATGCAGGGGTGACATGGAGGAGACTGGCACAAGATAGACCGTTGTGGAGGAAACTTGGGGAGACCTTCGTCCAGCAGTGGATTGATAATGGTTGACAATGATGATGATGATGTTGATGATGATGATATATGCAGGGAGATTCATAAAGAGGTATACAGTTTCAACGCACTATAAAACAAGAACAATGTAAGATATATTATGTTATCTGAAACAGAATTGTAGGGGAATGTTTCAAGTTTTTTAGAGACAGTCACAGATGTTCTATGTGTGCACCCTTAGTCACACGACACACATCGAACAGGTAATCCATTTCTGCCCAAAGGCGAGGTAAGACATCTGAATCAAGTGCAGTGATAGTGGCTGTGATTTTGCAACATCTGCACTTTGTATGGAATCATTTTCAGCTTCTTTCTCAAAATTCTACAGACAGTTGGCTGCGAAATCTGCACTTCACGACTCACCCTCCACGTTGATTTTCCCGGGCTTCGTTGAATGGCGGTGCAAAAACTATCGACGATTTCTTCCGATACACGCGGTCGTCCAGGACGTTTAAGTTTGCACAAACAACCCGTAGTTTCAAATTTTTTACGCCAATCGTAGATAGATCTTCTGGTTGGAGGTTCTTTTCCGAATCGTGGTAAAAAATGCCGTTGCAGAACAGTTACAGATTCCGTTTTGCTCAATTCAAAAACACAAAACGCCTTCTTCACTGCAGATGCTGCCATTTTGACTGACTAGTCACGTGACACGCGCACTATCGCCTACGTCACTTTAATTAGTAGCGGGACACAAACTTTATGAGTACATCTACCTAACGGTTCGCAGTTGTGGTCCGTGTCTTCAACTGTTACTGTTGTACAGCATCTGGAAACTGTATACTTCTTTATGAATCACTCTGTATAATGCTTTGAGAAGCAGCAGGGTAGAGATGGTGGAAGTTATCACACTTATTGAGAGATGTATGTTAAATTGAAGCTTGAGTTATTTGACGGCTGTGTGTTCTACTTCAGTGTTGGTGTTGTGTTTTTCTTAACAAAGAGTTGCATTCGTTGGATTATTTTTACTAATGCTATTGAAGGCAGAGTCGAGCTTCAGCAACATTAGTAAAATGAATACGCATTTGATGAATAAAGACTAATAGTAAGTAACTTTTTCTGAAGTTACTTGAGTGACTCCTGCTTCGCTTAAAATTGAAGTTATTAAGAACTGGTTTGTGTAGCGTTCCAACAGATGTATTCAATGGACATTACAGTGGGACAAACGTTCTGGCAATCAGACAAACCAAATTATATTGTTCATGATAACCATTGTCTTGATTCTCTCCATTCCGTGTGCTCAGAATTTTTTTTCTTACCGAGTTTAATTACTACTGTGAGTAACTATAAATGCAATAGCGTGTCCCAACTTTGGGTCTCTCGTTCGCGGGAAGGGAGAGGGCCGGTACCGTAAGATAATCACACCACCCATGCCTCATCATGTCCCACTCGTGCTCGAGTTCTATTAGAAACAAGTTAGTAAAATCATGCAATGCATTGATTATGATACGCTTTCCAACATACTAGAAATCATAAAATGGCTGTGGAATAAATCTCACTCCTACGCCCTGCCCTTTGATCCCATTTCGATGATACTCAACACAACTGGTTCAGTATACCTCCGAAATAACATGATAAAGTTTTGTCGCAATGGAAGCAATTTTACGTAAGTTATGATGTATAAGGGCTATGGAATAGACCCCGCTTCTGTGTCCTAACCCTTGACCCATTTCGCCCATTTTCAATAGGATTCGTTCCCAGGCAGGCCCCTACAACATACTAACATTTCATCCAAATCGAAACATTTTTACGTACGTTATGACGCATAATGGCGATGGAAGTGATTCCGCTCCTATGTCCTGACCTTTGACCCTCATTTGGCCAATTTTTAATAGGGTTTGTCCCCAGGTGATCCCCTACCACATACTAATATTTAATCGAAATCGAACCTTTTTTACGTTAGTTATGACGCATAAGAACAGTGGAATGGATCCCGCTCCTATGTCCTCACCTTTGACCCCATTTCGTTCACTTTCAATAGGGTTCCTTCCCAGGCAATTCCCTTCCACATACTAAAATTTCATCGAAATCGAACGATTTTTACGCGAGTTATCGTGCAGACGAACATACGCACACAACGCGTGACGTAATGAGGCAGATGGGAATCGCGGCCATCTGCTAGCAAACGTGTGACGTCATAAAACTTTAATAGGATCCGCACATTTGTTTGACTGCTGACGTCATGAAAATACAGTTCGCGCCATCTTTTTTCTTCCCAATTAATGCGTTCCCAAGGGTGAAAATTTGAACATCGATTAAAATAGCTTCATTTTATAACTTGGAATACCTAATATTTTCTAAAACATAACCATAATTATGCAATCCAACATTTGTTTGTCTACTGACGTCATCAAAGTACAGGTCGCGTCATTCTTTTTCTGGTTTCAACACCACCAAAGGAAAAGTTATTGATTTTTAATATAATTATGCCCAGCAAAAACAGTCTTGCTGGGCCAGCAGTGGGCCATTGCTGGCAGCCAGCACTGCCAGCAATGGCCCAGCACTATGTTGCCGCTGCCGAACCGTCAATAAAATGTCCGGGCGGCCAACAGAAGGGCCAGCAGTTCAGGCCAACAGCTGGCCAACAGTTGGCACCCCATCAGTTGTCATATGCCACAACAGGGCCATCAGTGGTCCATCACAGGCAGTAGCTGCCACAAGTGGCCCTTCAGTGGCCCAGCAAGCACGTGCCAGAAATGATGGCTAGCCTAATGTGGTCCGCTAGTGGGCCGTTAGTGGCAGCCAGCAACCACGTGACGTAACTGATGGCTTGCCAAATCTTGTCCGCCAATTTCCCAGTATTAGCCATAATAATAATAATAAATAAAAAAAAAAAAAGCAAGGACAACCGCAGTTTCCTACCGCGACAATTTTTTTCTACCCTTACGAAGCTTGTGAATTTACGCACTGCGCTGGGGAAATTTTCTCGACAGATCGGAAAAACGCCATTCGCATTTGACTAGATTCGATCCTGGGCCGTTTACGTGGAAGCCGCGCTCGCTACCGACCGGACTAATTCACGATGCTCGGATACCTGCTGGAAGCTATCTGTTTGGTATGCAATTTGTAATCGGAATGCTTCCCTCTTTCATTTTATAATATCGCGAGGTATTTCTCAAAGTCAGTTTCATATAATTGATAAATTAATTTTTTCAACGTAATGATAGTTTTTTTTTTTTTTTTACGTTAAGGGAACTTCACTTATTTTCAAGGCGTGTACATACTTAGAGTCGTCCAAAGTTTTGTACTGTCCTTGCCGTCTTGAAAAGAGATTGTTGAATAAATATATATTTACCCGGGTTCATGTCACATTCTGTTAAATTTTTAACGTTGTGTCTTTAATTTCCGTTGTCCGAAGCTACATTTGTTTTAAAGAGTAAAAGATATTTTATTTTACTTCTCGTTATTTTTAGAAGCGAATTCCTCCCAGTCTTATGTATTCAACCCATGGATGAGTACACCACATAGCATTGCTTTTTTTTTCTTTCAAATAATTAATAAATTTTGTACGCGTATAATTCTTTTTTTTTCCAACAAACGCTATTTTAGTGGATTTCCAGGATATGTGTTTCAAGCGGTTTCAAATTTTTTCTTGTTATTCATCCACTCCATTCCATGAATTGTTATTCATGGGAATGGAGTGGGTGTATTTCATGGCTGTAATCTAGTATTTCACGGCTTAATCTGATATCTTCGTCGACGTAAAATTTCATTAGGAAATTAATTCGCCTCTCCACATATGGATTTTTTTCTTAACATCCACTAAAATAACACGATGGCGATAGCGTCGTCTTCAACTAACTGGTACCATGAGAGACACAGCAAGTGTTGCCTCTGCGCATGCGCAGTCCCGATGCTTCCACCTGCTGTTGGGGGTTGCATTGGTTGCCAGCAACGGGCCACTAGTGGCACTTGCCTGGAGGCCCACAATTCACGGCGGTGCTGCAGGGCCATCAATGGCTCGCCAACTGATAGCGCTGCCACCAACGGACCACTACCGGGCCATGAGCGGCAGATTTCAGCCAGCAGTGACCCATCACTGCCAGCTGGTGGCCAGCAGTTTCCCAGCACTTGTGTTTTTGCTGGGTGGTTATGTTTTAGAAAATATTAAGTATTCCAAGTTATATTAAGAAGTTATTTTAATCGATGTTCAAATTTTCATCCTTGGGAACACATTAATTGTGAAGGAAATGTGTACAAAAGTTTTTCCATTGGAAGTATAGGAAGCAAAATTACTTGACGTCCACCTTAATAAAATGGGATAAGGGCGATGGAATGGATCTCAATCCTATGTCCTGACCTTTGACCCCATTTCGTCCATTTTCAATAGGGTTCGTTCCCAGGTGGTCCCCTACCACATACTGGAATTTCATCGAAATCGAACCATTTTTAGGCACGTTATGGCGCATAAAGGCAATCGAATGCATCCCGCTCTTATGTCCTGACCTTTGACCCCAATTCTCCCATTTTGAATAGAGTTCGTCTCCAGGTGGTTCCCTACCGCATTGTAAAATTTCATTGAAATTTTTTTTTTTTTTGATTGGAGGTTTAACGACCACCGTGAGCAACTCAATGGGCTATAAGCAGTCGCCCGTCCCTAATTTAGGGTCACTGGTTCCAGGGAAGGGAAAGAGCCAGTGCCGTAAGACAAACACAACATCCATGCCTGACCGGGATTCGAACCCGGACCCCTTACGGACGAATGATCAGAGGCCAACGCCTTAGACCACCGCGCCACCGGGGCGGCTTCATTGAAATCGAACTATATTCACGCAAGTTATGACGTATAATTGCAATGGAATGGATTACGCTCCTACGTCGTGACCTTTGACCCCATTTGTCCCATTTTCAATAGGGTTCGTCCCCAGGTAGTCCCCTACCACATACTAAAATTTCATCGAAATCGAACCATTTTTACGCCAGTTATCGTGCGGACGGACAAAGCTGGAGCATATACGCTTCTTCAACCTACGGTTGGAAAGCGTAAAAAAGGTTTTACGCTATAGAAGTCTCTGTTAGCAAAAGTATTTTTTACCATGAAGGGTTTCGACTGGCAGTAATGTTCTGTTTCCTAACTGCGGAACGCTTCTACCAGATGATATATGCGTTTGAAGTGCTCTAATCATAAGCGATCCTATGGAATTCTCAGATCAACAGAAATAGTTTGCAGAATGGAATGCTTCGATAAGAAGACATATTCCGTGTTATGGAAAATTCTGATGAGTAGAACCATTCCATACGCTTTAAAATCGCTGAACATTAGAATATTCTGGATGAAATCTTGAGAGAGTGCACTTTACTATGGGAAGCTCTAATCAGCAGGCATTCCATACATTATAGGACGCGTGTGGAACTCTCTGTAAAAAAATTTTTCTAGGTAATTCCATATCATCAGAAGCATCATGCACTGAGGAATGCTCCAATGCGAGAAAATATTCCAAAAACTGCTCCTAGCAATCAAAATGCATTTTTCTCAGGAGTTCCATCAATCAAGAAGACAATTCTACCTAATGCAGCGATCAGCAAAGATATTCTTTCCTGTGGGACCCACCAATACTGGAATTGGCGAAAGAAATGACTACATCTGACAGATACCATCATCTGCTTTCTCGCTGAACATTACAACACGGTTCATTTAAATGCTTCAAGTTGGGAAACTAAATTTTCACACAGCAGCAAATTTTTAAGTGGAAGGAATTTGAAATTCAGTGTAAGAATTCATTCTGACAGATTTTCATCATGAATTGACTCTTTGTTTTATTAATACTGGTAAAACACTGACATTCAGAGTGTTTCTATAAAGAAAAAAGTATTAATATAGAACTACTGTATATGCCCCAAAAATAGAAAAGTTTAGTGAAGTAAAGGGATACCGCGGTGAAAAGGTTTAAGAGACTCTGGTACTATATTTATCAGAATTCATTGAAGAGAATGTAGACGATCTAAAATTCAAATTCAGATTTTTTAAAAAATCTGTTCTTTCTAATAAATACAGCTTCGACCATTTCTTCGTATGAATTGTTTGAAGGAGATGTTATTTTTTTTTTTTTTTCGTTAATTTTTTTTTAAACGAGATTTTTTTCTTAATAAAATTATTCACTGCAAAAGTTGAGTGACTGTTCTCCAGAGCGGAGTTTCATAAACTTAAAAGAAGAGCTTTTTTATCTTTCGTTTGATCTGTGCAGGTTAGTGACTCCATTGACCTATGACCTGTATCATCGAAGCATCTAAGCAAGCATCTCCATTTTCTAAAGCAGCTGATGCAAGAACCCGGATCACGATAATGACCATTAGAAACCGGTAAAGGCCACCCCCTCTGCATCTTGATTTTTATCCAGCAGTTCATTCAACCTTTAAACTTAGTAAGGTGCCTTTATTTTCCACTGAGACGATATTTTTTTATTTTTATAAGTAATTTCTATCTTGCTTTCAGGACTCTCACATAGAACTGATTCTGTTGCGCATTTCAGAATACGCGTAGAGGGTGTGCAAAGACACAAAGAGCATATTCCAATTTAACGAAGATGTTCACTTCTTTGGCTTAAGAAATTTTGGGTAAATGTTCACTTGTTTTACAAAACGTGTTTGCATGAGGATACTTTTTTATGACGATGATCTATGCTTTCATCCCATTTAAAATGGCAGTGTTTTTCTTTTTTAATTACCGCTGTTCACCATGAGGAGTCGTTACACATAGGACATTCAAATATGTACAAGAATTTAGTTACCTTCGAGCACAAATCAAATTGTGGGGACAGGTGTGCCCCAACAAACAATGTCCAAAATTTTAACAGCACCAGATGCACCTTCCTCAACACCACCAGACAATTATAACCAAATTGTCGAACAACAAGTACCCCGCAGTGTAAAAGTATCAAATATCTCACGATACTAAATTATATACAATACAAATTACCAATTTCTGAAAAACGAATATGCCATTCCATCCGAAAACATTTTTAGGTTTTGAGCCCAGTTTGGAAAAGATCGTTTTATTAGAGTCAAGGGGGCCGGACCATTTTAGACAGTTTGGAAAAGATCGTTTTATTAGAGTCAAGGGTTTACAGTTGGGCCGGACCATTTTAGACAAGGACGGGACCATTTCAATAACAAATCTCACGCTGGGAGACCAAGAACTGACAATGCTTTTAGAAATGAGGATTTTATCGTAGGCAGTCGTGCGTGAACTCACAGAAGAGTGGAATTCAAAAAATTGTGTACATCGAGCTGAAAGTTTAAAAAAGTCAGAGCAAGTTGTGTCCAATGATTTCTGTTCAATGAGCACAAGGTAACAGATCGTTGAAAGACCTGTCACCTTGATCAAAGGAATATAAATTTTTGGGCGTTTCATTGAATTTTTTTTTCTTTAGCAAGGAAACAAATTTAGTGGCAGTTAATCAAATTTTAAAGGGACACATTTTTAGATTTCAGTGTGACATTGAGACTTGGGTATACTGCACTCAGTAGACAAAACATTAGAGATAGGGGTGATGGGCAGTTGACATGGGCATCTCCTGCGCAGAGTGGAACAGAGCCACACGGAACGCAGGCGATAAATAGGCGGGCAGCTGGGCTTCCCATTATAACGAAGTAAATTTCTCCGTCATTTTTATCCGCGCCAGGATTCGAACCCGGGTCCCCTCATTCCGGAATAAGTCACTCTACCAATTGAGCTACGCGGACGTTTTATTCTGATTCCTATCTGCCTTTATGTCGTGTGCGTCCTTCTGGCAGGTACGTCACATCTCCTGGTACGTTACACCATCAGTGTATCGCAATCGACAAACATTGGTAAACATGGTGTTCTCAGCGACATTGATAGTGGACGCATTGTTGGCGCAAGATAGATGGGATCATTCTATCCCCCAAGTGGTAAGGACCCTAAGGTTCACGAGAGCAACAGTACCCCAACTATACCATCGATGGACGACCACACGCCATTGACGACCGGGGCGACGTAGATTATTCAGGCTCGTACAGACCGACCGCTTGACGGCGGCTGCTCAAGTCACACCCAGGATAAATGTAGAAGGTCCTAGCAGCGTCAGGGATTGAACGGTACTGCGAACGCTGCGTACCCTAGGCTACGGGAGTATACGCCCTACTCGTGTACCACTGTTGACTGCTCGTCATCGGACATTACGCTTCTCCTGGTTCGGAAACATCAAAACTGGATCCTGCAGAGTGGCACCGCATCGTGTGCTCAGATGAATTCCGTGACGGGAAATTGCGGGTGAGACGTCGATAGCATGAGACCGTGGCCCCGTATTGCCATGTTACGTGGTGCCTCTGTGATGGTTTGGGGGCCTTCTCATGGGACACATTAGGTCCCTTCGTGTGCCTGGAAAGGTTCTTAACCGCTACACGCTTCCAGCATGTGCTAGTTTGCCACCTACACGCTTTCATGGGCTCCTCGCATCCTGCTGCCGATGGGCTGTTCCATCAGGACAATGCGCCGCCCCATTGGGCCGCATCCATCCAGGCATGGCTCGAGGAACACTCATCTGATTTTGGAACCATCCAGTGACACCCCCCCTCCCTTTCACTCAAGGTCCTCAGAATCAAACCCTGTGAAAGCTCTCTGCGATTCAGCAGAGCAGAACTTTACATCTATGGATCTTAGACCGATGTCTCGGGCGGAACTGTGCACAATGCTACAACAGGCATGGCTGGTATTACCTTCGGAAACCCTCCGGCATCTGGCGGAGTCGATGCGTTGGCGTGTACAGGCTGTTATTCGCGCTATAGGAGGACCAACACTCTATTAGGTAGGTGCCGCTGATGTTTTGCTGATTGACACTACTTCAAGGGAATGCGATAATTTTAAGGGGAAAGAGATTCTGAGAAAATGATGAGATCATTGCAGGTGTGCAAAACTTAATTGAGAAGCAACTGGAAACTTTCTTTGAAACTGGAATTAAAAAGTTTCCAGATCACTGGAAAAAGTTGGATTGACAAGCAAACAAAAGCCTTCTTTTAAACTATAATTAAGCTTATCTGAAGGGGGAGGGGGCAGTTAATGATTATCATGGGCAACCCTAAGGGCGACGAGCAGTCGCCCGGAGTAACAGCTAAACGCTGGCCTCTGAAAGTTCGTACGACTGATTCTGGAGAGAGCGCAGTGTCGTAAGTCGTAAGCCAAGTCATGTCTCGTTCCTATGCCAAGTCATGCCTCGTTCACGACAGGAGCCTGGGATCGCCTGGATGAACGTTCAAAGGACAGCATTTAGACTACTGCGGCACTCCAAGTACATGTACCTGCACCGAGACAGTCTACTATGAAGCTTCTGAAACGTTTAAACAATTGCTTTGCACTTAAGGGGTACTACTTTGAAACATAGTACGTATGATTTTCTATTTTGTTGTAAATGTTTTTTAGGATCGAATTCTCATTTATATTTGAATGTCCCTCTTACATATGTCGACGAATTGCGATATGCTCAGCAGAAAAGCTAACAGTCAGTTTGCTTTCGTATGACAATCGAAATCACTGACTACCGTGCAGACAGTTGTTATCAGTAGCGATATACCTAGCGAAATGTCACATAATTTTCATTTAGTTTGCTTTTGAATGATTCGGACGTTTTCTGTTGCATGTTATTGTATGTGCAGCCATGTTTGCGTTAGGTAGTCATAATCATGCGTTTTGTAAGAAAGTAAAAAGGTAATCATATCATAGTGTTCTGGAGTCTGGGTCCGCAAACTATGTGATAATTGTTTTTATCTTACGACTGTTTCATCATAATTATGCTCTTTCGCCCTCCCGTTAGGAAGTACGCAGGATGATTAATATCTATCGCCTAGATAATCGTCATTCCGATAGTTGTACGAACATAACAGGTTATTATTAGCTTTCTAACTGAGCATGTCGCGACTAATTGACATATGGAGAACAAAACGATATGATAAAGAGCAAAAAAGAAAGTAAACTTCCTGCATCTGAAATGGCAAGAAAGAGGTAAAACACGGCCATAAAAACATTTTTTTTGCAAAAATCGCTTATGACAAGTGCGTCCAACTTTTAAACAATTGCCAAATTTGTAACTTTTATTTCATCTGAATATACCAAGCAAATCAAATTCTTAAGCTTGCGTTTTAAGATTTCATATTTTAAAAAGGTTTATGAATACAGCTATGCCTTCCTAATGTTGCAACAGCACTTAGCGAAATTTCAGCACTAAATGAAACACAGTTCTCTTATTGTTTTTCCAAGAGCACTGATATTTGCATAAGGGCAGAGAACGGTTTCGCAGGAAGGGGCGCTGTGAGTGGGGAGGTACATATATAAAGCTGAGATGTTTATATCAGTAACTTTCCTTTCTTCGTTCGGGAGCCAGCTTTCAGACTTAGTCCGAACTGTCCTATCAGGAAAAAGATAATTTCCTATTGGTTGGCGCTCTGTCGTCGTTCCAGAGTCAGCCATCTAGCTCGAGTCGTCATAACCAATCAGCGTCGAGAAAATTTCTATTTGGCGCTTATTACTGATTGCTGCGATTAGCACCACAATCCCGAGGCGGGATGACGTCACATAGACGAAATACTTTGGATTGTAACTCAATTCCTGCTTGACCAATCAAGTCAAAAGAAATTCCCTATTGGTCTCACAATTTCTTGACAGCTTCGTAACCATGTAATGGAACAATCACGGTACCCCTCAACGGTTTTTGCACGGTTTCTGCAATTGCAGATTGCTTTTTCTCATAACTGTGTGAACCATCGTTGTGAATGGGAATGAAGAGGCACAACTCCGTCCCCTAAAAACGGAGGCTGCAGCAAACCTAAAAGAAACAAGCTTTGGTGGGTTTTGCAAAAGCTAGAAGATAAGGAGGCCCAACAAAAGGGTCCCTCTAAAGAAAATGAAGCAACTAAGAAATCAAGGAGAGAGAGAGAGAGAGAGCTTACCAACACAGTTAGTGATGACGAAACCCCAGTGGACCAACTGACTACGGCGTCGCTGCTTTCCCCAGTAATTTCAGATGCGTTCAAGGGACTATAGAACCCTCTTAATTCTTTGTATCAGGCATCAGCCTCCATCAAGACGTGGACTGACACGTTCAAGTCCACCCACCTAAAGTTAAACGCACAACTCAGCGCTGCCACCACGGTGCAGCAGCAGCTGGGTCATATTAATATTCACCGCATGATGAGCAGCAATTTCATGCGCCTAGCATTCAGTGCAACATCGCCGTGAACATATGCTGCCACACCTGACTGAAAATCAGATGCGGTCAGCATTGGTGGCTGATGCCGTACAAAAGAGGGCTGGTCACCCCCAGCGTTCTTATGCTACCGTGGCCAGTAGCTCCCCAGATTCACACGCCAAGCCATCACAAGACCGACTTTCCGATCTAAGGCTTCGTCCACAGAATATCCAAAGGTACACACGTCTTCAAGCTCGGAAAACCACAGCAACTGCTGTGGTTGAAGCACCACCTGCTGCTTCAAAACAAAGGGTTGCAACACGCTTGGGAAAAGATAAAGGTGTTACCTCCATCAAAGTCGGGTTAGCCTGGGCCCCTACAATTTGATCTCAAAGGCCTTCCGCCATCGGTAACCAATGAGGTGTGCAACAATTTAGGACGAAGAGGAGAAATTAGCATAACAGCGGAACGAGCAGGCAGAACGGACCGAAAAACCACTCAGGAGATAGACTAGGGTCCGGTACGGTAGGGCATGCGCATTTATGCAGCATGGCGTAGGGGGGGGTCAGTGTCGGAAAGGTATAAAGCACACGGGCGGTGTACGCTCAGCGATTCGGTGAAAGCTATTGCACGGTGTACATCGGTTTGAACGACGTCGATTTGCTGCCACCGTGTGATATGGTCAACAGGCAATCCAGTAGACGGCATCTGGATGCCTTTACCCGAGGTCACGTCACTGGAGAGTTGGAAGAAGGTCGAAGTGTGGCTAGTGTGGCCGAAGAGTTCGGGATCGCTCACAGCATCGTTTCACGACCTTGGAGAGCATTTCAAACGACAGGAACAGCTGTCCGATAGTTTCGCTATGGTCGTTCACGAGCAACCACGGCGACGGACGACCGGTATATTGTCCTACAGACGAGAAGAGACAGACGACAGACAGCGGGAGAAATCGCAAGGCACATGCAACAGACAACTGGACGTCCATTATCGCGTTTTACCGTGGCCAGGAGGCTGCACAAAGGTGGTCTATTTGCACGACGACCAGTACGGTGTGTGCCATTAACGCCTGCTCATCGGAGACGACGGTTTCTGTGGTGCCAGGAACACAAGAACTGGACACATCAGCAATGGGGTCGAGTTCTCTATACGGATGAGAGCCGATTTAGTCTGACGAGCGATTCTGGACGTATACACATCTGGAAAGAGCAGGGAACACGCAATCACACCTCTAACATCATAGAAAGGGACCGATTTGGAGGTGGCGGAGTTCTCGTTTGTGGCGGTATCATGCTTGGTAGCAGTACTGACCTAAACATCTTCCAATGAGGTTCAGTCCCTGGTGTCCGCTATTGTACCGAGGTTCTCCTGCCTCACGTTCGTCTGTTTAGAGGTGCTGTGGGTCCTGAGTTCCTCTTCATGGGCGACAACGCTACACCTCATCGTACAGTGGCTATCGCAGAGCTGTTGGAGAGTGAAGATATTAAACGCATATATTGACCCGCGAGGTCGTTGGACCTAAATCCGATCGAGCACGCGTCGGACCTTCTCGGGAGACGCTTGGCAGTACGTCACCAGCCGCCAGCAACGATTCTGCAGCTGCGATTGGCGCTACAAGAGAAATGGGCCGCGATGCCTCAACAGCTCCTTACAACCTCGTCCTCAGCATGGACAGACGTTGTAAATCCTGCAACGCCGTCAGCGGTGATCTTATCCCCTACTAAAGACTGGATTTTTCTTGGCAGCCGCCTGTCACATGGACGTTTCTGTCTTCTGTCCAGTTGTGCTGGAAGCTACCTTTTCAATAAAGTGCCTTTGTATCCTTTGGATTCCTTGTCTGGACGGTTTTGCTCACTTGTCCCATATTCTTATATCTTGGGGATTTTATGGTATGATTTGAGTCGATGTGGAGCACTTCTGCACGACGTTACATTCGAAAAACCGTCTCGTCCTTAATTTTTAATTTTTGCACGCCAGTGTACAACACGGCTCACGAAGAAAGTTTTCCAAGCGGCAAAGCAGACTCTGGAGGACCAGCCTAAGGAGTCATTAGTGCATTCATCTGCCAAAGTTTACTTATTGTCATCCACAGCTCTGCATACAGTGTGCAGGGGATCACCGACGTTGACTGACTGGAAAAGGTGAATGCAGGTTCCAGCTCCAACACTGCGATGAACTGATCCTTATTCAGTGCCGTGGGCCTGAACAACTGCAACCAGAATGAAAGAGGGGACAGAAACAGCAAGGCAGCGGTATCATGGTCTGGGTATTGTTATCATGGACATTTCACGGCCTTTCTTTTTTCTCGTTTAACAAGCGCTTATCGGCAGAACCTACTTAGGCATGGTTTCGGACCAATTGTTGCTATACATGCACCCTGATTCCCGGTGGGGATGGATTCCCGATTGCCAACTTTTCAAGTTGTTTCAAGTATTGGCAGGACCGGATTAAGGGATGGTCTATAGGGGCTATGGGGGTCCACCAATACCAAGGGCTCACGAGGCAGACCCGAAAAAATAATAAATAGACAGAGGGAGAAATAAAGAGAGAGAGAGAGAGAGAGAGAGGTTTATAAAATAGTTTTACTTCTGTCTCCTATGATTTCCACTTGGTCAGAAACAGAGGTTACAAGCCAAATAGATTTCAAGGCAATGACTTACCAAGGTTTCTGTACGCTATACACAGCATGCAGCGAGGTCTGCAAAACAGTTTCAGTTTTTTCACTACCATTCATACAAACCTCCGAATTTGCACTTGGATCTGTCAATGGTTGACGTCCCCTGTGGCTTCACAACGCATAGTAAAAAAGATGCAGTAAGAAATGTATACGATGCTACATCATTAGAACATCCCACACAAAATCTAGGAATGTTAGGCTTTTAACAGTTACTTATTATAAAAACTCTGCAGATAATTTATAAGTTTGAAGAATGCACTACGTATTAATTATCACAAGCATATTGCTGCAGTTTCGTGCTTTAACGGACTTCATAATGATTCCCGTCATGAATTCTTTGGGGCCTTACTCATATGTCTTAGCCTAGGTGCCCATACAAATATCTTAGCCTAGGGGCTCACCAAGGCCTTAATCCGGTCCTGAGTATCAGTGTGTTTTGTTTACACAAGCCCTACGCACACTCACCGTCAAGGAGCAAAGAAAGTAGTTCCGCTGCTGCATTTGATATATTATTTTAGAAAATTAATAATTTGGACACAAAACAACACAGATGTTTTATACAAGAAGCGATTCTTTATACAAAGAAAATGTAGAAATAGTACAGCAGCACTTTTTGTTCTTCGAAGTGTTTAAGGAATAAGAAAATCTTAAATTGCGAAATTCTGAAACATCTTGTTAGCTCAAAAGATATTGTATGGATTTCGATGAGAAGTGTTTGGGGAGAATTAGGTAATTTATAAAGGCGTAATATATCAAACAGATATCACTTCAAAAATTATTTCATTTAAAATATATAATTTAGCGATTTTAAAGCTACTTGGATCACCATTAAAGGAAGCAGAAGCAAAATGTGAGAATTCATAACTCTCCATCGGAACGTTTGGATGAATGGCTCTTGGGATTTTTATTTCTGACTAAAGCAATTTTCAGACCGCTTTTCAGGATACATTTGTTTTAATTTGGTTGTTGATTTGAACATCTTCATTAACTGTACTGTCAGGGGTGATCATACTCCATATTAAAATACAAAATATTTTAAATATTGTTCCGTGGACTGCTCTTTCATGTAAATTACAAGCTTATAATATTAACGCATACAAATGAAAAGATTATTATTTTCTTCTGCTTTAGTTACGTAAGTAATATCATAATAAACCTCTTTACCAAATTTTATTGAATTTCCTCAATTAAACGATAATTTATACATTATCCTTTACTATTGAGCACCTTTTCTTTTATTTCCGTATGAAAAAATTTCGTTTTGTAATGCGCATTCCATTTCTACACATCTTACGTGTACGATCAGATACAAAAATAAAAATTTAAAGATTAAAATATAAAGAATCGTATGAGACTGAAATTTTGTTAAATACGTCTCTTATTGAAAGATGTTGAATTTCAAACCGAATTTACAATTGAGTTCATATCTGGAAATCTACTATAACTCGAAAACTAAATATTGTTATTTAACTCCTTCTGAAATCATCAAGTCTAACCCACTTTGCCAACTCTTCTCCTTAAAACATAAGAGAAATTCTCTTTCAAAAATGTCTTACAGAACAATTTTTCACAAGCCAATGATTTGGTCTTATTTTCAGATTTCGCACCGTTCTTCAGCTTTCGAGTACTAAAGCAAAAATCTGAAAACAGATGGGCTTTTTTTATATTTTAAAGCCATTCAACAAGTGTATTACGCGCTGAGCTTCTACCTAAAATAAGTGTTTGACCAGACTGCACCATTTTCATTTCCTTTAAGGGCGAAACTGCGTTCTTTAAATAAATCGGGAACTTTTCCGAAGAGAAATATTTATTCTACGCTGCTTCAAGTTTCTGTTCTTCAATCACTTCTTTCACGGGGTTCATTGGAGATTTCAAAGTGCCCATGCTGTTAAACATGATTTTTTTTTCTGAGAAAATCACGAGGTGATTCTCCATCAAGAAGAAGATACGATCTGCTGGTAAACTGCATCGGAATGTGACCGAAGCTAATGCTGTGCAGTTTACCGCAAAAGAATATCCAACAGCTAAACGGAATGTGATTACGTTTAATCATCGCGCTGGAAAAGAAGTGAAAAGATAACATATTTATGAACAGTCCATTTCACTGGGATTTGCATAATGTGAATTTATTTATATTTTGCTGAAGATGTTGAGTTCAACGCACATGATAAGACATCGACCTGCTTAATCGAATAGCATGCCGATTCTGCTGATTTCAATAGTATTTGCTGAGTTGAATGGGTACGGAAAAGTGAACAAACTTTCCATTTAAGCAGTTCTTCGTATCGTTTTCAGTTGAATAAATAATTTGGCCATTTCAGGGCTTTCGAAACTGTGAGAAGTCGAATGAGTTACTAGTCTCTAATTAAAAGATTCAAATGACATACGAACATTTATCCTTACACTGAAAGACAATTAAAAGACAGATCTACTAGAGTTAGAATAAACGAAAGACAGATCTACTAGAGTTACCCATATAACCCTTTCAAAAGCGATATATTAAACTCAACAGCAGTATACAGCGCCCCATATCTTAAATAATTGTGTACGACAGGAAGTAACTTTTTGATGCTATGCATCTTTCCCGACAGTAGCAAAGTAAATCCCAAGTAAAATATTCCGATGCAACGAAAATGGGTAGAGGTGCGTCATTTTCAAAATCGTTGTTGAATTTTCATCGTTTTCTGAAGGTCTTTACTAACTTGAAGGTTAACATACATAAAATCTATGTACAGATAAAATATGTACAAAATATTTACAAACTAAGCGTAACAAAATCCCACCTTACCTTGTAAGAGATGGGAATTAATCACAAATCACATATTGAAGGTGCAGTAACGATGAAGTCGTCAACATCGAAATTAAAGATGATGCAAATTTGCTTGAATAGAGTGCATTGGAATAAAAAAGTCTCTGCATCACGACAAGAGGATGCACTAATCATTGATTAATAAATTCAATAGAAACATTGCAGACTCTGAACCAAAAGACGCTCTTAGTCCACTTGTTCAGAAAGTCACGGGTAGAGTTTTTGCAGAACAGCAATATCGTATTCCACTTGAAGGATTGCGCAGATCGATTGTCAAAATCGTGTACAGAGAAAACTCCGGGCTGCACATTAAGAACAGAGAGTTGGATGGTCAACACTGCTATGATAAAATAGGTAGATGGTATACTTGGCTTGCATGATTATAAACTTACAGACTGGATTACGGTGATGAGACGTCGGGTGATGAAGTTGTTTAGCTTCGGTAGTGAAACATCGTATGCGGGAGAGACACACTTTTTAAGGAGAGAAAACATTAATGAGAATAACGGCTGAAGCACCAGACAGGATAAATCAGAATGGTTGACATCACCGGCAGTGGCACAGAAATATGAGTTAAGAGATGGGAGTTGTTTGAAGCGGTGAAGAGTACGTGGAGAAAATAACCTTTGGTGGAAGTGGAGCCAGTAAGTATCAATCGATTTCAGAGAAGCATAGGTGGAATGAGCATCAGTTCAGATAGCTATGAGTTCTGAAGATGGAACTTTGGCTATTGGAGTTGGAGTAGTAAAGTTCGTCAGAAAATGCTGGAAGAGCTGCTTCATCGTCACGGCATGAGGAAGTAAAGGCACATTAAGGTAAATCAAGAACGGTAGACTGGGGAGGTGAATAAAGCTGGATGAGTCCATTTTGGTTTCCAAAAAACACGTATAAATAGCAGATGAAGGTTTGGATCAAGCGGCGTTGTGCATGATGAAGCTGAGTATGCAGGATGGTTCGTGAAATATCAGCAAGTTCTTTCCAATGGAGATTGTGATCAACTAACTGAGGGACCTTCACCACTCCATTGGCAAGCCAAGTGGAGATGTGAAGGTAATAGGAAGAGAGGGATCAAATAGCAGCATTGGGGAACAGCTGTTCTGGGAGGAGATCGTTAGCAGTGGAGGGAAGAAGACTGACATAGTTCAGGGAAGACCAAAGGTTAAGTGTGAATTTGTAAATATTGGGAAGACTTTGTGGAATGAGAGGGTAGACGTCCATACGCAGAAATGAGAAAACTGTTCGGTGAGGACTTCAGGGAAAGAAAAGTGAGCTGATAATGGTGAGAGAAGACGGAGGTAAAAGGACTTTTCCACGAATAAAAGAGGCAATGGCTATGTGCTTCAGAGCGGTACCAGCCAGGTTGAGTCCACCAAAGGATACTGGATATGCAAGAGTAGTTTTATCGATCCAGTGAATAAAATCCCAGACAAAATCAGTAAGTAACCGTTGGAGATCTTTTCATGAATTTGCCCCGGAGGACGACCAGCGAGCCGACCAAGGCAGGTCTCCGCAGGTTGCCCACGCCCACAAGCCAGTATATTTGTCAGGATTTATAGCTGAACCAGAAAAAGCAGCATACTGTTTGTAGATATTACAGAGGGTGGTGGTAAATTCAGAGTCCTTTCGGATGAACACAGATAAATCATCTGCATACGCTGTAAGAATAGTTCCTACAGCGTATGCAGATCAATGTTTCGATGTATAGTAGGGCGAAGACGTGTTCTTAAACAGATCAGAAGCGGTTGAAATGCTATAGCGGAAAGTTGACGCAACAGGGGGCAACCCTGCCTGATCCCGTTAGTAAAAGGAATCGCAGATGTGAGGAAAGTTGAAGTACGAAGACGAAAGAAAGCATTAGATAGAGATTAGATAAAGCTTGGCAGAAAGTGGAAGAGGAGCCGAAAGCGCGAAGAACAGAAAATATATGTGAGTTATTAATTAAGTCGAAGACTTGTCTCTGGTCAAGATTAAAGATAGCAAGGGCTCAGAAAGCCGCGTAGCAAGAAAGTAGATATTACGAAAGGTTGCTCCGAATTTTACTACTTGCTGACCCACTCACACCTTACATAAACTACTGTTTTTGAAAATTGTAACACTAAGAAGGAACCATGCGATTCGATAGAAATTTAAACCACACGTTACTGATATAACTGTACATACGTGATTTAATTTTCAGAACAATACAACAATCTTTACCGGTAAACATCAGTATTTTATAAGAGCTTCCAGACGGCGTGGCATTGAATCAAAGAGGCGTTGCATGGTGTCCTGGGTAATCGCTTGCCGGGCGGCATGTATGCGAGTCCACAGATCATTGGTACTGACAGCTAGAGGACTTTGATGGGCCAGTTGGCGAGTGACCATATCCACATAAATTTCTATAGTGCTTATAACACTATAGAAATTAACGACGTCGAGTTGCTGCCATAGTGTGATATGGTTAACAGGCAATCCAGTAGACGACATCTGGATGACTTTACCCGAGGCCGCGACATTGGGAAGTTGGAAGAAGGTCGAAGTGTGACTAGTGTTGCCGAGGAGTTCGGGATCGCTCACAGCATCGTTTCACGAGCTTGGAGAGCATTTCAAACGACAGGAACAGTTGTCCGAGAGTTTAGCAGTGGTCGTCCACGAGCAACAACGGCGGCGGACGACCGGTATATTGTCCTACAGGCGAGAAGAGACTATAACGAAGTAAATTTCTCCGTCATTTTTGTCCACGCTGGGGCTCGAACCCGGGTCCCCTCATTCCGGAATGATTCACTCTACCAATTGAGCTACGCGGACGTTCCTTCTGACTGTTATCTTTTATGTCGTGTGCGTCCTGCTGGCGGGTACGTCACCCCCCCCCCCAAAGAGGGCCGGGGGCATGGCATACGGGTCAGCCGTGACCATGAATCGTCGCTGACAGCCACCCGCTATAAAACGTACTTGAGAACTCCCAGTCAATCTAGTGTATGGAATGCAACGTCACACAAATATATTTTTCGAAGCGCTGGAGAAGGGATTCTCTGATTTTTCCTATCTCGCGGTGTAGAAAGAACATCACACCATTGCGAGATGTTGAACGGCCGGGTCATCCGGGAAGTTCGGGCGCCATTATAACGAAGTAAATTTCTTCGTCATGTTTGTCCACGTCGGGGCTGAAACCCGGGTCCCCTCATTCCGGAATAAGTCACTCTACCAATTGAGCTACGCGGACGTTCGTTCTGACTGCTATCTGCTTTTATGTCGTGTGCGTCCTGCTGGCAGGTACGTCACAAGACAGACGGCAGACACCGGGAGAAATCACGCAAGGCACGTGCAACAGATAACTGGACGTCCGTTATCACGTTTTACCGTGGCCAGGAGGCTGGTCTATTTGCACGATGACCAGTACGGTGTGTGCCATGAACGCCTGCTCATCGGAGACGGTGGTTTCTTTGGTGCCAGGAACACAAGAACTGGACACATCAGCAATGGGGTCGAGTTTTCTTTACGGATGGGAGCCGTGTTTAGACTGACGAGCGATTCTGGAGGTATACACATCTGGAGAGAGCAGGGAACACGCAATCACACCTCCAACATCATCGAAAGGGACCGGTTTGGAGGTGGCGGAGTTCTCGTTTGGAGCGGTATAATGCTTGGTACCCGTACTGACCTCCACATCTTCCAAGGAGTTTCGGTCACTGGTGTCCGCTATTGTACCGAGGTTCTCCTGCCTCGCGTTCGTCTGTTTAGAGGTGCTGTGGGTCCTGAGTTCCTCTGCATGGACGACAACGCTACACCTCGTCAATTTTGTAGACAATGTAAGAATGTCCTCATATTCGACAATGATCTTACCCGTTCTATTGCATAAGAGGTTTCGTAGACAACATGAGTTTTTTCATAATCGAAAACGCTTTTAGCAGTCCTATTACACAGACAGAAGGTTTTGTAGACAGTGTGAGAGGTTTTACTTCTGTTGACGCAGTTGTGAAAAGAAATCTTTAAAAAATGGTTAAGCAAAACTTGACGTTGGTTTATAAGAGACAGACAAAGATCTTCGAAGATGTTTTACGTACTTTCATTCAAGAGAAAATTCCTAATGATATTATGAATCATAATTTACAGTTTGGTACTCGATCAAGGAATTTTATATCGTTTATTAAAAAAGATCGGACAACAACTGATATAATGAGAAAATGGGGAGTGTATAACATTCTAATGTTGGACTCTTCAACAGGTGAATATGTTAAAAACTACGTAGGGTCCAAAAGAGAAGCTTGGATATTCGTGTACAGGAACGCAAATATGATATATGAACCAACCGCAATAGTACGGCATTATCTAGGAATGTTGTAAATGGAACATTACAACCTGACTGGGCGAATATCAGACTGTTGGAAACTCTCCAGGGCACTTACACTTACTACACCTTGTTGAAAGCTTGTACATTGAAGCCCTGACGGACAGATGTTGTAATGACAATACACCTGTGGACATATCAAACATTTGGAAAAATCACGTAGTTAATTTGAACTTTAAATTATAGCAATTAAAAACAACATGTGAATTTGACAATTGCCTTTAATAATATAGCAAAATCTCTGTATTACTATGTGAATGCTTTGATGTTGGAAATTGCACGAGTGTGTTTGATCGGTTGCAATGGTAACAATTACAATCTTGTGACGCTTAAGACCTTTACACGTGGTGCATTGCTGTACTCTTATAAATTTGTGCGAGTATCACCTAACCGCTGTTCTACCTGATGACGGGGTGAATGTCACCCCGAAAATACTAGTGGGGTTTTGATTGTAAATATTCTTCATCTTTTAACATTAAATATCGTACACAGACCGTGTTGTTATTTATGTGATCTCATGAAATATTACGAAGAACGCAAAAATAATAATTGTCATGATTAATTGCCAGAATACAAGTCGACCTTGCTAACGTTTCCAGACATCATATGTGCACTGCTAGAAAATGTGTTGTCACGTCTTCCACTGAGACAGGTAGACGAACCTCGCAGTGGAAGACCGAAACTTGTCTTCCACTGCGAGATTCGTCGACAAGAATGGCATGCGCTGGTTCAGACTAATGAAATTTAATGGCACAACGGTTTTGTACTACTATCAAAAGTGTTTTCATCTTGCACAGTCCTTAAACGGCGATGGATTTCAGTTGGCGTTACGTTTTCAGCACTTAAAAATTCAATCACTGCGTGTTGTTTGAACTTTGTTGACATATCCTCATGTTAACACGCACTATTTCACAACTGCTCTAAGGAAAGCAATGAAACTTGCCACCGTTGTTGCTGAAGGTTGTAGCTACAAGATCGCTGGTCGTGTGTGCATTACAAGACATCGGCGCACTACATATTTCCCATTTTAACAATTTTTCTTGCTGTTAAAAATTCTTTATTGTCGAATGTTATTACATACCGAGATATGACATTTCCTAAATGAACTTTAATTATTAGGGGTATGCAAAAGTTTCCGCCGCCCCTACTAACAGCCGCTTTAGGGGTTTAACGAGCCGGCGACCCGTGCTGTCAGTTCGTACATGAAGCCAAACATGGCGGTCGATAAAGTTCATTTGCGGCACTGTTTGTTATCTATGTTTAATTTAGGGAAAAGTGCGAGTGAAGCATACTGTTCAATATGTCAGGTATATGGCGAAACGGTTATGGGTAAGCAGACGTGTCGAGAATGGTTTGCCAGGAGTAAGAAAGGTGATCTAAGCTTGGAAGACAAGCCACGTGCAGGTAGACCTGTGGAACTCGCAGACGAAGCGCTGGAATCTCCGTTGTGAGAGGATGCCACACAATCGAACACGCAACTGGTGAAACGTTTGAAAGTGGCTCAATCGACGGTTGTACGGCGTCTACAGGACTTGGGGAAGATCCAGATGATTGGTAAGTGGATTCCGCATACTTTAACAAAACGTAATATTGGTCAACGGCTGGGAATCTGCATGTCGTAGCTGAAGAGGTTTCAAGGGAAGAATTTCCTGTGGAAGGTTGTCACCGGATATACAAAATGGGTCCATTGCGATAACCCCATTCACAAGCAATCCTGGGTCGAACAAGACCAGCCATCAACATCCACTGCAAAACAGGATATCCACGAGGAAAAGGTGCTGTTGTGTGTGTGTGTGTGTGTGTGTGTGTGTGTGTGTGCGTGGTGCGATATTCATTGAGTGTTTTACTTCTAACTGTTGAAACCGGGCGAAACAATCACTGCACAACGATATAGCGTTCAGTTGATGAAACTGAACGCCCCAATCGAGCAAAAACGCCGATGGATAGGCAAAGGACGCCACCCAGTCATCCTGTTACTGCCAATATTTCGTTGCATAAATGTGTATTGGTTCCCTGATTGTTCCTATCTCTTTTCTCTTTAAAACGGCGGAAACTTTTGCATACTCTTAATAGTTTCAATAAATGATCGTTCCACTTCGTAGCAAAGAAAGCAACAAACCAGGATGCAGATGATGACAAAATCAATGAACAAATGAGAGCACTGGACACGCACATACACACATCTAGATGGACTCACACTGTTGAAAACTCTGCATTGCAATGGAGATATAGAACACGTGCACACACACACACACACACTCACAAACTGTTGTCTTGCTTTGAAAACCAAATTAAGTTAATCTTTTATAGGCATTTGTAAAAGACGGAGAACAATGCATGACATAATTAAGAATCGACTCATTTTTCTTCAAAAATCGCTTGTGATTCTCTCTCTCTTGTCCGTCCATAACGGGTTGAGTCCCGCAAAGACGCTTTACGACCTTGAGGGTTACTGGCAAATTACTGCAGCCAGCTTGCCATTCCTCTGCTGTATGTAAGTAACGGACAAAGTGCGTCCAGGGCCGACTTCACAGGAAACCATATACGCAGGGAGTCTAGAAAGATAACCCCCCGGAAAAACTGCAGAATAAATGGCCGGCGGGACCGGGATTCGAGCACCCGATAGAAACATCTGCCTCCCACGCAGCGCATAACGACTTAACCAACTGCCATATGATGGCGATATTCATTATTTGATTAAAATTAGCGATAATTAGTTGTTTCAAATTGCGGCTTTACTGATGTTTTGATGTCTTGTTAGAAACAAGCAAATTACGTTAATTTGTCTAACTACATAAATAAATACGCTGAATTAATGTAAACACCCAAGTAGCAGTGAATATCGGCTAGATATTGGGCCCATATAGGTTATGTCGGCAGAATGTCGTTAATATCAGTCGACATTGAGCCGATATCGGCATTGTTGACATATCCGACATTATAATCAGTTGCCGTTCTTCAGCCGATATCGACATTGTCGACATATCCGGCATTGTCTTGCTGTTCTTCAGCCGATATCGGATTATTGATGTTGGCATTGCCGATATATACGATATCGTTTGATATCGGCCCGATATTGGCACTGCCGAAATCATGATGCCGGCAATGCCCATCTTTCCGTTCTTCACCTTTTATGCAGATAGGTAAATTAAATAACCTAAAGTACTCCGCTACCAGTTTTTATATCATGTAAAATAAAAAAAGTATTACACTGCTGGACAATTGCTAAGGACGGATCATAAACGGCTATATAGCGCATAAAAAAGTAAGTGTGGTTGGATGCTAAGTGAAATAAAATAATGTCAGAATGCCAGGACATTACAAGAAAGACAATATTTATTGTGCTCTGAAATCCAGAAGGCTTTGGAACGTGTTCAAGGGACAAACAGGCCATTTTGTGCAGAATACGTAAACGTGAAAAAAATGCAATTACCGTCCGCAGGCGTTCCGGCGTAAGATGTCAATACGGGATATGGCCACCATGGAGGGTGATGCAAGATTCCACACGTCGTGTCATGCTTTGCACAACATTATCAAGCAGCTGTTGAGGTAGTTTATCCCATTCCTCTGTCAGTGCACGGATGAGGGTGTCCTTGTTTATTGGAGGGCATTGGCGACCAGCAAGACTCCTCCCCAAAGCATACCACACATTTTCAATGGGATTCAGATCTGGAGAACGTGCTTGGCCATACGAGGCGTTGAATATCCTCGCTCTCAAGACACTCCTGGACAGCGACTGTTCGATGACATGTTGCGTTGTCGTCCATGAAAATGAATCTATCACCGACAGCACCACGGAACATGCGAACATGAGGTAGCAGAACATCATTAATGTATCGCTGGCCAGTCATAGTCCCAGTTGGAAGCACATAGAGGGACGTACGGCCATTGATCTTGATGCCAGCCCATACCATGACACTACATGTCGGATATCGGTCCCTTTCCTGTATGTTTGCTGGACAATATGCAGTACCACTATCACGCCAGATCAGTTGTCGTCGACAATCAGACGATACACTGTATCTACTCTCATCTGAGAAGAGGACAACAGACCAGTCGTTATCAGTCCAATTGCGATGTTGATGGCACCATTGCAAACGGGCGGTACGGTGACGTCTGGACAATGGGATGCACACAACAGGACGGTGGGCGTATAGTCCTCCTTCATGCAAACGTTTGGCGACAGTTTTTCGGGAGGTCCGCTTGCCAGTAGCAGCCATAAACTGATTTGCTACCTCACTAGCTGTGCTGCACCGGTGTCTTTTTGTTGATAGCACTATGTACCGATCTTCTGCAGGTGTCGTACTGCGAACACGACCTCCCCCGTGACGTTTGCTACACTCTCCATTTGTTTAAAATGATTTCCAAAGCCTTGAAACAACACTGTGGCTGACGTCGAACTCCCTGGCAACATCTGTCATTTTTCGCCTTTCTTCAATCTTGCCAATAATATGGCCAAGCGTAAAATCATCTAGGTGATGTAGGGAAGACATACTGAAAATTTCATGTTCGTCAATTGATTCTTTCATTTATAATTTTGCGTTTGAACAACAACGGTCAATACGCGTCAAA
Organism: Macrothele yani; assembly: GCA_039090855.1. Taxonomy (NCBI): domain Eukaryota; kingdom Metazoa; phylum Arthropoda; class Arachnida; order Araneae; family Macrothelidae; genus Macrothele; species Macrothele yani. The sequence goes on along the minus strand of CM077025.1, from coordinate 152,310,210 downwards.
TCCTTTGTATCTCTTATCAGCGCTATGACGTCACGAACAAGTTCGTCAATCCAAAATTTACATACGCACAACACGTCTTAGTGTATCCCGCACTTATGCTAATTTCCACATTTTCCTGCCTTTCATTTTATGGTTGCTATCGTTGCTATTGTCATCCGTCCTTGGCAATTGTCCGGCAGTGTATATACACTGACGGAAAAAAATCCCGACACCAAGAAGGGGTTTTGTTAGATAAACGACAGTTGGTAGGCGGAGAGAGTACATCTGTAAGATGACGTCTATGCAAATTTCGCGCTCGGCGCATACGTGAGGCGCTAGTAGCGCCCCTCGGAACATTCAAAGCAGGTTTGCTGTAAATACGCGCTGTAACGTTCGTGAGCGTTAGTTATCGTCGAGATTCGACGTAGTGAGTTGATGTTAGTCAAGAATGCCTTTAAGAAGACAAAGAAGCCATTATCAACAGCTCACGGAGTTTGAAAGAGGTCGTGTAATGGGGCTACGAGAAGGTGGATTTTCGTTCCGCAATATTGCAGAACGACTTGGCAGGAATGTAGCCACTGTGCATGATTGTTGGCAGCGGTGGTCAAGGGAAGGTACTGCCTCAAGAAGACCGGGTTCCGGCCGGCCACGTGGCACTACTGAGAGGGAAGACCGCCGTGTACGGCGTATGGCCGTGGCGCATCGTACCGCGTCTGCGGCAGCAATTCGAGCTGCAGTTGCCACCACAGTGACACAACGAACTGTTACGAATCGGTTACTTGAAAGACAGCTCCGAGCCAGACGCCCTGTACCGTGCATTCCACTTACTCCAAACCACTGCCGTTTGCGACGTCAGTGGTGTCAAGCTAGAGCTAATTGGAGGACGGAGTTGAGATCTGTTGTGTTTTCTGATGAAAGCCGGTTCTGCCTGGGTGCCAGTGATGGCTGTGTGTTGGTTAGAATGAGGCCAGGTGAGCGCCTGCAACCAACCTGTCTGCGGCCGAGACACACTGGACCTACACCTGGAGTTATGGTCTGGGGAGCAATTTCCTATGACAGCAGGAGCACTCTCGTGGTTATCCCTCGCACCCTGACGGCACAGTTGTACGTCGGTCTGGTGATTCAACCTGTTGTGCTGCCATTCATGAACAGCATTACAGGGGTGTTTTCCAACAGGATAACGCTCGCCCGCATACCGCTGTTGTAACCCAACATGCTCTACAGAGTGTCGACATGTTGCCGTGGCCTGCTAGATCACCAGACCTTTCACCAATCGAGCACGTATGGGACATCATTGGACGACAACTCCAGCGTCACCCCCAACCAGCATTAACCGTCCCTGTATTGACCGACCAAGTGCAACAGGCATGAAACTCCATCCCACAAACTGACATCCAGCACCTGTACGACACAATGCATGAACGTTTGCGTGCTTGCATTCAACATTCTGGCGGTTACACCGGTTATTAATGTACCAGCATTTCACATTTAAAATGGCTCTTCTAGCGCTTACATTAAGCTGTGATCTTGAAACCTTAATCGATTAAATATGTTACGTATACAAATGTACTACCGCCATTTCATTCCTCTACAACTATTTTTTCGTGGTGTTGGGATTTTTTTTCCGTCAGTGTATATTATATATACTGTATAGCCGAATAGAAATAACAAAATACTATTATGCTTCTCTTATCAGTGCAATGTCGAACTAAGCCAAGAACGGCCTCCCCGATGTCGCAGGGGTCTAAGGCGCTGGCTTATGACCATTCGGCCGAGATGGGTCCGGGTTCGATGCTGTGTTGTTTTGTTTTTTTTGGTTGGAGGTTTAACGACCACCGTGAGCAACTCAATAGGGCCACTGGTTCCAGAGAAGAGGGAGAGCCAGCGCCGTAAGGCAAACACAACATCCGTGCCTCACCGGGATTCGAACCCGGACCCCTCTCGGACGAATGATCAGATGCCATCGCTTAGACCACGGCGCCACCGGGGCGGCGGATGTTGTGTTTGTCTTACGGAACTGGCTCTCTCCCTTCTCTGGAACCAGTGTCTTTAAAATTAGGGACGGGTGACTGCTTATAGCCCATTGAGTTGCTCACGGTGATCGTTAAACCTACAATCAAAAAAATAATAAGCCAAGGACGTAAGCAGAGCATTACTGTCACCTGACGCTGAAGTTTTAGCCAATGAATTCTAATCCCGTTTGGTAAACAATAACCGTAAACTTTAGATACCAGCACATTGTGGTCGGTGCAAATCACACACGAGCTTTATTGTTGATTACTGTTTACTGATTGTACTTCGCTTCGGTGCCTAGTTCCTTTGCAACATTTTTTTTTTATGTATAAAAGTAAACCTACCAAATCTCGTTTTGTGCAAAAACGTGTCGCAGCTGACATGCTTACGGATTTTGGAGTGGAGCATCTGATAATTGCCATACTATTTTGAACGATAACGGAGTTCCTTGTAAAATGCCTAAAATTAATGAAAACTCCCAACAGCTTTTTCCCGTTTTTATTGCAGCTAATAATCCTGTTTTTCATGGTGAAACAACTTCACAGAAAGCAGTGTTAATTGAGAATGCTGATGAGATATAACTGTTATCTAACCGATATCGGCTAAATATCAGGGAGGATAACTTTTTGCAATATCGGTCCGATATCGGCTACAGATATTGGACCCATATCGGCTACAGATATCGGACCGATATAGCAAAAAATTATCCTAACTGATATTTAGCCGATATCGGTTATATCGGCTACCGACATGGAGCCGATATCGGACCGACATTAATTGCTACTTGGGCATTTATTTCCACATTATAAGCACTATAGAAATTTATGTAAAAAGGTTTTTTAGCCACCGCGGTGGCGCAGTGGTCTAAGCGCTGGCTTACGACTATTTGTCCATGAAGGGTCCGGGTGCAAATCCCAGTGAGGCATGGATGTTGTGTTTGTCATATGGCACTGGTTCCCTTCCCTGTAACCAGCGACCCTAAATTAGGGACGGGGGACTGCTTATAGCCCATTGAGTTGCTCACGGTGGTCGTTATACCTCCAATCAATAAAAAAAATTATTTTGTGGGAAAGGGGTGGACTGACGACCACTGTGACTAAAATACATCGGTAGAGACTAAAATACATACGTAGAGACTAAATTACATCGCCCGTTCCTAATTAAGAGCGCTGTTTCCTTGCAAGGGACAGACAGGTGCACCATCCAACTCTCATCGCGGACTCGAACCCGGGCCCATTTTGAAGGAATGGTCAGTGATCAGGAGCTTAGACCACTCGGCCACAGGTGCGGCGCAGCGAAGTTGACATACATATCCAGTTTCAGTAAACGATAGTGAAGTCTGTTAACAATTTATTTTGCTGTTATTTATTTTGCTGTTATTTAGCAAACGTTAGGGTGTATCACTGTGTTGTACCGATTACGTGTTTTACATATCGAGGAGATTTAATGTCTAGCACAACTCCAAATACGGATGAATACAACCTGTAAAACAAAACAAAACAGAGAGACACATCGATGTGAGTTATGAAAAAATTTCAAGGTTTTAATTTGTTCAAAAAAAATAATTGGGTGAATTCCATAGTGTTTCAAAAATACGCTTGTTAAGATACTTATAGAAAAAGCAGCTCATTTCCGAAACTCCAGTTTCTATCTCCAGTAACGAGCACTTGGAAAAAATCCGTAGTGTTTTGTATTCGCTTTGCCAGTTACTCGCTAACAAGCATTTTTTTTAATATATTTTTTTTAAATTAATTGTGCTTTTATATCTGTGGATCAGTTTATATGAAAGAAAGTAAAGAAAGGGCATGCTTGGTAAAATCACTGAGTAAAGGTTTGTTTAAAAAGAAATTGCGTTGGCATTTACATTATCTCGTATGGAGACTTTCCGTGATATATTTCGGCAACTATGAGTGAAATAAAGGATTTTTAGTATGACGACTCCTGAGGCTGTTAGTTCTAATTAGTCTTATTATGAAATGTATACATGAGTTCAATTTCCATTCTGTATTAGAATAAATTGTTTCATGCGTAAAAAATAGCCCATTTATCCATGTGAAGCAGCATTTTTCTATTCAGTGTATAAACCCGTGAAGGTCAACTTAATTAAGATAACGTTGGCAATTGCGATTCAAATTCAGTGACCGACTGTGTTTTAATAAAGGTGACCTTTATGGTTGTCAGTAATGAGTCTCTCACTCTCTCACACTTACTTTCCATTTAAGCTAACATACTTCATTCATTTACTGATGACAATACTCTTCGTACGTCCTGTGTCCCAGATTGTACACATGTCGCTAATGACCACAACTGTCTATATTGCAATATCAGCCCGTCCTAACGGAACTTATAAGTAGGAGGGTTGAGAACAATTTTCTTGAGTCACTTGACTCTTGTAAAACTTTGCCGTTTCTTAGAATTTCGAAATTTCTTTCCTGCTGTCATCTTAGGTAACCATTTTTGATGTACACCTCTGATTTAATCTTCCTTTCGATTTTTGTGTTGTCACGTAAATTTAATTTCTGCTCATTAAACGTTTAGCTGACTTAAAGACTCATTATTTCTCCAGACGAGTTTTCCAAGGTGGCAATCACTGACCAGTTAGTCTAAAGTAAATAAATGATGTATAAGAATAGTTTGCGCGTGCTGTAATAGAGAAGAACAATAAGAAATGTACGAGCGAGATTAAACTGGACGATAATATTGTATGAGCAGATATACACTGGTTTCCCTAAATTAAAAAAAAAACAGAAAAATCACAATTTGTGAAAGACGATTTGGAACTGCACGTAACTTCAGTATATGGTGTGATATGTAATGCGGAGTTCGGATATCGTATGCAAATGAGCGGTGATGGCACCGGTTTATGCAAATGCGTCCCAACACAAAAGGGGCTGTAGCTGAGGTCACGTCTTTGGCAGAGTGTAAAGAAAGGATGTTCAGATAGCAGATTCGTTGTAATTTCTTAAAGACTTCATTTAACAGATGAACTGAGATGGAAAGCAATCGGAAGACTATAAGCAGGCCAAATTCAGGTGGAAGTTGCAAGATGGCTACATAAGAGTCCTTCTGTGGTCCACACACTGTGGAACTAATTACAAAATATGCAGTCAGCTTCTAGAAGGTGCAGTGAAGGAGAACAAAGGGATACAGCATCCGCGTATGACAGATATTTCCGATTAACTGCACGGAGGAACAGGACGGCTAACCAGACACAGCTGAAATCTGCCCTTGCTGTGGCTACAGAAACGGTGGTATCTGCTTCCATTGTGCGCATAAAGCTACAAGAAGGAGGTCTTTATGCCAGACGACCAGCACTATGCGTGCCGCTTACCCATCGTCACAAGGTGGGGAGCGTTTGAACTGGACAAGATTTCACTTCAATTGGACTGAAAACCAAAGGGAATCAAAACTCTCCACAGAAGAGTCCATATTTATTTTGCAGAGCGATTCCGGGCATGCTCTGATCTGAGGATAAAGAGAATATTGAATTTTCCCCAGAATATTGAATATTTCGTGTCCCTAATGAACTTAGCAGGTTGGAAGGTTCTTCATTTCGAAGCGTGCCAACCCAGGAAGTTATCGTGACGAGATTGTTCTCCAATAACGAGCGAAGGGTGGGGAAGGTACCCCAACAGGAAAGTTCAGACAGACAGAGAAAGAAAAGTTAGAGTTTTATAGAGAGTATGCCGCAGACATTTGTTTTCTGAGCTAAGACGGTCTTTTCACACACCTTACACTGTGGTGATTTTGTGGCCTTGAGAAAGTTTTTTGTATTTTGTTTTGAATGGCTATGCAAAGATGAATTTGTTGGGGGTTGGGTTTTTTTTTTCTGTGTATTAGGTGTACAAATAAGTTTGAAAGCGTTTTTTTGTGTGAGGTATACCACTGATTTACATATCCAACATTCCCCCGCGTTGTTGTCGTGTGACCGTAACTGGTCCAGAGTATAAACATGAGACACAGAAGTTTGCCCAACAGTCAATCGCACTTGCACATCGGTAGGTGAAAGATGGCAAGCGGTACTGCATTTATTCGGCACTGCATTCGTTACGAATTTCATCAAGGAAAAAATGCTGCAAAAGCATGTCCATCGATATGTTCTGTTCTGGGAAAGAATATTGTATCGAAAAGCACGTGTGAGTTTTGGTTTAGACGGTTTAAAACATGTGATTTTGATGTTAACGATCGAAAATGTAGCGGCGCCCCACAGAAGTTTGTACATGAGGAACTCCAAGCATAGCTAGATGAAGATTTGTCTCAAACGCAAAAAGAATTAGCTGAACAACTGGGGGTAACTCAACAAACCATTTCCAATCGTTTACGCGCAATGGCAAAGATTCAGAAGGAAGGAAAATGGGTGCCACATGACCTGAGCCAGAGGAACAAGGATGAGTGTGTCATGAAGTGTTTGAATCTGTTGAATAAACACAGAAAGTCTTGCCTGTGGAAAATAGTTACTTTGCAGGTGATGAAAAGTGGATATGGTAGGACAATCCCAAACGCAAAAACACACTGGGTAGACCCCGATGAAGCAACGACTTCGACACCGAAACGCAATATTCACTCCAAGAAAGTTCTGATGTACATCTGGTGGGGTATGAATAGTGTGCTCTATTATGAACTATTGGAACAGGTTCAAACTGGTACTGCTGATCGCTACAAGCAACAATTGCTGCGATTGAACCAGGAAATCTTTCGGAAACGTTCATTCACAGGCAAAGGATTGCGTCCTGTGAAATTACTACATGACAACGCTAGGCCGCATGTCGCGAAATCTGTCAAGGAAACGTTATTGACGCTTGGCTGGGAAGTTTTGGAGCACCCGCCGTATAGTCCCGACATAGCTCCTTCAGACTGTCATTTGTTCCGATCGGTTGTCTGCTGTACAGTTCCGGACATGTGACGAAGTGCAAAAATGGGTTGACGACTTTATCGCATCACACGACGAAGTATTTATTCTTCATGGCTGGAATCCGTCAGCTGCCCGACCGATGGCGGAAGGTGATAGATAATGACGGCGTATATTTTGATTCGTAAAGGTATTGTTGTTTTCTCTCAAATTACATGCTGCGTTGTCTTAAAACGCTTTAAAACTTATTTGTACACCTAATATATTGTATCTGTGTGGCTATTAAGTGTTATTAGTGTGGGTTGTTCAGCTGGTAAAATCTCTTGCTGAGTGGATGTTGTTTGATGCTTTTCGTGGTATGCTGCTAGTGCTTTTGCTCTGGAGTTAATTCTTTCAATTAGTACTTCAGTCATTTGTTTTGGTCTGGTGTATTTTTGCTTTGCACTTGCATCATAACTCAAGGCTGTGTTGATAAGTGCATTTGGGTGTATTACTATATTTTCATAGTATTTTCTAGCTAAATTGAGGAGCATTTCATCCATGCTTTTCATTTTATGTTTTTCATATAGTGTGAGCAGGTTGGTTCTGGATTTAGGTTTGAGAATTAGTCTGATTATTTTATTTTGGAATATTTGTCGATTGTGTAGGTAAGTTTCTGCACAGTTCTACCATATGACGCTACCATAGGTGAGGATTGGGTGGATGTAGAGGTTTCAAATCGTAAATTATAGTTTGAGTTTGCTTTTTTTCCTTAGGAGGGGGTGAGGGCATGCTTTATTTGTATAGCTTTTTGTATTGACTTTCTGATGTGTGTTCCCCACTTTAGCGTATATCCACATATAATACTAGATATTTGATTTCTTTTTACCAAGAAAGGGTGTTTCAGAGATCGATTTTTTGTTCAATGAGTGGATTTCGCTGGAAGTGTCTAGAGAGAAGTATTGCTTTCGTTTTCTTAGAGTTGATTTTTATGTTCCATTTGTTAAAATATTTCTCTACCTCAGGTAGGAAATCTTGTAGTTGTTGTATGACTAAGTTTTTATTGATGGAGGTACTGAGTAGGACCGTGTCATCTGCGTATAATGCTTTTAAGACATTGTTGTTTCTGCCCTCAGGAAAGTCCGCAGTAAAGATGTTATATAAGTTTGGTGCAATAACTGATCCCTGCAGCACCCCTGCTTTGATGTTTTTGATATCCGAGAGAAAGGACCCTACTGCTACTTGAAAGGTTCGGTCTTCCAGGTATGAATGTACCTCTTTGAAGCCGCACTGAGTGTCCGGTACTACTTTATGAACTTCACAGTGCTGGATAAAATGTTGTTTTAGTACCCTTTCTAATAATTTACCTTACGCAGGTAGAAAGAAAATACGCCTTTGGTTTCCCGCTACTTTTAAATCAGCTTTGGGTTTGGGTATCATTCGTATGTTTGCCTTTTTCCAGGCCTTTGGAAAGTACCTCGGATTTATGGCTTGATTAAAGACATGTGTTTTGCATTTGATGTAGTTGAAGGGAAGTGTTTACAGAATTTTATTGTTTGTGTTTTCATAGCCGGGTGCTTTTTTCTTATGTAGTTTTTTGATAAATTGTTTGACTTGCACCGCTCGTATCAGTGGGGGTGTTCGTTTTCACTTAGGCGGTTCCTTTCTATTAGTGCTGTTATTGGGTTAATCTCAGTAATTGGTTTATAGTGAGCTGTTTGTCTTTCAAATACAGTTACTTCCTGCGTTATGTCTGGGAGATTTGTTAGATTGTTTGGATTGTTGTTCTAGTGTTTCAGCAAAGTGCTGAGCTTTCGGCTTATCAGAGTACAGAGGTTGTCCTAGGTGGTAGACTAGTGGGGTGTTTGTTTTATGATTTTTTCTGGCTTTGAGGCACTTGGCCATCGTCCATAATATGTATGTTATTGCCTGTGATGTCCATATCTTCCAGTTTTTTGTCACAGGATTTATTGCTGTGTTGCTTGATGTTTTTTTTGTTTGATTCTATTTTTTAGCCAGTAGTCTTCTCTATCCCTGACGGATCTGGCTTTTGCCATTTCATTTTTAGGATAAAGAGAGATACGGTGTCATTGCCTTGTAGCCCGTGGAAGGGTCACTTATTGTGGTGGTACAGAGCTGGTTTGGAGTTGCATCTCGTTAGGTGAACGCACAGACATCAATGTTCTTCCAAGTAAAACATACTCGATTCTACAGGGATGATATCCGGGACTCTAACGTCTGCCCTTATGTAAATGCCATTGGAGATACATTTCTTCTACGAGTCGATTACGCTTTTTCCCAGCAAGCGAGGCTGGTAGAATAATATCTTCGAGAGGAGACCATGGTCCGTATGGATTGGACGTCTCCCGATCTTAATCTGATCGAAAATATCTTTAGTGCTCTAGGAAGACTTGTTGCTTCCCTCATCCCCCATTCGCAAAACCTGGAGTGGCTTAGACAAGCTTTGCGCAAACAATAGTCGTTGATGCGTACTGAGCTCCTAGACAACATTATCGACAGCATGAAACATTATCATGAATGGAATACTGGATTACACCAAACAATATAAATTTTGAAGATGTGAATCCGTTTTTTGGTGTAAATATGACATGGATAGTAAGACAGATAATATCCGAAAACTTGAAAAGTTTGTCATCCTAGAGCGGGAATCGTATCCGCGTCACCCAGATAGCGCCCGAGTATGCTGGCGCTTATCGGGTGACACAGTTTCAATTCCCGCTCCAGGATAACGAAATTTTCAAGTTTTCGGATATTATCTGACTTACTATCCATGTCATATTTACACCAAAAAACGGATTCACATCTTCAAAATTAGCATGAAACATTGTCATGAGGCCTGCAGTACTGTGGGGGGTGACCGCACTTCCTACTGAGGTACTTCGGATATTTCATTTCGGCATCTTACTTTCCGCCTGGTTCTGTATGAATTCAATTTTGTCTGAATGAAGTGTTTCTCACGAACAGTTTTAGGGTCTTTTACTTAAATAGTATAATTATTCTAGATATCCGAAATTTCTTGGTGTAGAATAGAAATAAAAATTTCCAAGCTTTTGCACATCAACCAGATGGCTTTTTCAAGGAAGGTAGACAGTAATTTGCTGTCTACCTTCCTTGGGATGTGCAAAAGCTAAGAAATTTTTATTTCTATTCTACACAAAGAAATTTCGGATATCTGGAATAGTTATACTATTTAAGTACAGTTAGTGCATAGTTCCTTGTTATTTAATTAGTTTTAGGGTCTTTATCTAACATAGGACATGATACAGTTCTTCAGCAAATTTCATAACATTTCATCGTGTAGTTTTTATTATCGCGATTTTTCTGTATTTTCCTTAATTTATGGAAACCGGTTATGTTCATGAGGTTTTAAACTGAAATCTGATAATGCTGTCTTGTCAAAGTAGTCAGTTAATAATTCGAAGTATGTGATATATGTCTTCGTAAGATTATTGCGGAGTGAAGCGACCTCAACGTTATTCATCCTGGACGTGCCTATTTACTGAATGAACTTTGGACATTGATTTAGTAATCGATTCTGTTGATCATTTACTCTGGATTGTTTACCTTCAAGTGTTTCATTAGAGACTTGCAATGCTTAGTTAAGTTTGCAGCTACTACAAGCAACAATTCGAAGCGTAAGGATTTATGAATTTCCTTTAAGTCGAAGTGATGCAATCACAGCAAGAACCCTTTTTTGTTTTATACATTGACAAGAAAAACTCATCTACCAGTATCGAGTTTGACTTATGTTGCCAAATTATTAACTACACTGATGCCCAAAATTAAGGTCACAAACACATTTTCTGTGATATCTTGAAAATTAAAAAGTTTATTGCCATGACATTTGGTACATAGATGCCTCATGCTATGAGACAGGCGATAGCAACAAAACAAAATGAACACGAGGTAAATTGCGTGCGATATGAAAATTAGACCAAAAACGGTCCAAACATGATGCATCATATCTGGAGAATGGTCCTGCTAATATAGAGTGTGGCCACCCCACACAGCTTTACAAGTTGCACAATGAGCCCTCATACTGTAAATGAGGTTGTTGATAACACCTTGTGGCAACAAATCCAATTCTTCTAAAACCGCGGATTGTAACGCCTCGAGGGTCCTGGGAGGGGAATTGACGTCGTACAATAGCTCTTCCTAGAGCAGCCCACATGTGCTCTACAGGATTTAGGTACAGGAACTTCGCTAGCCACACCATACGGCGAACATCCTCTCCCTCCAGAAAGTCGTCGACAAGTTGAGCTCTGTGTGGCCTCACGTTATCGTCCATAAAAATTACGTTCGGTCTGACAGCTCCCCAGAAAACCTTACATAAGGTTCAAGGACCTCATCCCTATAGCGCTGTGCGGTCACAGTGCCTTCATCGAAGACTTGCAATAGTGTACGCCGTCCAACATAATACCTGCCCACACAAGGATTCCACTTCCACCAAAGTGGTGAATTTCCCATATGTTGGAGGGATGATAGATGGCCCCACGCTGTCTCCAGATGAAGACTTGTCGAGAATCACTTTGTGTACTGAATCTCGATTCATGGCAGTAACGTACACCGGCCCCAATCTCGCTGTGTCCAAGAAAGATGTGTTTGGCTCCAGGACAGACTACTTCTGCGATCTGGTGAGTGGGAACTCACACATCACTGATCGCCGGGCGTAAAAGAGTCTTCTCTGCTAGGCGTCTGTATACAGTTTGCTTCGAAATTGGTATTCCAGTCACAGCAGCGAGGTCCTGAGAGGGTTTCTAGCCTTCATCCGTCTATGGCGTGTGGCAGTTAATGCCACGTAACGATCCTCCTAAGGTGTCGTGCCTCGTGGACAGCCTTGGCCTGGCCTCCTCGTGATGATACCCGTTGTTCGGAATTGGTGCCATACCTTGGGCACCACGTTTCGTGACACCTGTAACCGTCAAGCGACCTCAGCTTGACACTGACCAGCTTCAAACCTGCTGATGGCTATCCACCTCAGTCCATCGTCTAAATGATTCCGAGCACTCATTCCAACTGAAATCAGTCAATCTGGTGATTTTTCTTGCAAGAAACACAACTCTAAAGACGAAATTCGCAGAGGCAGAAAACGGACACTTTCACGTTCTCTTACCAAACTCACCCTGTTAACCGTTTACCAAACAGTGGATGCTTACATTAGATTCATGATCATATGATCATATGTAGAAGATTTTAGGAAGGGAGTGTCTAATTCCAGGTCTTAAACAGCCCTTAGAAATAGGAAAGCTAGGAGATTTGGGCTAGAGTGCCTGATAGGAGAGTGACACTGAAGCGAGGTAGAAAGGTGCCCTTATTTTTTACCGGAGGGCCAGTGCCCGGGGCCCGACGGCCTAACGTGCCCATCCAACGCACGGCGGATATTTAGTGGATCGAGAGTTCGTACCTGCCTGGGATCGAACCTGAGGCTCTTTCCGTGGCATTCACGAACGTTGTGCAATAGGCCACCCGCGGCCCTTACATTAGGTTCACCTTTCCCCAAAGTATATATGACAGCAATTTTAAACATTTCACTGGTTGCTATTTTTAATTATTGTAAACAATGTATTTGTGACCTTAATTTTGGACATCAGTGTATGTAGCTAGCTAATATTTGTCGGGAACTTCATAAGACATACACTATATTGACAAAAGTCACCGGACATCTAGAAGATAAACACAACATAGCATTTATTGAAAAACATTAGTACAGCGTCGGTTCAGCTTTGGCTTTAATGCATGCACTGACCCTTCGAGACATGCATTCGGCAAAATTTTGGAAGACAGCGATAGGTATGCGCTTCCATTCACTACATAATGCTGCTGCTAACTGTTGCTTAGTAGTAGACCTTGGTTCAAAACTTCTTATGTGGCTCTCTAATTCATCCCATAGCAGCTCTGTGGGATTAAGATCAGGGTTCTGAGCTGGCCAGTCCACACACGATAGGGAATTATCGTCAAACCACACCGTAATAATACTGGCTTTATGGCTCGGTGCATTATCCTGCTGGTACCAACAAGGCTCGGCTCCATAGTATTGCCACAAAGTTGGTAGGGTCGCCCCGGTGGCGCAGTGGTCTAAGGCGTTGGCCTCTGATCATTCGTCCGTAAGGGGTCCGGGTTCGAATCCCGGTCAGGCATGGATGTTGTGTTTGTCTTACGGCACTGGCTCTTTCCCTTCCCTGGAACCAGTGACACTAAATTAGGGACGGGCGACTGCTTATAGCCCCTTGAGTTGCTCACGGTGGTCGTTAAACCTCCAATCAAAAAAAAAAAAAAAAAAAGTTGGTAGGGCATAATTGTCCAGAATATCGAGGCACATGTGCTGGTTAACAGGTTCGTCCACGACAACCTATGGGCCGGGACAATATTACAAAAAACACCCCCACACACACACACACACGAGTACACTGCCAGCTCCAAACTTGACCGTAGGAACAGTACACTGTGGTGAATAGCGTTCCCCCGCAGCCGCCATACCCACACACGGCCATCAGACTGATGCATCGTGTTTCTGGATGCACCAGTCCATAGGAACCATTTCCATTTATCTACGGTCCACGATAAAGGTTCTTTACACCAAGCTAAACGACGAGTAGTATTCCGAGTGGAGATGAAAAGCTTATGACCAGCTGCACGACCACGGTAACCCATGGAATGAAGTTCTCTGCGAATGGTACGTGTACATATTGACGTATGTAGCATTGTTCCTCACCTGTACACTGAGATCTTGTGCAGTACTCCGTCGATTAGCTGCAACGACTCTCCTGAGGCTTCGACGTCCTCTATCACTGATTTTCTTTGGTCTGCCGGTGCGTTTTGCTGCTTCAGTCACGCCATGTGTCTTCCATTTATTCAGTACATCCAAACCAGTTGACTTAGGTACGTTTAAACGCCTTTCGCTTTGTCTTAGGGACAACCCACTAATATAACACCCAAAAGTATTTCCTTTCTCACAGTCAGTTCTCTTCCGCAGCGACATTTTCAATCAACCTCACAGTGCGATATGATCGTGGTCAGCTGTAGGCTTGTTTTTATACCGTTTGCAGCTGTACCGCGCATCTTAAAAATGCAGCGGATGCGTTCATTTGCTTTTGAAAGGGTGTCAGATGACTTTTGTCAATATAGTGTATATTCACACTTCTTGAATATCTAAGTAAATAACAACGTCCAGGTAGAAATAATTAGCAAAAAAACAATTGATAATTATAACTTCTTCCTCTAGTCTTCCACTCACGAGATGTTCGCAAAGCGCTAATATAATCCACTGATGCAGTATATGTCTCTAATCTGAACACAGGTCTCGACTGCATAACAACAAAATTTATTCGGCGACCACATATATGTCAAACAGTTTTTAATCCCTATCTCAATATCAACACTTCAGAATCTATTCGTAATCTCTCTACCCTTCCGAAATCATCACTCTTACATTCAGTGTGATCATTTTACGTTGCACTGTCGTACTGTAAGCATTGCCAAAATATGGAAGCTGTTTGGTGAAGTAGTGTGCCGTTCAGTGAAGAAATTTTTAACTAAGAAGTAAAGACATTTGCATAAGAAAATAGAAGCTGAAAAGGATGGTTAAATAGAGGTATACGTCACACACGTTCCATGTCCGAATACTTCTAGCATGAATTGGCACACTCACATTTCCTCCACTACAAAATATTCCTAAAAAATCAGATTTTTCTTTTTGTCTAAAAGGTACTTTTCTTCTGAGCAACTTTTCGGACTACATGTGTCTCAAATTTATCCAACCCTTATACGTACTCTAAAATCAAAGCTAATAATTCTTGAAATCGTACAGAACAGTTTACTTGACTAATAATCCAGCGCTGTACTTTCCCCCATGTATTAACAGTGGTTGCTCTGTGTTTCCTTCATAGGTACTTTGTGAGCATTGCTCTGAACTCTCAGCCTTTTTACCGTCACTTACAGTTTTCCGTCATTCTTCAGGAAATGTGGTCACCCAACAAAAATTTTGTAATCAAAGGCACCCCTCAAAGCATATTTTAAGCTCATATTTGCAGCTGGAATTTAACTTGTTCCATTTTCTTTAATAATTACATCGGAATTTGGCTAGCCTAATTCTCCCCGATAACGACAATCGTCGCAATTCAAACGTTTCGTTATCTTTGATAATCATATACAGGGGTTGGACAGAATAATGTGAACATCACGCTCAGAGACGTGACTTTTCATGCAGCATATTTCCCAATACGCAAAGGTGTCCACCACTTTTTGGTTACAATAGCTTTCTTTAGAACCTCAAGGTGCTGTTTAAGTGTCTTGTTGCAAAATTTATTTCAAGGTGACGAAGAAATGAGCGACCTAACGGACTTTCAAAGAAGGCTAATTGTTTGTGGCCGGCTACTTGGTGCCTCCGTAACAACAGTCGCAAGGGTAGTGGGGGTATCGTGAGCTACTGTGTTTAGCGTCATGACAGCATACTGTGTTTAGCGTCATGACAGCATACCGTGTTTGTGGAAAAACCTCGTCTGGGAAGTACAAGAGCGACCGGAAAACGACCCTGACGGACAGAGACAGGAGAGCATTAAAAATAATCCTTACCCGTGATGAGAAGACCACGGCGCGGAAAATTAGTGCGTACCTCAATCTACATCTCCAGACCCTAGTATCAGAGAAAACAGTGCCCAGGGAACTGCATAAATAAGATATTCTGATAGAGATGCTATCCCAAAACCTCTGGTGACCCGGGTGAATGCATAACGGCGACGGCAGTGGCACCAGGAGCATATAACGTGGACTGCCGATGCATGGAAGCATGTAATGTGGTCGCATGAATCCACATTCACACTGTTTCCCACCGCCAGATGCGTTAACGTGTGAAGAACAACATCAGCAGCGTACAACCCAGACTGTCAGCAACCACCAGTGCAGCATGGTAGTGGTTCTGTCATGCTCTGGACGGTCATATCGTAGTTTTCAACAGGTCTGCTGATCGCCTTGAAAGGATGGATGACTGGCAGGGCGTATGAAACCATTTTGGCCGACCAAGTCCATCCAATGGCTCAGACATCGTTTCCTTCAGCTGATGCCATCTGTCAAGATGATAACACCCCAATTCACAGAGCTCGTAATGTCCAATCATGGTTTGAGGAACATGAAGACGAACTTTCACACCTTCCTTGGACTCCCCAATCACCAGACTTAAACATCGTCGAGCTACTGTGGTCTGTGTTAGAAAACAGAGTAAGATCCCGTTATCCTCCTCCTGCATCTTTCAAAGATCTGGAGCAGTTTCTGCATGAAGAATGGTGTAACATCCCACTAACCACCATCCAGGATTTGTATGCGTCAATTCTGAGGAGGATTCATGCGGTTTTGAATGCCAAAGGGGATCCCACACCCTACTAGGCAAGAAAAACCTTCTTTTCGTAGGTGTTCACCTTATTCTGTCCAACCCAATTCGGAATTTGACTACTGTCATTCTCTTCGATAATTACATAGGTTGTTCAGAAATAATGTAACAAGGCTCGTGTTTGATACTAATGTATATTTGTGATGTATAGAATAAAACACCCTTTCACACACTATTTGACAGACACCAAAAGTCTTTAGGCACCTACGTTCCGCATAAAATTCTTCATGAAGCTGGAGGAAGTCACATAAGTAGCTCACTACAACACATAAGATGGCACTTGAATGCGGTATACAGTATAAATTTGGCAGACCAGCTCACTGAACATCATCACCAACAGCTGGAAGTTTTTTGTCTCTCGCCTTCACGGTAAAACGTCGCTACGATTTCGCTTAAATACGAACTGGTTAGTGTGTTGTCAACTATCATGACACCTTCAAAGTCGCACAGATCACTGGTTTTGCCCATTCCGACATACAATTGGACTCTAACTGATGCTCGCCGAGCTGGTTTGCCTGCTTTATATCGCACACTGCGCTCACGTGCTGGCTTAAGTTTTAGAATGAGCCATTTATGTGACAAGAGAAGGTGTGTCTAATGAATTGGTACCTCAGAGTATTTCAAGATTTCAGAACCCGGGAGAAATATTACCTGCTCAGAAATTCCGAAGCTTTGATGAAGCGAGGGTAAATGTGTAGAAGAAGCTATTCGTGAAACACTTTCTCATGTGTACATGTAATAAATTATTGTGTTCTCTTTGATGCTACGCATACCTCAAATGATGAGCCATGGATAAAAGATCTGAGCAATAATACGTACAAAAAAAAGGAAAAGAGGCACTCAGAGGATCCCTTACTATTCTGTGCAAGCAAAATTAAAGGCCGTTATTGAACAAACCGTGTTTTATCAGGCAAATCACTCTATACTGTGCATCATCATGAAATTTTATGTAGATATTTTATAGTACTGCGTGACGTACTACAGAAGTCACAAACATGCCAAAACGGCAAAGTTGCAGCCATAAGCTTCGTCGGTGTAGTTTTGCTGGGAGAATAACTAGCTCCGGAGTGAGGAGGCATGGGCTCGAATCCCACCAGCGGCAAAGGGCTTTTGCTCCACATTGGTATCCGAACGTAAAATGAATCTCCTGGCTGTTAGGATCTTTGAAAAAGGTGAAAAGGTGTGATGTTTCTTTCACACATGGTCTGGAACAAATTAGAATTCCTTCTTCGCTTTGTTCGTAGCGTTTTTTCCACACGTATTCTGAAATTAATCAGAATTCCTTCTTCCACATTGAACTCCTTTAACCATGGTTTTCCGGCTGACCTAGAAACCTGCGATTCTGTCCCAGCCCTTTGTCAAAAGCGAGGGGGATATATGTGACGTACTACAGAGGTAACGCACATGTCAAGACGGAAAGTGGCAGTGATATGCCCTTGCTGTCGTAGCCTAATTAGGAAAGCGTTCGGCTGCGGAGCAGAAGGATGTGAACTCGAGTGCCTCCATCGGTACATTTAGTCTCCCAACTGCTGTACCACTATACTGTAGAGGGAAAAAAAGCAGTGACACCGTGAGTGGAAAAGATTGCCTCCTTCCCATTTACCTTTGAACTCTTCAGGTCAAAGAGAAATAGAACCGACTGGCAGGGAAGAATGCCTTGAAGGAGATGAAGAGTATTGGACAACGAGAGAGACTTCAAAATCGTAGGAATTTATGGACAAATTATGTTCATTTCGTGAACGTTTGTCTGTAAGTAAAATTCCTTTAGGTGAGATATCATAGAAAGCACAAGTTTCCATGGCAGTGTAAAAAAAACGCGGCTATGCCATGAGAAATTAGAAGGAATATTGGGACCAAAAATTTACTATGAATTCTTTTCTTGGCGAAGAATTATTTGTAATAGAAGGAAAGTATTACCTCGTAAATTGTGGTTCAAACAAGAAAGCTGTAGACTATATTAATCAATACCTAAGATTCATAATAGGCGCTCGATTAATTATTTTAGGAACAGCTTATCTTTCTTGATGATAAATGTACTCCGGTTAAAGAAAAACCTAAGTTTTTGGCTTTTGGCGCTGAAGGAAACATTTGATCTGCTGCAGCAAAACGCCAAGTATCGCCTCTATGTCATCATAATGTAGCTGAACAGAAGTAGGAAAACAGATTATAAGCGAGACATTTCAGTAAAAAACATGAGGTTTGGCAGCACACAATATTAAAGCATTCGTGCGTAAAGAATGTTTGTATTGCAAACTTATTTGGATGGCAAATTCTTCAGCTAATTGAAACAATTTGCACATGAAGTTTCACGATAAACGCCCATCTGGCTATGAATTTTCATGTTCTAACTAAAACCGAAAAAGAAGATCTGACGGTGTGTACAAAGGACTTTCATCTTATCGCATCGAAGATCTTCTCAAAATAATTACAAGTTACTGTATGAGGAACAAGCAGAGAACGGAAGATGGCCATCTCCGCTTAGACATTTAGTTCATGCATGGAAACATAATGGGAATTAATTAAGATTTAATCAAGCGCTTTCAAGGTCTTAATTAGGATGTTTCTGATTAAATCAGAAAAATATAACCAGACAGATTTGAATTAAAATTTAATCGAACAGATATTTTCCCTTGGGCACCGGCTCCAAAAACTGTGAAACAATAACGTTGAAATAGGTTCGTCAATACAAATACATTACACTGCACAAATGGACGATCAGCACATTTCACAAAACCTTCAACAATGGAAGAATTCAACCATTGAGTCAAAATGTTCGAAATTCAGCCCCTGTGTTATACATTTTGTAAGTTACATTTTCTGGTTTGGTCTTCCTTCAAAAGAAACTATTAATGGCTTCTTTGTATCGGAACGAAGACCCAGTGAGTTACTGGGGTAATCTAATTACGGGATATATCTAGACGTATCAAACTCCCTGACAGTGAATTTTTCTAGAGAAAGAGGTGCCGGATCGCTTAAGCGTATCATTACTACTGCATAGTATAAAAAACAAAAACATAGTTTACATGCTCATATTATATTATATTATATTATATTATATTATATTATACTGTATTTTATTATATTATATTATATTATATTATATTATATTATATTATATTATATTATATTATATTATACTGTATTTTATTATATTATATTATATTATATTATACTATATTATATTATATTATATCAAAAAAACCAGCACTCCATAAACGTTTTATAATACATAGAAAATGAACATAGAAAATGCTGAAATTAAAATATCTGCCAAACCTACCCATAAATGAGAGTTAAATTTGCGCTACGGACTGCATTACACGCAGTAGCACAAGGGACCTTAATTTTGATCCTAAAATACAGTCCAAATTTTGTTCAAATCTTAGGAGATTTCTTCCGTTCTAGTCCGATCCTTGCTCTTCCTGTCCCTTGTGTCCTCGAAGTAGCCACGAACAGACATATTTTATAGAGTAAAATGAGCTTTCTCAACAAATTCTGTCAGTTTCATGATTTTTTTTTAATGCGACAAGATTACTTTAATTTAGAAGCAACCCCAGTGAACCACTCAGATCATGCGTGGTCACCAACCCTCAGTGGTTTGCCTGTGTGAGATTATGGAACGTTAGTTTCAAAAATTAGTCACAAACTAAAATAACAGTCACAAAGTTAGTCCCAAACTAAAATGACAGTCACAAAGTTATTCGTAAACTAAAACGTCAATCACAAAGTTATTCGCAAACTAAAACGTTAGTAACACACTTATTTGCAAACTAAGACGTCAGTCACATACTTATTCGCAAACTAAAACGTTAGTTACAAACTTAATCGCAAATTAAAACGTCACTCACAAAGTTATTCGCAAACTAAGACGTTAGTCACAAAGTTATTCCTACCTGATGAACCTGTGATTGCCGCCCCGGTGGCGCAGTGGTCTAAGCGATGGCCTCTGATCATTCGTCCGAACGGGGTCCGGGTTCGAATCCCGGTGTGGCATGGATGTTGTGTTTGTCTTACGGCACTGGCTCTCTCCCTTCCCTGGAACCAGTGACCCTAAATTTGGGACGGGCGACTGCTTATAGCCCATTGAGTTGCTCACGGTGGTCGTTAAACCTCCAATCAAAAAAGAAAAAAAAAAAGAACCTGTGATTCTGATGATGCGTTATCCCAACTACCTGAGCGAGTTCAATCGTGGGCAGATAGTCGGTGTGAGGAAGATGGGGTGCTGCAGCTCCTCGACTACAGAACACGTCATATGTGTGTGCTAAAACTACGTGAAAAATTACAAAATCAGGAGCCTCTGCGAATAACTTGGCCATAAATGGATCTTTGATATTTGAAGGGTACACCAGCTTTCATGTATCATAACAACAGAACAGAGACCCACAGTGGAGGTGACAACGTCGGCATTCGAAGAACATTTGACTTACGTTAGCACGACAAGGCTATTGCAGCCGGTGCGCACATTCAGTATCATTGATAACATCACATCGCTAGTCAACAACACTGCGGTGGGTGAAGAAACACCGCAACTGTACCTCGAAAGACTGGAAACGGGTAACTTGGTCGGATGAATCGAAGTTTCAACTACAACATGCCGACGCGGGGCTGTTAGTGTGGCGTAGAACACTTGACGCCCTGTAACCCAACTGTCAAATTAACGTGTTGCAGGCCATTGAAGGTGATCAGATATTCTGGGAACGTGTTTATGTATGCCGCATTAGAGTAGCTTAAAACTATTTAGACCACCATCACCTCAAAAAGTTATGCTGATGTACTTGCTGACCAACTATGGTCGTTCATGGCCATCCATTTCCATCTACACGATCATCCACGGCCATCCATTTCCATCTACACGATCATCCATGGGAAACCATTTCCATCTACGCGATCATCCATGGCAAACCAGTTCTACCTATACCATCATCCATGGCAATCCATTTCCATCTACACGATGATCCTGGCATGATCCATCTACATGATGATCCACCTACACAATCATCCATGGCAATCCACTTTTATCTGCACGATCATCCATGGCAATCCATTTCCATCTACACAATCATCCATGGCAGTCCACTTTTATCTACACGATCATCCATGGCAATCCATTTCCATCTACACGATCATCCATGGCAATCCATTTCCATCTACACGATCATCCATGGCAATCCATTTCCTTCTACACGATCATCCATGGCAATCCATTTCCATCTACACGATCATCCATTGCAATCCATTTCCATCTACACGATCATCCATGTCAATCCATTTCCATCTACACGATCATCCATTGCAATCCATTTCCATCTACACGATCATCCATGGCAATCCATTTCCATCTACACGATTATCCATTGCAATCCATTTCCATCTACACGATCATCCGTGGCAATCCATTTCCATCTACACGATTACCCATGACAATCCATTTCCATCTACATAATCATCCACAGCAATCATCCATAGAAATCCTGAATGACTTCTTTCAACAAAATAACGCTGTGTCTAATCGCTCCCGTTTGGAGACTGAGTGCTTGAAGGAGCATTCCTTTACAATACCAACCGAACGTTTCCAACACCTGGTGCAAGAACAATTCCTTTCCCCCTCTGATCCACAAAAGCTGCGGTAAAACAACTCCCCCCCCCGTCCTCTGACACCATCAATATCGACCACAAACCTATCACTGGTGAGAAACACTCCATCCTAGTCCTTTCTTTTCTACTCCATGACTAAGCCATTACGGAGAAACGCGACTCCTCCTGACACGATCATCACACCACTGGATAAAAATAAATTATTCAGACCTATTTTCTTAGGCTTTCTGCAATTCGAATAGCTCGTTTAGCAGGTAATCAGTTAGTAAGGATGGTCAATCATTCCACTAAATGGCCTCTTTGATTAATAAAGTTAAGGGGTAAGTAACGCTTTCCGATGCTCAGGTAAACTCGTTCCAGCAGGATTCCAATCACTTCTTAAACACCAAATATATTGTTTCGATCTGATTTCAGCCAATTTTAACAACCCCAAGTTAATCCATTCCAGCTGGTTAAAGGGTTAAAGACGATCTTCTGCCAAATCAATTATATCTCGTAATTTATTACCAAAACAATTTCACAAGTGTGAATTGGATGTAACGAAACAATTTTCCATCACGACTCTCGATTTTGTATCACCAAAAAGTGCACATAATGTCGAAAATGGAAACAAAATGTAGATCGATATTCAAGGATTTTTATCCGTATTACATTCGAAGAAAATCTCAGGGCAAACCTTTCACTTCAGTATCCTGCCAGTGTTTTTGATCTGTGGTACTGTGATAAAACTTGATAAAGTTTAGGCAAACTCATGAGGTCTGTTCTTGTAACTTCATCGTCATAAAATTATGCCCCGTTTTTCTTAGTTTCACAATTTGTTTAATTATCACATTTGCTGACATAAATGCGTTCCGTACGACGTAAAAGAATGAAATATTTGCACAACCACTTTATCCTTTCATCTGCCCTATAGTGTGTGGATTTTATATCAAGCAACCCCAAAAGTATTAGCCGTTTTTCGAGGCAGCAAAAGAATCAAAACACCTTGTAATTATTGAATTTGCAGAGAGATGGCGTTCCGCTTGCGGTATATCGTCAGCTGAAATCCTACGAAAGCGATCTTTGGTCAACCCAGGCCAGCCATCAACATCCACTGGAAAAAAAAATATATCCACGGAGAAAAGGTGCTGTTGTGCGTCTGGTGGGATATGCATGGAGTGCTGTACTTCGAACTGTTGAAACCGGGCGAAACAATCACTGCACAACGATATAGCGATCAGTTGATGAAACTGAACGCCGCAATCGAGCAAAAACGCCACGCAATCATCCTGTTACACGATAATGCCAGACCACATGTCGGTGCCACCACGAAATCAACCCTTGAACAGTTACACTGGGAGGTTTTACCGCACCCGGCTAAATCCCAGGACATTGCACCCTCAGACTTTTATCTGTTTCGCTCTATGCAACATTCCCTAGCCCAACAGCCTTTCACCACAGTTACAGAGGTGGAAAATTTCGTCACTGCGTTCTTCAGCTCAAAACCCGAGTCCTTCTATCACAGGGGAATTCATTTGTTGCTTAGAAAATGGCAAAATGTCATTGATGCTAACGGCCAATATTTCGTTGAATAAATGTGTACTGGTTTCTTGATTGTTCCTGTCTCCTTTCTCCTTCAAACGGCGGAAACTTTTGCTTACCCCTAATATTTTCTGCGTCGAGCAGTGTTTGTATCTGTGAATTGTTACGATATTTTATTTGTTGATAGATTTGAAAAAACTATTTTTAAAGACAAAACCGAGACCGAGTATCACGAAAATTTACCACTTTCTCGAAGCTCAGAATTCCCGTGCTAGGTTTCAGTAAAGAATAGCAGGAAAACCTACTGCGTATTACTATCGGTGTATGCGCTGTTCCAACAATTTGCAATTTTTCAGTTAAAATATGTGGCGCAGTGGTCTAAGCGATGGCCTCTGATCATTCGTCCGAATGGGATCCGGGTTCGAATCCTCGTTAAGCATGGATGTTGTGTTTATCTTACGGCACTGGCTCTCTCCTTGCCCTGGAACCAGTGACCCTAAATTAGGGAGGGGCGATTACTCATAGCCCATTGAGTTGCTCACGGTGGTCGCTAAACCTCCAATAAAAAAAAAACATGTGCCTGTTCGACCAGAATGGAAATCACAAGTTTTTTGTTCTTTCGTTATGGCTGCCCTCGAACATCTTCTATCCAACTAAACATTTCTCTTCTCTGTTTTCCTTTCAAATACTTCGCTGATTTTTTTCTAAAAGCTCCGTAGAACGTCTGCCTTTTGCAATTATCTATCTCTGTCTTCTGTTATTCAAACGTTACGCTTATATACTGATAAATACTTCCGTAACATATTGGTTAATTCATTTACCTTCCGTCGATATTCATCTAAGAGTGAAATGTTGCATAACACATCGAGCGTGGTTATAAAGAACCACGCTTTATATGTATAATTTCATAAAATTTTACATATGCGAACAAACACACCATGCAGTGTACCTTATTTAACCATCCTTTTGAGTTTCTTATTTCATATGTAAATTTAATTACTTCTTAGTTAAACGTTTCCCCACTGAACACACATTACTTCTCAAAACAGCTTTTACAATTTGGTAACACTGAAAGTGAGTATGACGTACAAGTTTGTCCGCGACGGGCATCGAAACCGTGTCCCCTTACTCCGGAGTAAGTCGCTCTCCCAACTGAGCTACGTGAACATGTGTTTGCTCTGCAATCTGCCTTTATCTCATGTGCGCCCTGCGGAGCAAGCACGTCACATGAGTCAGTTCAGCATAACATGTGCAAAAAATTATAGGTTAGAGTTAGGGGAGTTAATGGAAATAGTGCAGATAATGAAGTTGTAGAAATGTCTAAAGTTCACGATTAATAGATTGCTAAACGCTGATATAAAATCTATTTTGAAATATATGCAATCGATGAACAAGCGTCATTGTCATAAGATGGATGTCTGTGTTGAAGCCAACGAGATTATACTGTGGCAGTGGATTGTATTGACACCTATTCGATCATCCCGTGAGTGAAAGGATAAAGGCGTTGGAATTGTAAGTCTCTTCTGATTCTTTATTCCGGCCGTTAAAGATCCTTTTTTACCCTGGTCTTCGTGTTTAAGATGCTTTACGCAATTAATACATATTATTATATATGTTCAACGAAATTCGATGTGAACATTATTTAGCAGACATCTTACATAAACAGTCACCTAAACTTACTGCATTGGTTTAAACCATAAGCTCTGTAACACAGACACATGAAATTTTCAGTTTTAGGTGGATCCCAGTTGCTCAAGGGTTAAATGCTCGTAAAATTGAAGGATCCAAGAATGCTTCTTCTGGTTCAATATAAAGTTTTTACCGCTTTCTCCAATGATGTTTTTGAAGTTATCAGGTTTTTACTCGTTAAAGTGAACATTTTGAACTCCGCCAAAGACGATTCCAATGAATTCCGGTTGGAAGATGCGATCTTTCTTGTTAAGCGACTCTTATTCACAAGAAGCATGCGAAATATCGATTGAACTCGAAAGAAGAGAGGGAAACTTCCATGAACAACTTATCAAAGTCACTCATTTTCATTTCAGGATTTGGAGCTTTAAGGTCGGATAAAAGGTAATGGATTACCACGTCACCAACCTAATCCCGTCTGAGAACACATAATTACCCTTAGCGGACAAGGTAGGCTTATGCAGAAACACAGTTTTATTGTTCTCATCCTTTACATTTCCTTCTTTTACGGAAGAAAGAAAAAATATATATCAGCCGGACGTAAGAAATTCTTCGGATAAGGCAAGTTCCTACAAAATCACAGGCGCTGCGTTTGCTTTACGCGCTTTAAACATAAACGCAAAAGCTTATTTAAAGACACAGGCTTATTTATCTCTAAAAATGCTTGATCGAAGTCAAGACATTCTAATAAGATTAGGATAAGCACATGGTTTATGTTCCTCTTTGCAATTCTTTACCTGCTTCGTAATCTGCAGAAAGTTTCGTCGTTCATTGGACTGCTTTCGTATTAGTCTGCAGTATGTTGTAGAGAAAATATCCTATGATTCCGTTCTACGCAGCAGGCCTTCTTTGTTAGAATGGCGTTCGAGCTATGTCGATGAAGCGGAACACTCACAAATAGTGCAACATTATATATAATAACTTACACAAAAAAATCACTGAAGAACAGATGAAATTAATATAATGTATCTAAGTAATTTTAAAGTGCATCTTCTTTTTTTGTGTGTGTGTATGTTTGTGTATTTTACGACCCCCATTTGGGCTATAAACAGTCGGCCGTCCCTAATTTAGCGTTACTGGTTTCAGGGACGGGACAGTCACTGGCACCCGACAAGCTCACACCCAATGCCTCATCGGGATTCGAACCCCGACCCATTGTGACGTATATTCTAATTTAACCTTAATTTTTAGTTCCTGCCTTCTTATGTAAATGTTGGTTTATTTTCGTAAAGCAGTTTCTATTCTGAACGTTGCATTTTCTCGCTCAACGAATTTGTGTTGTGGCAACCTGGCGACAAGCTAAGAGAATGACACATGCGAAAACGGATGATAAGAGCGTAGTTTTTGATTATATTGGGATGAGCTGATTAGTACGAAGGAAGCAATATTGATATATCGAGGGAGTAGATTTGATATGCCACGGAGAGTTGATTTGTATGAGAGATTTGATTTGAGTTACGCTGAATGTTTACGCTTACCTGTTCTAAAATCTAAATTGTTTGTCGAGTATTGGCGAGACTTTACAATTACAGTGCGTCACGAGCACTTGAGTGATTTTGATGTTTGAGAATGATAGCTGATTGATTATGAATCGGAGTTATGTTCAGGAATTAATGTTTGCTGTGTCCTAATTTTAATACCTGAACTGTTGTGATGTACTACAAAGGTGAAGCACGTGTCAAAACGACAAATATGCAACGATACATTCCGTTTGTGCAGCTTAGTTGGGAGAGCAACTTACTTCGAAGTGAGGGCGGCGCGACTTCGATCTCGTGACGGACAAATCTGTGTTTTTACAGTGTGACTGTTGATGTAAGATATATGCCTGCAAAAGACTAATAAAGAAGTAGTGGACATGGTAAGAAAGCCTTTTCAATTCATCTAGCCATTATTATTCTGTGACTAATTAGCTTGTTCATGTGTAAACAAACTGTCCAGAAAATGACTTTAAGCTATTTGGAATATTTTTGTAAGCTTTACAGTGAAGGCAGTTACTACAGCAGGTTTACGCTTTAACAAGAAAAATGCTGTATAGTGAATTTATGTTGGGGTTTTAGTTCGAACCATAAATTTTGTCAAGTACACAAATATTACACGCCACAAAACGTTAAAATTCCACATCATTTCATACCGCTGCTCTGCAGCCCGCGCCTCAGGCTGGCATACAGGCATGGCATACGGATCTAAAATTTACAAAAATTAATAAAAGAATGAAAACTGTAGCAACCCAGGTTAATAACCTATAAACAGTATCGTAGAAGTAAAGATATACACTATATTGACAAATGTCACCGGACACCTAGAAGGGGAAACACAACGTAGCATTTATTGACATGCATTAATACGGTGTCGATCCACCTTTGGCCTTAATGCATGCACTGACCTTTCGAGACATGCTTTCGACAAGGTTCTGGAACACAGCGATAGGTATGCGCTTCCATTCAGTACACAATGCTGCCGCTAAATGTTGCTTAGTAGTAGGCCTTGGTTTCAAACTTCTTATTCGGCGCTCTAATTAATCTAATAAGTGTTCTATGGGATTAAGATCAGGGCTCTGTGCTGGCCAGTCCAAACATGATACGGAATTATCGCCAAACAACGCCATAACAGTCCTTGCTTTATGGCTCGGTGCATTATCCTGCTGCTACCAACAAGGCTCGGTTCCATAGTATTGCCACAGAGTTGGTAGGGCATAATTGTCTAGAGTATCGAGGTAGACATGCTGGTTAACAGGTTTGTCCACAATAACCAATGGGCCGGGACCATACCACGAAAAACACCCCGACACGGGTACACTGCCAGCTGCAAACTTGACAGTAAGAACAGTACACTACCGTAACTAGCGTTTCCCCGGCTGCCGCTATTATACCCACACACGGCCATCAGACTGATGGATCGTGCATCTGGATTCATCAGTTCACAGGACCTGTTGCCATTGATCTATGGTCCACGATAAATGTTCTTTACACCATGCTAAAGGAAGAGTAGCATTCTGAGTGAAGATGAAAGGCTTATGAGCAGTCACACGACCACGGTAAACCATGGAATGAAGTTCTCTGCGAATGCTACGTATACATACCGAGGTTCCAGCATTTTTACTCACCTGTACACTGAGGGCTTGGGCAGTAGTGCTCCGTCGATTAGCTGTAATGACTCGCCTGAGGCTTCGACGTTACCTATCACTGATTTTCTTTGATCTGCCGGTGCGTTTTCTGCTTCAGGCACACCATGTGTGTTCCACTTATTCAGTACATCCAAAACAGTTGACTTGAGTATGTTTAAACTTCTCGCGATTACTTTTATGGACAACCCACAAATGTAACACTCAACAATTTCTCCATTTCTCACAGTCAGTTCTCTCTTGCGGCGACATTTTTACTCAACCTCGCAGTGCGATATGATCGCGGTCAGCTGCAGGCTTGTTTTTATACCGTTTGCAGCTGTAACGCACACTTTATCAACGCAGCGGATACATTCATTTGCTTTTGAAGGGATGTCCGGTGACTTTTGTCAATATAGTATATGTTACTCACCCCGTTCCGACAAGGAACAGCATGACAGATTTTTTGTTTTCACTTTATTTCAGGAGTTTACTTATACACACTGTGATGAAAAAGACCTATGAAGATCGCTGAAGTTAACAGAAAAGAAAACATGCTCGTGTTTTTGATATACAATCACATACTGTCAAATATCAACCCACAAGTCGCCCCTTTCTCCTGGGTCTAAGATGAAGCTCGTTCTCATTTTTTTAACTGCGCAGTTTACTGTGATTTGTCCGCACTCGTCACATGAGGCTGCTGGCTATCGCGTTCGATGATGCATAAACTGCACCTATGTGACATATATCTCGAAGTTTTTCTTTCATTCCGCTGATAAAGACATTTTACGCCTTATAAGTCTTCGAGATAAACATGCATGAGTAACAGTGCATATAGTTGAACCAATGTTGTTATTTTCTGACACAGTGCAATGCTTAGATTTTTAACATAATCAACAAAGTGAATCCCGGCAATGTACAATGCATTACACTAAAGAGAATAAAGAAGGAATCTATTCAAAGAGGTGGAATTGTTGGTTCCCATTTTTCAAGAAGCGTCTGCAACTAAACTTGCTAATTTACTTCAGTGTTTTTAGAGGATGTTTACAAAGCCATGGTAGCTTTCACAGACGCTTCTCCAAGAATAAACAAGGGTTAAACACTTAAACACACCAAGAGAGAGGCAGAAGAACGTTGCTTAGTATTATGGAAAATGGGTACCACAATTTAAACAGAAATTCATGAATTTCTGTTTAAATTTTTGCACAATTTAAACAGAAATTCATTTTTATCGCCAAAATTCCGTTTTCAGCTAAACAATTCGTCCAGAACTTCACGAAGGTACATTTTGTGACAGATTTGCTGTTACTGAACTGCTTGTTACTGTAATGCTCTGAAATGGAAGAACTGCTGTAACATGCTTTAGATCTCATTGCGTTTAATAGAATTAGGTCAGTGGGCATGCATACCTTTCAGGTAATTTGGCACTTTTCATGATTCAGTCACTGTTCTCACAATTGGGACGTACCTACCTCAGAGGTGACGCACATGACGGCAAGTATCAGTGACGTTCTCTTGTTGGTGTAGCTTCATTGGGAAAGCACTCGGCTCCGGAGCTGAAGGTTCTGACTTAGACTTCCGCCACCGGAAAATTTTGAATTTCACATTGGCGCCCGAACGTAAAAATGAATCTACTGGCCTTTACGTTCTTCGAAAAATGCGAGATGTTTCATCTACACATCGTCTGGAATTAATGAGCATTCCTTCTTCGCCTCGAAAAGAATGTGTGGTGCTCTTTCCACACATTGCCTGGAATTATTTAGAATTCTTTCATCTACAGTGAGCGTGGTTTGCCAGCTGATCCAGAAACCTACGATTTCGTTCCAGCCCTTTCTCAAGGGAGGGATACATGTGACGCACCTACCCCAGAGTTTACGCACATGTCAAGAGAGGAAGTAGGAGTGACATTCTCTTGTCAGTGTTGCTTAATTGTAAAAGCATTCGCCGCAGCAGAAAGATGCGGGTTCGTCGAAAAATTGGTTTTCACACAGTTCAGATTTTCAAGTGCAAAAAGAATTTTTCAAATCGGATGAATATTTGCGGAGCTATGTTTTCCACAGTCGTACAAACGTACAAACATAGTGATACTCCAAAGAGCACGTATTCTTAAAAAAAATACAGGTAGGCTCAGTTCTGATTGAGACGTCAGTTTGGAACGTAGTACTACGACTTGCAGATCGGATAGTTGAAATAAGCTAGTCGAGTATGGTTTCAAAGCGTTTATTTAATTTGTTATAGTCAACACAGGTCTGTGATATGAAAAGTAGCTTATACAATTTTTACAAATAATACTGGATACATTGCGAACACAAAGCAGATCGATACATGAATTACCCAATGTGGTGCTCGGTCTTTTGGGGCTATTTACATTCCTCATCACTTGCTCTTGCCTCTCGTTTTGATTTTCGCCACTTTTGCTTGAGTTCATTTTACGAATTCCGCGGCTTTGTCGAAAAGGTTAACCCGTTTACACGAAAACATTTTTTTTATTCTAGTTTAAACCACTACAAAATTATTCTTCGTATACTTGAATAGATCTCGTCGAGAGCTTTAAAACTGTACCAGTCGTGTTGCGCTCACGTTTGCAGTGATAGACTGAGTCAAACGCGGCGACATGGCCAGAAGTATTCTATCATCTCCCACAAGCACAGGGAGCGAGAGGAGCGTCGCGTTCACGATGCATTGCGCAGTACATGAATTGGAACCCATGCTGTTTACGAATATGCTAACACGATTAGTGTGCGGCACGTATTTTTAACGCCTGATTGATTTCAATCGGGACCTATTTTTGTCACAGCTGGTCGGTCATAAGTCGCCCCATACTTCCGCGAAGTTAGACGTAGTCCTATGTCAAAAGACGTGCTAAAACTTTAATTTTGACTGTGAGTTCTATTTATTAGAAGTTTAAACTAGTTCACGTAAGCTTGCCTTATGAGTGTTGCCGTATAGAGAATGGAAGAATAGGCTAACAATTCTATCGTCAGATACATTTTTCTTTCAGAATTTACATGCATTGTAATTATTAGCTGTTAGAAAACGCACAAGAATGCTGAAGTTCAACACATGAAGTAACTAATAATAAGCGATTTCTATACGTGGAATACTTCCTGTGGATATTAATCTGGAAATGGCAATGATACATTAACGGAATCAAATAAACTTGTACAAGGATTTCATATTAACGCAAAGCATGTATTTTAAAGTCTTTCTGTTATCGTTGAGACGCAGCAGTACGACAAGAGGGACGTTGCTTACATGTTAATCGACGAATGGTATTTACTTCTTCCTCTCTATTTACTTTAGATAGTCTTCACGCAACGTCGCTTAAGATTTAAATGTTGTTTCCTGCAAGGATGGCACATGTTTATCCTGAGTTAATTATGCCCTGCATGGATCCATTACGACCCAAATGTAATTGCTTCATCAGTATCTCCATACCTATTACCATTTAAGAGAAGACAACTGCCAATCCGAATGTCAGTTGCCTTAAGGAAACCCCTCAACGCGTCCACACATCTATACTGCTCACAATTTATTTTGCTGACCCTCTATAACTGACTCATGTTCCTCGGGGGTAATTCAAACACACTCAGGATTATAATATTCCCAATGAAGAATGACATATTCCTAAAGAAACTTTCAAACGCTGCTTTCAGTGAGAACACATTACGTTTCACAAAACCAATAGAGAAAACTCCAGCACAAACGGCCCAATGACAAAACAGATTTAGTCTCGTGCATACATGCATAAATGCCTATGTACATGGATGCATAAATACATAATGAGCAGTCATCTTTTAATAGAACGCCTCGAGTTTAAATCATAAGGACATCGTCACTTATTTTAACATGTATGATCAACAATTGTCAAAAGCAGAAAACATCCTAGCACGTCTTTCCTAAAACTGAAAGAAGGAAATTTCTTATTTTGTCACTTTGTCTGTTCTTCTGTTTTTGCCATTTTTATACATGATATCATTTCAATGGATTCCAAAAGTTATAAAATTATTTTTCCACCTAAAAATGTGAATGATGATTCATTGAACAGATTTCCCACAAGATGACGTTAAAATATTGTGAGGATCTCAGCGAAGTGGATACACTAGACTCTTCAATAAATAGGAACTGTACACCAATTATACTCAAAATAGTATAAGTATACTAATAATACAAAATTTCTTGGCGTAGAATAGAAATAAAACTTTCCAAGCTTTCGCACATCAACCAGATGGCTTTTTCAAAAAAGGTGGACAGGCAGTTAGCTGTCTACCTTCCTTGAAAAAGCCATCTGGTTGATGTGCGAAAGCTCGGAAAGTTTTATTTGTATTCTAAGCCAAGAAATTTTGGATTATTAGCATAGTTATACTATTTTGAGTGCACTAGACTCTTGCTAATCCAGCCATTCCTTGAACAGGAGGTACCAGATCAGCGAGAGTGCCGTATTACTGAGATTGTATAGAAATTTAGTTTAATTCTTTATTAAATGTTACAATTTTACTGTATGTAGTACATATGCATTTAAACAAACATAAATAAGAGACAAGCATATGATAATGGTAAAAGAACACCTTCAGTACGTACTATACTGTCTCATTATAAATTTACGCTATTGCGATATGATTATGCAAAGGTCAATTAACACCTTGGAACAAGCAAAGTTGTATATGAAAAAACAAGAGGCAAATTTCGTGCTAATTGTAATAAAACGACGTAAAAATCCTCTGTCTTATGTATGATCCAATAACACTTGTCAAACACTGAAACAATCGTGACTCTAAGCATACTTCACACTTTAATCACTATGTTTAAAATTGACATGTTAAAAACTTTAAAAAGATGACCTTAAAATTCGAGATCTTTCGAAGGCACTATGCCTTCATTCATCATCAGGAAATGAACATATGCGGCGTTTAGCAAACATCCAATGATTTACATAACTTATTTCAAAATGACAACAGCCATTACACCCGCGCATGCCCAACGTGTTGGGGTGGGCTCCATTGGCTTAGCGCTCAGCACTAAGTTGTGGGGGTGGTGGGGGTAAAGGAAAATTAATTGTTGCCATACGAACAGTAACATAGGTCAGTGATACAAGTTCTTTAAGCAAATGTAACCAAGATTGAGGAAGTTCATATGTTGTTTCATCATTACAACATACAAGACGCAATATATAAATATACATTACCTCAACCATCAAAGTCATAGTCTTACACAAATAAAGAAGATAGCTGTCTAAGCACGAACACTTTAGCTCAAACCAATTACAACACTCAAATGAAGCTAAGACGTATCACCGGTATCAAAAGTATACACAGTTAAAACCATGACGACACAAATAACTCATTCCATTGAGGTTTAAAAAGGTTTAATGTTAAAAACTTGCGAGATCTTTCGAACCTACGACTTATAGGTTCATCATCAGGCACCAAAACTCGCAAGGTGCACATGAAACGTAGTGGTTATATACACGTGTGGTTATGGGCAAAGACCGCGCATGCGTACAAGTCGGAACAGTATGAAGTCATAAAATACATACATTTAAAATAACCTGTAGGGTAAAAAACACATAATGGTTGTCATAAATATAAGAAATATAAAATGAAGGTCAAAGTTCCCTCGCCTGAGTTTTATATATGTACAATAAAATCAATGGTTGTCTAATCTTGTTTCTTGGTTTTTCAGTAGGTATCGCCAAGGTGCTGGTATATTGGATGGAGCTTCATCATTACAACATTGTTCATTCAAATGATAAATGTACAAGCTCTCGAGAAACAACAGGCCATTTTTAGTTTTGGTCGTCGATAACAGTTTTACATTGTCCCAGTCAGGATAGTGCTCTCCTTTTAGTACCTCTCGCGCTAAAGAAGTTGTTAAGGCATGTGTACGAACACTGTATTTGTGTTCTGTAATTCGTGTCTTTAATGATCTACAAGTGGATCCCACGTAAGAAGTAGACTGTGAGGTAGTTGAGAAAGAGTTCAGTGGTACCGAATAAACGCCGTATTTATCTAAGATTGATGTCGGATCTCTGTCTGATTTGATTAAATTGAACAAACTTTCCCGAAAAAACACCAAAGGAACAATCGTATTTTTTGCATGAATTTTGTAAGATCGGTACAATGGTTGGATGGAAGGGAATGGATGCCACGTATTTTATGGTTACTTCATCACGTATTGGTTGTAACGTTGTGGAGATCCGTCGTTGATACCTGCGTAACAATTTTGTAAATAGATATCCGGGATAACCGGAAACCTTTGTTAGATTGAAAATCCTGTGTAATTCTAGTTTTAAAGATCTTTTGGTGGATGAATGACTATAAGCCCTACAGATTAAAGATGAAATAGAACTATGTTTATAGGGAAGTGGTGTGTACGAATTATATGGAATGAGGGTAGGTGAACAAGTGGGTTTTAGGTAGACGGAGGTTTGAATGTCATTAGATGGGGTGCGTCGTAATAAAATATCTAAGAACGGAAGGGAGTTGGAGGATTCTAACTCTTGGGTGAAGGAAATAGTGGGAAAAACGGCTGATAAAGAGGCAGCAAAAGTGTCTATTACGACGCACCCCATCTAATAACATTCAAACCTCCGTCTACCTAAAACCCACTTGTTCACCTACCCTCATTCCATATAATTCGTACACACCACTTCCCTATAAACATAGTTCTATTTCATCTTTAATCTGTAGGGCTTATAGTCATTCATCCACCAAAAGATCTTTAAAACTAGAATTACACAGGATTTTCAATCTAACAAAGGTTTCCGGTTATCCCGGATATCTATTTACAAAATTGTTACGCAGGTATCAACGACGGATCTCCACAACGTTACAACCAATACGTGATGAAGTAACCATAAAATACGTGGCATCCATTCCCTTCCATCCAACCATTGTACCGATCTTACAAAATTCATGCAAAAAATACGATTGTTCCTTTGGTGTTTCTTCGGAAAGTTTGTTCAATTTAACCAAATCAGACCGAGATCCGACATCAATCTTAGATAAATACGGCGTTTATTCGGTACCACTGAACTCTTTCTCAACTACCTCACAGTCTACTTCTTACGTGGGATCCACTTGTAGATCATTAAAGACACGAATTACAGAACACAAATACAGTGTTCGTACACATGCCTTAACAACTTCTTTAGCGCGAGAGGTACTAAAAGGAGAGCACTATCCTGACTGGGACAATGTAAAACTGTTATCGACGACCAAAACTAAAAATAGCCTGTTGTTTCTCGAGAGCTTGTATATTTATCATTTGAATGAACAATGTTGTAATGATGAAGCTCCATCCAATATACCAGCACCTTGGCGATACCTACTGAAAAACCAAGAAACAAGATTAGACAACCATTGATTTTATTGTACATATATAAAACTCAGGCGAGGGAACTTTGACCTTCATTTTATATTTCTTATATTTATGACAACCATTATGTGTTTTTTACCCTACAGGTTATTTTAAATGTATGTATTTTATGACCTCATACTGTTCCGACTTGTACGCATGCGCGGTCGTTGCCCATAACCACACGTGTATATAACCACTACGTTTCATGTGCACCTTGCGAGTTTTGGTGCCTGATGATGAACCTATAAGTCGTAGGTTCGAAAGATCTCGCAAGTTTTTAACATTAAACCTTTTTAAACCTCAATGGAATCAGTTATTTGTGTCGTCATGTTTTTAACTGTGTATACTTTTGATACCGGTGATACGTCTTAGCTTCATTTGAGTGTTGTAATTGGTTTGAGCTAAAGTGTTCGTGCTTAGACAGCTATCTTCTTTATTTGTGTATCAATCAGCACGATAGTCTCTTCATCATGTCATAGTCTTATTTTTAGATGTCGCGAGCAGTTTTATATTTATCCATTCGGGTTGATGAGTTCCATTAGAAGCAAGACGTAATAATGCTGAAGATTTTGATTTTTTTCGCGCATCGTACATTTGTTCATTCCTTCTTATATGAACAGTACGCATTGTAGAGTCTACATAAAGTTCATGGCCTTGGTTTGGAGCTAGAGATCTTAAATGAATAGCATATACTTCATGTTTTTTAGCATGATCCACTTGGTCGCAATCCTTCCTAATTTGAAAGAATATATTGTATCTTTTGTTTTAAAACTCCATTCATGTTTTTTACAAGCTTTTTTCAATATACAGTATATTAGTCCAGTGCGTGTGAAAGTCCAATGACACTACATATTTCTTAGGGTGTCTCTCGTTCAATAGTAGTACTTGTTAACTGTTGAAACTTTCGAATTAATGTAAACACTGTAAGCGGTATAACCAAAATTGCAGGCTATGTTTATAATCGTTTTTATTTCTAACTTCCGTATTAAATCGTCTACTTGATGAGTGTGTGAATGCCTTCCGACCAGAAATCGAAGCTTCGAAGGTTTTGAAATAAGTTATGTAACTCATTGGATGTTTGCTAAATGCCGCATGTGTTCATTTCCTGATGATGAAGTCATAGTGCCTTCGAAAGATCTCGAATTTTAATATCAAGTTTTTAACCTGTCATTTCTAAACACAGTGATTAAAGTGTAATATGCTTAGGGTCACGATTGTTTCAGTCTTTGACAAGTTTTATTGGATCGTGCATAAGACAGAGTATTATTTTTACGTCGTTTTATTACAGTTATCACGAAATTTGCCTCTTGTTTTTTCATATACGACTCTACTGTTCCAAGGTGTTATTGACCTTTGCATAGTCATATCGCAATAGGGTAAATTCATCATGAACATTGTGGCGAGCACATTTTTCAAAACTCTACGACGGCTGTCAACTGAATTGCATCACTTATGGTTCCTCAAGTACTGCAAGGAAGTAAAGATACTCCCTCGTTGTTTAACCATATCATCTTCCGTTTATTCCTGCCAAGATCAACGGGTACTTTAGAACGCTGAAATTAAAGGATTAAATACTGAGATACGCCTCAAAAGAGGCTTAATTGATTTTCTCTCGCGAAAATCATATCAGGCCCATAGTTATCTTGCTAAGAACTGGTACGGTTTTCGATAGCACTCTGGTGATTACGCATGCAGTGGTGACTTCTGAGTCGTCGACCATTATTGATCGACACATCGAAAAACTGCGTAACTTGGTTCATTTTACACTTTGTCAGCAACATTCTACCTTCTCTCGCAGGAATTCCCCAAAAAACATGGACTTTGGCAACCTTTTATTGATTTGAGCTCCACACGGTAATCAGCATTACAGATACAAGCTCAATCACATGGAGCCAAATTGTGTTATCCTCTTCTTCATAAACCTAATCTCTTGTCATTAATTCCACAAGCCAATGTTCTCTTCTCGGACGAGCAGCGCTTTACTGTACATCATGACAATAGGCGACTCATCATTTGAAGGGAACGAGGTACTCTTAACAACCCGTTATTTGTGCAAGAAACTGTTCGATTTGGAGGAGGCGCAGTAATGGTGTGGGCCGGTATCTCTATGAATGGTCGAACTGACTTGTACATCATCAGAAATGGAACACTTACTGCTCAGCGGTATAGGGATGAGAACCTTAGACCCTTAGTCGTTCCTTATTCTGCAGCAATTGGAGACGAATTCATTTTCATGGGCGGTAATTGCAGGCCACATCGCGTTTGATGTACACTGTTAAAAATGTGTGGTAGGTTGCACCGAAAAGTGGTGCTACACCAGCTGCACCACTTTCTGAGAAAAGATACACCTTTATATGGTGCAAATAAAACTCAACAACATGGTGAAATCTTGTACTATAATGTGGTGCAACCTTGTACCATAACATGGTTCATCGTTGCACCATTTTATTGGGTTTTGTCTGCACCACACAATGGTGTATCTTTTCTCAGAAGGTGGGGCAGCTGGTGTAGCACCACTTTTTGGTGCAACCTACCACAAAATTTTTAACAGTGTATGGACGACTTCCTGTTTGACGAGGAAATCAACTGAATGGAGTGGCCAGCATGTTCCCCAAAAATAAACCCCATCGAGCATATCTGGGACGTTCTGTGGAGAAGGGTTGCTGCTCAATTAACGGTTCCACAAAGAGTCCAGCAATTGGAAAGTGCTCTTCTGCAGGAGTGGGATGGAATTCCCCAATCCCTCATTAATACTCTGATTGACTCTATGCCTCACAGGTGTGCAACATTGCTTTCTATCAGGGAAAACCATACTCTCTATTAAATCCAATTTTCTGGCCAAAGGTTTATCATTATTTTCATTTTTATGATGTTCATAAATATGCCCTTTTCTCTTTAAAAATTATTAAATTTAAATTACTCATTGTTTCGGCCATATTTTTCTTCTCACGTAGTATCTGTAGTTCCTATTCCAAATTTCGAAGTTCCCGTCACTCACGGTTTTCATACAAAACTACGATATCCCTCCCTTAATTGTTTTGGGCAGCGTAGTAAGATGTTTAATATTTTGGCATCGTAAATAATTCGGGCACACCGTTCAAATGAATGGCATTCAGGTATCGTTCTTTCTTATGCTTCAGTATTATTTCGCAGCTAACTGCTGATTTCCACCCACATAACGGTAGACACTTATTAATTCTACATATGTATTTCTTTGGAAATTCGTTTCCGAATTTTACGGATTGAATAAAGTTAAATGTGCTGAGACTTCAACGTGTACTGGCAGATTGAATTATCATTCATAGCAATAAGAGTGAACCATTCATGCTGAAGAGTAATTCGTTGTAAACAAATCGTAATGAACCATCATTAGGGCACTGAAGAACAAGAGATACAACAAATGGCGTTCCCGAAACCTTTAAGACTTTAAAACGACTCTCATTTGCCAATGGCAATCATTGCCTTCTGTATCATGTACAGTAGTGTGCAAATTAATTGGGACAAGGTTAGATTTCAACATTTATTGCATACCTTCCATACATGAATGGATTACAATCTTTCTAGTATTTCATGTGGCCACCTTTGGCTGCAATAACTTGTTTAACACGTTTTGGCATTGAATGTATTAGTTTCTGACAAAATAATTTCCAGGTCATGATACCACACATGAATAATGTTCGAAATGAGCTCTTTCGCTGTTGAACAATTAAATCGCTTTAAGCCTAGATTTCACAATTCATATTCTCAATGAGACTGAGATCAGGTGGATTTCCAGGCCACTCTAGAATGTCAATCTTTTCATTCATCACTGCCTGCACTTTTTTGGAAGTGTGGCATGGAGCAAGGTCATGCTGAAAAATGCCATGCGCACCATTAAAGCACTTCTCCATCTCTAGAACAACCGTCCGTTGCATTATTTCACAATATTTATCGGAATTCATTATTCTCTCAGTAGGACGATGGCTTCTAGGTCCTTCAAAGGTGAAGCACCCCAAAACATCTTTTTAACCGGGTGTTTCACGTCCTATTGCAAATGTGCTTCCCGAATAGGTTCACTTTTACTTCGTCGTACAACAGATTATCTCTGTCCTTGGACAAAAAAATGGACCTCATCACTAAACACCACTCTTTTCCAAACATCAGAAGTACAGTGATTATACTCTTTAGCCCATCGCAAGTTTTTCCTATCATTGAAGCTGTCAGGAATTACTTTTTTACAGATCTCCTCGCAGGTCGCCCAGCTTCTGATAGTCTGCAGCGCACTGTGGATGAGTGTATCTTTACACCTCCGGCTGCTAACTCTCTCTACAAGTCGTGACTTGTCATTGATGGAAATATTACACTTTTCCTTATTAAATTTATCAGTTCATGGTGATGTCTTATGTTTTTGTCCACAGATTCCTTTTCGATTTGGTGACATCGATCCACTATCTTTGTAGTATCTCAATAGTCCTGAAACACTGAATTTATTGACATCTGTGGCCGCAAAAATCTCACGAATAGTCATCGAAGTATTTTGCTTAAACTCTAAAACTTTAGCTCGTTTCCTTGGCGAAATATCCATTACTGCACTTTACACCGCTAACTCACTCGTGTATGCTATTATCAAACGCTTGCTCAGAACTGAACGTAAACTGCCACTAGTCAAATGAACCTAGCAAAAACTAGTTCTGGAAGGTTACGGTTGGATTCCTGCATAGTTTGGGTACGCCCACTTCCCTCAATAACGAGCAACGTCCAGATAAACTCAAGGAAACGAACTTTTTTCACTTTGTCCCAATTAATGTGCACACCACTGTTATTTACACCGTAAAAAAAACTTTCTGAAATTATCGTGCCATTTTTCGTTATTCCTTTCTTGAATTAACGAACCATCCTTCTGATACAACCTTTTCCGTGAAATGACGGAAGGGAGGTGGGGGTGGGGGTGGGAGGGCTTCTGAATTTTGACAAGCCTTTCTGCGATTCCTTTCTTATTTTGCCCTTTCTAAGACGTGTTAACGAAAAATTCTTAATTTTCAGAAACATCTTCGCAATTCCTTTCGTATATTAAGGGAAATGTTTGGTTCTCACTTTTTCTGGATCCACATGACGGAAAGTTTTCCGGTAATATAAGGGATTCGTGTGAAGACATGAGGTTGATTAACTGTTAAATTTCAATCGTCTATCCTGATTTTGAAGTTCTGTAGCGACATCGGATAGTGTGGACAGCATATCGCATGAAATTTCGGCTACTATTTCACCGGATATTTCTTCCCCTCTCCCTTATTTTATGCACCGGCTATTATACTGTATATTGTGCTATGGTAAGAAACTGAGTACTTAAATTATTTTACTACTGATTGCATGTTCTCTGTGTAAATGTCTGTGGACCCCTTAAGACAAAAGCTAATATAGTTATCAAAAGTAAATTCCATATTTTGTAGTTTTGGGAAATAATAATATAAAGCAGTACATTTCACCTCTCCTTAAGGTGGTTCCACCTAAAACCTCTGCCTTATGTTTCTAATGGAAAAACTTCTTTACATATTTTCTTCGCAATTAATGTATTCCTAAGGATGAAAATTTGCACATCTATAAAACTAACTTTAAGTTATAACATGGGATACTTCATACTTACTAAAACATAACCAGAGTTAAGCAATCCAACATTTTTTTGTCTATTGATGTCATCAATGTACAGGTAGCGCCATCTATTAACAGGTCTAAACATTACTCAAAGAAAAATTATTGTTTTTTAATATAACTAGGGGCTGCGCCACTAGGCTCGCTACGCTCGTTTCCAGAGTAGCGCTCGGACCCTGCAGCCCGATCTCCGGGTATATCAAATGAAATAAAAACTGGAAAATTCACATAAATTTCAATTTTTATTGCATGTCTAAGCAAATAAGGCTTGTTATTACAAAGTTTAAGAGTTTTTTTACTGTCGTTAATTTTTGGAAGGTCGGACTTTTGTCGTTTGAACTTAAAGCACTTACTAAATTTACCACTAAGGAAAACAAAAGTGGTCCAAAACGCATTTCGCCAATGGAAAAACTTCTGTACACATTTCCTTCACAATTAGTGTGTTCC
This sequence comes from Macrothele yani, assembly GCA_039090855.1. Taxonomy (NCBI): domain Eukaryota; kingdom Metazoa; phylum Arthropoda; class Arachnida; order Araneae; family Macrothelidae; genus Macrothele; species Macrothele yani. The sequence goes on along the minus strand of CM077025.1, from coordinate 152,268,651 downwards.
CAAGGATGAAAATTTGAACATCGATTAAAATATCTTCATATTATAACTTGGAATACTTAATATTTTCTGAAACATAACTATAATTATATTAAAAATACATAGCTTCTCCTTTGGTGATGTTGGAACCAGAAAAAAGATGGCGCGACCTGTACTTTGATGACGTCAGTAGACAAACAAATGTTGGATTGCATAGTTATGGTTATGTTTTAGAAAATATTAAGTATTCCAAGTTATAAAATGAAGCTATTTTAATCGATGTTCAAATTTTCATCCTTGGGAACGCATTAATTGTGAAGAAAATGTGTACAGAAGTTTTTCCATTGGAAGTATAGGAAGCAAAACTTTACCAACAATGCATATGCATAACAAATTCTCTGCGTCACCATGGCAGCAGGTCACTGGACCAGAACGTTCCTCTATGGTTATCGTGAAGACTGACGAGCCGTTCGTTTCTTTCCTTTGCATCTTTAAAAATGCTTAAAAATCAGAAAATGACTTTTTCTTAAAAAATTATTTTAAAAAGGGATGATATTTGTAAGTTTATGCTGTAAAAATTGCAAAGCGTTATGATTTATAGTTTGCCATATATCCGTTTTTTTTAATGGATCCCATCGCGAAATGGAGAATTTTGTGAAATTTAGAAATTTAATTTCTCGTAAACTAAATTGAGATTCAAAAAAAGGGCGACCAGGTGCAAAAATTCGGTCATGGCACTACATGCCTACAAAGTTTCGTGTTTCTGTTGCTATTAGTGTGTCCGGAACGCGGCCTGACACCACTTTTTGTTCTTACCTTAACTTTGCAATACAATAGCTCTTGAAGTATCGCCAGAATCGAAAAACAGTTTATTTCAGCGTGTTCTCCAAACAATTCTCTTACAAACGTTGTAAATTTCGTAATTTTTTTTGTTTGTTTGTTTGTTTAATACGTTTTGCGCTGCGAGCTAGGAAAGCAAGAGTGTCGCGAAATTTCTAAAACAGCGGAAGTAGCAGCGGCAGCGGTAGTTACTTTTTTTTAGAATAGAGAGATTATGATTATGATTTAGCAAGTATTGAGCATCCATGCTATAACTTAAAGTTAGTTTTATCGATGTGAAAATTTTTGGGAATACATTAATTTCGAAGAAAATATGTAAAGAAGTTTTACCGTTGGAAACACGAGGCCGAGATTTTAGGTGGAACCACCTTAAAGATAATTGAAAGTCGTCAGTTTAAAAAGATCTTTAGCTCCAAAACATTTTGTTTCTCCGAAAAATCGCGATGGAAAAAAAGTACATAATTGGTAATGAGTCTTCCTGCAGAAAAAATAAAATTTTTGCAAACCTACTCAGAAAAAAATAAGTTTCCAACAGAAAATAAAATGACTAATTCAACCGCATTAATTACAAAAAAAAAAAAACAATATCATCGCGCAATGAGAATAAAATGAATGTGAGTCTCATGTGTCTTCCTGGCTCAGTTGTAGCATACACGACTTGTGTTGAGCCCAACCCAGTCGACCTCGCTTCGAATCCCATCAGAGTCAAAAGGAAAGTAATCGCTGGTCAAAGAGCTAAAAAATTCAGAATATACGATTTTGCGAATTTTTTGCAAATACGATAAAACCCGAAACGGACTTTTCTGAAATAAACGGGATTAATGACTAAGGTAAATCTGTCAAGATGCAAATGCTAGAAGAAACGGGATCTTTTAAAAACGGAAATTTAATTGAAAACGAACACTTACAGCAACTTAGCTGCGCGTTATTTTCTAGAATTTTCCTCGAATTCACACCACTTATTTTTTAAAGTGTTGAGCATGATTCGTCGGTGCAAAGGCAGTATTAATTTCCCAGAAAGTCATACTCCATACTTGAGTTTAAATGCTGCGAAACACTCTTGCATTACTATTAGCAGCAAAAAAGATCAAATGTTTCCTGTTTCTTCCATTTCATGTAACTATGGCACAGAATAAATTTTTTTTTCTGTGGGTTTTTATCCAAATATTTCCTACAACTTCACGAGGGTAGCAACTCCTCTAATTCAACAAAATGCGCTTCCAAAAACACTAATTTGTCTTTCGATCTAAACATTTTGTCTGTGATCAACTTTTGAGACTATTACAAGTCACAAGTTCGCGCAAATACGTTCTATTGTTGCCACATTTGGGACATTCCTGAAACGTCTGGATGCTGTAAGTACTCGTTGTTTGTGGTTGATAACGCGGCACTCACTGACTCTGCTGAATCCCTTTGCTATGAGCGGAAAATGACAGCTCTACGTACCTTTTGCTGTACTATCATATACCTTGATCTCGACAGCTTTCTGCCCTTGTATTTCTTTCTTTGTTTTTTTTTTAATTGGAAGTTTAATGCCCACCGTGAGCAACTCGATAGGCTGTTAGCAGTCACCCATTCCTAATTCAGGGCCACTGCTTCCAGAGAAGGGAGAGAGTCAGCGCCGTAAGACAGACACAACATCCATACGGCACTGGGATTCGAATCCGGATCCATCTCGGACATTGGTCAGTAGCTAGCGCTTAGACCACTGCTCGAGTGGGGCGGCTGCCCTTGTTTGACCTCACCAAATTATAATTTATTTCTTATTTGATTGGAGGTTTAACGACCACCGTGAGCAACTCAATGGGCTATAACAGTCGCCCGTCCCCAATTTAGGGCCACTGGTTCCAGGGAAGGGAGAAAGCCAGTGCCGTAAAACAAACACAACATCCATGCCTCACCGGGATTCGAACCTGGACCCCTTTCGGACGAATGATCAGAAGCCAGTGCTTAGACCACTGCGCCACCGGGGCGGCATGAAAAAATGAAAATAATGATCAGTGTGAGCGACTGCACTAACTCATAATTGCATTCTTCTATGATAACGTGAAATTTCAGGAGTAGGTCTGACCGAATAGGGAGAGTTTTAAAGAAATTTTCGATGCCCTTGTTCATAACAATAACGAAGTCGTACGTGCATGCATACATGTGTGCACCTGAATCAGCTGGGAAAGGCATTCAGGAGCTGATAGTTCCTGCATTTAAAGAACCCTAATTATACCGCAGCAGACAATTTCGCATAATTTTCAAGTTGACAGTGCAAAATAAAGACGGGAAAACCGGAAGAATGTGAGCTACTAGAAAATTGCGCAGATTTTTCAAAAATGTAATTCATAGCTTTAGAAAAGACAAAAAAAGAAAATGTGTGTACGTAAGCCACTGATTTTGTTCCGTATATTTTAACTGATATTTATTCATTCATTAAATAACATACGAACTATTAACTATGTTCTGATTAAAAACCAAAATAAGTGCATTCCTTTTTAAACTATCTGCTTCGACTGCTTTCATGTGCGAAAATGGCGCGTATGCAGATTGGAATTTTACTTTTCTTCTGAGTGAGGAGGCAACCAAGTGTGCGAACTCCGAAATGAAAAGATTTCGCATTCTCTCGAGGAGACCGCTGAGACAAAGCAGGCAACCTGACGAACGACTTGCTTAAATGATTTTGCAATAAAAACCAAAACAAAGAATGAAATCCACTGCAGAATGAAAGAATAAATTTGGAAGCTTGATAAACCTCCTGAAAACACAAGTACTGAGTTCTGGGCGAAATGCAGTCATCTTGATCATAAGATTTGCATACTTTTGGCTCCAGCAACAACTAATTTAGTTTTGCAGTTTTATTCATATTTTGAACACATTTTTTACGCCGTATCTGTTTCTCTCACTCTTTTCTTTTCTTCTTTCAGTCTGTTTCCTCCGCTCTCTCAGAGTGAATACAGTAAAACTAATCTGCGCTGTTTTGGATTTAATTTCCGTATCCCAGACTATGTTGACACTAGCTCATGAAGAACCTAGCTCAGTGAAAACAGGCTTGGAGTTTCTTTCCTCGGTACCAACTGATGTGACTTCAAATTAATCTTCTCTTTGAATACAGATGGATCTGAATTTGTAAAACTAAAAGCGATAAGTTATCATTCCATTAGACACGTTTAGTTTTTATTTACTTGCAACGCAATTTTTAACCCCTAATGAAAAGAAATTAAATGTAAGAATAAAGATACAGAAACAAAACTGTAGCAAGCTTAATACGAAAGCCGTGGATTTTATTTATTGATGTTTTAAGACTATATAATGTAGTTCAACGTTTTGTTGAAAAATGCGGATTATGTTAAAACGTAAAATAAAAGAAGCAACATGACACACCATTCAATTTATTTCATTTTCGGCATCGTGAGTCACGAACGTTTTACTAATTTGTTTACACCTTCCACGCACCTTCCCAATGTATGTAAATTCGATCACTGGAATGACGCAGCAGATCCGACTAAAGAAATAACGCATTTGTCCTGCAACAAATGAAATGCACTCACGGTAATAAAAACTTACGTACCTTTAATGTGATCCACCATATTATGAAGAAAAAACTTTTAACTTAATGTTCGTTTAATCACACACCAAAACAATAAACATACCAAGTAATTTACATCACACGCACTCATTTCGGCATTTTCATAGAGCTACTCACTACATATATTAATTGTACTCTGCTTCTTCGAGGAAAGAAGGAAAACATGAAAGACGCGTGCAGCGCCATCTACGGAGCTTCAGAAATAAACAAAGGAACCGGGTCTTGTGACGTCACTTTTTTTTTTTTTTTTTTTTTTTGCTTGTGGTAAATGGAGTTTGTGAGCCATCTGCTGCGGAGCGCTCTCCCGAACAAGTGCTCTGTTTCAGAAGACTCAAGTTTTTCGATGTTTCCTTTGGTATTACTCTTTTCAGATTTCACTGATTCGGGTTTTCATCTCGTCTTTTCCTTGGTCCATCTTCTCGATTTGCTTACTTCTACGATGTGAAGATAACGCGTATTAAAAATAACGTTACCGATGCCACATCCGGGCATGGAATCATCGATTTTTTTAAATTTTATAGGAAGTCCCGACTAACGTTAGCGAATGAGACCGCAAACCTGGAGTTCCTGTTGAAAAAGCCTCCCAGTGGAGTGCGAAAGCTTGGCGAATCTCTGTGATTACTACACCATGAGAAATAAACGGATTTAATACGCTATATGCGTTTTTTGAATATCTACCTCCTGATACTAGTAACATTATTCAAACCGTATAATTTTGAAACAAGTATTTCTCTCACAACAATGCAATTTTTGAAGAAAAATCACTACCTTCTGTTCAACTTCCTGAAATAATTGCGCAAGAAATAGAATTTAAATCTTGACTGACCTTGCCCAAAAGTCGCCTGCCGGCACTGTGGCGCAGTGGTCTAAACGCTGACATCTTATCATTCGTCTGAGATGGGTGCGGGTTCGAATCCCGAGAGGAATAGGTATTTTATTTGCTTACGGCACTACTCTTTCCTTTCCCTGGAATTAGTAGTCCTAAATTAGGGATGGGAGACTGCTTACAGCATAGGCGCCGACTCTATGGGGCCGGAGGGGTTTGGGCCTCCGCCCCCAGTATTGGTTAATAATAAAATTACGCGGCAGTTTTCACAGATCAAGGAGAACGTATATTTCTCTTATAATTTTTTTATTTGCTTAAAGCGGGGTTTTCTCCGTGTCTGTTCTTGTTAAAAGAAGTGGTGATTTTTTACAAAGAACTCAGATCACGTGACTCGACTAGCCAATCCGCCAGATGTTTGTGGCTTTAATAGTACAGAGGTCAGATTCTCACCTCACTCACATATTCATGCTGGACGCTGTATCCTTGTCGTTCTCATGCCAGCGCCGCGTTGGCGCGCTCCCAAAAGTTAATCAGTTAGAAGTTGCCTTTGCCGAAACCACAAGCTAGTTCTTACCGGCCGTCGGACTATGCTCCGCTGTGTCCTACATGGAATGAGCTGTTCTTCGCACTACAGGAAAAGTTTCATCTTCTTCGTTCATGTTATATTTCGCATTTACGTATATAGTTGTGATATTAACTGTATTGAAAGTTATGAGCAAATTTATTACGCTTGCCAGAAAGTATAAATTTATTGTTAAAAGAAAGCGTGAGCCAAGTGATTTAATATCTAGTGAGCCTGATACGTCAACATTATCAAGTGTAAGTGATGAACATAACTATGTAGATGCAGGCCATTATTTGCCATCATCTAGCTATCTTCTTATCTACCTATTTAAGCCTCTTCAGCTGTGTTATGCAGATCTATTTCTTCTAATACCGCTAAGACTCAAATACGACCAGTACAAGGACAAGCAGCACACAACCAAATATTCTGATTTTTGTAAGGTACTCAAAGCAGCTTATACTAATCAGCTCTTACAGTTCTCAACTTAATTCTAGCTATCCTTCATAGCGACTGGTTTTTAAAATTAGAAGAGAGCACTTGAAATATTCAGAAAACACGAAAAGCCAGAATGTCACCGAGAATCTGTTTTAAAAATAAGTACTACCACTGCACCCATAAATGCTTCTTGCCAGTTGTCAAATGCAAAGAAACAATAAATGGAAGAAAACAGGTTTGCATTATTGAAAATCTTTTCTTTACTGCAGTTTCTGGCTCGCCAAGGACTTCGGGTACGTGGCCAAACACACAAAACTAGCAATTTATTAAATCTGTTACACCTAAGAAGTGAAGAATGTGCGGAGCTAAATCGTTGGGTAGAACGCGATTCATTCAAATGGTATTCTCATGACATATGCAACGAAATGTTAAAACTTACGAGCCACTTTTTGTTGAAACAACTTATCGCACGTATCAGAGATGCCAGACATTATGCAATCACTGTGGATGAAACATCAGATATTTCTATATAAGAAACAGTTTCCATTTGTTTTAGGACTGTCACAAATTAACTTGAAGTTGAAGTATTCTAGGGGTTTACTCAACAAACAACAAACAACGCACAAGCGGAGACTCTGTACAGGATTGTCACTGATGACCTTCAAACATTCAGCCTTAGTTTGAGTTACTGTAGGGGCCTGTGTTCCGATGGTGCATCCAGCATGGTAGGCCTTTGCACCAGTGTCCAAGCCAGAATCTCTGAAACACAATCACTGAATCTGAGTAATTCTACTAATATTTGTCCAAGATACAGTGAAATACATCACGGGATGCCGAAACGCTCTCAACTTGGTACGAGATATAATAGTTCTTGCAAGACAGTCACCAAAGAGAATGGCTTTCTTGAAGAGATTGCAGATTGAAGTTGAAGAAACTGTAAACTTGCGACCCTTCTGTCCAACTAGGCGGACAGTTCGCTTCTTATCATTGTCATCATGTTACTCAAACTGCCACATTAGCAACATGGCACATTTTTGATGCGTTGAAGAAAGAATTATTATTAATTCTAGACGATGTGTGGAATGAACATTATGTATTTTTTGGTGAACTTAACGGCTGGTAGATCCATAGCCCTGTCCGTGCGCCAATGTGAAACACAAGTTTTTTTGCCGGTGGCGCATTTCGATCACACATCCTTCTGCTCCGGAGCCGAATGCTTTCCCAATTAAGCTACACCGACTAGTGCTTATCACTGCTACTTGCCGTCTTGACATGTGTGCCACCTGTAAGGAAGGTACGCCGTACCTACGGAACACTTGTTAGCAAATAAAAGATTGGTCTGGTAAATTACTGAACTGCAAACTACATGATGCGTTCCACTTTTTAAACAAAGTATTTGATCATGCTGCCTCTTCTTTACACAAAATATTTTAGAGTTCATAAACTTAGTTTGAAAACTTTTGTATGTAACTTGTAGTAAAATTTAACAGCAATTTGGATCACTGGTGTATGCGAAAGTTTATTTTGAATGAATGTTTACAACGGTCCTGCCGGTCTTTTCAGCATTGTGTGTACTCACACCCACGTTATGCGCAAGTTCGTACAGTACGCGACCTCTATACAATACGAAGCTATCGATAGAACGTAGACTTTGCCTCTTAATTACCATCTTTAATCAGCGCGTAATATACTCAGCATGATGACAATCACAGAGCTAAAGTCATCAGTTGATTCCCAATGAGCAGTGTAATTGGCCGACCTCTGTTAATCACCCGACTCGCATCTCGAGCAGTGGCACAAGGAAATGAATTCCTCCGACTTAAAGGCTTAAGACTGCTTGTCGACTTAATTCGAAGCAACCAGGTTGCTCTTTGCGTCGAATGAATGGAGCCAGAAATTAATATTTATCGCGCGACAGCCACGTCGTAAGTTCAATTCCTTTGGCATAGATACACCCGGCGGTTGCTAGGTAACTGACAGCTCTGAATGCAGCGGCTTGTCTGTTGGAGATCTTACCGGACGTTCGGTATTTAATGAACTTCGAAAAGATGCTCTCTGTAAAGTGTCAGCACAGGCGCTCATCCTGGGCTCTTTATCGGTACGAAATGAATCTGCGATGTCCTAAACATGCATCATCTCTGCCGTGATACCCAGCTCTCTCTCTCTCTCTTTCTCCCTCCTCGTTCACTTGCTTGCTAGAGAACAGTTCTCCGCATCACTTGAAGAGATGTTGCCACAACCTTCTAATCAGTAGGGCACAAAGTCCGGGGGAGGGTGGTGGGTGTGGTTTGGGCACAGCTGTTCGTAAGATATGCGAAATATTCAATCCTGAAAACTCATTATCCCTGCAGGGAGGTGATGGGACGTCGCCGTGTTCGGATTTGTCCAGAAACGGTAAATTAAATGTTGTCCCCGATTTCGCAGCTGAGGTCATCCCAGGGTGCTGTCGCCTGTTGCACCAAACGTCGAAAACTCACCCTCTTCTTTAATGCGTTATTTATTCCGCCTCCTTATTGCAAAGTTGTTTAAAATCATCCAGACTTCCAAAGCGAACGGAATAAATTTTCAGCAAATTAAATGTCGTACTGTCAGCTGCAGGTGAGAAAGATTTCCGGGCTTGTTGAAAGCAAAACTTCCAGTGTAACTTCTGCGTAAGAACATATACGAGACTGGAAGGTCGCAAGGCCACTTGATCTCCCTACGGTTCAATGAACTCGTTTGTGTTTACTTTATCTGGAAAAATTTGAAGCGATGCATGACCGCTGATTTTTCTTTCACAGCTTTAAAGCAACCCTCTTTACTAAAATACTCTTCAGGATTTTATTAACGAAATTCATTTGCCTTTGTGTCCGCAAGTTATCGAGTGGTATTGGGAACAGACAACGAGCATGAAGTGTCTGATTGGAATCCTCGACACGATATGGATGGAGTGTATTGTCTTTCGTGTCCTCCGCCGTGTGGCGCTAATTACTCTACACGCGTATACAGTGGCATGCTCAGAATTTTTTTTCGCGGGCTGGGGGGGGGGGGGTCTTACGAATTTTTTTGCGGTACATAAAAATAAACAGATTAAGCTGGGCTGGACATATTATACGCATGGATAGTAATAGAACAGTTAAGATGTTTAATGCTAACCCGGAAGGAAAAAGAAAAATTAGAAGACCTAAATTAAGATTGGAAGATGGAGTATAACGAAGTAAATTTCTCCGCCATTTCTGTCCACGCCAGGATTCGAACCCGGATCCCCTCATTCCGGAATAAGTCACTCTACCAATTGAGCTACGCGGACGTTTGTTCTGACTCCTATCTGCCTTTATGTCGTGTGCGTCCTTCTGGCAGGTACGTCACATCTCCTGGTACGTTACAGGAGTGATGCAGGATATTAAGGCTTTGGGAGTGAAAAATTGGAGGAGTTTGCCAGTGAATGAGGAAGGCTAGCAGAAGTTTCTGAAGAAGGCCAGGGACCACACAGGGCTGTTGTGCCATTGTTGATGATGATGATGACGATTGGTGGAGGTACCCGGCGTTGCTCAAGTTTTAAAATAAATACACGAATCATCTTCTAGGTCAGCATTTTCCGAGATTTGCTGAGTTCATGAATAGGATATATTGCACTGAATCATATCACTGAAGAATGCTCCGGTAATGAAAAGAAAGGGATTAAATAAAACAAAAAAATACTTTTGCCCACAGCTGAGGTCATTCCAGGGTTGAGTATTCTTTTATTTGGAACCAAGATGAAGAATCTTTTCAATTTTTACCAACTCGTAGCAACCAGCATATGCAACTATAGCTCGTTGCTCCGATTAACCATGGAGCAACCATCATATCGCTGGCCATGGGAAAAACATGAATTTTTCAGATTGAGTCCAACAACTTTTAACGAATGAACGCGTGTTTTGTTGATGCTCGTGGCAAATCTGAAAACAACAGGAAACTGTAGGTTTTTAAATTGAAATAGGTCAGATGGGACGATTGGAAAGCGTGAAATATAACCATGGTCTCTTGCAGCATGACTAGTCAGGATAGCAGTTCCGATGACATTTGATATGAGTTCCTTGTCCCATTGTAGAGTGCAGAGTGTCCAGATTTCCCCATGATAAATAAATATAACCTTAAGATGATGGGGAGAATACGCGAACAGAGGAATAGCAATATTAAGCTTTGAAAAACTGAAATGCGAAACAATTCTCATTTTCCTCTCATTTCATTTCATGTAATCAATGTACACTTCATTGAAATACACACTACATTTGCAAAATTCACCGGATACCTAGAAGAAAAACACAACATAGCACTTATTGACATACATTAGTACGGTGTCTGCCCAGCTTTGGCCTTAGTGCATGCACTGACCCTTCGAGATATGCTTTCGACAACGTTTTGGAACACAGCGAAACTTATGCGCTTCCATTCAGTACATAATACTGCCGCTAACTGTTGCTTAGTAGTAGGCCTTAGTTCCGAACTTCTTATGCGGCGCTCTTGTTCATCCCATAGGACTCTATGGGATTAAGATCAAGACTCTGTGCTGGCCAGTTCACACACGATAAGGAAGTATCGTCAAACCACGCAGTAACAGTCCTTGCTTTATGGCTCGGTGCATTATCCTACTGGTACCAACAAGGCTCGGTTCCATAGTATTGCCACAGAGTTAGTAGGGCATAATTGTCCGGAATATCGAGGTAGACGTGCTGGTTAACAGGTTTGTCCACGATAACCAATGGGCAGTGACCATAACACGAAAAGCACCCCCACACGAGTACACTGCCTGCTCCAAACTTGACCGTTGGTAAATAGCATCCTCCCGGCTGACACCATACCCACACACGGCCATCAGACTGATGGATTGTGTATCTGGATTCATTAGTTCATAGGACCCGTTTCCATTGATCTACGGTCCACAATAAGTGTTCTTTACACCATGCTAAACGACGAGTAGCATTCCAAGTGGAGATGAAAGGCTTATGAGCAGCCGTACGACCACTGTAACCCATAGAGTGAAGTTCTCTGCGAATGGTACGTGTACATACCGGGGTTCCAGCATTTTTACTCACCTGTATACTGAGGTCCTGTGCAGTACTCCGTCCATTAGCTCTAACGACTCTCCTGAGGCTTCGACATCCTCTGTCACTGATTTTCTTTGGTCTGCCGGTACGTTTTGATGCCTCTTCCACTCATTCAGTACATCCGAAGCAGTTGACTTGGGTATGTTTAAACGCTTCTCGGTTTTTCTTACGGACAACCGACTAATATAACACCCAACCATCTTTCCTTTCTGAAAGTCAGTTCTCTCCCGCCGCGAAATTTTCACTCAACCTCACAGTGCGATATAATCTCGGTCAGCTGCAGGCTTGTTTTTATACCGTTTGCAGCTGTACCGCGCATTTTAACAACGCAGCAGATCCGTTCATTTGCTTTTGAAGGGTGTCCGGTTACTTTTTTCAATATAGTGTATATCCTTTCTAAAAAAATCGCGGAAGTGTTTCCTTTCAAATAGTGGAGCATAGCGTGCAGTAACACATAGAGAGCCGCGGTGCGATACGTAAGCAAACCCCCTGGCAACTGCGGCGGAACGATACCCGCGACATTTTGGAAGTCGAATACAGTAAACAACAATATCAGAATTCAAATTGTAAATAGTGCACGCTACGCCAAATTATAAACAATAATTGAACAGACCTAATTAAAATCTTCCCATCGAAATAACTTGGAACTATTTATAGCGAGTAGTATCACACGGAGAGCCACCGGTAGCTGAGGAGGACGAATACGCATAACACTTTAGAAGTCTAACTCAGTAAACAGAAAGATAAAATTTGTTGTTTTAAATCGCGCGAGTTATGCCAAAATCGAAACAATGGTGGAAAATACCTAGTCAAAATCTTCCCTCTGAAATAGCTTGGAATGTCTTATAGTGCGTGGTAATACACAGAGAGCCGCGCTGTGAGACGCAAACAATCCCGCCTTCAACTACGGTGAAATCATACCCGTCAGAATTCGGAAGTGCATGCCAAAATATTTCGGCGCAACCTATTAATATCATCGCTTCTTTTGCGTCGTGGGTGTTCTTCTGCATACGTCTGTAGTATTAATCTGCCTCGATAAAGTTATCTTCAAACTTGTGAAAACTTGGCACATATAAGTTGCTACGCCAAAAAAAAGTACTGCATTTTTGTAATGGCTTTTATTACATTTAGCGCCAGGCTCTCATAATTTACGCACATTGCAATGAGATGTTGTAACAATAAAAATTTTGGAGTTGTGAAACCGTTTATTGGAGTAAATATGACATCAATGGTAAGTCAGATAATATTCGAAAACTTGAAAATTTTGTCGTCCTGGAGCGGGAATCGAAACCGCGTCTCCTGGCCAGCGCCCGTGTATCTTAACCACTACACCATCCAGAACGACCAAATTTCGAGTTTCCGATTAATTTGAATATAAATTAAGAAAATTTTAAATTAGGAAAAATTCAAATTAATTTTTTAAAAATTAATTTGAATATATATTCGTTCTGGGTGACATAGTGGTTAGCATACTCGAGCGATAGCCGGAAGATGCGGGTTCGATTTTCGCTCCAGGACGACGAAATTTTCAAGTTTTCGGATATTATCTGACTTACCATTCATGTCATATTTACAATAATAAACGGTTTCACAACTTCAAAATTTGCATTGTTACAATGGCGTAATCCCGTAATTCATTCATTGAGGTATTGTAACGTTTATTTAACATGTGACGAAATAATATTTGGCTATAGTTTAGTAAAATACTCATATATTGTTGAGTAACTATTGTTGCGTCACTTCATGAGACAGCATACCGCATGATCAGATTTCAACAATATTTAAATTACGATATAACACATTAATGTGTGAAAGACAATAAAAATAAAAAGTGAACTCCGTTTATTAGGCGTAGAAAATAAGGGAATCAAAAGATGCTAGCTTTCACTACCTCCGGGTAGCTTCATCAGGCATTTAGTAGTTAAAGATCGCAGAAGCAACTGGAACAAATGTATTTCTGAGAATACAATTAAATTCAAAATAAGTAAAACACTTGCACGATGTCACGGGTTGTTTGATCCCAGGGCCGGGTGGTCACGTGTAACTTCTAGGAGCCTGTGCCATATGAAAGGAAGGCTCGTGGTTACATCTTTGTTACACACATTCCGTCGCGTGATGATCTCGATGGTTTCGCGAAGCGCAGTAGCTCTTGCGCTGACGTACGGTGCTAGTTTCTTAAAATCTCCCCATCTGGGAACTGCCCTTTCAGATGCAACATCACGGGCTAGTGCCGTCGTAAGCTTTCCGGCCTTAACGTCCCCTTGGTGTTCAGAAAAACGGATCTGGAAGGATCTTTTTGTCATCCCGATGTAGGACTTAACGGATGCGTCAGGATAATCCAAAGGAATAGCATAGACTCCGGCTTCAGTGAGCGTAGAAGGTGATGCGCGTTGGTCTGCTGAGAGGATATCTGACAAAGGTCAAGGAGCTGTCACGCCGATATCATAACCTAGCCTTCGGAGAGCATTCTTCAGGAAGTACGTTAGCCTAGGAACGCAGGGAACCGAACCCACGAACCGGGCTGGCTGTGCCGTGGGGTTGGCACGAGGCTGTGGGAGAGCAGTTTTTGCAGCCTTTCTGACTATTTGGTCGATTGCGATCATGTCGTATCCCGCTGCAGCCGCTAGGTTTCTAATGCTACGGATCTCCTCCTCGCATTTGGCTTTGTTCAATGAGAGTTCGAAAGCTCGCTTTGCTCTGTACTTAAAAAGGGCATATTTGCGTGCGGCCGGGCCTGCTGAGTCGGGGAGTATGGGGTTGTCCACGTGGGTAGGTTTGTAGTAGACCTCTGTGCTAAGAGCACCAGAGGGTAATCTTCTTACTAGTACATCCAGAAAAGGTAATGCACCTTCGGACTCATAATCTGCTGTGAATTTAATATCTGGGTGCGCATCATTCATTCTGGCGACAAAATCACTTAGACTGGCTTGTCCATGCTGCCAAACAAAGAAAATGTCGTCAGCGTACCTTAACCATATTTTAGGAACTGTGGCCGACGATTGCAAGAGTTCATTTTCGAGAGGTCGGAGGACCGCTTCAGCAAGGACCGCCGACATCGAGGACACCTATTTGGCACAAGGTATTAAACATTAAGAGCTCGCTGGACAATCGATGAGCACGAGACGTAATACGAGTCTCATGCTATGCTATAATGATTTTAAATTTTACATTTGCATTTATTCTTTGTCTGTTTCTGTTAAACGTTTATATTCAGAAGTCTGAAGAAGCTGTCCGTTGGCATTGAAAGCTTGCGAAACTTTTGTAATTTTACGCCTATTAACAGATTAAAAATACACATTAATGTGTTATATCGTATTATTGTAAGTGGCCTACAACCCACAAACCAATTTTCTATCTAATGCTTAAATTCTTTAAAACTAACAAATTAATTAAAAATCAGTAAATTCGAATTTCAAATATCAGGCCCCGAGATGCATCATACCCCATTAACGTATGTGTGCCTAACAAATTTCAAGCCTCTAAGTGCAGTAATTTTCTCTGCAGACGACAGACACTGTAATTTTATTAATAAGATAGATGATCAGGTACACCCAGCAGCTGTCCGGCGAAGGGTAAACCCGAATGACCTTTACTCTGACATTCCTTGCTCGAAAAGAGATCCGTGATGCGTGGCTGTGGAAGATCTTGTGGGGAGGCAAGGCTCAGTTTCACCTAAATGGAACTGTGAACAACTACAACTGCCGCATCTTGGCTACGGAAAATCTCCACGCGATCCAACAAGTCCCTTTGCGCTCGCAAGAAGTCAATGTCTGGTATGGGGCAACAGCAACTGTTATCATCGGTCCATTCTTTTCGAAGAGCATCGTCAAACTAGACTCGTGACCCTCACTGTTACTTCCAAGAGGTATCGAGCTATGCTGAACATTCATGTTCCGCAACTACAGCAGCGAGGGTGACTTGATTACATCATTTTTGTGCACACGTACAGAAACTGCTGCAACAACGTTTCACTGAGGACAGAGCGCTCTTTTCGAACAGCAAAGCCACCTCGTTCACCACAACTGAACCCCTGGGACTTCTGGTTACAGGAAAACCTCATAAACATGGTTTATGAGGCCATGTTTTTGACGTGTTCCTTTAACTTGGCTGCCTCGAAAAACTGAGTGACACTGCATGTGTGAAAGATCTTTGAGGGCTAGTTTCATTTTATCGTTGAACCCACTACTCAGCGGATGTAGTTTTGGGGAGAGGCATCAGAATTGAGTGTACATTGAGCAGCATCTACCGTGAGTTTCCTTCATTTCGGTACCACTGTATGGCGTAAATCAGAGGCAAGCTTCTATTTGGTGCATTTGCCTTTCAATTGCACTCATGCACATCGCCACATCTGTGCTTTTCCGTCGCTCGCAGCGCCTTTGATGATCATTTTTTAAACTACTTTTATTTTCCGCTAAATTGCTTCTGCATCTTCGGAATGATATTTTGTTTGGAGGTTAAGCGACAAAGGGCTATAAGCTGTCAGTGGTCCGTCTTTTGGGATACCTGGTCCGAGAAAAGGAAGAGAGTTAGGGCTGTAAGACAAACGCAACATCTATGCCTCACCGGCATTCGAATTCGGACCCATCTCGGACGAATTGTCACTAACCTGCGCTTAAACCACTGCAACACCGGTGAGGCTCTTCCGAATGATAGTATTCCTACTACGTTTTGTTGAAATTTGGCTTCCAGATGTCTCTGCACTTTAATCATAATCACCCTGTATACACAGAAGGCTGGCGGGAAGAACTATTACTGCTCTAGAGACAGAAACTGGAAACGTACACTTTACATTCCATACATTTCTAAATCTCCTTGATTCAAGTTTTCCTTTATGCGGCATAAATGCTTGTTCGTGTAGGTTCGCATAAGAGAAGTTAGAGATTTCTTTTTTTCAGTTGGTTGTAAAAAATCCAGATTCCGTTTTTCGTTAATTGCTTTTATATAAATTTATCTCTGTATGTGAAATACAAATGCAACATACTATGGTATAAAACTTCTTGAAAATATGCGCCTTACACTCGAAATTCCGCGAGTCCAGTCTTTTTTATTCGATCGTTAAAGTCGATTTGTTTACATTCTCCGCACTTGAACATTTATTTTCATTGATGTAGTCCTTCGCAAAGTTATTTGTGAAAATTTCTTAACCTGGTTTTGCTGTGTAAGTATTTATTTCCGGTTGAAAGTACTTCAGAGGAAATTCGTGTGGCATTCAATACAGTGATTTCACAAGAGCCGTATTTTTCATTTTCGCTTATATGGCTATTTTTACTTTGTTAATTTCGCTTTAACCGCCTTCACGAAAGGCTGAGAACTGAATATCCCCCTCAAAAATCTTAACGGTTCACTATCTTGATGTACGGTCTCTGCTTTAAAAGAATTTCTTATGTTTGCACAAAGTGACGAAATTTCTAATGAAATTGCCGCTTGACTGAACTGGAATCAGAACGCGATTGAAGTTAAGTTAACGCATCGTTAAACACAGAATTTTTTAAAGTTGCTTTTGAACGTTAAATTTGTCACTCAAGGCAGAAGGTAACGGGAAGAGAAATATAAAGAGAAAGAGTTGCGGACGAAGGAGTTTTTCTTTTTAATTTAGGTAAAGTTGGTTACCTGCTGAAGGCTGCGTGATTTAGCTTTCCTATGTAAAAAAACGAGCAAGAAATCATACACTACGGGTGAATGGAGCGAAGAAAATATGTACGTAAAACAAACCATTTAATTACCTCCACAGAAATCTTCTTCAAACATCCTTTTGTGGACACGACTAATGGTTACCGTCAGAACAATGAACAGATGCACGTCAGTGATGCAGATATAAGATTCTTCCCATTGTAACGTGTGCTTAGAACGAGACTGTGTCTGCATTGAGAAACATCAAAAGTAACACAATAAAAAGATAATATATGCAAAACGTGGGATTAGATAAAAGGGGGAAATCAAAGCCACATGAAAAGAAATGCAGAATTTAAATCACAGCATTGAATAAGAGGATACTTCCCCCAACCGCCAAAACGAAGAAAAAGTAATGGAAATAAATAAATAAACAAAGTAAATGATAAAACGAACATGTAAGATATTTATCACACAATCAGACAGCAGAGCAGCCATACATCCAAAAAGTCAATTGACCGCATTAATGAAAGAGAAGAAAAAATGTAAACATTACATCGCTTGTGTGTGTGTGAGAGAGAGAGAGAGAGAGAGAGTTGGTGTATGAAACGACGGTAAAAAGCAACTTCCAAAATGTGAGTCACAACAATTACGGTCATTGGTTTCGGGGTCGGCGTAAGATTTCAAGACTCCCGTGAGCCTTTAAAGCTATTATTAATCGTCCGTCCCTACTTTAGGGCAAGAGATGGAACCTATGCCATAGCACAAGCACATCACCCATGTATCATCCGGGTACTGTCACAGGACTATTCACATGGATTCGTCAGGCCTTCGCTTGTAAGGACATTTTTGAATTCTGCGGTTTGAGCTATATTTTTCTCCGATGACAAAGGAATGAATGATTAGCTAAAGAAGAACTCGTTCTTCTGCAGTGGTACTCTTTATTCAGTGCATTTCGGAGGGATTCAAATTTGCTTTCCCTGATTTCTATATTGCTCCTTTTTTTTTGCTTACACATTGATCTGTACCTGTTTATTCTATCAGTCATCTTACTCGATTACCTCGTTGCTATGTCCCAGTTTGAAGCTTAATTTCTACCTCCTTTTTCCACCTTGGCATCATCACTAAATCGCCTTCCTACCACTTTCAAGTGCCAGATCAAACTCCGTTTCCTTCCTTAAGAAAAAACTCAAGCTACTTCTTATTACCTCACCCTCTCTTTCAGATCATCAGGACAGCTGCTGAATCCATTATCGCTACTTTCATGTTATGTAAAATATATCTCATTAAATCTTAAAGTTGTAAAGTGCTAGTAAGGTAGCTACGTAAACTCTGATAAAAAAAAAGCAGTTATTCATAGAGCAATTCCTGAACTGAATTTCATGAAAAATCAGCCGATGCAGAGAAACAGCCAATAGTATTGTTTCCTCCGAACATCGGAAGCATAGCAGGGAGTGGTCATCTCCCCTCTCTCATTAACGGCTGGCAGAAAACTTGTTAAGGTGTAATCTCAAAACCTCCACAAAAACTGACGAAAAAGGGAACTCATTTTTGCTTATGAGATGACACTTAAAATGATTATTGATACTAACTTTCGCTGAAATTAATGAACTCACAGTAACAGCTCGGCTTGGAATCAAAAGAAAATTCCTCTAACTACCCGATCAGTGGGAGAGCCTACGATCACTTTAAATGGAAATCAGTAATGGTTTTCAAGAGTCTCCGTTCAGACTCTATCCCAATCATCGTTCTTTAGCAACTGTAAGAAGGTTCTCCATGCCGCCGCCTTGTCCGCGAAGTCAGAGGCGGGAGATTCTGACTAATCCTATGAGATGGGCCCGAGCTAGACTCTTGGATGAGCAATGATTGTGTATTAATTCTACAGCGCCAGTTCTGTCTCTTTTCCAGAAACAGTGGCTTTATATCAGATCAGATCAGATGTAGAAGATTTTACGAAAGGAGTGTCTGACCCCAGGTCTTAAACAACCCTTAGAAATAGGAAGCTAGGAGATTTGAGCTAGAGTACCCGATAGGAAAGAGACAGAAAAGTGAGATAGAAAAGGAAAGACGCCCTTATTTATAACCGGGGGGGGGGGCAGTACTCGGGGCCCGACGGTTTAACGTGCCCCAAAACAAGATCGTGAAACACTGAAAAACAAATTCACTGAATTTCTTTCATGCAGGCTTCGATGCTGTGTTTCAAGTCATTCGGAGTCTTCAGGTTTGCCAAAAATACCTCCCTTACAAATATTTCCAAAGTACATATGCGGGAAGGGACAAGCTTGTGGAAGGTGATCTCGTGGCTCGGTAGAATATTGACCTCGTCTGGAATGCAAGAAATCCATAACGCTACCAGCTGTGTGTCTTGTAGCAGCATCTCACTGGAACCACGAAAATCTTTCTTCCACCTTCACTAATGCAGTAAACTGTGTGATATTGCATATCTCAGTAGAAATCTGCATTGATCCCGTGTTCAAATGAAAATAAAACTGGGCTGGTAATTATCAGCCCAGTTTTATTTGTGTGGCGTCAAGGAAGCGATCAAAAAGTTCCAGGACTAGGCCGATATACAACAAAGTAATTACGTTACTTACGTCTGGCTATGATCTCCCTCAAAGTAGTCTCCTTGGGCAGCGATACACCGCTGCCAGCGTTTTTGTTACTGTTGGAAAGCTCCCTGGAAGTCCTGTTCGCGAATCGTGCCAAGCACCGTCGGCGATTCGCACTGGATCTTATCCACGGTTTCAAAACGGCGACCCTTGAGCTTAAGCTTCATCTTCGGGAACAGAAAGAAGTCTCAGGTGGCCAAATCCGACGAGTAAGGCGGGTGAGGAAGGGTAGTCATGCTTTTGCGACTGCAAAACTGGCGTGTTGCTAACGCTCTGTGAGCTGCTGCATTGTCGTGATGGAGCACGAAATCGCCCCTGCGCCACATTTTCAGGTTGTTTGTGGCTAATGTCTTCCCTTAGGCGCCGCAGAACATCGCAGTAAAAAAGGGCGGTGACTGTCTGGCCCTGAGGGACGTGCACAACACCACGAATGTCCAAGAACGCAATAAGTATGTTTTGGGTTGCGCTGCGGACCTGTCGGGCCTTCTTCGGTCGTGGAGATGTCTGGCTCTTCCACAGCGACAACTGTTGTTTGGTCTACACGTCGTAACCGTAGACCCAGGTCTCGTTCCCAGTGATGAAACGCGACAGGAACGTTGGTTCATTCACCTCCTGCTGACGAAGATCTTGACAGAGTTCGACACGGAGCGCCTTCTGTTTGGGGTTCAGAATCTTTGGCACAAACTTTGCAACAATGCGGTGCATGTTCAAAAACGACGTCCGAATTTCTCGCACTGCTCCGTATGACACATTGATGATGATAGCAATGTCTTGAATGGTTCTCCGACGATCCTCATTGCACTAGTTCCCTAATTTTGTCCACTTTCTCGGGGATGTTGCTCGTGGACGGTCGCCCTGACCTCTCGCCGGCTTCTAGTGCCGTTCTGCCGCTCTTGAAGTGCGAGTGCCACTCAAAACACCTCGCACGACTCATGACTTCATTGCCATAAGCCTGCCGCAATGTTTCATGCGTCTCCGTTCCTAATTTGCCGAGTTCGACGGCAGAATTTGATGTTCGCTCGCTGCTCTAGTTTGCAGTCCATACCGAAATCGCAGCTGTGTTCTTGAAGTGGTCACCAAATATCGTATAGCACAGCTCCCGATGTTCACAGAACGACGCCGTGTGGCACAATGACTCATGAAAGTCACTGCCTTCGACCGCTGCTCGCGCATCCTCCTACTGCCATCTGTTGAAGCGCTACGTACTTAGTCTCGGAACTTTTTGATTGCACTACGTAAAGTGCTTCCTTGACGTCACACATTAAATTAATGGAAGTGAAGTGACTTCCTTGGATTCTTGAATGGGCTGCTACTGTTATAAGTCGCAGTAATACTGCATGAAAGGATTTGCAAAAGTTTAGTTACACGACTCTGTAGGACAAACTTATACTGTTTAAAAACTTTCAGTAAAGATTCCTTCTGAGTGATCGTAAAAAAATTGTTAAACATCAACAACATTTTCGAGTTCCAATATGTGTACCTGCTTGGACAGCACTTGGAAAAGTTTAGAATTTTAAATTCTTGCCTCTGTAAGCATTGCAGTATCAAACAGTTGCTCCTAAAAAGTTGCCTTGGAATTCATTAAAATGATTCAGCATGCTTTCTGTGCAAAAATATTCTCGGAGAAATGTAGTATTACCTTTTTTTCTCATAAGCGAAGGTTACAATGCCGTGTCAGCGATAAGGCAAGAGCGGATCCGGAAATTTATTTGGGGGGAGGGACGGTTGTTCCAGTCTGTCTCTGAGCCACAACTTCATGGACAAAAGGTGATGCTGAGATGGTGCTGGCGGGATTGTCGCGGTGTGATTCACTATGAACTCTTACCGCGAAACAATACCATCACAGCGGATGCTTTCAAGCAACTGTTGAACCGTCTCCATGTTGCACTGCAAGAAAAGCGCTCAGCGTTGATTATTCGCCATTGAATTCTTTTTCACCAGAATAACACTTTACGGACCCAGCCAAAATTGCACGAGCAAAAATGGGAAATATTTTCACACCCTCCTTATTTTCCACGTCCGACTTCCATCTTTTCCGGTCATAGTCGAATTTTCTCGCTGAGAAAAACTTTACTAATGACGATGATGTGAAACGTTGGATGGATGTCTTCTTCAACTCCCGCTGGCCAGACTTCTACCGCAATGGGATATTTCAACTCGTAGATAGGAGACACAAGGTCATCAGGTCCAATGGCGACTACCTGGGCGATTAGGTTAAGAGTTTTGCACGACTTTTTAAGCTTAAAATACAGGCTCCTCTATTTTCCGGATACTTTCTTTACAACCTGATACAATAGTCCACTGTATCGCAAAAGTCGATATTTCGCATCAGCACGTGCGCTTCTATTCGGTTTTTCAACCCAAGAAGACATCATTACGTAGTCTGACTGGAATGCTATAAACGAAGAGTAAGAGGAGTTTAGCTTCCAAGATTACGCACGTTGCGACGCTGATTTGGCAACGTTATATCCCTTACTACTCTAAATGAAAAGATTAAGAACCAAAAGTTCAGTGAGAACTCCTCCTGTGACGAAAGTGGTGATGATTCCCAGGTAAGTGCATCAGCATTCAAATTTACCTATGCATTGAAATCGTTCGTCGTCGTTACAAATTTCTTTTAGAGCCATAATGTTGATGAGAAAACAATACAAGCTCGCAACAGCGTTGGAAATGACATTAATTTTTCAACTGAAAAGTAAACAAGAATCAAAAATTAATGATTTATAGCATGTCTTTTGTAAAAAAAATCTTGCTTATGTTACCGGTTTGTCCGTCCGTCCGTCTGTACTCCCGATATCTCTGCAACTATTAATCCGATTTGAAAAATTATGTTTGCGTTGGGAAGCTTGAAATATGCGAATGATGATCCTTTATTTCGTTTTTTTTTTTTTACGATGTAAAATTTCGCCGCTAGAGGGCGTAAATGCAGATGATGTCGAATTCAAAAATATGTGTTATTCCCCATATTTGCTTCTAAACATCCGATTGAAAAAATTCTTTTCTCTTTCAATTCCATTTATGTCGAAGAATATTTTAGATATAGTTACTTTTTCAAATTATGCATAGATTTTCCGCTAGGGGGTGTAAAGGTAAATTACATTTTTCCCGATAACTCTTCTTTTAAAACTCCGATTTGAAAAATGTTTTCTTCAGCGGATACACCTCCTCATGGAAAATCTTTTGCATATAATTTCAAATTTTTGGTAAAGAATAATTTGGCCACCAGGGGGCGTAAGTGTTCATTTTTGCTTCTAATGTATTTGCCATAAAATCTGAGCTTCTAAAATATCGATTAACTTTTCGGAATATTTATAATCGATAAACCTTTTGGGAATATTTTATTCTTAAAATATTTCACAGTATATTCCATATATCTTATTTTTGTCAATATCTCTACTTCTAGGAGAAAAATTCCTTCTTTGTTGGATAGTGTTTTCAGTGTGACATGTTTGTCATATAATTTTAAAATTTTGAAGTAATTCATTGACTTTCCGTTAGGGGGCGTAGAGGTAAATTGCGTTTCCTCCTATATCTCTGCTTTTAAATCTCCGATTTGAAAAATATTTTCTGCACCGGATACAGCTCCTGGTGGAAAATCGTTTACACAGAATTTCTAATTTTTGTAACAAAATGGTTTGGCCACCAGGTGGCGTAAATCTTAATTTACGCTTCTGATGTATTTGCAGCAAAATATGAGCTTCTAAATTCTCGATTGAAAAAAACGTCGTTTGTAGACCGATACTATTCCTATCGACAAACCTTATAGACACATATTCTTCTTAAATGATACATGGTTTCTACGCCAGGGGCGTAGATGTATATCTTATTTTTGTCAATATCTCTACTTCTAGAAGTCCGATTTGAAAATCTCTTTCTTTGTTGGATAGTGTTTCCAGTGTGACATGTTTTTCACATAATTTCAAAATTTTCAAGTAATTCACAGACTTTCCGCTATGGGGCGTAAAGGTAAATTGATTTTTCCCCTATATCTCTGCTTCTAAATCTCCGATTTGAAAAATTCTTTCTGCACAGGATACAGCTCCTGATGGGAAACCCTTTGCACAGAATTTACAATTTTTTTCAAAATTGTTTGGCCACTAGGTGGCGTGAGTCTTAATTTCCGCTTCTGATGTATTTGCAGCAAAATATAAGCTTCTAAAATCTCGATTGAAAAAAAAAGTCGTTTGTTGACCGATACTACTCATGTCGACAAATCTTTTAGGAACAATTTCTTCTTGAAATAATGCATGGTTTCTACGCCAATGGGCGTAGATGCATATCTTATTTTTGTCAATATCTCTACTTCTAATAGTCCGATTTAAAAAATTCCTTCTTTGTTGCATAGTGTTTCCGATGCGAAACGTTTTTCCTATAAATTCAAAATTTTCAAGTAAATCATAGACTTTCCACTAGGGGGCACAAAGGTAAATTGCGTTTTTTTGCGTTATTTGTGCTCCTAAAAGTCCGATTTGAAACATTCTTCCTGTATCTCACACAAGACCTGACGGAAAATATTTTTCACATAATTTCTAATATTTGGTAAATAATAGTTTGGCCACCAGGGGCATAAGTGTTAATTTCTGCTTCTGATGTATTTGTAGCAAAATCTGGGCTCCTGAAAACTCGACTAAATTTTTTTTTCTTGGACCGATACCGCTCATATGGAAAAACCTTTTGAGAATACTTTCTTCCTAAAACTATACATGGTTTTCCCACCAGGGGACGTAAAGTCACATCTTATTTTAGTCGATATCTCTGTTTTTAAGAGTCCGATTTGAAAAATTCTTTCTGTGTTGGAGAGTGTTTCCGGTGCGAAATGTTTCTCATATAAATTCATGTCTTACTTAACGCACAAGTTTGCAACTAGAGGGTGTAAGCTCACGATTCCGTTTACAGCAATACCTGAGGGATTAAAAACCCGATTGACTTTCTTCCGTCAGATACTATTGTTTTCCATACCGGTTCCATTGACTTTGAACAGCTTTGATAAATTTAATTTGCGTCAGAACGGATTCAAAGGACGTGCTTATTACACCCGAAAATTCGGTGTCATCTTTCTTGTTTAAAGTTTTGAAGATGACAACCCGATTTTTGGTGTAAATGTGACAAGGATGGTATGTCAGATAATATACGAAAACTTGAAAATTTCATCGTCCTGGAGCGGGACTTGAAACCACGTCTCCCAGATCATGTATTTCTTTCATGATATTTTAAAGTATTGCTAATGTATACGTATTTTTAAGCACGTCTTTTTTTAAAAAAGATCGTGCTTATGTTGTCGGTTTGTTCCTCCGTCCGTCTGTAGACATGATATCTCTGCAACTAATTATCCGATTTGAAAAATTCTTTTTGCATTAGGAAGCTTGAAATGTGCGAATAATGATCCTTTATTTCGTTTTTTTACGATGCAAAATGTCACCGCTAGAGGGCGTAAAGGCAAATGATATCGAATTCAAAACACATTCTAATCCATACATTTGCTTCTAAGCATCCAATTCAAAAAATTCTTCTACTTTTCGATTCCATTCAAGTCAAAGATTGTTTTAGGCATAGTCACTTTTCCAAGTTACGCATATGTTTTCAGCTAGATGGCGTAAAAGTAAATTGCTTTTCCCCAGATATCTCCGCTTCTAAAATTCCTATTTGAAAAATGTTTCCTTCCGCGGATACAGCTCGTGATGGGAAATATTTTGCATATGATTTCTAATTTTTGGTATAAAATGGTTTGGCCGCCAGGCTGCGTAATTGTTGATTTCTGTTTCTAATGTATTCGTAGCAAAATCTAAGCTTCTAAAATGTCGATTGAAATTTTTTTAGTAGACCTATACTACTCACGTAGACAAACTTTTTCGGAATATTTTCTTCTTAAAATAATGCATGGTTTCTCCGCCAGGGGCGTAGATGTATATCTTGTTTTTGTCAATTTCCTTGCTTCTAATGATCCGATTTGAAAAAATTCTTCTTTGTTGGGCAGAGTTTCCGGTGCGATATGTTTCTAATATAATTTCAAAATTTTCAAATAATTCATTGACTTTCCGCTACGGGAAGTAAAAGTAAATTGCGCTTTCCCTGATGTCTCTGCTTCTAAATCTCCAATTGAAACATTCTTCCAGCACCGGATACAGCTCCTGGTGGGAAATATTTTTATTGTAATTTCTAATTTTTCCTTAAGTATCGTTTGGCCACCAGGGGGGCGTAAACTTTAAATTTTTGGTTTGTAGGTATTTGCAACAAAATCTCAGCTTCAAAAGCCCGATTGAAAAAAATCTTTCGTCGACCGATACCACACCTGTCGATAAACATTTGAAAATATTTTCATCTTAAAATAAAGCATGGCTTCTCCACCAGAGGGCGGAAATATCTATCTTATTTCTGTCAATATCTCTGCCTCTAAATGTCGGATTTGAAAATTTTCTTCTGTGTTAGATAGCGTTTTAGCTGCAAAATGTTCCTCATAGAAATTCAAATTTTTCTGAAAGGACAAGTCTGCCATGAAAGGACGTAAGTTGACGTTTCCGTTTTCAGCAATATCTGCGGGATTAAAAACCCGATTGAAAATTTTTTTCGGTCAGGTACTGCTGTTTTCCATACCATTTCCATTGTTTTTGAATAGCTTGGTAAATTTAATTCGCACCAGAGCGGATTAAAAGACGTGCTCATTACACCCGAAAAGACGGTGTCATGTTTCTTGTTATAATATACTTCTTGTGTAAATATCTTCTGACCGCCCCAGTGACTTAGTGGTCTAAGCGCTGGCTTCTGACCATTCTTCCGAGAATAGTCAGGGTTCGAATTCCGCAGACACGCTGGACGTTGCGTGTGTCTTATGGCACTGACTCTCTCCCTTCTCTAGAACTAGTTACCCTAAATGAGGGACGGGCGACTGCTTGTAACTTATTGATTTGCTCAGGATAAACCTCCAACCAAAAGAAAAATGTCTTCTATATCAAATATCAACAACTTCTTGTGTAAGAAAGTATCAATCGTAAATGAATTAGCAGTAATGCTTTGTACACTATGTTCATGTACTGCATTTAGAAATGCTCTAACTGTATGCAGCATATTTGAAAGCAATAAAGTTAAAAATGTAAAATGGTGTGAAAAAAAGAACAACTGATTCTAGAGCACAAAATGAATACTACATTTTACGTAGTGCCTACATAAACGGCAACGCCATTTGTTGCAACAGAACAATATGCTACCATCAACGGACGGAAAGATGCCTTGTTTCGTTTATACGTTTTTTTCTGTTATACATTAGCATTACTTGATCCTTTGAGAAACTTATAAATATGGTTCTTTTGTTGTTTACATTAATTCTAACCCATTCCTGCAGCAACAGCACTCGTAATTCAGTTGAGTGACATGAATGCTTATTACGGTGGTTCACCTTCTGTTTCTGGTACTCCCAACGGTTTTCAACAGGATTTAAAACAGTTGACCTTACTGGTCAATTCAGGTGTTCCAATATCACCTCATGCTCCTCTTTCCAGTTGCAAACAATTTTCACCCTGCACCCTGAAGCTGTCATTCTAAAATACCAAAATCTCAATGATGTGCTCATGCATCAGTTTTTCCGTGATGCATTTGGATAAGGGACATTTTACTGTTGTGCTAATTAGTCTGATTGCATTAAGTTGACATAAGTCACCTGTCACATCTTACTAGAAGAAGCAGTCCGCATTTTTTCCGTAATGTCTTTACAGAAATATTTCATAAAAGTATTAATTTAGAATCAAGTTCCTTCTGAATTCATCTTCCATAAATTTTATATGAAGAAGGATGATCTCATTTGCTTATGTCAGAAAAGAAACAGAAATTATTGCAGTGACTTTCGGCTGAGTTTTGAGCTTATTTGGTATCAAAAGGATCGTTCTTTTATCATTAAGACTGAAATTTTGGGGAACATGAAATCATGCATATTTCATAAATGCTTATCTGAAGATGAAAAGATGTTTGGAAGTTCTGGTGTTTAATGATTTTTCATTGAGCGAACTCATATATATTTCATGAAAGGAAAACGAAATTAAGAGAAAAAGGAATTTGTTCATCCTGAAAAATAAAAATGTTTCAGAAACACTTAAGAAATCTGAGGTTTGTGTTTTCACACCACGGGAAAAAAATATTTCCTTCAACTTGCTTTGGGAGTCAAATTGTTTCCATAGCTTAATCGTTTAAACTAAGATTCAATATATCCCTTTGAAATTAAACTATGAGTTCCTTCTGAATAATATAAAGTGGAGTATAGATCCAAACTTCGCCTAATGTTAGATTACTTGTTCACATGTTTACGGTGGTGTTCAGGTAATTCCTAAAAAATTTTGATGCTGTAAATAATGTAGCAGATCACCTATTTAACATGCCGGCACGCATTAATTCCAATGATGTTCCTTTCCCGCAGGCGTTCAGCAGCAGCCGTTTTTACCGTTGTTTTCATGAGCACTCCTCTCAAGATCTGTCTGCACCTGTACGCCTCCTGCAGTTTTTCCATCACACTATGTAAGACACACATGGTCATCCAATGCTGCTATTTCGACAAATTCGGATTATACCTCTCGTAAACGTTTGTTAACCCCCTCATTCCTGTAGCACCAAAAATTTGAAATTCAGACCAAATTTTACACGAACAGACATTATAAAATTCACATCCCTGTTGTCGTGAATGGCATACAGTAAAAAGAAGTAATTTCTCAATAGGGTGTTTAGAAGCGAAGATACAGCTGCAGACAAAAGTACACAAGCACCACCTACCCACAGAACTGTGAATTACAAAATTCCTCATATACTAGACTAAAGTGTTCTACAAAGTAAATGGCATCCGGTGATGAAAGAATTTTTTTTTAAATTGCACATGTAGAAGCAGAAATATTGAGGACAACAGATCGAACATATGTTTCATCTGGCGGCAAAATTGTACAATATTTTGGGAAGAAAATACGCACACAGAGTTTGCATAGTTAGTAGTATCTGACCGAAGAAAGAAATTTTTCAAGCGGGTTTTTAGTCCCGCAGATATTGCTGAAAACAAAAATGTAAGCTCAGGCCCTCTGGTGGCAGTCTTGGGCGTTAAGAAAAATTTGAAATTATATGAGAAACCTTTCGCAGTGGAAAGGCTCTCTAACGAAGAAAGGATTTCTCAAATCGGACTCTCAGAAGCAAAGATATCGACAAATATATGATATATGTCTACGCCGCCTGGCGGAAAAACTATGCATTATTTTAGGAAGAAAGTATTCTCAAAACATTCTCCGATGTGAGTGGTATCGGTCAACGAAAGAATTTTTTCGAATCGAGTTTTCTGACGCTCAGATTTTGCTGCAAATACATCGGAATCAGAAATTAACAATTACGCCCCCTGGTGTACAAACCGTTCTTTACCAAACATTAGAAATTATACGCAAAACATTTCCAATGGGGAGCTGCATACGATACAGGAAGAATTTTTCAAATCGGAGTGTCAGAAGCAGAGATATCGGGGAAACGCAATTTATCTTATCGCCATCTAGCGGAAAGTCTATGGGTTACTTGAAAATTTTAAAATTATATGAAAAACATTTCGCACCGGAAACTCTATCCAACAAAGGTGGAACTTTACAAATCGGACTCTTAGAAGCAGAGATAATGAAAAAATAAGACGTACATCTACTCCCCCTGGAGGAGAAACCATGCACTATTTTAAGAAGAATATATTCTGAAAAGGTTTATTGATGTGAGTGGTATGGGCCCACGAACGATTTTTTTCAGTCGAGATTTTAGAAGCACAGATTTTGCTGCAAATACGTCAGAGGCAAGAAATTAAACCTTAGGCCCCCTGGTGGCCAAAACATTTTTACCAAAAATTAGGTGTTATATGCAAAAGATTTCCCATCCGTAGTTGTACCCAGAGTAGAAAGAATTTTTGAAATCGGAGTTTCAGAAGCAGAGATATCGGAGAAAACGCTGTTATGTTTTACGCCCCCTAGCGGAAAATCAGTGCTTAACTTCAAAAAGTGACTATACCTAAAATAGTCTTCGCTAGAAATGGAATTGAAAGGTAAAAGAACTTTTCCAATCGGATGTTTAGAAGCAAATATATGGAATAAATGTACTTTGAATTCGATATCTATACTTACGTCCTCTAGCAGCGAAAATCTGCATCATTAAAAAAACGAAATAAAGGATCGTCTTATATTTGCAGAGATATGGTGTCTACAGACTGTCGGACGGACAAACCAGTAACATTAGCAAGATCTTCTTTACAAAAGACGCTAAAAAAAACGGATTTCGTGGTTCTGCTTCAATTTTCTATTATAAAACAAACTTTCAGTGATAAGTAAATACTCAGTGCCTCGAGAAAATGGAATGATCGGAAACAAAAATATTCGAAACAAATTTCAGCTTGCAAAATTCGGGTTTTTGTTTATTGGAAAAATATACACTGTTTTATTCCAACACTAATTAAAATCATTAGCACGATTAAATGTAGTTGTTATAAGGAAAACAACAAGAGTAAATGAACCCCGTCCCTAGATGGGCTGTGCTCAAGTTATTGTACAGATCATGGCCATAATCCTGTGCTCATCTGTACTCTGTATTCAATTTGCCGGAGATTCGGGCAAGATGCAGACTTTGCAGCATTATCGCTCTTCTTGCAGGTGTGTTTCCCAGATGTAGATTTATGGTTGGTCCCTCTAACTTTGTTTGCAAATATCTTCGCTATCATTCATCCGATTTGGACTATATTTAAGATTTAGGGGTTTTTTCACGTGCTAAATAAAATGCGCATGAAATAACATATCTTTTATATGGAAAAATTTGTAGACAGAGAGATAATTAGCATGTTAATTACCTTAATTAGCATGTTTCTTCGGATCATGTAATAGTTCCCTGCGAGTCCTTTCCAACGGTACTTTGCTTGTTTACATGCGACAAACGCTTCCAAAGTTAGAGTGGATGGTTCTTTCTTTTTTTATTTTTTTGTTCTGCGCATATGCTCATAATGTTGTACTTGTTACGTCGTATCTAATGATATACCGTTATTCTATTCCTTATTTCTGTGCATTGTATTTGTATTATCTGTGAAAATTGATGTTTTTCCGGCATTGTCTCATACTGTCGGCTCCATGATGTATACGGTCCGACCTTTTATTTGTTCATCTTTCACGCTGAGCTGTTCTCCAGCGTTAATGTTACCCAATTGATTCTGCCTCTGTTTGTACCGATGTCACTGTGCCATTGTAATGTACTCTGTAAGTTTGCTCTCCAGTTTTTATTGCATTGTGGATATACCTGCTTTTTCCTTTTTATAATTTCTGTACTGCAATATTCAGTGATATCTCCCATGTTTGTAATTCCATTAGAGCAATAAACTGGGTACCACTTTGGTACCACTTTGGTACCCACAGTTACCAAAACCATTGCTATTTCAGGTATTTTACTCTGATCATGCTGTCTTCCACCCTTCTCATTTTCCTTATCCATGAATTCCTTTTCTTATCTCCCTTGGTTACTCTACGCATGCATATATATATATATATATATCATCATCATCATCATCATTGTCAACCATTATCAATCCACTGCTGGACGAAGGTCTCCCCAAGTTTCCTCCACAACGGTCTGTCTTGTGCCAGTCTCCTCCACGTCACTCCCGCATATTTACGAATTTCATCCACCCATCTCCCATGTGGTCTTTTTCTGGGTCTTTTCCTGTCCCTTGGAATCCAATCTAAAATTTCGGCTGTCCATCTATGGTCTGTCCTTCTGGCAGTATGTCCAGCCCATTGCCATTTCAGGGATTTAACTCTGATCATGATGTCTTCCACTCTTGTCATTTTTCGGATCCACGAGTTCCTCTTCTTATCTCTCCTGGTTATACCAAGCATGCACCTCTCCATGCTTCTTTGAGTTGTCTGCAGCCTTTGTATGTCTCTTTTAGTTAAGGTCCACGTCTCTGCACCATACGTAAGCACTGGAAGGATGCATTGATCAAACACTTTTCTTTTAAGACATAATGGCATATTGCTCTTGAAAATTATGCTGTTTCTTCCAAAAGCTCTCCAGGCAAGTTTTGTACGCCGATTAATTTCTTCATCAATGTGACCCTCACTTGATATCTGCTGTCCAAGATAAACATACGTATCTGTTATCTCCAGTTTTTCTCCATCAATCGATAAATCTTCATTTCTTGTAAAAGCATTGAACATCACTTTTGTCTTCTGAAAGTTCACTTTTAATCCCACTTCTTTACTCTTGTCAGCAAGTTCCTCGATCATACTCTGCAGCTCTGATGGGGTAGTTGCAAAAATGACTACGTCATCAGCAAAACGAAGGTGGGTTAGATAATCTCCATTAATCTTTATCCCTTTGTTTTCCCAGTTCAGTGATTGAAAGACATTTTCCAATGTGGCATTAAAGAGCTTCGGAGATATGGTGTCACCTTGTCTCACTCCCTTTCCAATTTTTATGTGTGTTGTATTTTCAAACAGCCGAATCTTTGCACTTGCATTTTCATAGATGTTATTAATAATATTAATGTATGCATCTTCAATACCGCAGGATTTCAGAGCCGTGGTAACTGCTGATGGTTTCACCGAATCAAAGGCTTTTTCATAATCGATAAAAGCCATGCACAATGGAAGTTCATATTCCCTCGCTCTTTCAATTAGTTCTCTCAGTACATGGATATGATCTATTGTGCTGTAGCCACTCCTGAATCCAGCTTGTTCTCTCGGTTGAGCCATGTCCAGTGTTACCTTCAAGCGGTGTGAAAGAACTTTAGTGAAGATTTTATAAACCACTGATAGGAGGCTGATAGGTCTGTAGTTCCTGAGATCCTCAATGTCACCTTTTTTATGTAGCAGGATCATTGTAGCATTGTTCCAATCCTCAGGAATCTTCCTTCATTAAGGCATCGAGTGAAAATTTGGGCGAGTACTGTTTCAATTTCTCCACTTGCTTCTTGTATGATGTCTATAGTAATTCCATCTTCTCCTGGAGCTTTCCCTCGCTTCATGTTCTTGATTGCATGAGCAACTTCTGCTGGGAGGACTGGAAGAACTCTGGTACCTTTCATGATGTCTGAAGTACATGTATCATCCCTTTCATATAATTTGGAGTAGAAATCTTTCACTCTTGTCAAAATTTCGCCTCTATTTCTTGTTATAGAACCATCTTCTTTTCTCAGAGCCATAATCTGTTTTCTTCCCTTACTGAGATGTCCCTTTGCTATCTTTAGGCTTTGGTTGTTTTCAATTGCTTTCTCCTCACTAGCTCACAGTTGAATTTCCTTACGTCTTCAGTGATACTTTTTCGTGCTGTCTTGCATAACTCTATATATTCCACTTTGGAAGTCACATCTTCTTTAGTTGTCCTCATCTCTCTTCTTTTTGCATCAACATTTTGGTTTTTCCTGATAATTTGTTTACATGCAACTTGTTCTTAGACCCAGCTAATTTTGTTGCTGTTTCCATAAGAGCTTTGGTTACTTTTCTGTTAACTTCCGAAATATCCACTTCTTCCGATGTTAGGCCTTCTAAAGCAGAGAATCTGTTCTTCAGTTCCAACTTGAAAGTATTATGGTGTTTTTTAAGGTTGGTTATGTCAATAGATTTTGTTTGTCTTATGAGCTTGCCACGTTCCAGTTTAGTGTTGAGGTGCATCTTACATCTCACCAATCTATGGTCACTACCTGTGTTGAACTTGTTTAGCACACTGCAGTCTTCGATGACGAATTTTTTGTTACACATAATAAAATCAATTTCACTTGTCGTCCCAATTGGATGTCTCCATGTCCATTTCCTGTGTGGCTTTTTCTTGAAAAAGGAATTCAAGATGAAAAATCCTTCTGCCTCTGCAAACTCAACGAGAGTATTTCCACGCTGGTTTCTGTTGCCGTGACCGAATTTACCTACTGAAGTTTCATTCTGTTGCCGGTGCCCTATTTTTGCATTGAAATCTCCCATAATTATCTTCAAGTGCTGCTTACCTTTATTATTTAGACGACGAATTTCCTCATAAAATTCTTCAATTTCTTCTTCAGGATGACTTGTGGTGGGTGCATAAGTTTGAATAATCTGAGCCTGGTATCTTCTCGATAGTTGGATAACGAGTCGTGCAGCTCTGTCAGAGGAACTTTCAACTTCTACCACTTTATATTTCAGTTTCTTGTTTATTATAAATCCAACACCACTAGTTCTGCCAGTATCTGTCCCACGATAATAGAAGAGATGTCCACTTTTCAGTTCAATGAGATCTTCTCCTTTTCTCCTTACCTCACTTAGCCCGACGATGTCCCACTTGATCCTTGTAGTTCCTCTTCCAATTCAAGAAGCCTTGAATCAGAAGATAGGGAGCGTCCGTTGTAGGTAGCCAAGGTCAGCATCAAATGGCAGCCTAGTCCGGTCCTCCGGGGATTCTTAGCACCCTCTGCCTTCATGTCGCACTGGCCGCTGCCTTGGCCAGGTACATTCCAGCTGCCGGAGACTGAGGGCCAAGATTTAAGTTGTAGAGTCATTTTGGAGGTGTTTGGCCATAACTCACCACGCTGGCCAAGCGGGTTGGTGAGTGTGGGATAGCATTTCCTCTGATCCCGATGGTATAGTTATACTCGCTATATATATATATATATATATATATATATATATATATCTCCATGCTTCTTTCAGTTGCCTGCAGTCTTTGTAAGTTTTTTTTGTAAAGGTTCACATCTCTGATCCGTACGTAAACACTGGAAGGATGCATTGATTAAACACTTTTCTCTTAAAACATAATGGCATGTTGCTCTTTAAAATTGTACTGTTTTTTCCAAAAGATCTCCAACCAAGTTTTTTACGTCGATTAATTTCTTCTTCAATGTGGCCTTTGCTTGATATCTGCTGCCCAATGTAAATAAATGTAGGTATCGAGCATCTCCAGCTTTTCCCCATCAATCGTCATTGTACAAAAGTTTGTCTTTTGAAAGTTCATTTTAAATCCCATTTCTTTACTCTTGTCAGCAAGTTCCCGGATCATACTCTGCAGCTCTGAAAGGGCAATTACAGAAATGGCTACGTCCTCAGCAAAACGAAGGTGAGTTAAGCAATCTCCATTAATCTTTATCCCTTTGTTTTCCCAGTTCAATGATGGCATTAAAGAATTTGAGAGAGTTGTTGTCACCTTGTCTCACTCCCTTGCAAATTTTTTTGGTGCTGTATCCTCAGAAAAACGAACCTTTGCACCTGCATTTTCATATTACTAATATATGCAGTCGAGTCTCATTATTGTGACCTCCTCCTACTTTTGAAATCAACAGAGAGTATCCAATGATTGAAGGCACGTGTCGTGAGCTGGCTTGGAGGGTACATAAGATGCGGTGTAGCATTCTGAAAACATATAACTCGTTACTGTCATGGATAAAAAGAGCGATTTATCAGATTTGCAAAAAGGGATTATTATTAGTTTTCGGGCCAAGGGTGGCAGTATTTTTTAATAAAGCGCAGTTTGTGAACTATTCGCGTGCTGCTGTGGTTAAAGCGCATCGTGATTGGAGAAATAGCATCAGTGCGAATAAGCGACGTGGAAACTGCGGAGCACAACGAGACATTGATGTGAGAGGTGAACGTCGGGTTCGAAGGTGCGTAAGGTCCGATCGACACGCTACAGTGGACAGTGGAGCAACTCACTAGCCGAATGAAACAGAGGGCTATCGGAAGTGTGTCTAAAACGACAGTTCAACGAACCCTGCTGCGTATGGGGCTCCGATGCAGAGAGATGGTCGCTGCCCATATGCTAACGAAGGTGCATGGGCAGAAAAGTCTTACATTTGTACAGCAGAATTGGAATTGGACCTCGGATGATTAGCAAAGGATTGCCTTCTCTGATGAGTCACGTTTTCTGTTTCATCGAACGGATGGACGTTGGCGTATAAGGCGAGAAACATCGGAGAACAAACACTCTTCAACCATTGCTGGAAGAACACAAGTCATTGGGGGCAGCGTTATGGTCTGGGGAACGTTTTGGTGGCATTCTCTGCGTTCACTCATACCTGTGGAAGGCACTATGGACCGAATTCGTTATTAATCCATCCTTGCAGACCATGTGCACACGTACATTTTGATTGTCTTCTCTGGGGCGGATGGGATCTTTCAGCACGAAAATGGAAAGTGTCACACAGCTAGAAATGTCCGAGAGTGGTTGGAAGAGCACGATAAAGACTTCAAAGTACTTCCTTGGCCCCCTAATTTCCCAGACTTAAACCCAAATAATCATCTGTGGGACCACCTCGATCGTGGTGTTCGCTCTATGGATCCTCCACCACGTACCCTCCAGCAACTGTCAGATGCACTGCAGTCATCATGGCTCCACATACCTGTGAACACCTTCCAGCACCTTATTGAGTTACTTCCAGCCCACCTAGTTGCTGTCCGCGCTGCACACGGCGGTTACTCTGGATATTAGGTAGTGGGTGACTCGACCGTGTATATGATAATGATATCACGAGATACATATGATATATATTATCAAGAGTAAAGAGTAATCGGACACCACAATGTTTTGGGACAAATGGCTTCATTATCACAATTAGTAGTCAGTTGATCCAGCGTTTGCTTGTATGCCAGCTGCAACACGTTGAGGCATACATACTATCAATCGATTTCCGGTAGGTCTCGACGTTTATCCTGCGAAGCTGCCGAAAGAGTGGAGAACAAAGACGGTCGTAGTGTTCGAATCCGTACCGTCGCTCCAGTTCATCTCAAAGGTGTTCAATGGGATTAAGATCAGTACTCCGAGCAGGCCAGTCTAACAACTCCACCTAATTTTCAAGAAATCAGTCCTGCACACGCCTTGCAGTGTGGTAGGGATCTTGATCGTGTTGGAAGAGACAACGGTCGTTTCCATGATCCTGCCACATTGTTGGTAGGGCAGAATTATCCAGAACGTCGAGATACTCTTCATACATAGTTCATGGTTTGTGGTACAATTACCAACGAGCAGAGTCCCATAAACGAAAAGCAACTCCATACCATGATGGCGGCGCCGCCAAACTTAACAGTTGGAGAAACACAGTCCGACTAAAATCGTTCGCCGGGCTGTCCCCAAACTTAAACGCACCCATCAGATTGGAAGAATGAAAAGCGTAACTCATCACTCCAAAGAACAGCTTTCCAGTCATCCACAGTCCAGGAACAACAGGAGAAACACCACTCCAAGCGGCGCTTCGCATTTACGGTAGTGATGTGTGGCTTGTGTGGCTCTACCATAATGAACCACACTGTGCGACTGTCTGCGGATAGTTATGGTACTAGACGAGCCATTATAAGCATTTTCTACTTCAGCAACAATGGAAACGTCAGAGGAAGAACGGGATTTCTTAACATTTCCTTCCATGGTTCTTCTATCACGTTCCATCAGTTTGTGCGACCTTCCTGAACGTTTCCATTTTTTTTAACCCATTAACAAGATAAATTTTTACGGATCAAAAGACTACGTCGAAGAAATAAATTCCTAGGGAATTTATCAGATACCTTGTGAATGTGGACTTTCATATGTAGGACAGACCCGCCGGGCTTAAAGTTTCCGTGTGAAGGAACACAAAGCTTACGTACGGAACTGTGAACTGAAGAAGTCGTCTATAGCCCAACATTGTCACGAAAATAACCATACATTTTTGTTTGGAAACGCAACGCGTATTGATAAACCTGATTCGATCATCAAGCTTAATGTATTAGAAGCTGTTCACATATACTGGAACTCTTCACGGCTTGTCAACGACATGACGTCGACTCCATTTCTTTCAAGCGCGTGGAAACAACTCACGAAAAACCGTGACCGGCAGAACTCTAATGATGACACAATGATTTGAATGTTTACGCTCCATTCGTCCTAATGATGCCGAGCCAGAATCTCTGCGAAACTATAGTAGAATTTTATTAAACTTTTATTGTGGTAAACGTTGGTATTTTCATATGAAATTCTTCAAATGACATCCTATGACCAGCACACGCTGGAACTCGGAAAGCTCACGTCCACGTAGCTTGAAAGTTACTAATAACACGACAGAACATCTCAGCTTTATATATGTATTTTCCCTCAGACAGCGCAACTTCCTGCGCTTATGCAAATATTTTGTAGTTTCCAAATATTTTTTATAATGCAGTGTGCATGTATATAGTCGCCATCATCATAATAGTCCCGGTCTTCAGAATAAAAACTGTCTTGACTTATAGGCCAAAAACATGGTAGTAGATTATTTTTAAAAGCAACTCGGTAACGGAATCGCAAACGTCATGAACACCGAAGGAAATTATAAATGTTTCTTTCAGTGACCAAATAAGAAAGAAATCTGGAAGAAAAGAAACATGAAGCAACAAAGATATAATAATAGAACTGTATTATTTATAAGACTTTTGTGATTTGTTTAAGCCTGGAATGGGATCAAGTGACTTCTTCTAAAACTGAACGCATGAAACGAAATAATAAATATAATTGAACTTTCGTTGCAATTTTACAGAATTCACCACTGTCGTACAAAATTCTGCAGAGGCAAAGTGGAATGAAAGAGTATTACTGGAATCACAGCATGCCGATGCCGAAAATTCGTGGAAACGAATTTTAAAAAATGCGTAGTAAATCTTCTAAAATTTATTTCGATCAATAAAAGAAGACCCATCAAACTCTTGAGAAAAAGATAACAGTAGTGGTTTCTGTCGGAAGACCACACCGTGTTATGCTAAGTGGTTATCTTTCTTCCAGGTATCAGAGCACTTCGTGGGTGCCTCAAGGCTCGAATCTCGGCCCGTTACCCTTAGAGTTATTTATAAATGATCTGCCAAGTCATCTAGAAGTTGCCTGTTTGATGTTTGCTGATGACGTCAGACACTTTAGATCGATTCATGGTCGTGGTGATCTGGGTACACTGAAGAAATAACCCTAAATAAATAATCCTTGGTGCACCAGGAATTGCATGTTCTTAAATAGATCAAAGTGAACGTTTGTTTCTTATACGAAGAAAAAAGCATCCTACTGTTCTATCATATACGATTGAGGATTCCGTGCTACAAACAAATTCCATTAGAGAGTCTCGTGTCATATTTAATGTATACTCAAACTTTACTGAACACGTCATCAGCAGCAAGGAAACATTTAGGCTTAGTTATACGAAACTGCGGCAAATTTCGTAGCATTACCAAACTGAAGAAACGTGAAAATCCTCCAAATACGTCAGTAAATAAATAAATACTTCGCTCTTTCCACGTTCCAGAAACACATAGCAACCGAAAAATTGTTGTGTAAATGTAACACGCTCGGCTAAATATCGAGAGATCTATGGTTCGATTCCACGGCGGCGGCTGAAAACAATTTTTCGGTTGCTATGTGTTTCTGGAACGTGGAAAGAGCGAAGTATTTATTTATTTACTGACGCCACGTATTTGGAGGATTTCCACCTTGGATCTCGCCCTTTGGATTTAATTGCTGTAATATATACAGATAGCCAGTGCCGTTGTTAATGCCCACCAGATGGAGACGTCTCAGTAGCTGAGCCCAACTTACGGATTTATGATGTCAGAAGCTGACTTATAAATACACATAGTACCGTGAATTGTTGGCCACCGTGGTGTAAATGTAACGCGCTCAGCTAGATACCGAGAGATCCGTGGTTCGATTCCACTGCGGCGGCGACTGAAAACAATTTTTCGGTTGCTATGAGTTTCTGGAACGCGGAATGAGCGAAGTATTTATTTATTTGAAGAAACGTTATTACATTTACGTAAAACCTGGCCCACACCTGTTTGGAACTCCTGGCAGACAGTGCTTGGGACACAAACTGATGTTGTTCAGAAAAAACTTCCTGATTTTTGAACATCAAGACATACGGTAAGTACTAGGTACCACGTGATCACATTTAAAGAGGAGATGTTTAGAGTCCTTAAGCGAGATATTTGGTGTATGCAAAACTTCTACCCGTTTTTCATGATGCAAATTCGAAGTAAAATATTTAAGTAACAAGTATAATAACAGATGGCGCGTGTGATTGCCAAACTTCGGCGAGGAGTACGCTATAAAATGGCACCAAATATGCAGGTGCATTTCATTCGTAAACATGTCAAGCAATAGGGATCACATTAGACACAGGTTGCTTTATGAGTTCGACAAAGGCAACAATGGAGTTGAAACTTGCCGCAACATTTGTGAGGTGAATAAGTTTGAAAGACGTGGAGATAATATAAATAGACGATGACATCGCTCTGTCCACGTTATTTTATAAACAACGTATAGCAACTGAAAAATTGTCCATCCGACACCGCTGGGATCGAACTCCAGAACTCTCGATAACTAGCCAAGTGCGTTCGCGTACAGCGAACGCACTCGGCTAGTTATCGAATGTTCTAATTATCGAGAGTTCTGGGGTTCGATCTCTCGATAACTAGTGATAGCTAGTTATCGCTAGTTGCACTCGGCTAGTTATCGAGAGTTCTTTTATCTACGAGTCCTAGTTATCGAGAGTTCTCGCACTCGACTAGTTATCCAGAGTTCTGATAACTAGCCGAGTGTAACTAGCGATAACTAATTATTTCTTGATAACTAGTAACCGCTAGTTATCCAGAGATCGAACCCCCAGAACTCTCTATAACTATCCGAGTGCGTTCGCTTTACGCGAACGCAAAGCAAACGCACTCGGCTAGTTATCGAGAGTTCTGGGGTTCGATCCCAGCGGTGTCGGATGAACATTTTTTTAGTTGCTATGCGTTGTTTATATAATAACTTGGACAGAGCGATGTCATTGTCTATTTACATTTGTGAGGTGTATGGCGAGGACGCTGTAAACGAAAGCACATGTCGCCGTTGTTTCCGGAAATTCCGTGAAGGAGACAGAAGCTGCAGAGATCAACCACGTTCTGGACGTCCATAAGAGGTTTCAGAAGAGAATTTCAACGAAGCCATTTTAAATGACCAACATCTAATCGTTGAAGAATTATCAGAAAGGTACATAGCAGAGATGGAAACGGATCACGAGTTAACGGGTCCACAATTTCTTGCGGGTGAAACGGGTCGGGTCAATGTGTTCCTGACCCGATTTCGACCCAGTTTTAATTCCATTTAAAAAAAATATATTTCCAAGAAAAATGCTTACTGTGGAATGTTGTGCTCAATTCTAATGCCAGCGGAGTAAAAAATGATTTGTCATACTCACATATTGCCGTCCCTTTGTTAAAGCAAAAAGATTTCCATCGACCCATGATGCCCTATCGTAAAACATACTTCCTTTGCCTTTGTTTTCAGTGCGATTGTTCGGAGCAAGATACAGGCAAGCCTGCTTCTCTGGTAATTCAGTTTCTCATATCCTGCATGTCATATTGTAAGACTGAGAGTTACTTTTCACGTTGCATCTTTTGAATTGAGCATTCAGAGGTTTTCGTTTCACGTGATGACATCCTGTTCCATTGCATGTCGTGTGGAAGTTAATGCCTTATTTTTGTTAATATGGATAAATTTAGTATTAAGGTGATTGAAAAATGAGTTCTTGTTGAAAACCAAAAGGGGAAGAGTGAATGTTGGAAGTTATTTCTTCTCATTAAGAAACCAAGATGCAGCAACACCGATCTTCATAAGCTTGTGATGAGTTGAAAGTTTCCAAAAGGTGGATGTCATTTCCCCTCAGAAGGAAGGAACACTCAGGGAATCTGAATTCACATTCTGGAAAATGTGAATGTAGATTTCATGAGTATTCCTTCCTTTTGAGGGGCAATGACATCCACATTTTGGAAACTTTCAACTCATTAAAAGCTCGTGAAAGTTGGTGTTGTTGTGAAACATATTCTGAAGCTTATCAAGAAAACAGCAAAAACTGAAATTAAAGATGTAAGTTACTTGATTCAAAATTTTTGATTGTAGCAGCATCAAAGTTAAGTGAAACAGCCTTAACATTACTGCGAAAGGGCATTTGCACTCTTGCAGATGTGTCTGAAAACATGTGTAAAACAGTTAGGTTATGTGAACACTTTCTGTAAGTAAGTTAGTAAGTAATGTTAAGGCTGTTACAAGCCTTAACATTACTTCGGAAGGACTTTTGGACTCTCGCAGATGTGCTTGAGAACATGTGTAATAGTTAGGTTTTTTAGCACTTTTTGTAACTAAGTTAGTAAATTATAGGTTTCCGTAATACATTTATATGATTTATATATAACCTACGATACCCACTGCGAAGTGACTATATATATATATACAGGGGTTGTACAGAATAATGTGA
Organism: Macrothele yani; assembly: GCA_039090855.1. NCBI lineage: Eukaryota > Metazoa > Arthropoda > Arachnida > Araneae > Macrothelidae > Macrothele > Macrothele yani. The sequence continues at coordinate 152,226,940 of CM077025.1, read as the reverse complement.
ACACCACGCTCAGAGACGTGACTTTTAATGCAGCTGTGTACGTCGCAATACACAAAGGTATCCACCACTTTTTGGTTGTAATAGCTTTGTTTAGAACCTCAGGTCCTGTTTAAGTGCATTTAAAGTGTCTTGTAAAATTTATTTTAGGGTGACAACGAAATGAGCGACCTAACGGACTTCGAAAGAGGGCTAATTGTTGGTAGCCGGCTAGTTAGTGCCTCCGTGACAACAGTCGCCAGAGTAGTGGGGGTATCGAGAGCTACTCTGTCTGGCGTCATGACAGCATACCGTTTTCGTGGAAAACCTAGTCAGCTAAACACAAGAGCGGCCGGAAAACGACCCTGACTGATAGAGGCAGGAGAGCATTAAAGAGGAATGTTACCCGTAATAAGAAGACCACAGCGCTGAAAATTAGTGCGGAGCTCAATCTGCTTCTCCAGTCCCCAGTATCAACGAAAACAGTGCACAGGGAACTGCATAAACAAGATACTCATGGAAGAGCTGCTATTGCAAAACCTCTGGTGACCCGGGTGAATGCACAACGACGACGGTAGTGGTGCCAGGAACATACAACGCGGACTGCCGGTGTATGAAAGCGTGTAATGTGGTAGGATAAATCCACATTAACAGTGTTCCTCACCGCAGGACGTGTTTGCGTGTGGAAAACACCGTCAGTAGTTTACAACTCGTACTGTCTGCTCCCAACAATGCATCATCGTGGTAGTTCTGTCATGCTCTGGGCGGTCATATCGTGGTTTTCAGCAGATCCCTTGATCACCTTGAAAGGACGGATGACTGGCAGGGCGTATGAAACCATTTTGGCCGACCAAGTCCATCCAATGGAGCCTTAAAAATCCTGCAGTCGTTGTGTGTATCTGTGAGGAATATTTCTTCCACAATCTCCATAGTTAACATTTACTCATAATCACTACACGGACACGTACATAGATCTCGACAACTTTGCAATCTGTTATCTTTACAATCTTTTCTTAATGATATCTGCTTAATCAATCTCTACCATCTGCCCATTCAATTTTTTCGTTTTACCTTACTGTGACCCACCGTTAGCGTTGCCAAATTAAGAAAAAAACTCTTCGAGAAAGTAAAATATTTTTGACGAAGTAACTTAATTTACTTAAGAAAACAAAACTCAAAAGAAAAGTTATGTAGTGGTAGTGAAAGAAGATCTTCCAAATACGTGGAGACAATGTGAATAGACAAAGTCATCGCTCTTTCCACGTTTTCTTTACTTAATACACAGCAACCAAAAAATTGTTATCCGGACACCGCTGGGATCGAACCCCAGATCTCTCGATAACTATCCGAGTGCGTTCGCCTTACGCTACAGTAGCCAACAATCCACGGCGCAATGTGTGTTTATCTGTCAGCATCTGACTTCACAAATCCGTAGAGATGGGTTCAGCAACTGAGACGTCTCCATCTGTTGGGGATTAAGGGCACAAGCTATTAAAAGCTTGTAGTGGCCTTCATCAAAATTTTTAGTTTTAGTCACTCACTGGCGCATCGGCGGCCGGGTGTGTTGTGGTTGTCCGTGATGTTGTGCGGTGCTTGGTTCTTCCTCCCCTTGCCCATCCCCTCGACCCGGACTGGTGTCACGGTTCACAGTTTGAAAGATATATCGCCCTCTCCTTTCACTCAATTTTCTGTTTGCATTTCCTATTGAATTCACTTACTCAAATCTCCTAGCTTGTTATTTCTAAGAGTAGTTTTAGACCTGGGTTCAGAAACTCCCTTCCTAAAACTTCTTCAAATATTGTATCCTATCATCACAATTTTCAACTGCAGGTGCCAACCATGGACTGTGCTGTGTGATGAAATTGTGATACATTCAAACGCATCGACTTGCCTTACAATTGCATATTGATTCACTGCATTATATGATTCAGTGGTGACCCATTCAATCGTACCTACGTGTCTCACAACTACTTAATGGTATATTTTCCAACCAGTCGCCCGACTGATTTTGTAGGAGGTTCAAAACACGGTCACCGGTCATGACTTCTTTGTAAAAATGGGCCCAGTACTACTGTTTCACCAAAAGCTGCACCTCTGTTTGTAGATATTAGAGTGAATAGTTTCGAGCCACCTCTACAGCCCAGTAAAGGTCTATTGAACTCACTATTTCATCATGGTTTAATTTCGATTCAACCAACCACAATACTGTGAAACGAAAATTACTCGAGTGTCCACAGCCTTTAAGAGGGGATGGCGCCAGGTCATTATGTTCCGCAACCCTGCCGTGTGAGGTATGTTGATAAAAATGCCGGTGCTGCAGATGCCGATGAAGAGAGGACTTGCGTATGACTTAGCTCACATACGATGGGCATCCCACAGAGCTTCCACAGGGTTTAAATCCGGAGATCGTCTGTACCACTGGATGGTCCTAAACTCAGGTGAGTATTTCTTGAGCCATGCCTGGGTGGTTGTGGCTCGGTAGGGCCACGCATTTTCCTTATGATACAGTCCATAAGACGCAGAATGCACGAACGCCATGAAAGCGTGGAAGCGATAAAACCAGCAGATGCTGTTGGAGCACAGCTGTTAAGGACCTCTCCAGACACAATAAGGGACCTAATGCGTCCCATGAGAAGGCTCCCCTAACCATCACAGAGACGCTACCACCTTGAACAGAGACGACCTGGCGCAACGGTACTGTGGCCTCATGGGCGCCACATCTCTCCTGTCATCTATGTACAGCTAAAAATGGGATTCGTCTTTCCACACGACGAGGCGCCACTCTGAAGAGGTTCAGTTTTGATGTTCCTTACACCAGTGAGGCGTAAAACCCAATGACGAGCAGTCAGCAGTGATACAGGAGTAGAGCGTTGGCCCCCGTACCTCAGGGTACGCAGCGTGTACCATTCGTTCGCTCACGCTGCTTGGGCCTCTTACATGATACACTTTTAGGAAGCCCTGCCGTCGGCCTTTTCGCCTGCATTTGGTTTGGGTTTGTTCCACTCTGCGCGGGGGGTACTCATGCCAACTACCCATTACCACTATTTCTAATTATTTGTGTACTGAGCTTATTACATCAACATCTTCAAATGAATGGTCAGTCGGATCTCGGACATTGCGTTGTAGTTTCCGTAGTAAACTCTTGCGCAATGATGTTCGGGATGATCTTACGCGTGGGCGAACGACCCTGCGAAATGTGTTGGTGAGAAATCCAGCAAACACACAAGCGTTCTCTACGCATTCACTGTACAAGACAACCATTTCGCAATATTTAGTTAGTGTGTGACTTGGTATGATGTTTTGCTGTTGCAGCAACTTTATTTTTTGGAACTGTTTTTTAAACAGCATTTTGCTGCCCCGGTGGCGTAGTGGTCTAAGCGATGGCCTCTGATCATTCGTCCGAAAGGGGTACAGGTTTGAATCCCGGTGAGGCATGGATGTTGTGTTTGTCTTACGGCACTGGCTCTCTCCCTTCCCGGGAACCAGTGACTCTAAATTAGAGACGGGCGACTGCTTATAGCCCATTGAGTTGCTCACGGTGGTTGTTAAACCTACAATAAAAAAAATTGCATTTTACCGGTAGCACATTGCATTAGTTTTCACTTGGTAGCAGCACTTTTCATATCGCTTCTTTACTGGGTGGTTAACCACCTCGTGGAAGAGCCTTTTTTTTTTTTTTTTTTTTTTTGAGGTTTAACGATCACCGTGAGCAACTCAATGGGCTATAAGCAGTCGCCCGTCCCTAATTTACTGTCACTGGTTCCAGGGAAGGGAGAGAGCCAGTGCCGTAAGACAAACACAACATCCATGCCTGACCGGGATTCGAACCCGGACCCCTTACGGACGAATGATCAGAGGCCAACACCTTAGACCACTGCGCCACCGGGGCGGCGGAAGAGCCTTGCAGCTATCGACATGCTAGCAATGTCACTTCACAGATCACTTTCGTTGCACTTCGCATCCATCCATTCTTTTTTTCTTTTTTTATTTATTGAAGGTTTAACGATAACCGTGAGCAACTCGATAGGCTATAAGCAGTCACCCGTCCCTAATTTAGGGTCACTGGTTCCAGGGAAGGGGAAGAGACAGTGCCGTAACACAAATAAAACATCCATGCCTCACCGGGATTCGAACACCGACCCTTCTAGGACAAATGGTTATAAGCCATCGCTTAGACCACTGCGCCACCGGGGCGGCCCATTTATTTTTTGATTTATGAAGTTATATTTGTCTGTATACTATCTGCGATATTTTACGATTTCCCCTGTTTGTAATTTTTCACCTTCGCTGCCAGGAGGGCTGCAGTTACCTTTATTGGAAAGTACAAAACCACTTTTATATTCAGTTTGGTTGTTTCTTTCGTCTAATTCTCCTGAGTAAGGACTTTGAGTACCACCCGATGAAATCGCCCTGTCATCTGCCTCCCCATTTTCTATTAATTATTTAACAGTTTGTGATGTATACTCTAATCTAACTTTCCTTTTAAAGTCCATTGTTTATGCACATTATTCGGATCTGGTTCATTTGCCCGACGTTTACTTCCCCGAAGGGTCACTTGACCGAAAATCACTTCACCGAAAGATCACTTGATCGAAACGTTCATTTCACCGAAGGGTTACTTTATCGAAAGGTATATTTTCCCGAAGGGTCACTTGATCGAAAAGTTCATTTCACCGAAAGGTCTCTTTACCTAAAAGTTCCTTTCATCGAAAGGTCATTTCACCGAAAACTTTGGTTTTCATTACAGGATCTGTTGAAGCATGGTGCAAGTTCGGCAGACAGACCACCGAAACGTTAGAGGATCATACTCAAATTGCATTTTTGATTTCTGCGTGTCACAGAGAATGCAAAGATTTAGTTTTAAGACAAAAATAATTAATTTTAAGTCCCTATTTTAGCAACTTTTAATCATGTTCATAAGGTTTACATAAAAGTCATGTTCAGTGCTCATGTTCATAAGGTTTACATAAAAAGTAAAATTAATAATGTTGTACATTTTTCCAGGCAAAAAGAATCTATTTTGGATCCCTAGGCCTTACCTTAGGCCTCTTTACCCAATTTTAATCGTACGAACTCGTGTTCATAAGGTTTACATAAAAAGTCAAGTTAATAATGTTGCACATTTTTTCAGGCAAAAGAATCAAGTTTAGGACTTTAGGCCTCGGTTGAGGCTTTTTTAGCAAATTTTAAACGTGAGTGCTCATGTTCATAAGGTTTACAAAAAAAAGTTACTTTACACTTTATGTAATGCTCATGAATATGAGTACAGTTAAAATCAGTTAAAATGACATGTATCTATGCCTACGGTCAAAAAATTAATGTTTTATGGTTGAGTAAAAGTGGAACATTATTTACCTGATTTACTATGTAACCCTTATGAATATGACCTCGGAGGATTAAAAAGGCCTTATCATTAATGCTATATTTCGAAAAACCTACTCATGTGGAGGTGTTTGATAGAAATTAAAAGTGTATTTTTTATAAAATCCGATAATGTTTAGTTGGCCAGTTTTTAAAAAACCCGCACCACACTCCAACAGATCTCTAACAACAAAATTCTAAGTTTTCGATAAACTGACCATTCGGTGAAATGATCTTTTGATATAATGCACTTTTAGGTAAAGTAATCCTTCGGTGAAATGAACTTTTCGATCAAATGTCCTTTCGATGAAATGAACTTTTCGATCAAATGTCCTTTCGATGAAATGAACTTTTCGATCAAATGTCCTTTCGATGAAATGAACTTTTAAGTGAAGTGACCTTTCGGTGAAATGAACATTTTGGCCAAGTGACCCTTCGGGGAAATGTACCTTTCGATCAAATGTCCTTTCAGTGAAATGAACTTTTAGATGAAGTGACCTTTCGGTGAAATGAACATTTCGGCCAAGGCACCCTTCGGTGAAATGTACCTTTCGATCAAGTGATTTTCGGTCAAGTGACCTTTCGATCAAGCGAACGATACCCAAATTGGTCATGTACAATGTCGAACAGTTGCAGGACACTCCGTGGTAATCGCATACACGGTTCCTTATGTGACATCTCCTATTCGACCAATGAAAAGCATTGTTAAAAAAGGTAGCTCCTGTGGTTATAATCATACCTTTCCTGACTAAAGTTGATGTTTGTTGACAATTTTACAGCTTGATTCAGTATTTTAAATTCGAATATTTTGTTCTATTTTCAACTCGCTGTTAGAAACTCTAATTCAACGATTTCTTATCGTTGTTCAGATAAAAAAAATGTTTTATACTATACAGCATCGTTGAGGAATATTTCTTTAATTTCAGCTTGATATACAGGGTTAGTCATCAGCATTTCGCACTTAGTATGTTTAAAATATTTATTCTAAAATATCCGAGCACCTACATTGGTGGATGAAAACGGATTCGTAAAATTTATCACGAGTGCCTAAAATGTGTGTGGTTTGGAGCACTGCTAGTCAGTGGATAAAAGGATCACTCACGAGAGAGGTACGAGATCACACACACTATAACTCAGATCAGATGGGATATTATGAACATTTACTACACATCAAAACGACATCCGTACCAATCGTAATATTTTTCGGTTTTGCCGGGAAGTACATGACAACACTTTTTCAGCTTATCTGATGAGCAAGTAATTTTCATTAAATTAAATACTGGTTAAAATATTATTTTCGGCAGCTACACATTAAAGCAAAATCTTGTATATTTGGAGCTATTGATTTTATGATTTGTTTTCACCAGATTGCATTTCTCTCACGTGAGAGTTCCTTTAATCCAACTATAGGGAATAGGTATGCCCCAAATCGCACATTTTAGGCACTCATGATAAATTTTACGAATCCATTTTCATCCACCAATGAAGATGTTCAGATATTTTAGAATCAATATATTAAACAGACTAAGTGCGAAATGCTGGTCACTCACTCCGGTTAATAAAGCAGAAATTAAGGAAGTATTCCTCAACGATGCTGTATGGCATACAATATGAAGCATTTTTCTGATCTGAACTACGTTAAGAAACCAGAATTTCTAACAGCAAATTGAAAAAACCAACGAAATATTCGAAGTACTGAATAAAGCTGTAAAATTGTCAACAAATACCCACTTCCGTTAGCGCGCAAGAAATTACGGTCAGAGGATTCATCTTTTCTAACAATGCTTCTCATTGGTCGAACAGGAGACGTCACATAAGGGACCGTAAATTCGATTATCACGGAGTGTCTTGCAACTGTCCAATATTATACATGACCATGTAAATTTTGGCTCGTTCTCTTTAAACTCTTTCTAAACTTAACGCCACATTTCCTCTCTCGACTGAAAGTTTTGCGGCAACCTAAATTGAGGTCAGATGACGTATGAGAAAAACAATATGGGAACTATGTTTACAGTGTATATTCGCTGGCCTTCAAGCTAAGTGGCGTTCTAGCTGACTTTGGTCAGATACTTTCTCGTTTATGTCTTCCTAGTTGATTTCCGTCAAAGTACTGTGTCTTGAATATATTTTGATACATAGATGTTTTGACGTTCGAGTTTTTTAGAATTTGATTGTCATTTTGCTTCGAGCTTACAGTATTCACCTGTTACTAAGTTTTCTATACTTAAAGAGTGTTTCACTCTACGAGTAATATGATGAAGTGTGCTAATCGTTAATGTTACTAGTTTTGAACGAATTAAAAAAGTTCAAATTTCAGTAAGCAGTCTTGCTATTTGCTGGCCGTTCAAGCTAATCAGTGTGTAATTAAGAAATATCTGTGTGGGATATTTAGCTATCCAATGCATCACATAAGACCTACGGAAAGTTTAAATCTAAGCAGTATTCCGACTCACATAATACAACGTTCTAACGTGACTGGCTTTCTTCACAAATAAATAACTAAGAACATTACAAACTCTTGGTTCATGTCTTAAAACTCTCCTTTGTTATTTCTTTATTTTGTGTATTCGTTCACAATTTTGCTTATTCTAACAGATAACTTCGGCGTTTTCTATCGATTTGTGTAGGAGGATAAAGAATTATACTTTCCTAAATCTTTGACTTCGAGTATTCCTTCAATCGTTCTTAAAATTTTCAATCTAACTGTCGAAAACCTTTGAAGAAGATCGCAATCGACATAAAAAATAATATATGTGTGCATTTATTATGCATTTTTATTGGTTCTTTAAATCGCTATGTGAATGATCCACACACATTTCTTCTTCAGATCTCAAATTCCAAAAGGCAGTTTCTGTATTCAGATTCCGTGTTTGAACATTATTTCATTCTGTCGCTTTGCTTAACACAGTCTGTACCATAGCATGAACCACAGCTGGTTTCTTCCAGGACCTGACCTAGGTTGGGGGTGTATCCATAAGCTCTGTTCTAATAAACTAATAGTCGAGTTTTTTTTTTTTTTTTTTGTACGATGCTTTATTTTGAAGATTCGTTTTCTTTAGTAAAGTTCTTTCTTTATGGGATACCAAACAGTTCTTTCGTCATAATGAATTCATCACTCACAGCTTCAATACAACGTTAAGCTACATAATTCTTCAGTTCCGCGCTAGTATGTTAATCTTCATTACCTTCCCTCGAGATTTCTGAGCTTTTCTTTAAATTTACTGTTCACTAGGGATACATTCTTTGTGCTTTGCTGCTACTACTTCATCGTTACTATTCAGCAGAAATGTTTAGAAGAACGAGGAATAATCTTCACCTTCGGTGAAAGTGGTGAAATTTTTCTTATAGCTTAATTTACCAGCATTCATTCATCAACTTATAGTACTATGTATCGGTTCTGGTGCTTCGTTTTATCTGCATTGGGTCGCCATGTTATTCTGGTATTCAGAACAGAAAGCTTTTCCTCGGCAGCGATTGAAATTTATGATATAATAAATACCCGCCGTGCGTCGGTGGGGTACGTTAAGCCGTCGGACCCCAGGTACTGCCCCTCCCCGGGAAAAAATAAGGGCGTCTTCCTCCTCCTTTCTACCTCGCTTCCGTGTCACTTTTCTTATGGGGCCCTCTAGGCCAAATCTCCTAGCTTCCTATTTCTAAGGGTTGTTTAAGACCTGGGGTCAGACACTGCCTTTCTAAAATCCTTTACATATGATCAGATGTGATCTGACCCGCACTATTACACTGATTCTTCTAACAAGGAGAGTCGTACCATACAACAAGATAGTCCCAATTATATTGGATAACTTACAAAACTTCTGTTAACTTGGATCACTTACAAAAGTTCTGTTAAGTTGCCTCACCTACAAAATTTCTGTTAACTTGGATCACTTACAAAATTTCTGTTGCGACTTTCACTTGGATCACTTACAAAATTTCTGTTGCGACCTTAACTTGGGTCACCTACAAAATTTCTGTTGCAACCCTTACTTGAATCACGCATAAAAGTTATGTTGCCACTTTAACTAGGAACGCCTACAAATACCCTCTGATGACCTTAACTTGGATCACCTACAAAAATTCTGTTGAGACCTTAATTTGTATCACCTACAAAAGATCTATTGGACATTTCGTCAGCGCAAAATTAATTTATGGGCATTTACAGTAATTTTGATCAACAAGCTTTCCACTGACTAAGGCGAAAATCTTGCATCATAATTATTTTATAAGCATTTTATTCATGATGGATCAAAATCCATTCCTCTACTCTTTGGCATCGATATTGAACAAAATTATTTTTATTCGCTTCCTCGGAAATTGACCCACAATAAAAATTATTTACATTATTCTTTGCATTTCTTTCCTTAGCCAATGATGTTTCTCTTCAACAAATCACAAGCGAAAGATAAAGACAACCAGAATAAAAAATATGGAATCGGTAGTTTAGTCATAGGGGAATATCTATATCAAGACTGGAAAAGTGATTGGTTTCTTCCAGGACAGTTGTGAATTTCTATCTGGAATTTATTTAAACTAAGATACATTTTTGGAGGATCAGATAATGAATATAACTCCTACTTGACATCTTCAGTTGAATTATCTTCCATGAACCAATATTTTAATACAGTAGCTGCTTTGGTACGACCACACAGGCTCTAGCTACAGGAGAAACATTTATAACCGCCTGGAAGCAGTTCGGGAAAGGAGTTATTTTAATCACAAAACTAATTATTAACTTATCACTGCATAAGATGAGACCAGAGCAGAAGGCATTAATTTTCTGTAATCTAAGCAAAGGAGAAGGGAAGGCAAAACTGTGTCACAACTTAATATTAATACACATGCAACCCACGCTTAACGACACACTAGCGCGGAAAGTAAGATGTTGCAGCCCAAAAAGGCCATTAAAAATTATCGTAAATGAAGTCACTTTCGCTGTTATCGCGGAACGGGAACTGAAAACAGCGATTTAAACAGAGTTTGGTGAGAGTTAATTTAAAAAGAGCGTGCTGTGAAAGTGGAAGAAACGACAATACAGCATTGGAAAACGACAGCATTTTTTTTTACATTTTTTTGTAAACTATGAAAACGTCCAGATGTTTAACAGTAAAACCCAGCTACAGAAAAGGGATTAGAACATTCGTAAATAGTTACTAACTGTGATAATTATATTGATAAACGATCTATAACATTTTATGATGGTGATTCGTTCCTGATGCAACCGAAGCACTCACTTTCGTAGCAAGAAACAAGAAAAGTTTAGTTGGCTTGTTGTCCTCAAGCACTTTTCTACCAAACAGAATTTTAATTCGGTAGATTTCCTCAACCTACATTAAGCAACACTCCCTGTAAAGCATTTTAAATTACAATTGAAAGACTTGCTTGTACTTATTGAATAATAAATGTACTGTACATTCCGTTTTCGCTCAGTTTTCTAAGCTTTCTTTAGAACCACCGCTTTTGACGTTAGGCGGAAAGCAATAACGGGATTTAAAAGCAAGTGGCGCAATTAAATAGATTGAACAAAAAATAATTTTCTCATGCTCGATGCGCTCAACTGCACATAAAAACTTTACTTCAAAAGCAGTGGTTCTAAGTAAGACTAGGTCATCTTTTTCTTGTTAGTGGTTTTGCTTCCTATACTTCTGTACATATTTTCTTCACAATTATTGCGTTCCCAAGGATGAAAATCTGAACATCGATTAAAATAACTTCATATTATAACTTGAAATACTTACTATTTTCTAACACTTAACCGTAATTATATTAAGAATCAATAACTTTTCCTTTGGTGGTGTTGAGACCAGAAAAAATATGGCGCGACCTGTACATTGATGAAGTTAGTAAACAAATGTTGAATTGCTTAATTATGGCTATGTTTTTGAAATACTAAGTCTATCAGACTATAATATGAAGTTATTTTAATCGACGTTCAAATTTTCATCCTTGGTAACGCATTAATTGTGAAGAAAACGTGTACAGAAGTTTGCCCATTAGAAGTATAGGAAGCAATTCACTAGGCGTCCACCTTAATATGTTCAGTTTCACGTCTAGAAAAACAATTCGTCATATATTAAATAGTTTCGCTTTGTAATCACTTCCTAATAATTACGGTTAGTAAAATGTGTAGGTTTTTAAGGATGCAAATTTCAGCTCATGACGCAGCACAAATGACATCAAGTCAAGAAACAGTGAAACTCTAGTAGTCCTAGGCCTTGGCTTCTGGAAAATCGTCCGAGTTGGACCCGGATGAGGCGTGGGTGTTGCACTTTTCTTACCGCCCCCCGACCCCCAGCAGCGGCCCTAAATTAGGAATGAGAGGCTGCTTATAGCCCTTCCATGGTGCTCGTCAAACCCCGAAACAAAAGAAAAAAAAAGGAATTGAAACAAATACTGTTTATGTCACTCGTATAACCTGCCGCTGCGCACATTCCTCAGGCCGTGAAATTCCGGTAAAAGTCGCCAATCATGCGTATCCGAGGTGTTTGTCCTGAGCCGTGATTTTGTACAAAAAAGTAGCGATTCACGGTATGTCTAAGAAGTCCTAAAAAATAAGGAGAGGGAATCTATCATCTTATAAAAAAAACGGTTCTTACGTATTAAACCAAGGACCTCAGCAGAGGCCGATTTTCGCGCAAATCTAATCACGGTAAGTACACGTACAACAGTTTAATATAAAAAAGAAACATATACTGCCTAAATTACACCGGCAAAAGTCAACATATACTGCGTATATACTGCCTAAATTACACATGCGAAAGTCAACACATACTTAACGATAGAAGCACACAGAATGCGAAACAATTAACGATAGAAGCACACAGAATGCAAAACAAACTAAGAACGAGAAACAAAGAATCGAATTATATATCAAATGAAGTTATACGCTGTCTTGGCAATATTCCTATACTCTGAAAAAACTCACTGCCTCTTCCTCAGTGTTTGGTAGATCCCAAATTTCCATCATATTTCCACAAAATGGCGGAAGCCTACTTACTTAAAGAGCATTAACAATTAACGATAAAAGCACACGGAATGCGAAACAAACTAAGAACGAGAAACAAAGAATCGGATGATATATCAAATGAAGTTCTCGCGTGACGTCACGAGTCCATAACGAATTTCGTAACAATGAACGTCCCTGGTCTCTGCTGAGGTCCTCGGTTTAATACGTAAGTACCAAAAAAACTGTGTTTTTTTAAATGGTTTTCTTTTACTTCTAAGTGAATAAAGAGTAAATATTAGGAGCTTTTCAGCATTACCCAAGTTTCGGAGCTAGATTCCATTGTATGCAGTTCCGTAGTTAGACCTGTGGCAGCCACAGGCGTGTTTGACGCCGGGCATCCCACAGCACGTGATGGTCTGAGAGGGCAAATAATATCGCCTTAGTTCCATTGTACTTTCTGTCCAAATGCTCGTAAGAAAAAAAGAGAGAAAAACTTCTTTCCAACTTTTTGCGAATCACTATCTTCGTTTTGTGTTACTTTTTCTTGTTAGTAACGTATTTCTGGTAATTTTCGAAATAAACGACCTATTCTGACAATTACGACGCCGGTTTTTTAAAACTCGAAGTGCCGCAAAAACATTTTTTTTAAGCGGTTTATTATCCGTATTAGCGCATAATCCGCAGAACCTAAATTTATAACTTTTTAGCAGATAATCTGCGGATTATATGACGAAATATTGCAAAGATTTGGTTCAATATATTAAATTTGCTTTGTTACAATGCTCTAGCTGTATCAAAATCAGCAGCACAACGAAAGTACTTTGAGTATTTCCAGTTTTTTAAGAAGTCGTCGTTGTTCTGGGCACAACGGTAGACTTTGCGAATCGTTATCAGTTCTCTATAATCTATTAAAAATTAAGGCGAGTTTTGTGCGTGGGAATATCGTGTGCGTTCACTAAAGGAAGAAATTGCAATACGAAGATAGCCACTTTGGTATTTTTTTCTTGATTCCTGTAGAAGGGAGGTTTCACCAAAAAATTATCCCCTGATAGTCTTTCAATTCTGTGAAATTAGACTATATTGTTAAATTAGCAAAGTAGTGGCTAGTACACATACCGGCCGCAGAATTAAAAAGTGTTATTCGATACCGAGTTGGACCTCTTTTAACCCGAATTACACAGCTCGTACGCGATTTGGCATAGATTCCACAAGGTGTTGGAGAACATCTACGTCTGCTGCATACTAGGCCACCAAACAGTCCTTTAACTGGCTCTGATTTGACGGAAGAGGACTTTGCTCCAGGATCTGTTTTTGTAATGTCCTATTCATTCTCAATGGGGTTCAGATCTGGGGTTTGTGGTGGCCAGGAAAGATGGTGGAAATCGCTGTCAGACTCGCTGAACCACTACTCAACACATTTCGCCATGTGGACAGTGTCGTTCATGAAACAGCTGCCACGTGCTGGACAAAGAGTCAACATTTCTGGATGGACTTCATCAGCAACAATGTTCAGATATTCCTTGAAGGACACCAACCATCCAACAACATCAGGGGACTCCTTTCGTACCAACACAACATACCCCATACCATGACGCCACCTCCAGAACTTTGAGTTGTGTTTAGTAGGTAAACTGGGTCTATTGCTTAATGGGGTTCCCTCCAAACTCTCTACCTACCGTCGGTATAGAACAAGGTGCAACGCGACTAGTCGGACCACATGACTTTGTTTACAGTCTTCCAGTGTCCAATCACGGTGTTCTTGTCACCACTGTAGACAAACCTCTTGGTTCTTCAAAGAAAACACTGGTCTCCGTATCAGCATGCGACTGCCAATACCGATTCCATTGAACTCCCTACGCATAGTTCGATGAGATATCGGTTGCGAACAGCCTTTATTGAATACTTCGGCCAATTGCTGCACACCGGAAGTTCTGTTTCTCCGTACAAGCCTTCTGAGATGACGGCGATTTCGTTCCTGACAGATTGTCGTCGAGCCACTGTTTCGTCTCTGAAACAAACAATGTGGGTCATTTTTCCACTGATTAAAAACCCGGGACATCTCGCCTTCTGAGAAACCAATCAGCTCTGCTGTTTTCAAAATCGTCTCTCCGACCAGACGAGCAGCCACAATATTCCCTTTATGGAATTGCCAAAGATCCTTTGCTTTTCCCATTGTGATCAACACTACTGACGATCACAATCTTAACCCTCTAAGTGGCCAATGTACCTGAAACAAATGTTACGCAAAATTTTCTGCACTCCTCGAACAACAAAGCGTCTGGGTTTTAGAAAACTACATCAAAACAATTGCTTTCCTCCCTCTCGTCGCAGCAGTACTAAATATAAACATGTCACAGGTGATAAGCTCTCTCCTCTAGTCCTTTCTTCTCTGCTTTATGTCCAAAGGCCTGATGGGAAGGACAAGTTGCCCTTACACGAACATCATGCTACTCCGTAGAAACAAATGACCCAAAAACAACTTTCCTTACGTTAGTCATAAAGATGTGAGGTTTTCGTGCTAAGTAAGCGAAGTCACAGAATAAGCCGTATGATGCACGACTTTTCAGATAAAACCTCTCCTTAATATTTAAAAATGATGTTAAAAACAAATTAAAAACATTAAAAAGGGATGAGATCTATCGGTGACTGCGTCGGTTCCTTCATCATGTCATACACACTGAGCAAATGGAAATGAAAAGTTGGGTGACTTAAATACAAAATGAAGATGTGTGACGTGCCTGCCCCACACGACATAAAGGCAGATAGCAGCGATAACGAACGTCCGCGTAGCTTAATTGGTAGAGCGACTTATTCCGGAATGAAGGGACCCAGGTTCGAGCCCGGCGTGGACAAAAATGACGGAGAAATTTACTTCGTTATAGATGTCATAATACAAGTACAATACGCATGTAAAAGAATCAGATTTACATAAAGTGGATACATCAATTTTTTTCATGCGTAGTGTACTTGCATTATGACATCATTCTGTATTTACCCAACTTTTCATTTCCATTGCTCAGTGTGTATGATCTGATGAAGGGACCGACGCGGTCACGGAAAGATCTCGTCCCTTTTTAATGTTTCCTTAACATCATTTTTAAATATTAAAGAGTGGTTTTATGTGAAAATTCGTGCACCAGACGGCTTATCTTGTGGCTTAGCTTACGTTCGTCGCCATTCTTATATTTCTTTCAGCAGGCAATCAGTCAAAAAGGATTAGTGTTAATCATCCTCTAAATGACCACTTCGAATAACATAGCTAAGGGAGAGAAGCGCTTTATGATGCGCAGGTTTACTCGTTACAGTCGCGTTCGGCCCACTCTTCAGTCAGCGAATTGTAGTCCATTCCTCTAACTACGAGTAAATAGAGTTTAATAGTTGACTAGATTACGTTGTGACGCATGTGACCACGATTTTTGCATATATGCCTCGTAAGTGACGCTTATGTACATCTGAATAAAAATTCAGTGGCTGGCGTGTGTAGAAGCGAGCAAACTCTTTAAATGCAAAATTTCCGCCCTGAAAGACATATAATATCCCATTTTCAAGAAGTCGCTGTTTCTAATCAGTTTAGAAGCCGCAAAGCGAGCTCGGTATATTCGCATTCGTTCAGCAGCAAATCTTGCCGTATTTAATGATTTTTTTTTCATTTTTTGGTAAAAAAAAATAGGTTATTTGTTTTCATACTGCTATATCAAATTCTAAGAAAAACAGCGCCTGAATTCGCAAAATCGGAAACTAGAATTGAAAAATCGCTATGCAACATTTTAAGAGTTAAAACAGCGACTCATAATGCTAATTACGGTCACACGGTGGGTTTTTTTTTTTTTTTTTTTTCGTTTTACAGTTCCATTACAATTTCTTAGTATAACAGCGTATGAATTTCCAAAATCTCACTAATAGAAATTAAGAAACTCACAACATTGTGATCACGCGACGGTTGAGGCGCAAACCGCGTTAGCAACGGGTGACGTCATCATAACGGAAATAGTGTTGCGCACCAAGCAGTAGTTTTACTACGATATTTAAGAAAATAGAGGATGACGTCATTTCCCTATTTTGTGTTGCATTTAAAAACGTAGTAAAGGTAAGACTGATGTGAAAATTCATTTTATCGGCGTAAGAAATCAAAATTACGATTTGACAAGCTTTCCCTCATCAACGTATGGCTTTTTCAAGGCTAATAACGTAAAAAAACTGAAATACTAGAACGATTACAATTTAAATATGAGAATGGTCACACGAGACACCTAAAGAAGAATTAAATGAGCAGCGCAGCGTGTTCTGAATGAGAAGTCACGAGATGTGTTAATTTGGCACATGGTATCTTCGAAAGGAAAAACCATTTAGCACTGGATTCAAATTTTTTGCAACTGCAAGGACATGCTGTCATTTTTTTTTTATTAGAGATTCAACAACCACCGTGAGCAACTCAGTGGACTATTAGAAGTCGCGATGCTGTCATTGCAGGCTTCACGGCTGGTGATAATTTCCAGAGATTCTCTGAATGCTGTTGCTTTTGGGTTAGACTAGGGGGCTAATTTATTAATGTCTTCCCATATAGGAACCGTGGGCTTGAAACTTCTCTAGATAGAGCTGTAGATGAGATCTTCCTTCCTTTGCGTCTCTTTTGTGTTCTCTGATTCTGGTTCCAAACGAGCGTTTTGTCATTCCGATGTATTAGCTTTGCATACCATCAGAGTGTGATAGCGGTATGCCATAAACACCAGCTAAGTTGGTAATCGGAGGTCTGTCAGAGGCTCAGCGGAGTAGCTAAAAACAGACAGCGTCTCCCTGTTGTTGCCAAAAATTTAGATCCAGTGCCTAAATGACTTTTCCCCTCAAAACTGCCGCGTGCCAACACATCTCGTGTCTTAACATTCAGGACACGCGGCGCTGCGTATTTAATCCTTCTTTATGTGTCTCGTGTGGCCATTCTCATATTTAAATTGTAATCGTTCTAGTGTTTCAGTTTATTTTACGTTATTAGCCTTGAAAAAGCCATCCGCTGATGAACGAAAGCTTGGAAAATTGCAGTTATTGATTTCTAACGCCGATAAAACAGATTATGACTTTAGTCTAACGTATTTGGTGTATTAATCAGTTCTGCTATTGAAGCAATGATGTTTCACGTTAAAAAAGCATAACATAGGCTTACTTAGGGCGAGGCGGGGACAGATTTCAAGAGAGGGTGCAAAAGTCACTGCTTACAGTCTGATTAAAACTTAAATTTAATCTTTTCCACAACTTTCTGGTACAAGTTTTTCACGCCATACTTTGTAATGTGTCCATTTACAGAATTTGTTTACTATAGCCAGTTTCCGAAGCTTTGGCTGCCTAATATTCGTATTTATTTCTCAATTGCTCACATTAAGGCACGTACTTTGCAAGATAAGGATGCCATTCATAATGTTGAAGTATCTCCGAGGTCTATTCGATAATTACTACGACTGCAAGCCCCGACTTCCTTCTGTATTCTGCCTGATTAATGTGGTGTCCGTATGTCTGAACTCCGAAGCAGTTGGAAAAAGTCGTACAGTCAGTTTGATGATGCCTCTCACATAGATGTGATGTTAATTTTATTTTGTTAAGCAGCGTGTACTCAATGCACAAATCATTAGAAATACCTACCTAATAGAGTGTTGGTTCTCATCTTGCGAGAATAACAGCCTACACACACCAAGGCACCGACTTCATCAGACACAGGAGGGTTTCCGAAGGTAAGGCGAGCCATGTCTCTTGCGGCATTGAGACAGGATACAAGGATCTGATGTTTCGCTCCAAGGCATTCCAGAGAACTTCCACAGGATTTAAATACGGGGACCTTGGGAACCACTGGATAGTTCCAAACTTAAATAAGTGTTCCTCGGGACAAGCTTGCGTTGTTGCGACCCAGTGGTATGGTGCGTTGTGCTGTGAACAGACCATCGCCCACAGGAAGAGAGAGGGCCGTGAAAGCGTATAAGTGATAAGCCAGCACATGCTAATGACCTCTCCAGACACAGTAAGGGACCTAATGTATGCCATGAGAAGGCTCTCCAAACCATCGCAGAGCCACCACCGCCTTGAATACAGCCGCCCTGCCATGAAAGGCAGATGGACTCATGCCGTTAACGCCACACTAACACCACACGACGCGGCGTCACTCTACAATGCTCCGGTGTTTATAATCCCAGCACCAAGCAAGGCGTTATGTCTGGTGACGAGCAGTCAACAGAGGCACAGGACTAGTGCGTCGGCCCCCGTAGCGGAGGGTGCGTATGGTTCGCCGTACTGTTCTTTCGCTGACGCTGCTTGTGGCTCGGACATTTAACCTGGATGTGATTTGAGCCACCGTTGCTAAGCGGTCGGTCTGCATGAGCCTGGATAGTCTAAATCTGCAACGGTCATCAGTGGCGAGTGCTTGCTCTCTGGACACTGGCACGTCCGTCGATAGTATACTCGCGGTACACCCTTGATACGGCTCCCCCGGGAACTCTAGTGTTCTTAGCACTTGGGCGATAGAATGGCCCATCTGTCTTGCGCCGACAATGCGTCCACAATCAAAGTTGTTCAGATCACCGGGTTTACCCATGTTCTTCGATTGCGATATACTATTGAAAAGCCGGTCTATCCGCCTATTTATCACCTGGGTTCGGTTTGGGTCTGTTAGACTACGCATTACTGCAGCCCATGAAAACTGTCCATCACTCCTATCTCTAATGTTTTGTCTTCTGACAAGTGAGTGTGTATTTATCTGGATATTTGTGTATATGCGTATGTTTAAGATAGCAGGGCAGATGGTTGCGCAATATTATTCGGTTTCTCAAAATAATACGACTATGCTAATAATCTGAAATTTCTTGGCGTAGAATAGAAATAAAACTTTCCAAGCTTTCGCGCATTAACCAGACGGCTTTTTCAAGTAAGGTAGACAGTTAGCTGTCTCAACCAGATGGCTTTTTAAAGGAAGGTAGAGAGTTAGCTGTCTCAACCAGATGGCTTTTTCAAGGAAGGTAGAGAGTTAGCTGTCTCAACCAGATGGTTTTTTCAAAGAAGGTAGACAGTTAGCTGTCTACCTTCCTTGAAAAAGCCATCTGGTTGATGTGCGAAAGCTTGGAAAGTTTTATTTCTATTCTACGCCAATAAACTTCAGATTATTAGAATACATCAACCAGATGGCTTTTTCAAGAAACGTAAACAGCTAACTCTCTACCTTCCTTGAAAAAGTCGTCTGGTTGAGACAGCTAACTGTCTATCTTCCTTGAAAAAGCCGTCTGGTTGAGACAGCTAACTGTCTACCTTCCTTGAAAAGACATCTGGTTGATGTGCGAAAGCTTGGAAAGTTTTATATCTATTCTACGCTAAGACATTTCGGATTATTAGTATAGTCATACTACACTGCTGGCCACACAAAATGCAACACCAAGAAAGAAGCATCCGATTGGCTTGAAATTCGCAGCATGCATCGCCAACGAGAGGACATGAAAACGATTAGCATTGCAGGGCATATGCAAATCATCTGCGCCCGGCACACCACCGAGAAGCACTGTAAGAAGAGTGCACAGAAGGCGGGGTGTAAGTAATGGAAGTGTGTTGTGCTGCCGGACATGTGCGTCGGAAGCTTCCTGATGCCTCGTCGCAGAATGCGGCAGTCATTCCAGCACGTTTTGGAGCTCGACAGAGGACGAATAGTGGTTTATCGCGACAGCGGTTTATCGTACCGAGACATATCGGCACCCGTGTGGGACGACATCCAGCAACAGTGAGGCGAGTATGGATACCGTGGGTGCAGGAGGGACGGGCGGACCGACGTGAGTGGTTGCCGCAGCCGCATCACACCACCGAACGAGAGGACCGGCATGTTGTGCAGCGGGCATTGACGGCTCGCACCGCCACATCACGAACGTTAGCGCAGGAATTAGGGTGTGTTGCGCAACAACCTGTGTCACCACGTACCATTCGACGTCGTCTGCAGGAGCGGGGACTTGTCGCTCAGCGCCCATTGTTCCGATTACCATTGACGTTACACCACCGGCGAGTGCGGCGGCATCGGGCCGTTGAACGCCGCACCTGGACTACCGAATGGCACGACATTGTCTTCTCCGACGAATCCCGCTTCTGCCTGCAACACCACGATAGTCGGATCCGAGGGTTGTGGCACCGCGACGAGAGTATATGACGCCTGCACTATGCATCGCATCACTATACTGGTCCGTCGCCTGGCGTTATGGTTTGGGGCGTAATTGGATATGACACCCTCACCCCTCTGGTACGCATCGCCGGTACACTCAAAAGCTACCGCTACATCTCCGACGTTTTGGAGACTGTAGTCCTCTCTTACATGCAGGACCTCACAGCGTCCACGTTTCAACAGGACAATGCGCTCCCGCACGTGGCACGCATCGTGCAACAATTCTTCACGGCCCACCAGGTGTCACTGCTGCCGTGGCCCCCTGTTCTCCCGATATTTTGCCCATCGAACACGTCTGGTCGCTGATCAGCAACAGAGTGGCCCAGCAAGCACCACCCGTGGCTACGCCTGATGAACTGTGGAAACGTGTGGAAGCAGCCTGGACCGACTTGCCCCAAGCCCACATCCAAAGCCTCTTTCGTTCGATGCCGCGGCGTGTACCAGCCGTTATTGCCAGCCATGGGGGCCACACGAACTATTGATGTCTGCGTGTTCCGCAAGTCGCACGGCCTGTAAGCTCAATCGTTTCATCTTTGTATCTGTTGTTATGTGTCCAATAGATCTGGCTTTGCTATCTCGTGTCCTTCTTGGTGTTGCATTTTGAGTACAATTGGTGTAAAATTATTTGGTTTGCCCGGGGGCAGAAATTCCTGGTTACCCCTCTGAATCATGGAACCACAAGTTCTTTCTTCTCCTCTTGATCTTTCAACACAAAGCCGTATTGTATAGTGGCACATGAACAACTGTGTGTAGCACTATGAAAAATTTACTAGATGCCAAAGATTCAATGGTCGGAGTCACCAAGTTTGAAGAACAGAACAAAGAAATACTGTTTTGAAACAAATACTACCAATAAAGGTAATATTAAAAATTGTTTAATGAAGTGTTTTTGTTTTCATAGTTATCTCAGTCTCTGTTAAAAATGCGAGTTTCCAAAAGTCGTAATCCGAGATTTGAAAGCAGGAACCTCTAATGCTTTGTAAATATAATTTACTAGATGAGTTATGTTTAAACTAAGGAATTTTTATGAAAGACATAGCGTATGTTGAATTTACGAATAAAATGAAATTATGTGTTCTTGAACATTTTCTTAAAATCTTATACGCTTCCGAATTAATATCATTCGTGTTAAGTCTCTGGGCCGTAAATAAGTTTACTTGTTTTTACAGACATAAATTTTTTGAGCTATATATCGAAATTCGGCATCCGCTACCTCTTATTAGGGGTGTTTTACCACTTTGCTTATATGACAAACCAGTTTTGAAATGTTCGTTGAAAAACATAGGAAAAGTTTTACTTCTTGACTGTAAAAATATTTCTCTAGTTATGGCAGCTTGCTTTGGAGGAAAAGAAAGATGGCAGCATTTCTTCGCTGCAAAATAAAGAAATAAAGTTGTATGAAAAAAAAAGAAGGAAAGAAAAATATTAGTACGAACCGACTGAATAATTGTATAGGGAAATTGTGGAAGAAAAATCAGTTGAACAAAGCGAAGGAAGAAACCCTGAAAATAAATGCTCACGGTTTTTCAGGAAACTTGTGCGTTTTGGATCACAACATTTGCATAAGCTTTACAGCGCAACTCCTAATTTACCTCTCGCCGTTTTCTTTTCCTTTTTTATACTTTTCATATTTTTGCAGCATTTTTTATGAGAATCTTCTTTATCTTGTGTCGTAGCGAAACTAATCTACGCTGTTTCGGATTTAATTTCCGTGTGGAGTCATATGTTGACACAGGCACAGATCACGTGAAGACAGCAGCCGCAGTCCCGGAACCCTTTTCATTGGTACACACACACATATGAGGCTTCTAATGAAAATCCCCTTTGACCGCAGATAAATCACAAGAAGATGGATGGATATTTTTCACACTGCCAGACAGAGCTTAATTTTTAAGGTGTTTGAGAAATACATGTTTCCCGTAAGAGCGAACCGACGCCTGCTGAAAAGTAATTAAGAGAGGGAAATTGATTTTTCTACCTAAGGTAAAAGCTGCGAGCCCATATTTTTACATGTAAACAGTTAAATTAACGCGTCTAATAAAATGAGCAACTATCCAAGCATCTAAGAGCAGCCTAATGAAACGCGTTAACTACATACGAAACTCAATCAAAAAGTCTTTGCAAACAGTTTTTTTTATTTAACATGTACAATTGTTTGGGGCATCTCAAATTGGATATATTTTACAAGAGATGAACACGAAGGCAATACTTTTAAAAATGGATACTGCTTTCATTTTTGAAAATACACCCTTATGTTCGTGGTTTAACAACCACCAACTAATCCGTCCAAATTTTAGGGCCATGTTATTCTGGGTTTATTAATTTGAGAGTGAGGTAACCATGTTTAATATCATCTAAATTAAAATCATTCCCGTTATTCGTCAGTTCTTATGCAGCTACTGAGCTCATGTCATGCAGGGTCCTGCACACTGTACTGGTGCTAACATCAGTCGTAATAGTCTCACATATGACTGTGGTATCCCACGTTATGCATCATCCAGCATGCTGTACTGGTGCAAACACCGGTCTCAATAGTCTCGCATAGGGCTTGACTGTGGTATCCCAAATCGTGCCGCATTCTTCTCAGTACACTGGTGCTAACATCAGTCCTTATAGTCTCACACATGGTTTGACTGTGGTAACCTATGTCGTGCAGCGTCCTTCTCACTCTAAGGTGCTAACATCAGTCCTTATAATCTCACATAGGGTTTGACTATGGTAACTCATGTCATGCAGGGTCCTGCACACTCTACTGGTGCTAACATCAGTCGTAATAGTCTCATATATGACTGTGGTATCCCACGTTATGCGGCATCCAATATGCTGTACTGGTGCAAACACCGGTCACAACAGTCTCACATAGGGTTTGACTGTGGTACCCCATGCCGTTCTGCATTCTTCTCACTACACTGGTGCTGACATCAGTCCGATCGTCTCACAAAGGGTTTGACTATGATAACTTATGTCATGCAGAGTCCAGCAAACTCTACTGGTGCTAACATCAGTCCCCATAGTCTCATATATGGTTTGACTATGGTAATCCATGTCAAGCAGCGTACTGCATACTGTGATGGTACTAACATTAGTCCCAGTAGTATCACATACGGTTTAAGTGGGATAACCCATGTCATGCAGCGCCTTACGCACTGTACTGCTACTATAATTAGTCCCAATAATCTCACATAGGGTTTGACTATGGTAATTCATGTCATTCAGGCAGAGTCTTGAACACAGTACTTGGGCGAACACCGGTCCCAATAGTCTCACGTAGTGTTTGACTGTGGTAGCCTATGTCGTGCAGAGTCTTGCGCACTGTACTCGTGCTAGTATCAGTCCCAAATGTGTCCTATAATATTTGCGTAATTTGAGACAATGTTGATATTCGCACATTAGACATCGATTTTCACTGGATGCAATGGCTTTTCATGGATGGCTTGGCGATTATCATTGGCCCACACCCGTATATTTTGCGAGTGTGCATAACCGGATAAATGGAACCATGTTTCATCAGTAAAGCATATTATGTCCACCAGGGCGGGTTTTTTGGTGTAAAATTTGGCAAACCATTGGAAATATGCAATCGGTTTGCACAATCCGGTGGCTGTAACTCGTTCACAGCCGTCGTACGGTACGACTTAATCTTCGCCTGTTTGACTGCTCTTTGGCATGTCGAATATCTCTTGGGATAGCCGCTGAATAGATTTTCCTGGGGATGCCAATAACAGCTGCTTCACATCCTCTATTGTGTCCTCCGCCATCTGGGGTCGTCCGCCCTTATGCGGAAGACTCCAGATGGCGGAGGGCACAATGAAGGATGTACATACCAAGGAGGATGTTTATACCAGGCTTCTCGTTCTCTCCAGCTTCTTTGCCAATTTGTAAATGGTGGTTCTGGTGGGTGGTTTACGTCCACAAATTTTCTTCAGAAACTCCTTTTGACATTGTTTGAAGGAACCGGTTACTCAGTACTGACGCACAATGAACACCCGCTCTTCAATTGAGTACACCATCTTCATTTAATCTCCTCGCTTAAACTTTCTGCGGAGAAATGCTATTCCCCAACCGCTACTAGACAGATGGCGCGTCAATTCCTCGCCACCCAGCTGCCGGGGAGACATTTTATTCACAGATAATGCATGTCGATTGCTTCGTTAGGGACTAAAGAACCGCTCCGTTCGGGTTTCACACTCATCATATATTCCCCATCGCATATATTCCAGATGATAAGTCTTCAGTCCCGAGTGAATCACCCTCTACCTTTTAAGTAACCTGGTATGTAGCATTTTTTTAAACTTCCGATCTATGGTAGCTCACTTTTAGTGTTTGTTGGTTGGCAAGTCACTCCTTAAACATTACCTTCGTACCATCAGTTGTATCACTGGACTTCGTGCTGTTCATAAAGCTCATAAACAAATCTTTATTACACAGTTAGCTAAATTAGGCGACCTAACGGCCAGAAGAGATAAGTCTTTGAAATCACTTACAAGAAAACGGTCTTCATTTTTGTAACTTCACGACACTTCAGGAACACAACGTATCAACAAAGGATCTCATCACCACAATTCACAATATTGAACCTCTGTTGACTGAGGTTTGATGTATTAACATCTAATATACTAATTACAACTAACTGCTACTGTCATCAATCAGTAGCACGCCACAACATTACACCATACTTTTCGCTGCTTGCTCCAACATTATATCATGTCCACACGCACTGTGACCTCAAGACTGGTGCCACAAAACATTCAGTGAGCGAGAGAAACATAACGTTATGGATGAAACGCTTGAAGAGGATTAACACAAAATTTACATAGAGAAAGAAACTAAAAATGAAAGTTAAATTAGAGTACACTTCAGACACTTTTAGAGAGATAATAGTTAGCCATGTTATGCCTATACGTCTCTGCACAGGGAACAGTCCCATTTTACTCACCCCTGATTTCTGCGTTGTACATTATATGCAGGGCTGGATTAAGTTCTTAGTGGACACCTAATCTAAGACATTTGAGTGGGCCCCACAGAACTTATGACGGGGAGTCATTATGAAGTCCGTTAAAACACGCTGTAGCAGTACGCTTGAGGTAATTAATGCACTAGGTATTAATTAGTATTGTATACTTCTCTTAGTGCATCTTTTCTAATGATTTAGTATTGTATACTTCTCTTAGTGCATCTTTTCTAATGATTTAGTATTGTATACTTCTCTTAGTGCATCTTTTCTAATGATTTATTATTGTATATTTTTCTTAGTGCATCTTTTCTAATGATTTAGTATTGTATACTTCTCTTAGTGCATCTTTTCTAATGATTTAGTATTGTATACTTTTCTTAGTGCATCTTTTTTAATGATTTAGTATTGTATACTTTTCTTAGTGCATCTTTTCTAATGATTTATTATTGTATATTTTTCTTAGTGCATCTTTTCTAATGATTTAGTATTGTATACTTCTCTTAGTGCATCTTTTCTAATGATTTAGTATTGTATACTTTTCTTAGTGCATCTTTTCTAAGGATTTAGTATTGTATACTTCTCTTAGTGCATCTTTTCTAATGATTTAGTATTGTATACTTCTCTTAGTGCATCTTTTCTAATGATTTAGTATTATATACTTCTCTTAGTGCATCTTTTCTAATGATTTAGTATTGTATACTTCTCTTAGTGCATATTTTTTGCTATGCAATGTAAAGTCACAGGGGACTTCGACCATTAACGGTTCCACGTACAAATTGGGAGTTGTGGGTGGATAGTAGTGCAAAAGGTGAAACTATCTCGCCGACTCCACTGTACTCAGCGACATGGAGCCTTTACCCTTGGTGAGTCACTGGCCTGAAATCTGTTCTTTTTCCAGCCTTTGTTTCTGACCAAGTGGAAGTCATGCGAAACAAAAGTAAAACTATTTTATAAACCTCTCTCTTATTTGCCCAGACATGTCTCCCGGGTCCTTGGCCATGGTGGGCTCCAAGGCTATGCCTGTAGACCCCCCTTAATCCGGCCCTGATTATATGGAATGTGAGACCAACTATCAATAAGTCGTCACTACCGACTTATTGATAGTTGGTCTCACATTCCATTCTATGTCATATTTTTCAATTGCTTGCTTTATATTATTCTGTCTTGAAATTGGTGCGGACGCGCCTGTGGCGCAGTGATCTAAGTAATGGTTTCTGATCATTTGTCGGAGATGGGGTTGAGTTCGAATCCTGGATGAGGCATGGATGGAGTGTTTGTCTCTCTCCCTTCCCTGGAGCAAGTGTCCTTAAATCAGGGACGAGCAACCCATTCAGTTGCTCACAATGGTCGTTAATCCCCCCTAAGCCCCCACCCCCCGCCAAAACCCATCACTTTTGTAAATAGTTAATGCAAGTACATAAATATTTGATGTCAGTTATTAGCAAATATCTGTGTAAAGTAGAATCCTGCCTACAGGGAAAGTATCCTTTGACACTCCAGAATTTGGGTATTATCTAGATTTTCTCTAATATGAATTTGTTCTTTTAGTTTAATCTTTTACACCTCTTACAGCTTGCATTGACACTCCAGAATTTGGGTGTTATCTAGATTTTCTCTAATATGAATTTGTTCTTTTAGTTTAATCTTTTACACCTCTTACAGCTTGCATTGACACTCCAGAATTTGGGTATTATCTAGATTTTCTCTAATATGAATTTGTTCTTTTAGTTTAATCTTTTACACCTCTTACAGCTTGCATTGACACTCCAGAATTTGGGTATTATCTAGATTTTCTCTAATATGAATTTGTTCTTTTAGTTTAATCTTTTACACCTCTTACAGCTTGAATTGACACTCCAGAATTTGGGTATTATCTAGATTTTCTCTAATATGAATTTGTTCTTTTAGTTTAATCTTTTACAGCTCTTACAGCTTGCATTGACACTCCAGAATTTGGGTATTATCTAGATTTTCTCTAATATGAATTTGTTCTTTTAGTTTAATCTTTTACAGCTCTTACAGCTTGCATTGACACTCCAGAATTTGGGTATTATCTAGATTTTCTCTAATATGAATTTGTTCTTTTAGTTTAATCTTTTACAGCTCTTACAGCTTGCATTGACACTCCAGAATTTGGGTATTATCTAGATTTTCTCTAATATGAATTTGTTCTTTTAGTTTAATCTTTTACAGCTCTTACAGCTTGCATTGACACTCCAGAATTTGGGTATTATCTAGATTTTCTCTAATATGAATTTGTTCTTTTAGTTTAATCTTTTACAGCTCTTACAGCTTGCATTGACACTCCAGAATTTGGGTATTATCTAGATTTTCTCTAATATGAATTTGTTCTTTTAGTTTAATCTTTTACAGCTCTTACAGCTTGCATTGACACTCCAGAATTTGGGTATTATCTAGATTTTCTCTAATATGAATTTGTTCTTTTAGTTTAATCTTTTACAGCTCTTACAGCTTGCATTGACACTCCAGAATTTGGGTATTATCTAGTTTTACTCTAATATGAATTTGTTCTTTTAGTTTAATCTTTTACAGCTCTTACAGCTTGCATTGACACTCCAGAATTTGGGTATTATCTAGATTTTCTCTAATATGAATTTGTTCTTTTAGTTTAATCTTTTACAGCTCTTACAGCTTGCATTGACACTCCAGAATTTGGGTATTATCTAGATTTTCTCTAATATGAATTTGTTCTTTTAGTTTAATCTTTTACACCTCTTACAGCTTGCATTGACACTCCAGAATTTGGGTATTATCTAGATTTTCTCTAATATGAATTTGTTCTTTTAGTTTAATCTTTTACACCTCTTACAGCTTGCATTGACACTCCAGAA
Source organism: Macrothele yani (assembly GCA_039090855.1). Lineage (NCBI taxonomy): Eukaryota > Metazoa > Arthropoda > Arachnida > Araneae > Macrothelidae > Macrothele > Macrothele yani. The sequence goes on along the minus strand of CM077025.1, from coordinate 152,198,681 downwards.
TTTGGGTATTATCTAGATTTTCTCTAATATGAATTTGTTCTTTTAGTTTAATCTTTTACAGCTCTTACAGCTTGCATTGACACTCCAGAATTTGGGTATTATCTAGATTTTCTCTAATATGAATTTGTTCTTTTAGTTTAATCTTTTACAGCTCTTACAGCTTGCATTGACACTCCAGAATTTGGGTATTATCTAGATTTTCTCTAATATGAATTTGTTCTTTTAGTTTAATCTTTTACAGCTCTTACAGCTTGCATTGACACTCCAGAATTTGGGTATTATCTAGATTTTCTCTAATATGAATTTGTTCTTTTAGTTTAATCTTTTACAGCTCTTACAGCTTGCATTGACACTCCAGAATTTGGGTATTATCTAGATTTTCTCTAATATGAATTTGTTCTTTTAGTTTAATCTTTTACAGCTCTTACAGCTTGCATTGACACTCCAGAATTTGGGTATTATCTAGATTTTCTCTAATATGAATTTGTTCTTTTAGTTTAATCTTTTACAGCTCTTACAGCTTGCATTGACACTCCAGAATTTGGGTATTATCTAGATTTTCTCTAATATGAATTTGTTCTTTTAGTTTAATCTTTTACAGCTCTTACAGCTTGCATTGACACTCCAGAATTTGGGTATTATCTAGATTTTCTCTAATATGAATTTGTTCTTTTAGTTTAATCTTTTACAGCTCTTACAGCTTGCATTGACACTCCAGAATTTGGGTATTATCTAGATTTTCTCTAATATGAATTTGTTCTTTTAGTTTAATCTTTTACAGCTCTTACAGCTTGCATTGACACTCCAGAATTTGGGTATTATCTAGATTTTCTCTAATATGAATTTGTTCTTTTAGTTTAATCTTTTACAGCTCTTACAGCTTGCATTGACACTCCAGAATTTGGGTATTATCTAGATTTTCTCTAATATGAATTTGTTCTTTTAGTTTAATCTTTTACAGCTCTTACAGCTTGCATTGACACTCCAGAATTTGGGTATTATCTAGATTTTCTCTAATATGAATTTGTTCTTTTAGTTTAATCTTTTACAGCTCTTACAGCTTGCATTGACACTCCAGAATTTGGGTATTATCTAGATTTTCTCTAATATGAATTTGTTCTTTTAGTTTAATCTTTTACAGCTCTTACAGCTTGCATTGACACTCCAGAATTTGGGTATTATCTAGATTTTCTCTAATATGAATTTGTTCTTTTAGTTTAATCTTTTACAGCTCTTACAGCTTGCATTGACACTCCAGAATTTGGGTATTATCTAGATTTTCTCTAATATGAATTTGTTCTTTTAGTTTAATCTTTTACAGCTCTTACAGCTTGCATTGACACTCCAGAATTTGGGTATTATCTAGATTTTCTCTAATATGAATTTGTTCTTTTAGTTTAATCTTTTACAGCTCTTACAGCTTGCATTGACACTCCAGAATTTGGGTATTATCTAGATTTTCTCTAATATGAATTTGTTCTTTTAGTTTAATCTTTTACAGCTCTTACAGCTTGCATTGACACTCCAGAATTTGGGTATTATCTAGATTTTCTCTAATATGAATTTGTTCTTTTAGTTTAATCTTTTACAGCTCTTACAGCTTGCATTGACACTCCAGAATTTGGGTATTATCTAGATTTTCTCTAATATGAATTTGTTCTTTTAGTTTAATCTTTTACAGCTCTTACAGCTTGCATTGACACTCCAGAATTTGGGTATTATCTAGATTTTCTCTAATATGAATTTGTTCTTTTAGTTTAATCTTTTACAGCTCTTACAGCTTGCATTGACACTCCAGAATTTGGGTATTATCTAGATTTTCTCTAATATGAATTTGTCCTTTTAGTTTAATCTTTTACAGCTCTTACAGCTTGCATTGACACTCCAGAATTTGGGTATTATCTAGATTTTCTCTAATATGAATTTGTTCTTTTAGTTTAATCTTTTACAGCTCTTACAGCTTGCATTGACACTCCAGAATTTGGGTATTATCTAGATTTTCTCTAATATGAATTTGTTCTTTTAGTTTAACCTTTTACAGCTCTTACAGCTTGCATTGACACTCCAGAATTTGGGTATTATCTAGATTTTCTCTAATATGAATTTGTTCTTTTAGTTTAATCTTTTACAGCTCTTACAGCTTGCATTGACACTCCAGAATTTGGGTATTATCTAGATTTTCTCTAATATGAATTTGTTCTTTTAGTTCAATCTTTTACAGCTCTTACAGCTTGCATTGACACTCCAGAATTTGGGTATTATCTAGATTTTCTCTAATATGAATTTGTTCTTTTAGTTTAATCTTTTACAGCTCTTACAGCTTGCATTGACACTCCAGAATTTGGGTATTATCTAGTTTTACTCTAATATGAATTTGTTGCTTTAATTTAATTTTTTACAGCTCTTACAGCTTGCACAGGAAAGTTGAGTTACCCGTCTAATCAATCCATCCCTCTCCGGTGACGCATTGGTCTATGTGATGGCTTTTGATTATTCGTCCGAGATTGATCCGGGTTCGAATCCCGGTGAGGCAGGGATGTTGTTTTTGTCTCACGGCACTGGCTCTCCTACTTCCCTGGAACCAGTAGTCTTAAATTAGAGACGGGCGACTGCTTATATCCCAGTGAGTCGCTTGCGGTGATCGTTAAACCATATATAAAAAAAGAAATTGGTGCTTTTAAATATGTGACGTACTACAGAGGTAAAGCTGGTGCCAAGTCAACAAATCTATAGCGATACATTCTGTCTGTGTAACTTAGTTGGGAGAGCAACTTACTCCGAAGTGAGGGGAGTACGGATACGATCTCTGTCGTGGACAAATTTGTGTTTTCACAAATAGGTCATGGCCCTTGAGCTATTAAACTTGCCCAGCTAATAGTATCTCAGTTGTTATCGCACGTCTTTGCGGGAAAGAAGAACTGGATCAAAATCTTCAAAAGAAATAAATAATTTCTTGGGAAAAATGTAGAAACCTATCATGGCGGTGGATTGTGTGCATTTACACAGTCATTTTGTTTCTAATCTAAAGCTGTCTGTTCCAACTTAGTGCTCAATTACAGCTTAAAACTTCTTATTAACTTTATTCATTGCTCAAAGTTTTCTCATTACGTCGGATAAATGGAGTCACAAATTATTATCTGTCGTACAGATGAATAGTTCATTTATTCCATTCTTGTGACATAGATGGTCGGTGTGAAAATGACAGCTCCGGAAGTGGTATGTAGCAGATAAGACGTCTCCCTGGGTGTTTGACATTTAATGGACTTCCAAATGGATACTGTCTGCGAAGTGTCATCGGTGGTTGTTGACGATGAGCTCTTGATTGTAAGAGGAAAGGCCTTCCGTATCCTGCAGACGTGTAGGCTGTCTTAATATCCACTTCTGTTCCCCTCTATATGTATCTCTTTGAACGAAGGGAATGAATGACTTGTGATAAACCTCAAATCACTAGAAATTGGGAAACAGAGGGAGTGGTTTGGAAACAGCTGTTTGTAAGATATGCGAAATATTCAATCCCGAAAACTCATTATCGCTTCTCCTGCTCGGAGAGTGATGGGGCGTCACTGGATTTCGACTGCAACGAAAATGCTAAATCAGGCATCCGCCCCGTCTTCACTGAAATTCAAAATAAAGCCATGGACTCTGAATAGGTTAAGTCGCTCGGTCTTTGCTTCTCCTCTGACGATTGGATTTTTTTAATGTCATCTGACAAAGAAAATAGGAAAATGATAATATAGTAACACCTGATATGAAGAAAGGTTTTCAAAATTTGCACCTGACACATACACACACACCAACGCATTGTGGCGTATACTAGAACTTAGCTTTTTTTTTCCTTTTTGTTACTTTCCCAATGTTAATTTTGAGTTCGTTCTCCTTTTATGTTTTCAATCTGAACGTTATAATTTCTCACTGAAGTTTATGTGGCAACAATCTTGAGGTCAAGAGTATATGACGTGTTCATGTCTTACAAGCTAAGAACGCTGTATAAAACATGTGGTGCGAGCAATGTAAAACGATTTGGGGCCGCGGGTGGCCTAGTGGGCAACGTTCGTGACTGCCACGGAAAGGACCTCAGGTTCGATCCCAGCAAGGTACGAACGCTCGAACCACTAAATATCCGCCGTGTGTCGGATGGGCACGTTAAGCCGTCGGACACCGGGTACTGCCCCCCGGTAATAAATAAGAGCGTCTTTCTCCCCCTTTCTACTTCGCTTCCGTGTCACTTTCCTATCAGGCACTCTAGCCCAAATCTCCTAGCTTCCTATTTCTAAGGGCTGTTTAAGACCTGGAATTAGACACTCCTTCCTAAAATCCTCTACATCTGATCTGATCTGATCTGATCTGATGTAAAACGATTAGTACCGTTTCGTTCTGTATTGACGTACAGTACCTCTTTCCGACTATTATCGGTAAAGGTTTTGCTTTTACGTTTATTGTGAATGGAGTGTTATTAGTTATTATTATCCTGTGCCAAAAACGAGCTTCGATGAAGAATAAAGCTAAGTTCTGTTACTGTAAGTAGTAATTCTTTATAGATTCTTTAAGTGATTTTTCAGTGTCCTTAAGCTACCCAGGGTTTTACTTAAAGTAAATTACTTAGATCAACAAGCTTCTCGTGTTTTTAAGTTGAATTGACTTTGCACGCACAGTCGTGGCCAAAAGTCCTGTACCAGTAGTCCGAAAGTCAATTTTTGAAGTTTAATGGTAAAGTCAAAATTACATATTATACATCATTTTAAAGGAGATGTTATGCTGAATTCAAATATTTCTACAGAATGCAATTACCAGTAATAGAAGTATAGTTACAAGCAAAGGTACAGCGTCTAATCATAGAAAGCAAAGACTAGTGGAATTTGTGAAATCAGTGTACAATGCATTTGACGTAAAATTACGGTACAGTACATTATTGAAACTTGCAGGACACTTGAAATAACTTACCAACAAGCAAAATACGTTTTAATATTTAATTAGATAACCACGGTTTCTTAGTAACAAGTGCACCTTCTTGGCATGGAACTAATGAGTTTCTCTAGTTGTCCATTGGTGATAACACGGGGCAATACGAACCTTACAGACTCAATTAATGTTGTTTTAGATGTGGGTCCCGGTTGACAGATCTTTTGCTTCAATCTCACCCACATATTCTCTATGGAATTAAGATCCGGTGACTGTGCCGGCCACTAAAGTTTTCTTCTAACTTTTCGCTTAAACCACTCGTCAACTAACTTTGACCAATGACATGGCGCGTTATCGTCATGAAAGATAAAATTCCGCAAACCCATGTCTTGTGCAGATAGTAGCAGTTTGGACTCCAAAATATCCACATATTTCGATTCATTCAATGCGCCATCAACAATGTGTAGACGGCCAACACCACTGGCTGAAATACAGGACAATAACATTACCGAATGTGGGTGCTTGATTGTTGGCTGGGTGCAGCATGCCTTATATCTTTCACCAGCCCGACGACGTACATACGTATTTCCATTATTAGCGGAAATAGTAAGTGGTTTCATCACTGAAAATAATATTTTTCCATTCATCAACAGTCCAATTCTTGTGTGCCTTGGCCCAAGCAATTCTTTTGAGCCGTTTCTGTTCAGTAAGGAAAGGTTTTCGTGCAGTCAGTCCCATTTTCTTGTAGCCTAGGAGGAACTGTACGTGCAGATGCAATAATGCCTACTCAGTGCACAGCCTTCGTTGACCTGTTCTTTTTCTGTTTCTAACACATCCAGTTTCTGCAACGCTTTTAATGTTGTGCAAAACAGTGGAATGATCACAGCCACATTTAACAGCAATTTTACGACTACTGAATCCAAGTTCATACAAAGTAATAATTTTTGCCCTGGTTTGAAGAGGCAGGACCAATTTTTGGGTCTTTGACATTCATAAATTTAAATATCACCAGGAATTCTGCATAACCTTCCGTCAACTGACTACAAGCTGCTGCGTTCTAAGTCCGCAGACGATTCTACATCATTTTACATCTCACTAGCGGACTTCTGAGAAAGCTATAGTGGATTAGAGGGGCGCGAACGCTTTTTCAGAACTGGATTTGTGTTTCCTCACTTGCACATTTTTGCTTGTAACTTCACTTCAATTACTGGTGATAACATTCTGTAAACATATTTGAATCCAGCGTAAAATTTCATTTAAAATGATGCATAATATATATTCCTGACTTTATCATTACGTTGTATAAGTTGACTTAAAACATCAAAAATTGACTTTCGATCTACTGGCGCAGGACTTTTGTCCACGATTGTATGTTATACATCTTAAATGAAAATCCTCCAAATACGTGGCGACAGTGAATAAATAAATACATCGCTCTTTCCACGTTCCAGAAACACACAGCAACCGAAAAATTGTTTTTCAGCCGCCGCTGTGGAACTGAACCACAGAACTCTCGATATCTAGCCGAGTGCGTTACATTTACACTACGGTGGCCAACAATCCACGGTGCTATGTGTATTTTTAAGTCAGCTTCTGACATCGTAAATCCGTAAGATGGTCTCAGATACTGAGACGTCTCCATCTGGTGGGCATTAACGGCACTGGCTATATGTATATATTATAGCAGTTAAATCCAAAGGGCGAGATCCAAGGTGAAAATCCTCCAAATACGTGGCGACAGTAAATAAATAAAAACATCGCTCTTTCCACGTTCCAGAAACACACAGCAATCGAAAAATTGTTTATCAGCCGCCGCTGTGGAATTGAACCACAGAACTCTCGATATCTAGCCGAGTGCGTTACATTTACACCACGGTGGCCAACAATCCACGGTGCTATGTGTATTTTTAAGTCAGCTTCTGACATCATAATGCCCACCAGATAGAGACGTCGTCCGTTAATGCCCACAGATGGAGACGTCTCAGTAGCTGAGCCCACCTTACGGATTTATGATGTCAGAAGCTGACTTAAAAATACACATAGCACCGTGGATTGTTGGCCACCATGGTGTAAATGTAACGCACTCGGCTAGATATCGAGAGTTCTGTGGTTCAATTCCACAGCGGCGGCTAAAAAACAATTTTTCGGTTGCAGTGTGTTTCTGGAACGTGGAAAGAATGATGTATTTATTTATATACATCTTAAAACCTAAACCCTAGGAACATTATAATGCGTGTGTATGTCAATCGTCAGATCGCGCGGAAAATTTGGGCATTACGAAGGTCGAGAAATATGTTTAATGATTTTGTCTGTGTATACAACTATGCCAGTGTTCCCTAACCCTTTTTACTTCGTGGAACCCTTGAAGTAGGCCTTCAGATATCGCGGAACCCTAGAAGCAGGCCTTAAGACATCGCGGAACCCTAGAAGCAGGCCTTCAGACATCGCGGAACCCTAGAAGCAGGCCTTCAGACATCGCGGAACCCTAGAAGCAGGCCTTCAGACATCGTGGAAGCTCAGCTCCCATAATTACATCAAGCCTACACGACGTTAAGTCATTTGCCTAATATTTAGTTTATTTTATCAGATTATCTAAAAAGTAGGAATAAAATAACATACGTGATATTAAATTGGGATGAAAAAAGATAAAAGCACACAAACACACGCACACGCACACGCACATCGATTCTAACACTATTATATTGTGTTAGAATTGTTGTTTACATCTTAAGTAAAAGTACTTAGTAATATAATATTAGTTATCGAATACTATTACACCGTGTATGAGCTAAAACACTTCTTTATAATGGCGTAAAACATATACACAATTTAAGCCGAGATTTCGCGCTCCACCGAGAGGCTTCGTCTTTGCTAAACTTTCAAAGCCTTCTAAGAGATAGCAACTTACAATGTTGTAACAATTCAAATATTTGATATTATAGAACCAAACTGTTCCATTTGACGTTTAGGTCCGTCTTTAGACATCCTCGCGTGTGGAGTCCGTGTTTTAAAACGTGATCAGGCGGAACGAACAGGAATTACCTGTTATTTCTTTGACGCTTGTTCAGGAAATTCCCCCAAGCATCTGATATCTCATAAGCCAAGTTTTCGTTGCGTGGGTGTGGGCGCGTCACGATCTTGAGACTTTCACGCGTGGCTGTGCTAACATAGCTTGTATAGGGCGTTATTCTTTTCATCATGCTCCAAAGTGGGGTTGCTCTCCTTTCCTCGTAAGAAGAACGTCCAAGAAATGTAAGGTTCCGTTGCTTTCCTTCTCATATGTGAAATCGATGGACTGGTGGAAGGAGTTTATTTCTTCGTGGAACTTCTTTACGCTTCACTCTCCATGTTACCACACAACAAAGATGTCATCCACATATCCAAACCAGGCTTTTAGTTTTAAGGTACAACTTGAAAATATATTTTCCTCCATAGGTCGTAGTATAGCATCTGCTAAGATTCCCGAGATCGGTGAACCCATGTGTGCTCCCCTGGTCTGTTTATATACTACTCCCTCAAAGCAGAAATAGTTGTTGTTGGTGACCAGGTTTAATATTTTCTTTAATTCTTGCACTATTTCAGGAGAGTGCTGGTTAGATTTCGGTATTAAGTCTTCTAAGTTATCGCACGCTTCGCTTACCGGGATAGAGGGGTACAAAGAGACGACATAGAGAGAGCCCATGATATCATTCTGGTCTATTTTAAGGCTTGCTATTTTTTGGACGAAGTCTGCGGAGGAGTTTAGAACACGCTCAGATTTCGGTAAAAACAGTTTTAAGAATGTTGCCATCCCTTTTTCAAGGAAATAAATGGGGGATTCTCTTTTGCCTATGATAGGTCTTACGTTCAGCCCTGATTTGTGATGTTTTAATCTTCCAAAAAATTGCGGGACTGAAAGTCCCGGCGGTACTTTAGCCGCTTGATTGACTTCAGTGGGTAAGAGCTGCGACTGCGACTTAGAGGTGGATCTAACCTTGCTAGCTAGAGAATTCGTAGGATCAGTTTTTTGCTTTAATGACCCTGAGCCATTTTTGAATTCTAAGAGTTTGGCGTTATAATCTCTCTTGTTCATAATAGCCAGTTGGCCTGACTTATCCGTAAGGGTAATGACGATGGTTTTGTCATTCTTAAAACTTTTGAGAATTTTAAAGTGTCTTGAGTCCCGCTTTATACGCTGTCTTAGAGTTGAGTTAAGAAGATGTGCTGTCTGATGTCTGACAGTTTCTTGATCGGGAGAGGTATGCTTCTGATCATTGCTTCCAGCTCAGGGTGATGCGTTTTATGTTTGGTTTTGCAGGTAAACAGTACTTGGGGCCCCGTTCTAGAACCTTCTTTTCATTTTGAATCATGATCTTATTCGACACGTTGATAAACGGAACCGTTTGGTATTCTGCGAACCTCGGGTTCTCTTGCCTAAGTATACGGAGCTTCCGAGCGTGTCGCGAAGCCATTGTGGTTTCTTGTCTTGCCACAAGCGTATATACTCGGGTTAACATGGAATCCAATTCTAACGAAATATTTTCTCTATGCAGAACAGAAAGGAGTTTATATGACAGTGCAGTGGAATCACTTTTATTCTCTTTGAGCGAATAAGGTCAGCTAACGTCCGGGACTGTAATTATTTTTTTCTTTCCGTGAACGGTCCTTTAGAGCCGACTTCATACGTAGGAACTTTGGCATTCAACCAGGAAATCCGGGTGACAAGACTCAGTTGCAAGTGCTAGTCTAGTGCTTCTGTAGGCTTTGAATTTATTCATTGTGCTCGGAAAAAGCATTTACAATTATCGAATACTATTACACCGTTTATAAACTAAACCACGTCCCTTTAAGGGCGTAAAACACATACACAATTTAAGCTGAGCTTTCGCGCTCCAACAGCAGACTTCGTCTGGGCTAAGCTTTCAAAGCCTTCTTAGAGAGAGCAACTTATTGTGTTGTTACAATTCAAATATTTGATATTATAGAACCAAACTGTTCCATTTCACGTTGAGGTCCGTGTTTAAACATACTAACGTGTGGAGTCCGTGTTTTAAGTTCAAAAAAACCGTTAAAAAGTATGGAGTAAATGTGGCTATCAAATCTCCTGCATCTATACACGACACGGTATCTACAAGCAAACCGCCTATAAATAAAGAAATCAGAGCAGGATTTTATGATATATCCCTAATCTATCCAGGCGGCAGCATAAAGTCATACTTTGAGTTAACTAAAAGGTCACTCCAGATAAGGACCAAGGAGCATAAAAGAGACATTAAGGACGGAAGAACTACAACAGCTTTGTGCAAGGAAGTCATCCAAAAAGGAGCAACCCCACTTTGGAGCATAATAAAATGAATAGCACCCTATACAAGATATGTTGGCACAGCGACGCGTGAAAATCTCGAGATCATATGCCCACCACACACCAAAGCAACGAAAACTTGTCTTATGAGATATCAGATGCTTGGGGGAATCTCCTGAACAAGCATCAAGGAAACAACAGGTAATTCCTCTCCATGCCGTATGATCACGTTTTAAAACACGGATTCCACACGTGAGTATGTCTAAACACGGACCTTAACGTGAAATGGAACAGTTTGGTTCTATAATATCAAGTATTTGAATTGTAACAACATTGTAAGTTGCTATCTCTAAGAAGGCTTTGAAAGCTCAGCCCCGGAACTACTGGTGCTGTGCCAGATGGCACAAGGCGTGTCACCACAAGTGTGTTCCCGCTCTTGACACAGTAGTAAGTTGACCAACGAAATTTCCCTCAAGGCAAAATTTACGCCGAGTTGACGGCGCTCTCTCCGCAGACAAAATAAAGCATATTCACGTTTGATTGTCATTATTCTTACATGTTATTTGCAGAGATGGAAACGGGTCACGGGTCAAAGTGTCAGTGGAGCAACGAGTCGACAATTTCTAGCGGGTCAAATGGGTTGGGTCAAGACGCTCCTGACCCGATTTTGACCCTGTTTTATTTCCGTTTTACTTTTGAAATTAAAAAAGAAAACAAATTTCAAAGAAAAATACGCACTGTGTAATTTTGTGCTCGATACTGGTGCCCGCGGACTGATAAATTATTTGTCATGCAACATGAAGGAAGAGTATCCTCAGAAGGAAAATTGTCCTCAGAAGGAAGAGTGTCCTCAGAAGGAAGGTGTCTTCAAAAGGAATAGTGTTCTCAGAAGCAAGAGTATCCTCAGAAGGAAGAGTGTCCTCAGAAGGAAGAGTGTCCTCAGAAGGAAGAGTGTCCTCAGAAGGAAGAGTGTCCTCAGAAGGAAGAGTATCCTCAGCAGGAAGAGTGTCCTCAGAAGGAAGAATATCCTCAGAAAGAAGAATATCCTCAGAAAGAAGAGTGTCCTAAGAAGGAAGGTGTCCTAAGAAGGAAGGTGTCCTCAAAAGGAATAGTGTTCTCAGAAGCAAGAGTATCCTCAGAAGGAAGAGTGTCCTCAGAAGGAAGAGTGTCCTCAGAAGGAAAAGTGTCCTCAGAAGGAAAAGTGTCCTCAGGAGGAAGAGCATCTTCAGAAGGAAGAGTGTCCTCAGAAGGAAGAGTATCCTCAGAAGGAAGAGTGTCCTCAGAAGAATGGGTGTCCTCAGAAGGAAGAGTGCCCCTTCCTTCTGAAGAGCAATAATGGAAACAACATCCACAGTTTGAAAACTTTCAACTCATCATAAAGTTGTAAAAATTGTTGTTGCTGTGAAACATATTCTGAAGCTTGGTATGTTCTCAAAAAGACAGCGAAAACTGATGTTAAACATACAACAAGTTGCTTAATTCAAAACTTTTGACTGTAGCGCCATCAAAATTAGGTGCAACAGCCTTAAAATTACTACGGAGGGACTTTTGACTCTTGCAGATGTGTTTGAAAACATGTGTAAAGCAGTTATGTTATATCTTGCAAATGAAGGAGGACAGCTTCAATACTTCCTGTAAGTAAGTGAGTAAATTTTACGTTCCTGTAATACATTTGTTTGATTTCCATATAACCTAAGGTACCCACTGCGGAGAGAGACTTTTCGAAAGCCCTGTATATATATTCAAGTTCAAAACAGACTTGTCTGGATAGGGTCCGGGTCACATACAAATCCGGGTCGGGTCCAATTATGTGAGGTTCGGGTCCGGGTCAGGTGCGGGTCCAAAATTTTTGACCCGTTTTCAACTCTAGTTATATGTAACATATGCATTTACTCCAGTGTAAATATTTGGTCTTGTAAAATTTTGCAGAATCCCGGCTGGGAAACACTTAGCTATGCGATAGAATGGAATGGAATACTTTTTTCCAATCTGTCTAATACAAGTTGAACCATCGTGATGACTGAAAATGGAAGCACTTTAAAGCAAGGAAGATGACATCGAATTTCCCGTTATAGTGAGCACGTTTTTTGAATACTTTCCGAAGCGAATAAAATTTAGCAAAGTTATTCATAGACCATGAAAGAAATACGGGATTACGCCATATAATTTTCAAGTTTTCGGATATAATCTGACTTACCATCCTTGTCACATTTACGCCAAAAATCGGATTGTCATCTTCAAAATTTGTATTATTCATAGACATTGGAATCGGTTAGAAGAAAAAACAACTGTATTTCTGCAATCGATAAAACATCCAGAAACAGAAGCAACTACTTCTCCTACCAGCGACTAAAAAGTTTGCGACGACATTCTGCAAACTGTGCACAAAACGTTTTTCATAGCAGAAGGTAGGTATCAGAGACGAAGAGGTTTACAAGTCGAACAGTTAAAAAAAGAAATGCAGAAGGAAACATGTTATAACTTCGTAACAGAAGAATTTTTCATAATGGAAAATGTGAAAATATGCTAAAAGCATTCTGCATAGCCAGAGCTATGCTAAAAAAAGACTTTTCAAATACATCTCTTGGAAGCAGAGCTGGCGAGAAAAAAATTTCACATTTATGCCACCTAGCGGGAGAACTGTGCATTATATTAATTACAAACGATAATATTCCTCCTCTTTACCATGGCGTCAAACAGAAATCATCGCCCTTTCCACGTTTATAACTGAGTCACGGAAACATTTTCAGTGGCCGCCACCGGGAATCGAATCCAGGGTCTACCAGTTACGCGCCGGACATGCTACCACTGCCCCACAGCGGCCTCTGATTCTCCAGACTCACATACGGCAAACCATATGGCGGGCTGTTTCTTGTAGCCCCGCACAAGGATGCCAGGTTGCTTCTTGGAGCGCCGATGAGAATGTTTCCGGGACTCACTTATAAACGTGGAAAGAGCGATGACTTCTGTTTGATGTTCCTAATCCACGTCAATTGTGTGTGTATTAATTATTCATTCGCCTCCTAGTTATTTGTTCAGTTGCTGCTTACCATCTTTGGTGAATCCCCAGCATTCTGCGGGGCTCCAAGAAGCAACCTGCCATGTGGTTTGGCAGTTTGTCGTATGTGAGTCTGGAGAGTTCGAGGCCGCTGTGGTGCAGTGGTAGCATGTCCGGCGCGTAACTAGAAGACCCTGGGTTTGATTCCCGGTGGCGGCCGATGAGAGTTTTTCCGTGACTCACTGATAAATGCGAAAAGAGCAATGATTTCTGTTTGATGTTACGAATCCCCGTACATTGTGTTTATTAATTTACCATAGCGGATGGCATACAGTACAGAAACAAACTTTTCAACAGACAGGATTTTTATAGCGGAGCTACCGTTGCCAACGTAATTAACTACATACAAGCAACACCACGCGCCAAAACTGTGAACTTAGAAAACCCACGATTGCATGAAAAGTGTTCCACGTGATGATTGATATCCGCCGTAAAAATAATTTTTCAAGTCGGACTTTTAGAAGCACAGATACTGAAAAAAAAAAAGACTAAAAATTTGCGCCGCCTAGCGGGAAATTTCACATTATTTGGGACAGACAAAACATTTTCGTAGTAGGCAGTATCTTGTCGAAAAAGGATTTTTTAAATCGGGATTTCATACGCGGAGGTATTACTTTAAATGTGATGTATATGGATGCGTAAACTTATGCCTCCCTAGTGGCAAACTTCTGTGTTAAGAAAACTTAGAAATTATATGGAAAACATTTTGCAACAGAGACGATCTCGGACAAGATTTTTTTTAATTAAACTGTTAGAAGCAGGAATATCGAGAAAACTAAGATATACTTCTACGTCCCCTTGCGGAAAAATTGTGCATTGTTTTAAGTAAATGGTATTCCCAAAATGTCTTCCGTGGTGAGCGGCATCTTACCGCAGATTGTTTTTAATCGAATTTTCAGACGTGCAGATATTGCTGCCAATACATCAGAAATATACGTAAGTACACGCTTACGGAGTGGTGAAACCGACCTTCTCAAAAATCGGAAATTATGTGTAGAACATTTCTCAGTAGAAGCTCTGTTCGACGCAAAAACATTTTTTTTTAAATCGGACTTTTAGAATCTGAGATATCAGGAAAATCGGAATTTAATGTTACTCAACCTAAGAGGAAAACTAGGCACTTCTTGAAAAAGAAACTGCCATTAAAATGGTCTTAGTTATAAAAGGTACCGAAGAAAAAAAAATTCTATCGGACATTTAGAAACCCTCGTATGGAACATAAGGTATTTTGAATTCAATATCATGTGGATTTACTCCCTCTAGCGGCAAAGTTATGCGGGGGGAGGGGGAGATGGAATGCAAAGATCGTAATTTTCACATTTCAAGCGTCTGAATGCAGAACTAAATTTTCGAATCAGACAAATAGTTGTACAGATATAGGGGTCTAAAAACGAACGAACGGACAGACAGGGTGATAACATAAGCACGTAACTTTTTGACAACAGACGTTCTAAATTAAGCCCTTAGAAGATAATGCTACTGGAATAGGTGTGTTTTTTAGTTGTTGTTTTTTCACACGAGCAGTTGGTCATAGGGGAAAATGCTATCAAATCTACTGCATCTATACACGACACGGTATCTACAAGCAAACCGCACAGTGACAAAGGTACCAGTGAACATTAATAGCACGGAACGTAAGACGTTGCAAAGCTTGACAATGTAAATCCCGACCAATCATGAGATAGTAAACCAACACGAATGCATCGTATACAAACACGAATAAAGGACAAAATGGACAATACAAAGAGCATAACATTGCACTATACAATAACTGACATACCACGCGCAGAATACTACAAGATATAGAATGTGCAATGCAATGTGCTCAGGTAATCACAGCAACAGTAAAACAAACACTCAGTATATAGAATCCTATACCATAATACAGCAGGGGTAATAAACACAAAGTATTAGGGGTATGCCAAAGTTTCCGTCGTTTTAAGGAGAAAGGAGACAGGAACAATCAGGAAACCAGTACACATTTATTCAACGAAATATTGGCCGTTAGAATCAGTGGCCTTTTTCCATTTTTCAAGCAACAAATGAATGTCCCTGTGATAAAAGGATTCGGGTTTTTAACTGAGGAACGCAGTGACGAAATTTACCAGCTCTGGAACTGTGGTGAACCGCTGTTGGGCTAGGGCATGTTGCATATAAGGAAACAGATGAATGCCTGAGGGTGCAATGTTTGGTGAGTAAGCCGTGTGCGGTAAAACCTCCCAGTGTAACTGTTAAAGGGTTTATTTAGTGGTGGCACCGACATGTGGTCTGGCATTATCGTGTAACAGGATGACTGGGCGGTGTCCTTTACCTGTCCATGGCGTTTTTGCTCGACTGCGGCGTTCAGTTTCATCAACTGATCGCCATATCGTTGTACAGTGATTGTTTCGCCCGGTTTCGACAGTTCGAAGTATAGCACGCCAATCATATCCCACCACATCCACTGCGGAACAGGATATCCCCGTGGATATCCTGTTCCGCAGTGGATGTTGATGGCTGGCCTAGGTCAACCCAATAATTTTTGCGTACGGGGGTGTCACAATAAACCCATTTTTCATCTTCGGCGACAACCTTCCACAAGAAATTCTTCCCTTGCAACATCTTCAGCAACAACATGCAGATGCCCAATCGTTGACCAATATTACGTTCCGTTAAAGTATGTGGAACCCACTTACCAATCTTCTGCATATTTTCCAAGGCCTGTAGACGCCGCACCGCCGTCGATTGAGCCACTTTTAAACGTTTCGCCAGTCGCGTGGTCGATTGCGTGGCATCCTCTTGCAAGAGCCATTCCAGCTCCTCTTCTGCGAATTCCTGCGGTCACCTGCACGTGGCTTGTCTTCCAAGCTTAGATAACGTTTCTAAAACCTGGCAAAACCATTCTCGACACTTCCGCTCACCCATTTCTTTTTATTGGTTTAATAACCAACGTGAGCAACTCACTGGGCTCTTAGCTGTCGCCCGTCCCTAATTTAGGGTCACTGGTTCCAGGGAATGGAGAGAGCCAGCGCCGTAAGACAAACACAACATCAATGCCTCACGGGATTCGAACCCGGACCCATCTCGAACGAACGCCGCTCACCCATGACCGTTTCGCCATACGCTTGACATATTGAACCGTACGCTTCATTGGCACTTTTTCCTAAATTAAACATAAATAACAAACAGTGCCCCAAATGAACTTTATCGGCCGCCAGGCTTGGCTTCATGTACGAACTGGCAGCACGGGTCGCCGGCCGGTTAGATCCCTACAGCAACCGCTAGGGGGGCAGCGGAAGATTTTGCTTACCCCTAATAAATACAACAACAACAAACAGCAGACAATTTATACAATACGACGTACACAGCATGATACTAAACGAAGATGAACAGGCAAGTATAAATAAGATGCCACTGGATACAGAAGATACAATTCAACATGCTAATGAATACGCAGCAACACAAAAATACCGAATTACAATATTCACAATTAAGGCATGATACTGATATACAATCAGAGGAAAAACACTGATATATTTACACAGTATGTACAATCCACTAGAAATATTAAAAGTAATAAATAACCCAGCCTTGCACCTCAAGCTACCTGTTGGACATTTCTGCAACCATTTTTTGCAAAAGAAATTTTCCAATAGTAACTTTAAGTGGTAAAGTTATCAAGCGGAACTTAAGTATGTACTTTCCTCTGTGTTGCATCAGAACATATTGGAAAAGTATTGTCATGACGGTAACCATCAGAGTAAAATATAACTTCACGAATGATAACAGGAAAATGCATATTCTGGAAAATGTTTTGAAAATATTGATCACGATGGCAGCTATTTCAAATGCAAGATTTCTTTTTCCCATTTGATTTTCAGTAGTACAGAACAAAACAAAAGCTTCCCATCTGGTGGGGAAACTTTACATTACAAGAAAACTGGAAAACGCATGGAACAGTTTAATCGTTGTGACAATTATTTAGCAGAGAAAGTGCTTTCCAACTGGTTTTTTTATATTTGAAGGCATGCAAATGCAAAAAATGCGTTTCAGCAACCCAATAAGAAGGCTGTACAACAAGGAAATTCAAAACGTATGAATCATTACTCTGATAATTGGCGATTGCCGATGCAAAAAGAATATTTCGAATCCGATTCGCAGATCGAAGTGAAGTTATACGCACACTATTTTCTGAAGTACATTTACGCGTTAAAAGAAGTTCTAAAACGTGCAGTTACACTCGGGTTCGTGATATTTAAAGTTCGCAAACCAAGTCATTCTAAATCGACAAATTATTTCTCTTAAAGAATGTTTTTCTAAATAGTTGGGGAACACAACCATTTCTTCAGCAAATTTATTTTCTGTTAGAAGAAATTCGAACAGTCTTGCAAAACATTTAGAACTCGGCATATTTATAACGCCTGTAACTGTGTTCAAGAATTCTGAGTAAAATATATTTTTAGCATATTATTCAGGAACACTGCTCGACACCATTTTGAGCTCGTTTCTCTCTCTTTTTCTTTTTCAACAGAGAAAATTCATCTTGTGATTATTCCGCATCTTATTTTTTGGCCGTTTATGTCAGTCTGTGAATTACGTGAAAACTTCAGTGTAGATATTTTCTTCATTCTGTTAGATCATTCTGCGTTTGGCTAATATTATAAAACCTTTCTTTGAGACGCTGCATATGTCTCTATGACTTAACTTCGTACCTATTTTCTTTTTATCTCATACGATAGTTTCCATATATCTTCCAGAATTTATGGGCTCGTACGCTCGGTTCAGTATTGTCTCGTATGGAACTCATTTAAGTTTTCTCGTACCACTGGGCCACCAGGGAAAACGAGGAATATTTGCACGGACTTTTGGCGCTATGTAGATCAATCCTTCAGATAACCTCTGTTTGTTGTTTAATAATAAATTCCACACTTTCAGGTTCCTTTTCCCATTTTTTCTTGAAATTTTGCCAGACCAGGTGTTTTGTAGAGAAGCATATGCGGAAAAATAATTCTCCGTGGCAGCTTTAGTGAGCAAAAGGAAAGATTGGTTTTATCTCATCAGAAACTACCTCCAGATTGATATTTTCCATGGTGTCTTTCTGTGGTACGTGACGTGTTGATGACGGTTTCAAAATGATCCCCAATGAAATTCGTAGATTTTCAACATTGCCGTTATTTTTGAACGAACTTCATTCTTAAAGTTTCATTTTCATAATAATAACAATAATAATATTATTTAATCCATCCTAAAAAAGTGGTCATTACACTTTTAATCAAAAGTAAATGATTTCTCACATATTTATCTCCATGTTGGTAGAATAAATTCCATTTATACTTCTATTTTGTTGTTCCACATGAAATAAAACCTACGAGATCTAAATTGGTGGTCAGTTTAAATTTTTTAAATTAACAAGAAATAACCTTCTTGATCTCCAAAACTACAATCTTGTGACAATTTTATATATATTAAAATAATATAACGTAGTTTATCACAAATATTTATTTTTTAATATTTATATATTAGTTTATTCAAATATTTACTTTTTAATATTTATATATTAGTTTATTCAAATATTTATTTTTTAATATTTATATATTAGTTTATTCAAATATTTATTTTTTAATATTTATATATTAGTTTATTCAAATATTTATATGCTTCGATTTGAAGAAAAACTTTTCGAACTCGTGAAATTTGACTTATGGATACGATATGTCGACGATACTTTCGCTCTATGGAAGGGAAAACATTCTGAAATTCCGGAATTAGTGAAACTTATAAATGCCATTGATCCTCACATTCAATTCAGATATGAAACTGAAAATAACGGATGACTACCATTCTTTGAAGTCCTCGTAGCTCGCTCATATGGATTTCTCGCGACCACAATTTATCGGAAGCCTTTCGCTGTTTTCTCACCTCCACATGCCAAGTCCAATCACCCTTGTCAACAAAAAACTCAGCGCCTTTCACCGTTGCGTATATCGCGCGATACATATATGTTCAGATAAAGACAGTTTGGAAAAGGAAAAAGAACGTTACTTCCTTAAACGTGCTGCACTACAGCGAGGATACAACCCTTCCATTACAGACAAGGCTCTAACACAATTCCGAAAACGGAAACCTATCTCCACATTCACTCCTGTGATGCGCCCATTGCGAGAGAAATTTCCCATTATTCCATTTTCCCGTGACATTGCCTTCAAAATTTCAAACATTCTCAAAACCTTTAATTTTAAGGTGATTTTAAAACCCATAAACAAAATGAGATTTTTAGGATCAAAGGATTATGTTTAAGACAAAAACTCTTGGGGAACTTATTAAATTCCATGTGACTGTTGGGCTTCGTATATAGGACAGATCCGCAGAGCATTTCGTTTCCAATTGAAGGAGCACAAGACCTACATTCGGAACTGTGACCTAAAGAAGTAATCGAAGGCTAAACACTTTAACGAAAAGGACCATAAATTTCGCTTTGAAGAAGCAAAACTAATTGACAAGCCAGATTCAACCACCAAACTTGATATTTTGGAAGTTTTCCATATATATCAGAAGTCTTCGCAACTTGTTAATGACATGGCATCCACCCCATTTCCATCAAGCGCGTGGAAGCAACTAACCCAAACCTATGACTGTAAACACTATTTATGATATCATGTACAATTTGAATATTTACGTGTCGTTCGTCCTGATGAAGCTAGGTCAATACCCAGCGAAACCATGGTCGGCTTGAAAAAAAAATATATTTGTGATAAATTACGTTGTATTATCTTAATATACACTGGTGTGCAAAAATTAAGGACGAAGAGGAGAAATTAGCTTAACAGCGGAACGAGCAGGCAGAACGGACCGACATACCACCCAGGAGATAGACTAGGGTCCGGTACGGTAGGGCATGCGCATATATGCAGCATGACGTAGATGGGGGATGGTCGGAAGGGTATTAAGCACACGGGCGGTGTAAGCTCAGCAATTCGGTGAAAGCTATTGCACGGTGTACATCGGTTTGAACGACGTCGAGTTGCTGCCACCGTGTGATATGGCCAACAGGTAATCCAGTAGACGACATCTGGATGAATTTATCCGAGGGTGCGTCATTGGGAAGTTGGAAGAAGGTCGAAGTGTGTCTAGTGTGGCCGAGGAGTTCGGGATCGCTCACAGCATCGTTTCACGACCTTGGAGAGCATTTCAAACGACAGGAGCAGCTGTCCGAGAGTTTAGTAATTTTCGTCCACGAGCAACCACGACGGTGGACGACCAGTGTATTGTGCTACAGGCGAGAAGAGACAGACGGCAGACAGCGGGAGAAATCGTAAGGCACATGCAACAGACAACTGGACGTCCGTTATCGCGTTTTACCCTGGCCAGGTGGCTACACAAAGATGGTCTATTTGCACGACGACCAGTACGGTGCGTGCCATTAACGCCTGCTCATCAGAGACGGCGGTTTCTGTGGTTTCAAGAATACAAGAACTGGACACGTCAACAATGGGGTCGAGTTCTCTTTAGGGATGAGAGCCGATTTAGTCTAACGAGTGATTCTGGACGTATTCACATCTGCAGAGAGCAAGGAACACGCAATCACACCTCCAACATCATCGAAAGGGACCGGTTTGGAGGTGGCGGAGTTCTCGTTTGGGGCGGTATCATGCTTGGTAGCCGTACTGACCTCCACATCTTCCAAAGAGGTTCAGTCACTGGTGTTCGCTATTGTACCGAGGTTCTCCTTCCACACGTGCGTCTGTTTAGAGGTGCTGTGGGTCCTGAGTTCCTGGACGACAACGCTACACATAATTGTACAGTGGCTGTCGCAGAGCTGTTGGAGAGTGAAGATATTCAACGCATGGATTAGCCCGCAAGGTCCCCGGACCTAAATCCAATCGAACACGCGTGGGACCTTCTCGGGAGATGCTTGGCAGCACGTCACCAGCCGCCAGCAACGATTCCGCAGCTACGATTGGCGCTACAAGAGGAATGAGTCGCGATGCCTCAACAGCTCCTTGACAACCTCGTCCTCAGCATGGACAGACGTTGTAAATCCTGCAACGCAGTCAGGGGGGATCATATTCCCTACTAAAGACTGGATTTGTTTTGACAGCCGCCTGTCACATGGACGTTTTTGTCTTTTGTCCAGATGTGCTCAAAGCTACCTTTTCAATAAAGTGCCTTTGTATTCTTTGGATTCCTTGTTTGGACGGTTTTGCTCACTTGTCCCATATTCTTACATCTTGGGGATCTTATGGTATGATTTGAGTTGATGTGGAGCACTTCTGCAAGACGTTACATTCGAAAAACCGTCTCGTCCTTAATTTTTGCACGCCAGTGTATAAAGAAATAACATTATTATGCAGCGTCTTTTAGCATATTACTAACTGTTATCAACATCATGTTTTCCGAAATCGTTCTCACTGTCACAGTCCATGATGTTCAGTACTACATGAAAAACAGTACCAAAGGGTTTATCGTTTCCTCCGTACTCACACATACCTGTGCATCTACACGGTATATTGCATCAGTTCTCCGCACACGAACATCATAACTATTAGACCTACAGTAAACTTTAAAGTTCTGTTTTCATTTTAAAGTGCTTCATCGTCTCCAAAAGCACAAAATGGTTGATTGAATTTTCCTGGGATAATAGCGCACGTACACACACACACACACACACACACACACACACACACACACACACACACAAATGTTTTGCACCACCCACATGTCGAAGAAGAGTGGCGGTATACCATGTAAATGTGAAGTGTACACCATGCAAAGAACACGGAACCACTTATACCTTACTTGGGTTTTGGAATCCCACGAAACGTATGGCTGGTGTGTTTACTTTACGCCACTGGCTCTCTTCCTCTCCTGGAACCACTGCTCACGGTGGTCGTTAAACCTCCATATAAAACAAAACCCATAAAACTTGGTAACTCCGGAAATAATCTAGAATTCTTTTTTATTTCATTTCCTCATTAATTTTGCAAAACCAATTCTAGAACAAAAACCCTATTATACTTTATTAAAAGAAAAACCAACAGTCTAACAATTTCCGTGTCTTGAAAACTGCACTGAATGCTCATTGAAACACGTCCATCCCCGCGTGAAGTGAGTTACACCCGATACTGTCGTAACAAGGAGTGAATTGCTTGTAGGCTTATAATGAATAATACTTCTTCTGAGCTTCTTCTACTAATGGTTCTTGTTTTGTTAATTATTTATATCATGAATAAACTTTCCTGCTAGTAATGTAGTAATAATAATTAACAAGCTTATAACTGGTAGTAATGTTGTAGTAGTAAATTAAGATGAATAAAGTCTTATTCTGGTTGTTACTAATAACACTTAATGAAATAAACCTAACAGCCAGACAGAGATCTGACAAAACTATGAACTGAGAAAAACGTACTTACTAGAACAACTTTTTATTAGAGAAACTCTTGATATGATCCAACATACACTTCACCGGACACACAGCTACTCAATAAAACGTAGCTCCTTGCACATGAACGAAGCTCTACTCACAGAAACGAAGCTCTCCTTACGCATATAACCAAAGCTCTCCCTACGCACATCAACAAAAGCTCTCTCACGTAACACAAACAAAAGCTCTCTTAGGTATCGTTGAACGCGCCTATTTATACTGGCTACCACCACGTCATGACTTACACTCATTGCCAGATCTCATTCAGCTGGAGAAATAACATCTCGTTCAGTAAGAACATAATTTACATAGTAAAATAAAATAACCAGAGATAGTAAAAATCAAAAGGAAAGTGAATCTAGAGTATACGTTACATCATCTCCCCCTTAATTTTTTTTTTATTTTTTCGAAAAACCTATCAATTTTGGAGTGTAAGTCTTACACTTCGTTGACTGACGTTTATCGACCTCTTTTTTGTTGTTGTTTTGGTGGTAGCAGTATGTACAATATCAAACTTGGCATAACAAAATCAAGAAATCTGTATTCGTCTGTGAAACACTTTGTATACTTGAACAAAACAAACCTGCATCGGCATAACTTCCTTTTATTCTGCCTAGCAGGAATCACTTTTTTAATTTCAAATTACGTCCTCATATTATCGTTGAATACAAACCAACTGTATCTGAAGCGAAGATTGCCTGTAGCTGCCTAACAGTAACAATTTTTACTATTTTATCCCTATGCACATATATATAGATTTCAAATTACGTCCACATAGTATCGTTGAATACAAACCAACTGTATCAGCAGCGAAGATTGCCTGTAGCTGCCTAACAGTAACAATATTTACTATTTTACCCCTAAGCACATATATATATAAACAAAATTTGGGTTAGTAGATAGACATAGAAGAAATATAAAAAAAACACATATATACACAAAAAGAATGCATAGGCCCACACGAAAAAAGAAATTCTGACACGCCAACTGGTCGTGCAGGAAAAACAACAAACGGAGAAAAGAACCTGTCCACGAGAACTTACTTATCTCGAGGACGCATAAAAAACTCTAGTACGATAACGTTTTCCAGGCCTAATCGGACTGGTAAATTCAGGTGGCGTAGCTCTCTTCAAGGACGTGACTGGATCTGGACCATCTGTAGTCTGTCGGCCAAGAAATCCCGGCGGCTGACAGGAACGGTCAGGAACGGCGGAAGTCTGTCGGTCAGGAAATCCCTGCGGCTGACAGGAACGGCTAAAATCCGTCGGTCAGGAACGGCTGAAGTCTGTCGGTCCGGAAATCCCTGCGGCTGACAGGAACGGTCAGGAACGGCTGAAGTCTGTCGGTCAGGAAATCCCTGCGGCTGACAGGAACGGCTGAAGTCCGTCGATCAGGAACGGCCGAAGTCTGTCGGTCAGGAAATCCCTGCGGCTGACAGGAACGGGCTCCCCCAGGCTTTTGATATGTAGTCCCTTTATGCTGTGGCCCGTGTTGTCCTTCCAGCATTCTTTTGGAGGGACGTGGCTCCGGCCACATCGTTTGTTTTTGCTTTCTACCTCGCCGCATGAGAGTAGAAGCAGGCATCGGCCCTGTTTGCCCTGAGAGTAGGTTCCAGGGGCGAAACCCGGGCGGATGCAAGGATCTCTGCCTTCGTCGCTGTTGCGGCGAAGCAGATTGGGGAGACAAGTTACGTTTTCGACCAGTTTTGGTGTTGCTGGACGGTTTGTAATTTGTGTCTAACGTTTAGGAATAGTCAAACTATTGTCCATAACTGATAAATCAGAAATATCTGATGACTCTGAGTCGCTGCTGTAAGTTAGTGGTCGTGCAGGGCGATGTTTATTTCTGCCTATAGGAATATTCTCTGACGAGGTATTCAAGGAAGTAGGAGCTTGTGTTGATGCAGAGTTATCAGGAAACGGTGCAGCAATAGTCTTGGCAATGGTTGGAGGGAAAGGAACGATACTAGTATTTGAAGAACTTGATTCGAGCCTTCGTCTCATGGGAGAATCAGGTTGCGTGTTTGGAAGCCCATCTTGAGGAGGGGAGGGTGAAGAAAAAATCACTGGAGATTCTTCAAAAATGTTTGTCGGTTCGTCCAAAATTTCTGGAGGTTGATCGTGAGATACAGACTTTTGAGTCTGTGGAACAGAAGGTTGAGTAGGGTTGATTATAAAATCGATATTTCGTTCATGATACTTGCGACACTGAGCAACGTGTACGTATTGAAATTGATTGCCAGGTTTTTCAAGAACAATGTTATTTTCAAACACATTTGCCACCCGATATGGACCTTCGTAGCTGGGTGCAAATTTCTTCACTAAAGTATGAGAAACAGAAGACTGGAAGTGCGTTTCCACGAGAGTGAGATCTCCAACGACAAGATTTGGTTCCCTACGCCTAGTATTATAATATCTTGCTTGAGCCGCTTGTGCTCCTAGCATTGCAACACGAGCTATTTCAGCCATGATTCGTACTGATTGCGGAGTTGGTCGCTGGTTTAGTTCGTCGATAATCCCCGTTAAATTTTCAAAAGGGGTCTTAATTTTGCGACCCAGAAAAAGTTCTGCAGGAGTAATTTTAGTAGATTCGTGAACAGACGAGCGGAGGGCGAACGAAAAAAGCTCAAGATCTTCATCCCATCGCTCGTGATGATCCATGACAAATGTAGCAATCATTTTCACTAGCGTGCGGTTTACTCGTTCCGCAGGATTACTCTGGGGATGATATGGGGAAATGAATTTATGCTTTATGTGTAGTCTCGCACACATTCTTTCAAAAATGTCAGAAATAAATTGGGGACCATTATCCGAAACTACTTTATTAGGTGCACCATATCTAGAGAATACTTCATTAATTAATACATTACAAATAACTTCTGCCGTAGCGGCTTTAATGGGAAAAACTTCAACCCATTTACAAAAATTATCAGTTAATACTAAAACGTAACGAGCTTTGTTTTTAACAGATAAAGGATAAGGTCATAATAAATCTATTGAAATAATATCAAAAACATGAGAACTTGAACTAGATTTCAAGTTACCGGCCGGTCTTGCATTACGGTAATTATTAATCTGACACAAGTGACATGATTAAACGTATGCGAGCACACTTTGGTACATGCCAGGCCAATAGGCAACATCCTGCAATTTACAACGGGTCTTGCGAATACCTAAATGGTCTGCAAGAGGTTTGTCATGAAATTCGTTTAAAAGGGCCATTCTAAGGGTTCGCGGAATACATGAGCAAAACTCTGCCCTAGTAGTCCTAGATTTCGTATAGTAAAGATTGAACCTCTATGACTTCAAAATGCTGTGACCTCCCAGCCAGAGAAGGATCCCTTTGTAGGGGCGAACCCGCAAGCAACAAATTATAGATATCCCCAAAATTTGGATCATTTATTAATTCTGCCATTATCTGCTCTCTGGATGTTATATCAGCTATTAGAAGTAAAGGCTGCCAACCAGGAGTAGTTTCTGTGGGGACCCCACTAATGGGGACGCAAGACAATGCGTCCGGTAATTGATTCTTATGACCTGGTTGGTACGAAATTTTGATATTGCTCTCTTGTAACTTAAGAGCCTACTTCATAAGTCTTTGAGAGAGATGCTTAGCAGAATTCAAATACTGAAGGGCAGAATGATCCGTAATTATGTTAACTGTCAATTCGTTAAGATAACATTGAAATTTGTCAAGAGCATACACAACAGCAAGACATTCACGTTCCGTAGCTGAATAATTGCGTTCAGCTTTGGCTAAAGTACGAGACGCAAAAGCTATTGGATGCCCAGCTTGTGACACAACGCAACCAAGACCAACTCCGGATGCGTCAGTATAAATATCAAATTCCTTAGTATGATCAGGGAAAACCAACACAGGAGGCTGAGTCAACGCAGACTTCAGTGTTTCAAATGCAGCGTTAGCCTCAGGTGTCCAAACAAACTTCTTGTATTTACGTTTCAAAGCATACAATGGCTCACAGATTGTAGCATAAGCGGGGACGAACTGCTGATACCATCCGGTCATTCCCAGAAAGCGTGATAGTTCTTTTGCTGTTTTAGGCCGAGGAAAGTCAACAATAGGCCTAATTTTTTCATTATCCGTAAATAAGCCGTGGGGAGTGATTTTCAACCCCAGATATACAATCTCGTCCCTCGCTATCTGGCATTTACTAGGTTTTAACGTCAAGCCAGCATTGTATATGAGTTGGAACACCTGTTTGAGCAGAGAAAGGTGCTCGTCAAAAGTCTCGGATGTAATAATAATGTCATCCAAATATACATGCACATGGGGACCTAGAACAGGTCTGAGAACCGTATCCATAAGCTTTTTTTTTTTTTTTTTGATTGAAGGTTTAACGACCACCGTGAGCAACTCAATGGGCTATAAGCAGTCGCCCGTCCCTAATTTAGGGTCACTGGTTCCAGGGAAGGGAGAGAGCCAGTGCCATAGGACAAACACAACATCCATGCCTCACCGGGATTCGAACCCGGACCCCTTTCGAACGAATGATCAGAGGCCATCGCTTAGACCACTGAGCCACCGGGGCGGCCCATAATCTTTTGGAAAGTAGCAGGTGCAGAAGCTAGTCCAAAGGGCATACGCAGGTATTCATAAGCCCCAAAAGGAGTCACAAAGCCTGTTTTATCGACGGAGTCCGGATGTACCGCCACGTGCCAATATCCAATCGCCAAATCCAAGGTTGACATCCATTTAGTTGATGACAGGTCATGCAAAATATGCGACATGACAGGTAGTGGATAATTGATCGTTTTCGTGACTTGGTTTAGCTTGCGGAAATCTGTCACGAAACGAAATTCATTGGGTTGTTTCTTTGGAACCAAAAAGGCAGGAGCAGCCCAGGCGCTTGTTGATTCCCTTATTATGCCCTGTTCAATCATCTCGGAAATTTGACGTTGCATTTCCTGTTTCTTATGGGGAGCACAAGGGTAAGGTTTCGTCGCTATCGGTTTCGAACCCTCAGTGTCAATGACATGATAAACCACCTGTGTGAAACCAGGTTGATCAGAAAATAAACCAGGGCTTTCCTGCAAAAGTAGAGAAAGCTGGTTTCGTTGCCTCTCATTCAATTGGTTACTCAATAACAAACTCGTTATATCTATAGGAACCGTAGGAATTACTTCGACAGGTTCCGGAAAGAAAATAACATGTTGTACGAAATTCAGAGTAACTTGAAAAGTATTGATAAAGTCCATTCCCATTAGATATTTAACAGGTAGTTAGTCTATAAGCAGGAAAGAATGCGTAAAACGAGCCTTTCCCAGCCCTAGAGATAATGTGACAGTTCCTGTGATACTGAAGATTTCGTTATTTGCACCTCGCAAATACTGCGTCGCAGGCTGAACGTGTATTGCAGGAAAATTGTCAGTGCAAAACTTCGTATTTAGGGCTGATATTTCAGAACCAGTGTCGAACTTTGTCTCGACAATAATATCTTCAATTGTCAAGAACACATCAGGCAACTGAGGAGTTTGGACAGTCACTAATACTATTTTAGGGTCAGAATGCTTGGTATCAGGAAGCAGGACCGACCCTTGGTCTACTTCCTTTGGAAGTTTAAAGGATTCCTGGTTGGATTATCATGCGGTCTGAAACCTCGGCCCTGCCGGGTATCGGGAAAATTTTCACGATGAGGAAAACTGCGTGAAAACTGTTGCGGGAACTCCGCATGTCTGTTGACATTTTCATATCTATTACTTCTTCCCTCAGCACGGGCAGAAAAATCATCATTGCCCTGAGCATGAAAACGTTCCGAATGCTGCGGATTGGAACGGGGTCGAGCATACTGTGCATTTGTACGGTACCCAGAAAATTGTTCAGAAACAAGCGGTTGGTGTACCACTCTTCTATGCGGTGGAACGTATGAAGCTTGGGCGTGCACTTGTGTACGCTCGCGTTGAAAGTTATTAGGCCTATTATGCTGCTAAGGATTTTCATAATAAGCCTCGCGGGGTGCCCGAGCATGGTGAGTTGAACCATGTTTGCCGTGTCGCTCTTCATACGTTCGTATGAGACGAAGGCATTCATGAATTGTAGCAGGGTGTCGAACCTCAAGAAAATCCTGTAGAAATGGATCGAGCTGCTGCAATAGGGTGTCCAACATGTCGACATGACTGGCATGTGGATCCCATAAGTTATACAAGCGTGTTGTTTCCAAAGCAAATGCAATAGGGCTATCGTTGGGTCCTTGCTGACGAGAAAAAGTTGTTGTGCAAGGCTAGCTCGACTGAGGCCGAAAGGAAAGACTTCCAAAAATTTTGCACGGAATTTCTCATAATGAGAATCCGGGTTCGACACTCTCCACTTCCGATACCAGGTCTTAGCGGTATCCTTTAAGCAAGTGCCTGCTATTTGCACTTTGCAGTCTTGCGGAATATTGTATAGATCAAAATGATCTTCCAAATCCTCGAGGAATTTTAAGTACCCCTCCAAACCATTGAAATGAATTGTTCCTGCATGCGGCACGAAATGGGCAAGCATTCTGCTTCGCTGAGAGGATTGAACTCCCTCAGGTACGACCCGCGACTCAGAGTGATAGGAAGCTGGTGAATTACGAAATTGTGAAGAATGCCTGGGTACGTGTAGATCACTTATATCAAAGTGAGCCCCACAGGCTTCTTGCAGATGGTCGAAATTAATCCCATCATTATCGAAATTTGATTTAGGGTGAAAAATTGAAGTTGTTTCAGGTAAAGAATACATGGGTAAGAATTGTCAAGACCTCGTGTTCGAGAAAAGTTCGGGCGGCAATTATAATGAATAATACTTCTTTTGAGCTTCTTCTACTAATGGTTCTTGTTTTGTTAATTATTTATATCATGAATAAACTTTCCTGCTAGTAATGTAGTAATAATAATGAACAAGCTTATAACTGGTAGTAATGTTGTAGTAGTAATTAAGATGAATAAAGTCTTATTCTGGTTAGAACAACTTTTTATTAGAGAAACTCTTGATATGATCCAACATACACTTCACCGGACACACAGCTACTCAATAAAACGTAGCTCCTTGCGCATGAACGAAGCTCTACTCACAGAAACGAAGCTCTCCTTACGCATATAACCAAAGCTCTCCCTACGCACATCAACAAAAAGCTCTCTCACGTAACACAAACAAAAGCTCTCACGTAACACAAACAAAAGCTCTCCCTACGCACATCAACAAAAAGCTCTCTCACGTAACACAAACAAAAGCTCTCTTAGGTATCGTTGAACGCGCCTATTTATACTGGCTACCACCACGTCATGACTTACACTCATTGCCAGATCTCATTCAGCGGGAGAAATAACATCTCGTTCAGTAAGAACATAATTTACATAGTAAAATAAAATAACCAGAGATAGTAAAAATCAAAAGGAAAGTGAATCTAGAGTATACGTTACAGGCTATAGAAGTGTATATAAGAGGTTAGTGGTTGAATCGAGAGCGACGTTATGGACGTTATAGGTAAAACCAACAGGGCTTTACAGAGAAAAGGGCTAGTCCGTCCCTTTGAGGAACTGAATGCCGACCCATGTCTGAAAGGGTGGGTGGAAAACGAGTTGGTCACTTGTGCCCTACGTCATCGCCCTGGCCTGCTTCCTGAGCTTCGTTTGTCAACTTCCCTACAAGACCTAATTTTCCTCTGTTATGGTTTTGCACGCCCGCGCCTTATCTTGGTTTATATATTGCATTTGTTTCACGTTGTGTTTTAGTTAAGTTGTACAGTGTGGATTTTTATTGTCGTTTTTTTTTTGACGAAATATCATCATGTGCTGAAATACGCATATAAACACAAAAGGACGACATTGTTTTCCGCTTCCTTTCGTGTCTATAAGAAGGATCTTTATCGGGTTCCGATAAAAATCTTTCTTTAGGAACTATTTCAAAAAACGACCATGAAACTTATTCTGTTCAAGATAATTGGGTAAGACTGATATTTGCTGGCTGTTTGACAGTACCATCATGTTTTTGGGATAACATTATTAAACAGTTTGAAAAGATTTTCTGCTCAGTTCACGACAGGGCATTTTAAAAAGGGAAAGGTGTTTATTAGGGAACTCATAAATGATCAAGAAAAGCATTTTCTATCTGTCAACAAAGATTCTATTTGTCGGGTTTGCAGAATACGAACATTTATTCGAATTCGTTTTCTGAACAGGTATTCATTATTAGTGCGGCGCAGGAAAGCTCTGCAGAAAATGAAGAAAAAATTAATTGACTCAATCCCAGTGAGAAAAACATAAGGGTTTTTTTGCAGGGGGTGCGGAGCAATGAAGAAAACAGTTTTACATTTTGCGCAAGGACAAAAAACATTTTCCAGTTTGTGCAATAACGAACATACCTTCAATTCATGAAGCAAATTTTGTGCACCACTTTTTTAGCTCAGTAACCTTCAAAAATCATGATGGGTGCAAAATGTAAATAAATAATTTTTATTTTAAACATTAACAGAGTATTTGAACTGTTTTTGTGGAGTTTGAAAAACTCAGTAACTTTTCGTGTCTTGAAAGTTTTAAACAACTAATGTTTGTGGCAGAGAGAAAAAGGTTTTAAACCACTAAACTTTTCTACGGAATTACTAAAAAAAAAAAAAAAAGGAACGATACACTGAGTTTTTGACATCAGAAAAATATAGTTAGTATAGTAAGCAAAATACTTTTTAAAGAAAAAGCCTTCATGACAGAAATTATTAGTTTAAAATTATCGTATTTATACTATTACGTCAATGTTTTCTGATTTTAGGACCCAAAATCCTTAACTTTTGTTTTCGAAAAAGACCATTTCTAATATTTGAGTGAGCATTGCAATAGATGACACACTGTAATATGGTAAATACGGTAATAATATTGACTGGAAATACCTTTCCCATGGTGCTCCTGCTTCCCGTGGCTCTTGGCTTCCGAAGGGCCGGCGTAGCTACGTCATCAAGCTCGGTTGCGTGTATCAGGGGGTGAAGCACTAAGGACTAGTCCTTTCCTCTCAAGCCCTGTAAAACCAAGGATGGGTATGAATTTACAAAAGATCAAACTGTGGGAGCACGAAAGGTTTCTGTGTTTATTTGGTAAACGACGACACACTCATGGGCAGGACAGACTTAGACTGCCCCGTCAACCGTTCTTTGGAGAATCCCGTAAATCGCACGTGCCAAAGATTAAATAAGCAGCATAATAATTTGAATGAGCAAATATAATGTTCCCTTCTTTGCATGGGATATGAGAACGTGCGAATACACCAAAATTAAACCATCCAACACTATCCTGTCTAGATTAGACACGAAAGTATATGATTCCGATAGCTCAGGCTGTACTTTTTGTGCTGATTCATTTCTAGTACGGCTTTATAACTTTTATTGGCGATTCCTGTTACTGCTGCTTCAGCAGAGCGTAGTTTCTCTTCATTAAAATTAATTAAAAACTATCTTAGAACGACAACGACTCAAGAATATACATTACGTGAAAATCTGGATTACAACAACACAATGATTTTGGTGAAATATGAAGACAAGAAAAATAAATTCTCTGGAATAAACTTTTAATAATCTATGAATGTTCTATGTTAATTTATATCTTATGTCCTCTGGTCAAAGAACAGACTATACAAACATATGCAGTCTTGTAATAACGGAAAGGCTATGTTTTGTAATCCAGATTTCAGCCCCCACATATTTCATAGCATTGCGTTCGTCTCAATGTGCTACACTGCAAAAGGTCTCGCTGCCAGTGAGATCGATAAGTTTTCCGTTGCGATTCCGAAAACAAGTGGAAAAGTCCCCCTTTGCGACATTTGTTTCATTGCCGATCTATTATACAAACCCCAAAGAGATCATGGTCAACACTGAAAGAGATCACATTCTAAAAATGCAATGATTGGCCTAAAGAGTTCAAGAGGGCGCTGATTGGACAATAAACAAATACGTAAGTACCTCTTCTCTACCTATTGTTCAAATTCTCCATTGATAGACCAGTACACCTTACACGAGCGCATAAATTTCGCAATACATTTTTTATCAGATTTCTATATTCGCACGGGTCCTGCAGAGAATACGCTGGTCACAAAAAGTTAGGGATATTGCATAAAATGAAAAATGTATTTTATCTAACTCAAGTAACACTCATTGAAATACCATCAGTAAGGCTTCGTAACTCAAACGATAAAGAGTGCGTTTACAAAAACAATTTATTATGCAATTTCTTTACACGACAAAGTAGCACTGCAACATAGACAAAATTGTAAATTCGGAGAATGTTCATATCTCTGGATTTCAGTAGCCGGTAACTCCACCTCTGTATCGAAGAACGTCGTCACACCTACAATGACATTATTGGTGAGTGTGTTTGGGCAGCTCGTCCCATATTGCAGGCAACATGTTACTGAGGCATGGAACGTAGTTATCCGGACGTTACTGTACAGCATCTCAAATGTTCTCAATGGAATTATGGTCAGGAGACCTCGGAGGCAGCAGTAAGGATTTTATCCCATGGTTTTTTAGCTTCTTAAGCACGCCCAAGGCACGTTGACTACTTACATTGTCGTCGAAAAAACGGAATGCATGTCCAATAGCAGAGTGAAATAGCGTCATAATGGGCACAATTTCGGTACACTGAAGTATTCATGTTACCCTGACAAACATACAAGGAAGTACGGCCTTTAGAACACACACCTACCCAGACGAAAACCGGCTGCCACTCGTAAGGGTGGACGGACTGTACACAGTGTGGTTGCGTTCGTGTGCCGGATCTCTTCCACACGTGTCCTCGTGGAGTATCAGGATAAAAAGTGAAGCGGTATTCGTCTTTGAAAACATAGGGTGGCACTCTTTATTCCATGATATGTACTGTTGGACCCAGGTACATCTTTGATGATGGTGAGCTGATGTGAATGTCATACGTACATCTCAGCTGCCTACTTGCTCTGAGTCCGAACTCGTGAAGATGGATTCTTACCGTTTCAGTACATACTGTGACACCAGAAGCAGCTCGAAGTGATTCGTGAAGTTCGCAACTCCTGACACTAGGCGTTCTCCGAGCCCTTATACTCAGGTAGCGATCTTGCCTTTGATCTGAAACATATCCATGCCGTAGTATATAAAGCTTAATCCCATACTGAAGGTAATACATTCAGCAAACTTCTAGACCAAGCGGTGAAACAACCCGTTATCCACTTCCCGCACAGTACTTTTATCAGAACTCGCACATCACGTGTTGTGTTGTCATGATGCAAATTTGCATATGACTAGCTATTCACGCTGATAACGATCAATATACATGTCACAACGTTTTCCCTTAGAAACCTCAAAGTTCCTAACATTTTGTGGCCAGTGTATTTGCTCGGGGCTGAACACACCATTAGGGCGGCCCTGCCTGTACCCTCTACTAGGGCCTCCATGATAAAGGTATACGTAGAGCGGTACTAAAATGGCGAAACGCCCAAACGGCCACATAACTGTAATTAGTTCATTCCAGAGGTAAGTGGCGAATGCGACAGCTTGTGTAGGGCAATCAACACAGTACGGTTTCACAGCTGACAGCCCAATGCATTGTGGTCCAGTTAGAAACAGCGTCCTTTGAGACTGTGCGGCGCACTCTGGCACATTCAGCGAGAGAAGATGTGCTATACACCACTCTCTCGTAACAATCGGCGTAAACGACAGCCACGGTACCAACAGCATGCGGATTGGAGGTTAGAAATTTAGGACCAAATGTGCTGGTCCGACGAATCACGATATACACTCCATTGTGCCTGTGGTCGAGTCCGTATTTGGCATCAGCAGCATGAGTCAATGGATTTCTCATGTAGGTATCAACCACTGAGATGGTGAGGGAGGCTGGATGATATGAAACATGTTTAGCTTTGGTGAACTGGGATCCTTAGTGCTTCAGTACCAAGGTAGCAACTTCAAGTAAACGACGACGCGTGTAAAGCTCATGAAACGGTACAAATACTAATATTGAGTTCTGTTTATAAGTGTCATGAAACGGCATAAATACTAACACTGAGTTCTGTTTATAATGGGCCGTGAGTGGCCTAGTGGGCAACGTTCGTGACTGCCACGGAAAGGACCTCAGGTTCGATTCCAGGCAGGGACGAACGCTCGATCCACTAAATATCCTCCGTGCGTCAGATGGGCACGTTAAACCGCCGGACGCCGGGTACTGGCCTCCCGGTAATAAATAAGGGCGTCTTCCTCCCCTTTCTACTTAGCTTCTTCGAAAGAACTATGACCGGACGTGTTTTGTAGAAACAAAATGGGTTAGCGGATGCCCAACGCTTTTAATGAATAATAGGATTGTTCTTACGACTGAAAAAGATGATCCAACTAGTGTTGTTATCAAATTCATCTGCGAAAGAAAATCCCCTTTTACGTTGGCTAGAAGATGCAGCATGGTTTATAAAGTTCGCTTCGTCTGTAAAGGTTGCTAAGATATTTCTTTTGTTTGAAGTTGTAGCTTTTCTCTAAAACAACGAATCAAGTCTCTTTCACTGAGTTGAAACCTGCTAGATAACTTCCTAATTTCTTCTCCGCCTTATAGTATACACTTAGTGGCCACTTTATTATGACCACCTGACAGTTTTAAGCAAATGAGCTATGGCTGCACGCTGTTACCGCCAGAGGGCGAGGCTAGTATAAAAAGGGAAAGCTTAGTGCTTGCGACAGTAGTAGAAGTGAATTTTGTTTGACGAGATGGGTAAAAAATGCGATTTAACGGATTTTCAACGTGGGATGATTGTAGGAGCTCTGAGCCATGGAGCGAGTACCACCGAAATATTCAAGAGCAGCTGTTGTTAAAATGTTTAAAGACTAGACTGTCAGCCACAAAACTGGGTCTCTACCTGCAACGTGTGGTCGTCATCGACTAGTGACTGCTCGGGCGTAACGGAGAGTGTCCAGACAGGTAACAGACAACAGAGGGGCAACAGTACAGCAAATTACAGACCATCTTAATCAAGGATCCCTTCAAATGATCTCTGCACGCACTGTTTGCCGTACACTGCATCGGATGGGATATGGCAGCCGAAGGTTTGTTCGAACACCTTTGTTGTCTGTAGTTAACAAGAGAAAACGTCTTTTCGCACAGGATCACAAGGATTGGACAGTCGGTAATTGGAAACATTATGTGGTCCGATGAATCACGTTTTCAGTTGCACAATGCCGATGGCTGAGTGAGAATTTGGCGGAAACAGCACGAAAGCATGGACCCCAAATGCATTGCTACAACCATTCAACCTGGTGGAGGCAACGTTATGGTTTGGGGAAATGTTTTCCTGACATACTTTGGACTCTTTAATTCGTGTTGATCAACGTCTGACTGGCACATCATATCTATACATCGTTGCGGACCAAGTGTATCCTGTCATGTGGATGGTTTATCCCAATGGCGATGGCTACTTTCAACAAGATAATGCGTCCTGCCATAGTGCTCGTACTGTACAGGATTAGTTTCAGGAACATGCCGGTGAGTTTACTTTGCTTAGGTGCCCTCCCCCCAGTCTCCAGATCTCAACCCCATTGAGAATTTGTGGGATGAAGTTGAACGAGCCATCAGACAGCTGGATCCACAACCCTACAAACTCCCACTCCTGGAAAGTGCTATTCATCAAGCATGGTCTGATTCCACAAACCACCTATCAACATATCGTGGAGTCCATGCCACGAAGAATCGATGCAGTATTAAAAGCGAAAGGTGGCCTAACGAAGTATTGAGGGGTTGGTCATAATACAGTGGCCACTCAGTGTATTTCCCTTTACATGTTTTGGACAATTATTTGCATCTAACTGTTTTGAACAGCTTGTCAAAACAACGTATTCACTGGAAAAAGCAGCTTTTTCTCAATGCGCCTTTGAGACTCTCATAAAACGCATTTGGGCAGATTAGTTTGCCATTTTAAACTTCCTGTTAACTACTGCCATGTTTTCGCCTCAAATGTTACGGTTATTACGCCACTTAAATTAAATAACTGCATGTTACGGTTATTGTGCATTTTAATTTTTAATATTAATTACATGTTACTATCGTTACGTTATTTTGATTAAATAATTATTACAAAACTTAAAACCCAATATGTTTTGTTGAAAAGTTGTCGTAACGACGCTCCACCCTTTTTCTCCAGAAAAAAAGCTTTGACTAAACTGCTCATTCTTATTACCCCTGGCAGTTTCTATATGGCATACTTAAATGTTTATATAATAAGTTCAACAAGTGTTTTGGCAAACGCTAACGCAACTTCAAAATACCGAAAACACTACATTACCTTGTTTCTGCACAGAGTGCACAGGTTTGTCGAATGTTTGAAGATTACGTCATCACAATTTGTTCTTAGCTGTGAAAGGCTAAACCTGGCCTGGAATGTATCAGAAATTAATTCTAAAGACTTCGCTCATAATTTGCACCGAAATGCCGAGTGCGTCGCCGTTTTGAAGCCACCTAACTAGTATTATTGTATTATTGACAGTACTGATTGCAGTGATTTAATGATTCTTTAATGCAACTGCGTTTCTGAAATCGCTAAGCATTAAGAGTATTAAGTTCTATTTAGGATGAGATAAGTACTCTTCGCGTCATTAAGGGTCAACATCAGGTTCACCTGCGTTGTGGATTACTGCAAGAAATTCCCTATCTACATTTGTCTAATCTGATTCCGAGATAAACGTTTAGCGACTTTACTCCGCAAGCGACTGGGATCTCGCCTGGGAAATTTGGTAGGCGACAAACG
This sequence comes from Macrothele yani, assembly GCA_039090855.1. Classification (NCBI taxonomy): domain Eukaryota; kingdom Metazoa; phylum Arthropoda; class Arachnida; order Araneae; family Macrothelidae; genus Macrothele; species Macrothele yani. Next base: position 152,161,328 of record CM077025.1, on the reverse strand, counting down.
CGGAAAATTCGTTGCTATTCCACGGGTGCCCTTGTAGACAGATAGATGGGAGTGAGATGGTTTCTGCCGACAGGCATGAAAGACATGCAGTTCAGTTTCTCCCTGCTATCACTTCACGAGAGATCGCTCAATTTAGCGAACATGTCGCATCAATGCATGGCTGCTTGCAGACCCCATTCAGCAGATATGATGCCCCTAGCCCATTGTTCTGGTGCTTTAGAATGCTGTGAATTTGTCGTTAACAGCTTTAGCAGTCGTACCTGCAAGGCGAGTAGAGTTCCAGTGAAATGTCAGTAATCAGTTGAACCATCGTTCTCAAACCAAATTCTAATACATCTTTTGAAGAGCACGTGCATCGCATTGTGTAAAAAAGGCTTCTCTTCACTCTGTCCGTTTGTTGATCTCTTTACATCTGAAGACTTACAGTGGTGTGCAAAAGTATTGCATGATCTGCAAAAACCGTGAATGTTTAAGTTTAACTCTTTCTTTAACTAACTAAGTTTCATGGTTATTCCATCGTTTATATGTCGTTAGATGCGAAATTTAATAGAGATTTCAAACTTGTCTTAGTTTTTCATGTAGTTACTTATGTTTTTAAGATACGATATAAAATATGGGGTTTGACAAACACATTGAAATTCACGTTAGCTGCGTATCCGTTGTTACAGCCAATCATAGACATTCTTTTACCTGATTGGTTGCTTCTTAATGCCATCTTAATCTTACTCCAGCCTTTATAAGGGTTGACCCAGAGCTACGAGAGCATTGTAGTGGTCGCTTCTTGTTGTTCTTAGGATATAATTTGTGTACATTCTCAGTAGTGGTTGAAACTACGGAATCATCCACCGCGGACAGATTAAAAATAGTTGTTCTGCATGAAGAGTGATATTCTTAAAGGTGAAAAAAGTGGGCTGTAATCAATCTAAAGTTATTAGGCTACTGAAGAAAATAAAAGACACTGAAGATATTAAAGCCGCCCCGGTGGCGCAGTGGTCTAAGGCGTTGGCCTCTGATCATTCGTCCGAAGGGGTCCGGGTTCGAATCCCGGTGAGGCATGGATGTTGTGTTTGTCTTACGGCACTGGCTCTCTCCCTTCCCTGGAACCAGTGACCCTAAATTAGGGACGGGCGACTGCTTATAACCCATTGAGTTGCTCACGGTGGTCGTTAAACCTCAAATAAAAAAAAAAAAAAAAAAAAAGATATTAAAAATATGCGTCGCAGTGGAAGACGCAGATCCTCTACAGGCAGGCAGGACAGAATGTTCAGAAAGCTAAGTTTGGCAGACAGGAGGCTCGATTCATCTGAACTGCTTCAAAGATGGTCTGAAGTGACCGATGTTATTGTTAGTACGTATACCGTTAGGAGAAGGCTGATGACTTGCGTGGCTGCAAAGGCAGGCGTAAACCACTGTTAACTGCAAATCAAAGATAGCGTAGACTTCAGTGGGCAAAACAGCATGTCTCATGAACAATCAAGCAGCAATGTGAAAATGGCGTTTTCAGTGATGAATCAGAATTTTGCCTTAATGGGAATCAGAGCAGTGCCTATGTAAGGAGTTTCAAGCATGAAGAATTCCATCCAAATTGTTTAGTGACTAATGTTAAGCATCCGGTAAAGGCCATGGTTTGGAGCTGCATGTGTGCACATGGCGTTGCGAACCCCCATATTGTCGATGGTACGGTAAATACCCAGAAATTCATCTGGATATTATGCTGTCACCATCTAAAAGAATTATTTATGACGGCAATTTTATTTTTCAAGATGATAACGCTCCCTGTCATCATGTTAAAGTAGTGAAAAAATGGTTTCAGTAAAACGATGTTCAACATCTTGATTGGCTACCACAATCACCGGACTTAAACCCGAAGAAACATTTGTGGTTCAAAGTGTCGTATGAACTATCGAAAACGAAGCCAATAACCGAAATTCAACTTATTGAAGATGTAATTCAAATTCGGAATCGTATTGTTCAACCCAATCTTTTACAAAACCTTGTTCGCAGTATGCCAACAAGATGCAAAACTGTGATGAAAGCTAAAGGCTGGGCAACATAATATTAGGTACATTTTATAATTTTGCTTCATTATATTTCTGTATTTAAATGTTATTTCATTCCTTATGAATTACAAAAATGATTTATTGCTGTAAACTTAAGTATTGGATAAATCATCCTTTTCATAATAATTTCGACTTGGTCATGGTTTTTGTAATGTATCTTAATTACAAAAGTAGCCACAAGAAAAAATGACATTTTTGAAATCTCCATTGCATTTCGCATCTAATGATATAAATTATGAAAAAACTATGAAAATTAGCTAGTTAAACTTAAAAATTTACGAAGCGCATATAGCGTATTAAATCCGTTTATTTTTGTGGTGCAGACAGCACAAAGATTTGCCAAATTTTCGTACTCCACTGGGAGGCTTTTCCAAGTCAATGGTAGACATTAAAATGCAGGAAAATGGAACACGTAAAGAACGAAGATGATTTTTGAAAATAACGTGGGTGACATCACGAGCACATTACACGAATTTTTATCACGCAATTATACGGTGCACCGCGATGTGTTTCCAACTTCTAATGACGCATGCCAAACCATAAAAGACACTGGTGATATTAAAAATATGCGTCGCGGTGGAAGGCGCAGATCCACTACCGGCAGACAGGATAGAATGGATCATATCATTTCATTCCAGGTTGGTGGATAGGAATTTGACTGTTTCCCTGATGGCAATCTCTTTAAAGTTCGTGTAAGGGGCAATACTATTCCATACAGGAGGGGCCAAGTAATGCATGACTTCTCTGGCGAGGACTGTATTCCGCACGCTCTGATTGACACTTCGTACGTGTTCTTTGCATCTAGTGGTCAAGGATCGCTTTGTCATTCCGATATATATCTTTTCCGTTTTGCCAGGATATAGCAACGGTATAGCGTGCGCACTCGTCTTTTTTCTCACACTGTTTCTCCTTAGAACTTGATATTATATGTGATAACGAGATCGGGGACTTCACCACTATTGATATGTTGTATTTACTTAATAAATTATTTAACCAATATGTATAGCCTGGGATATATGTGATGTATCCCGCGTATCTCATCCTCTTATTAGGCGATTTTGTTATTGCTGACATTATACGATTTCTTACAGTCTTATGTATTCTATCTATGCCATCATTCTTATATCCAGCCTTTAGATATTTGCTATAAATGTTATCGATTTCTTTATTATTTAGGTAGTCGGGTTTTCATACGTTATACGCATTATAGAACCATGCTCTAAACGCAGAAAGTTTGTACTCTTTTGGGCAGTGCGAATCAGGAGGGACAAGGTTCGGTACTGTACGCGACGTCACGATAGTTAAAAGTCCCATCCTTTTCAAGCTCCTTAGTGATCTTTATCGTATTGTGTAAGTTGTTTATCTTGTGCATGAAATTATTTAATTCGTCTACTCCATGTTCCCATATGTAGGATATGTTGTCAGCGTAGCGGATCCACAAAGATCTGAAGGCTGGATATAAGAAGGATGACACAGACAGAATACATAGGACTGTAAGAAATCGCATAATGTCAGCAATAACAAAATTGCCTAGTAAGACGATATGAGATACGCAGGATCCATCACATATCTTTACATATTGGTTAAAGAATGTATTACGTAAATACAACATATAAATAGCAATTAAGTCCCAGACCCCGTTATCACATGTAATATCAAGTTGCAAGGAGATAGTGGGAGAAAGGGAACGCGGGTATCTGCGCTATACCGTGTGACGTACCTGCCAGCAGGACGCACCCGACATAAAGGCAGATAGTAGTCAAAACAAACGTCCGCGTAGCTCAATTGGTAGAGGATCCGGGTTCGAATCCCGGCGTAGACCAAAAATGACGGAGAAATTTACTTCGTTATAACCGTTGGTATATCCTGACAACACAGAAAAGATATATATCGGAATGAAAAAGCGATCCTTGGACACTAGATGTAAAGAACACCTACGAAGTATCAACGAGGATATACAGAATACAGCCCTCGCCAGGGAAGTCATGCATTGCTTAGCCGCTCCTATATGGAATAGTATTAGAAGAATTGCCTCTTACACGAATTTTCAAAGAGACTGCCATCAAGGAAACAGTCGAAATCCTATCCAGCAAACTAGCAAGAAATAATATGATCCCTACCTAACTACCAATGGTTTGGCATGCGTCATTAAAAGTTGGAAACACATCTTGGCACATCGCATTGTCTCGTGATGTCACCCACGTTATTTTCAGAAATAATCTTTGTTCCTTACGTGTTCCATTTCCCTGCGTTTTTATACCTACCATTGCCTTGGAAAAGCCTCCCAGTAGAGTGCGAAAGCTTTGCGAATCTTTGTGCTGACTACACCATGAAAATAAACGGATTTAATACACAATATGCGTTTCATGATTATTGAGGTCTGGTGTATTTAAAATAAAGTTAAAAATTTACTGTTTTCGCAGGTTATGCAATACTTTTGCACAGCACTGTGTATAAAACTTCTTTTGTGAAATCTCACATGATGCAAGGGGAGAATGCAGGTTAAAAATGAAAAGGTAATATTTAAGAGAGCTTACTTTAACGGCCTTGTGGCGTACCACTGAGGTGACTGACGAAAAGGTCAAAACGGCAAAGTTGCAAAGTTATGCTTCGCCGGCGTAACTCAGCCGGGACAACGTCCAACTCGGCGACAGGAAGACGAGGTTTCGAAGTCCACCACCAACGAAAAAAGCTTTGTTTTTGCGCCCCCCCCCCCCCCCCATCTTCCAATTTAGTACACTATTAGTATCCTTCGTATAACTTCAGGAGGCTTTGGGAACATTCTAACTTGTTATCGGCTGAGCAGTCCCGTTCGCATGTCTTAAATGTGTGCAAATCCCTTCCCTTTAAGTGTAAATTTCCGTCGAGGAAACAAAAAGTGATCAGCTGATGCCATGTCAGGCAGATATCGTAGGTGCTTCAACGAGTCAACGGCCCAATTTGAAGTAGAATACCATACATCTTCTTTGCTCCTTTTCTTCCCCAGTAATAACGTGCACCTACATTACCTGCCGTTACATGCTCTCAGTGCCAAACCCTTTCTCTTATCGTACGGACATGTACGTTCATGCACTTGACTGCTTCGCGCCAGTTACTGCTTCTTCACAATCTTTCATTTTGCGCATTACTACAACATTCACTGAGTTTCATTGACCCCCTTGGTATGTATTTTCCTCACACTAGTGGCATTCAACAGAGTAAGCTGTTTAATTACAGCTGATAAATTCAAAGGGCGATAGAGATGGTGAATATATTTCAAATATGTGGAGAAACAGCTTACTCTCTTGAATGCCACCAGATGGCGACACATCAGTTGCTGAGCCCTCAATATGGATTTGTGTAATCAGATGCTGACTGATAAACCACGCATAGCGCTGTGTCTGGGATTCGATCTCAGCGGTGTTGGATGAACAATTTTTCAGTAGCGATGCGTTGTTTATAAAATAACGTGGACAGAGCAATGGCATCGTGTATTTATATTAACTCCACGTATTTGAAATATATTCATCACACGTGAAATTGCTGCCATCAACGTCGCTACACTACATCGCACATTCAGCAATAAGGAGCGTCGGATAGATATGTGCCTGGACACTGGCGGTGGGCACTTCCAGCATCTTCTATGAGACATTCCTCTTTGTCATGGATCAAGGTATGTTTTACATCAGTTTCATTCAAATATGCCCTTGCAATCGTGAGTTCATTAAAAAGAGGAGTGTTCAGTCCCGAGTGAATCACTCTGTATATTGCAACACGCTAATTTACTGGGATATTACTCCCGCACCACTCGCAATACGACAGTCGCCACCCCTAGAGAAATATATGCCAGGAAAGATAGGAAGAGAAACATATGAATCAGAAAAATGACAAGAGTTGATGGCATCATGGGAAAAGTAGACCTCAATTGGCTGTGAGCAGGACATAGTGCTAGACGAACTGAACACACCTCTTGACAACTGAAATACTAGACTGGATAACAAAGAATAGGATAATACCACGAAGGAGACCACGTGGCAAATAAAGAGATGAAATTCGAAATTATGTCTGAGGGACATGGAAGAAAATTGCTCAAGAAGATTTGTGTAAGAGGTTTGGGAAGCCTTTGATCCAGCAGTGGATTGAAGATGTTTGGTTATGATGACCATTCTGTATGAAGATTGCTGCGTACATGGCGTCTGTTAAACAATGTCAAGTTTCTTTACTAGGCTGTGTAAATGCATTTTCCCTTTTGCTGATTTCATCCTTTTCTAAAAATCCCGTTTCAATATTTCTTAGCGGCCCTTGCGGCGCAGTGGTCTAAGGGCTGGGTTTTGATCATTCATCCGAGATGGGTTCGAGTTCGAATCCTGTTGAGACATGAATAGTATTTCGTCTTACGGCACTTTCTCTCTCCTTTCCCAGAAACCAGTGGTCTTAAATTAGGAACGGGCGACTGCTTATATCCCATCGAGTTACTCATGGTGGTCGTAAACCCCCCCCCGCCCTCACCCCTAAACTTCGTTTTGTTTCGAAAGGGATTCAGTTGCCATGTTCATGACACCCGATAATTTCATTTCGCGTCATCTCCCTCGTTTATATAATTCGGAATTTGATTCACTTTTAAATAATGTTCAACACATTTACAGGGGGTGTTCTGTTCTTAAGCAAATAAATCTCAGAAAGCGCTTTCGTCTTTCAACGAAAGGTGGAAATTAAATTTTAATTACGTCGCAAATAAACGGGTTTGTCCTTTTGTTTCTTTGCTGTTTATTGCAAAACCTCTGTCATTGGAATGTGATTAGATACCGTCATTCGAACCATATGCTGACAGCCCACTACAACAAAATAAAGAAAAAACATTACAGGAGCAGAAAGTACAAACAGCATAGAATTCATTTTCTCAAAACGAGAGGAAGTGTTTATTAACAATGCACTCAGTATTCGCCTTAGCTTGTTTAATGCTAGCGCAGTTCTGTTCTTTAAATTAAATAGCAGTCCTTGTTTCTCCTGAGTTAAGGTCGTAACTGCTGGTTCCCACAGTGTGCTTTTTATTTCTTGGGTCCTTTTGATGCTTGTGACAATCACGTTCCTCGCAGCAGCCGTGTTGCCACTCGGGAGAACACGAACTTCTCGCATTTAATTAAGACTTCTATTTTCAGACAAACTAGGGGATGACTCTGATGAACGGAAAATTAAGAATCCAAACGTTTAAAGCATAAAACACTGCTACATCATCAACTAGAAAGGATTTAATTGCTTTTAAACAGAGCTATTACTCGTCAGAAATACCTGAACTCGGAACCAAAGATAAAATCATTGGTTTTTAAAAGCAAGGAAACATCCCTAAGCAACAGAAAGATAATCTAAATAATTTTCCATTCATTACATATAATTGAATAATCCTTCGCGCGTGGAAGACGAAGAAATCTATGATTAAAGTACACTGCTGGCCATCCAAACTGCAACACCAAGAAGGACACGAGATAGCAAAGCCAGATTTACTGGACACATAATAACAAAGATGAAACGATTGAGCTTACATGCCCGTGCGACCTGTGGAACACGCAGACATCAATAGTTCGCGTGTCCCACATGGCTGGCAATAACGGCCGCTACACGCAGCGGTATCAAACGAAAGAGCCTTTGGATGTGGGCTTGGGGTATGTCGGTCCAGGCTGCTTCCACACGTTGCAACAGTTCATCAGGCGTAGCTGCGGGTGTTGCTTGCCGGACCACTCGGTTGCCGATCAGCGACCAGACGTGTTCGATGGGAGACATATCGGGAGAACAGGCGATCCACAGCAGCAGTGACACCTGGTTCGCCGTAAAGATTGTTGCACGATGCGTGCCACGTGCGGGCGCGCATTGTCCTGTTGAAACGTGGCCTCTGGCAGGTCCTGAAGGTAGGGGAGAACTACAGGCTCCAAAACGTCGGAGACGTAGCGGTGGCTGTTGAGTGTACCGGCGATGCGTGCCAGAGGGGTGCAGGTGTCATATCCAATTGCGCCCCAAACCATAACTCTAGGCGACAGACCGGTATGGCGATGCATAATGCAGGCGTTATACAGTCTCTCGCCGCGGTGCCGCCACAAGCCGGATCCGACCATCGTGGTGTTGTAGGCAGAAGCGGGATTCGTCGGAGAAGACAATGTCGTGCCATTCCGTAGTCCAGGTGCGGCGTTCAACTGCCCACTGCCGCCGCCCTCGCCTGTGGTGTAACGTGAATGGTAATCGGAGCAATGGGCACTGAGCGACAACTTCCCGCTCCTGCAGATGACGTCGAACGGTGCGTGCTGACACAGGTTGTTACGCAACACACCCTAATTCCTGCGCTACCGTTCGTGATGTGGCGGTGCGAGCCGGTCTACAAGGTATTTTATTTTAATTGTTCAAATAGGAGTTGTGTTTGCATCTACTCTACAGGTTGTAGTTCCACAAAGTGGAACTATAAGTCAATAAACAGAAAGCTGAATAAACGAGGTCTTTGGATATTATGTAAGTTCCATTTCTTGCTATAGTACAGGATGATTAAAAAGCCCCCGAACTCTATACTTTAAAACGTATTTGCTGTAAAACCATAAAAGATATCCGAGTATTGCTGCTTGTGGCTGTTGTGTGTGACCTTGGGGAACGAGCTGCGCCACGCGACACTACGCTTACGCTGGCGCTGGCAAGCAGTAACGTTCAGTCAGCCATGAGTCTCACGCAAGAACAGAGAGTCGCTTTGTTAGAAGTTTATTCTGCGGAAAAATCTTACCAACGTTGCATCCAGCTCTTTCAAAGGAAGTTTCCTGATGCACCTACACCAGGGAAAACAACTGGGTATGACCTTGTGAATCGGTTTCGCGAGACAGGCAGTGTTCAGGAGAAGCCTAAAAGCGGCCGGCCGGTCGGCTGTGGTGACGACCACGTTTCTGAAGAAAATTCACGTTTCCCTTCAGTGATGTCCCCGGAAGTCACTTCGGCGGGTGTCTCAAGAGTTAGAGGCATCGTGTTCAGCCTGCCAGAGGACTACTAAACGTCTAAAGCTACGGCCGTACAGAATTCGAGTAGTGCATACGTCCTTTGGACTCGGAAAAGGGCATTGCGTACTGCCAACGGTTTAAGAGTTTCACGCGTAACAATGTGACTAACCAGCTTAACAACACTTTTTTCAGTGACGAGGCATGGTTTCATTTAAATGGATATGTCGATAGCCAAAACACTTCCATGTGGGTTGCGGAGAATCCACACGCATTGCATCAGGTTGGACTTCACTGTCAGAAGGTGGGAATTGATAACGAGGAGCAGTACACCAGTTAAGTAGTAAATAGTAACACTGTACTAGTGATCCGATTTATTGGCGTAGGAAGTAGACACATAAGCGTTTCCAAGCTTTCGCACATCAACCAGATGGCTTTCGTTCCTTGAAAAAGCCATCTGGTTGATGTGCGAAAGCTTGGAAACGCTTATGTGTCTACTTCCTACGCCAATAAATCGGATCACTAATACAGTGTTACTATTTACTACAGAAAGTTGGAGTTTGGTGCGCCATGTCTAGACGGCGAATTGTAGGGCTGTTATTTTTTCGACACAACTGTAAATTCCTCTGTGTATGCAGACATCATCCATCAATTTGTAGCGATGCTGGAAGAACACGAACGTTACTGTTCGTTTCAACAAGATGGAGCAACGTGCCACACATCAAACGACACAATAGAGATGCTCCGTGAGTTTTTCCACGATCGATTCATCTCGAAAAAACTTTGGCCGCCTCACTCACCAGACTTTAATTTGTGGGATTATGTGAAAGACACAGTTTACCCCAACAACCCTAAGACGGTACAAGATCTGAGGAACATCATCATTACTGCAGTGAGGGACATACCAGCCAACACGCTGAAAAGAGTGTCCGCCAACATGTGTCGTCGGGTGAATTTGTGTCTTCAACAGAATGGTGGACAAGTGGTTTTCATTACCTATAAGTATGAGTGTCAATATAACAGTATGTAAAAATAGCTATACATCACCATATTCGTGGCAGAAATATTTGAATTCAGAGTTCGGGGACTTTTGAATCACCCTGTATGTCTACTCCTATGACCATTAGTTGCTTCTTAAGTGTAAAGCCTTTAGTATTTAAGTGACTTTTGATCTGTAAAGCGCAAGCTTAAAACATTATAAGGTATACATAGTATATACATATATCAATTCTACTGCTGGGTAACAATGCTACAGGTGGCAGTTCCACTGTTGGGTAACCATGCTATAGGTGGCAATTCTACTGCTGGATAACCATGCTATATGTGTCAATTACACTGCTGGGTAACCATGATACACTCCCCCTCCCCCCCCAAAGCACGAAGCACCTAGGAGGAATCATCCAATGGAAATGAAAATTGGTATGTGACATGTATATGTATAAAGAAGGAAAGTAAGTGATTGCAATTCCAGAAAAGTTGGGCCATTTGTTCAGATAAAACACCTACACGACTGGAACAAGTCAGTACGTTGTAGCACCACCTATGACTCGAATACAAGCGGTTACCCGGTCATAGACGCAAACTCTTCACGAATACTGCCCTGAGGTATAGCATGGCAGATGGTGTCCAAATTATGGGTCAGTTGCCCGACATTCCAAGATGATCATATGTGGCGTCTCAGTATGTCCCAAACATGTTCAATCGGTGACGGGTCGGGCGATCGGGCTGGTCGAGGAAGAGTGTCAGCATTAAGGAGGAAGGCCTACGAAGCCGTGCCGTTTGTGGCCGGGTATTGTTCTGTTGAAAAATTTCTAGGTGATGTTGCGACAGGAATGACAACACAACAGGTCGTAGAATGCCGTCAATGTACCGTTGAGCAGTGAGGGTGATACGGACAACTACTAAGGGTGGCTATCGTAGAAAATGGCTCCTCAGACAGTCACTCTCGGTGTGCGAGCCGTATGCCGTTCCACGGTAAAGGCAGGATCCGTGCGTTAACCGGCTTGTCTCCAGACACGTATGCGCTGGTCATCGGCGCCGGTGATGCTCGCAGGTCAGTGGTAAGCGGCGAAGTGGCCTCTCGAATGTAGTCTCCATGCCGCAAGTCATCTGACAAACGCTCCAGATGGCCACCCCTTCGTGGGAGCTCCATGGTCACGGATGGTTGAGAGCAACAAATTTAGTTCTTTTCGTGCAGCTCTCACAATTGTTCGATACTCGCGTTCTGTCGTTGTCCTCGGCCGTCCACTGCCCCCGTGCTGCTGGGTTGTACCCTCCTTGAACAAGTGTCGCCAACATAATCCGATTGCCGTGTCGCTCCGACATAAATGCCTGGCGATACAGCGACTTGATCAACCGGCCTCTCTCAAACTTGCTTAACTGCTCGTATTGTGCACGGATACGACCTCGAGGCATCCTCACAGCCCGTGGAAGTTAATGCAACGGCAATCCGCAGTCACAATAGTCCCTTCGTGCGAGCTTTACCATTGATACACACTCCTCGATGCGCAGTTCCCATGCGCTATGGCGGGCCACTATTTAGTCATTGGTCGTTATTTTTTAATCATTTGCATATTTGGCCCGGAATAATTTTGTTGCGTGCGGAGTTTTATCGGGATCGGACGACTTTCTAAGGTCCTTCTTTTCTTTTCTTTTTTTTTTTTTTTTTAGTACAGAAAGTGTGTCATTATACACTGAAGAGCCAGAACAACTGGTACAGACGAGCTTATGCAAAATACATAGCAACGTCCCCAATGCGCGTACTCGGTTGCTTCCGCCAGTGCGTATATAAAGCGATAGACATCCTTGCCAGCTGTCAGAGCTGTTTCGGCATGAGAATGACAAGTAATAACGATTTAAGCGATTTTCAACGCGGTGTCATAGTTGACGCTCGTGAGATGGGCCATAGTATTTCGGAGGTAGAAACGAAGTTCTGATTTTCACGGACGACCATTGCAATGGCGTACCGTGACTACAAGAATTCCGGCAAAACCTCCAACCTACGATACCAGTGTGGCCGTAAAAAGACATTGGGTGAATGTGACCATCGTCGGCTGTCAAGAATCGTTTCACGCGATAGGCGTGCAACACTCTCGCAGGTATCATCGGAATTCAATGCTGGAGCCTCAACAAGCATCAGCGTCCGGACTGTGCAACGTACTCTGCACGATATGGGCTTTGGGAGCCGACGCCCAACTCGAGTCCCCTTGATGGGTGCACGACACAGAGCTATTCGCCTCGCTTGGGCACGGCAATACCGCCACTGGACACTTGATGACTGGAAACAAGTTGCCTGGTCTGACAAGTCGGGTTTCCAATTGTATCGGGCAGATGGAAGGATTCGTGTGTGGCGCAAACCCCATGAAGCCATGGATCCCGCCTATTAACAGGAAACTGCACCGGCAGGTGGGGGATCCGTAATGGTATGGGGTGTATTTAGCTGGATTTCACTAGGACCCCTGGCACGTCTACAAACGTCTGTGATCGGCCAACGCTATGTGCGCATCCTTTCTGACGAGGTACACCCATTCATGTCCTGCATTCATGCTGATGGGTTGGGCCTATTCCAACAGGACAATGCACCTCCACACAAGTGTTGGGACGCCACATTATGGTTAGAGGAGCATTCATCTGAGTTTGGGGTGTTGCCATTCCCACCCAAATCCCCAGATCTGAACGTGATAGAACACATTTGGGATGCCATGCAACGCGCTATCGAACACAGGAATCCGAGACCTCGGAATACACCCGAATTGTGCAACGCTCTGCGGGAAGTATGGTGTAAATTGCCTACAGCATATTTCCAGAAGCTAGTGGAGTACATGCCTCGTCGTATTTCTGCAGTCCTGTGCTCCCGTGGGGACCTACCAAGTATTAGGCTGGTGTACCAGTTTTTCTGGCACTTCAGTGTATAACAATTCCTCTACTGGGTAACCATGGTGTATGTGTCAATTCCATTGCTGGGTAACTATGGTATATATTTCAGTTGTCCAAGATCCAGGATGTTTCGTAGTGTTCAACAGATCATCTCTTTATGCTTTGCTGAACAAAGTGCTATATTCCAAAACAAATTTTCAGAACTCAATAAATTTTACACGAATCTGTTTCATGCACTAAGCAACTACTGATAAATTCATAACTAAAAAAATTTGTTTTAGAATTTTCTCTAACTGATTTAGGGTGAAACGTAATAGGGCCACTAAAGGAAAGTGTTTGATATCTGCAGAACTGTTGCTGTCTTTCTGTATATACTTCTTACCCTGAGTCCATAAGCAAGTTTTCAGTAAGATTTTGTGAACGGAACTTCATTTTTTAAGCTGTGCAAGTCATCTTATGCGCAAATTCGGATCACATGAACTGATATCCAAAGGTGGGCACCAGTCTTCTGCTGAAGCAATTGGAGATTCGACAGCAGTTCATTTGTGGAAGCGGAGAAGCATAAAGTTCTAGCAGCTTGTAGTGCATGCTTCGTAGGCCGTCTATCTGTCTCTCTCTCTCTCTTACTTACAGTTCTCTAAACCAAGAAATCACTTTGGCTATCAAGAACTCATAAAATGGCTAATACAGCCATTTGACGTGGAGCAGGAACATCAAACAAAGGTCATCGCTCTTTCCACGTTTGTAAGTGAGTCACGGAAAAATTCTCATTGGCCGCCACCGGGAATCGAACCCAGTGGAAAGAGCGATGTCCTTTGTTTGATGTTTTTGGTCCACGTCAAATGCTTCTATTAATTATTCATTCGCCTTCTAATTATTTGCTCAGTTGCTGCTTACCATCTTTGGTGAACCTCCGGCATTGTGTGGGGCTCCAAGAAGCAACCCGCCAAATTGGTTTGGCAGTTAGTGTGTGTGAGTCTGGGGTAATTCGAGTTCGCTGTGGTGCAGTGGAAGCCTATCCGGCGCGTTACTGGAAGAACCTGGGTTCGATTCCCGGTGGCGGCCAATGAGAATTTTTCCGTGATTCACTTATAAACGTGGAAAGAACGATGACCTTTGTTTGATGTCATAAAATGGCTATTACAAAGCTCTATGTGCAACTCAAGCAGACATCCTTTGCATATTGCACAGAAAAAAAATACCTCGGAGCATTATTGTGAATCTAGTAGACAGTGTTAACTGCCTCCTAATTACTTCAACAGCTGTCGAAGGTAAAGGTATACATAAATACTTGAGGCTTGTTTGCACTTTTCTGTTCCCAATCTGAATGACTTACTTCTGAAAATGTTTCTGATATATTAATGCGGTCTCATGAACTGAAAAATAATGTTATGCTATTGTGACTGACATGCTGCATATTTAAATTAGGGCATATTCACCAAACCAGAGACGGCTTATTTATTTTTTCCCTTTTTTTAAAGCATTTTATGCGAGGGTTGTACCGAAAGTTTTGTAAAAGTAGGCATAGCTTTTTTATCAACGGACAGTGGTCGTTTAAATTGCGCATGTTGGTAGAGTAACTCTTCCTCTACAGTAAATCTTCTTCTTCATTGCAGATAAATAATGGATTCCAAGCAGAAGCAACATGCCGTCATTGAGTTCTTGACGAAGGAAGGGTGCAAGCTGTCCGACATCCACAGAAGACTACAGAATGTCTACGGAGATGACACCATTGAGAAGAGCAATGTGCACAGATGGATGAAGAAGTTTACAGGTGGGCAAACCACGTAGTGGAAGACCATCATCTGCGATCACTGGCACGAATTGTAAGTGAGTAAAAGAATTGATTCGCGCGGAGAGACGAGTCACAATTCATGAGTTTGTTGCACAACTGGATTGTGGTCACAATGCCATACAGAAGATGGTGGAAGATCGAAAAGAGTGTGCAAAGTGGGTACCTCGGCAGTTGACCCCCGATTTGAAGGAGAGAATGGTGGAAATCTGCTGTGATCTGCTAGAAGCGTTTGAAGCCAATGAAGACACGTTTTGTTTTTCGATCTGGTAACAGGGGATGAAACGTGGGCTTATCTTTGCGATCCGGAAACGAAGAATCAATCCATGGAATGGCGTCACACCTCTTCACCAAGGCCTAAGAAATTCAAGAGCTAGCGATCAGCACAGAAAGTCATGGTGACTGTTTTTTGGGATGACCGGGGTGTTCATTCTCCTTGATGCTCTGGAACGTGGCCGTACAGTGACCAGCGAGCTGTCGATTGAGACACTGAAGAAGCTTAGAGAAACCATCACCATGACAATGCGAGACCACACAAATCTTTGGCAACAAATTAGGCGATCAGCAAATGAGTCTGGTCGGTAGTCCCGCCAGATCTGGGCTGCACCGTGGATGGGTGTGCGGTACAGCTCAGATATGGCGCCTTCCGACTTCCACCTGTTCGGTTCAATGAAGGACAGTTTCCAGGGACAACGATTTGATGACACAGACGAGGTGAAAGTGGCTGTGAAGAAGTGGGTACAACAGTCCGCACCTTAAGTTTTTCAAAGATGATTCGAGAGTTGTGTTCAACGATGGCGCAAATGCATCGCTTGTGATAGAGACTATGTTGAGTAGTACCTTTGTATAGAGAAAGAGTTACTGTACCAACATGTGCAATTTGAACAACCTTTGTTAGTTAATAAAAAAGTTATATCCAGGTTTGCGTTACTTTCGGTACAACCCTGGTATAACAAAGATCATAGGAAATGCGTCATAAAAGAGCCGCTTTATGCTAATGTCGAGGGGATGAACACGACTGTGACATCTGAAATCGGTGATTGGTTCTTGCCTTCAAAATACAGGAGGCTGCTTTTATATACATTACATACTGATTTAAGTCTTTCGGGTGGTACACAGTGCTAAGTGCTATAATTCCGAAAATGAAAACAACAGTTTTTAACCAGTTTCGAAGGGATAAACACGATTACGACACTAAATACTGGTAATTGGCTTCTGTAAGTATGGCGAAGCCAAATATGTTGGCCAATTACTGCTAGAATCAATAATGTGGAATTCTCCAAATTCGTATATAAGCGTATAACGTACAAGTTTTTCCGCCGGGAATCGAAATCGGGTTCCCTCACTCCAGAGTAAGTCGCTCTCCCAACTAAGCTACGCGGGCGTGTGCTCTCACTGCTATCTGCCTTTATCTCATGTGCGTCGTGCGCGGCTGGCACGTCACAAGCGGCAGGCGAACCGATATGTAACCTTCAATAAATTATACAATGCAGGTAAGGGAATGTATCTCGAAAATTATAACCAATCATTCTGTTGTCATTTTAGTGTTTATCCCCGGAATTTACATAAGAAACGTCTGTTTGCACTTTCAAAACAAACGAAATGTCTAAATGTGCTGTTCAGTGCAGTCGGTGATTTACAGCAACTCATGTTTATGTTTATAAACACTATGCGTGCTTATAAATTTAGTACTATAAACTTGAATTTTCACCATTTATTTAATTTATTTCAATTACAAATCTCACATTTGACTGAACACTGCTCTTCTCAGAATGCAGCAATATTTGAAAATATTTTAATTTTTATGGAGGACGCCAAATGTGCTATAACTATTTGTTAAGTTTAAAGTTTTTAAATAACTAATAAGTGTTAAGAGATTATTAATTTCTTCGGAGCCGTGTGTTTGAGTAAGGCAATGAAAATATTTGCTAAATATATTGTTTTCCTCCTATTTTCATCAGAATTTAACATATTCTTTCTGCGACAAATTTTGTACAGCTTTTTTTAGATAAATCACAAATCAGTGCGTCGGGATGAATTGCGATTTTTGCATTTGAAAAGATTATAAATCGATGTTTTTATGTAACGTTACACAGTGAGGTATTTTGATTATATTATGAAATCCTCAAGGGAGAATAATATGCCACTCCGTGTCCTTTGAACAAACTGCAAAATTGATATTCGAAAAATTATGCAAATAATGCATTTTTAATTTATCAATTTATGTTAGCTGATTGATTACATAATTTCCATTTGAAAGAGATTTCAAGGTGGTGTATTTTGAAAGTATATTAGAGTCTTGATTTGTGAAAATTTACTTATATTTGTCTTATACAGTAATAAGATTAACATAAGAAAAATTCAAGTCGATGCTGTTCAGTTAAATTACATTATTTCGAATGGACAAAAGTTATAATTTATGGTCCTTAAAGATCATATGAATTTCGTTTAAAGAATTTAAAATTTACCTGCTTTTAAAATACATAAACTAGCTTCTTCTTAATAAATAATGAAATAGGCATTTCAAAAATATACTGGTTTGTTTGTTTTGAGAACTTCACAAAATTTCTTCTTGAGAGCTATTTTTAAAGATGGTTACACTTCAAAAAATTGCAAAATTTACATTTCATAAAATTTGCATATCCATGCTTTTTGGAGAATTAGAAAATTGGCATACAAACATTTATGAACAGATGTCTCGAATAATAAAGAAAATTGTTTTTAGCTTTAAAAATTATTGGCCTTTCTTTTGGATCAATAAAATGATTCGGAGAAATTGCGAACTTGAATTAATCATGAAAACTGTTTTTCAGAAATACGTAAATTGATGCCGTTTGCAAAATTCATAAAATTTCACCTTGATTATTTGTATTCTTGACTTTGCAGGATACCAAAAATATTTATGAAGAGTTTGAAAGAACGTCTGTTAGAAGAAATGAAATATCTACAAAGGAGTGGTTGCTGTTTCATGCAAAACGGTGCAGTTTTTTTCCTGTTGATAGATTTTTCTCCAGAGGAAATGGATCTCTTCAGACGGAAAACAAAGCACAACATAATGAAGATCGAGATTGCCGTTCAGTAGAACTTAAAAAGATCTTTGCATATTCGACGCAGATTAAGCACGCATGGATCATATATCATTTCTCGTTACAGTATGCATCTACTAGCAGAATAGTCAGTTCCAGAACCGAGAAAAACAGTCCAACATACTTTTTTATGTTTGATGAAGCTTTCCAAAACGACAAAATACCGGAATATAATGCACCCTGATTTGGTCTGATGCATATTGAAAATATTTTCAAGAACTCCACTACCAATCTGAACATTCAGAGAGAAAAATGATTCATGCGAATCCTGTAACATAACAAACATGCAACGAAATCATGCTCGCACTTAAAAAGGTTTCAAAAGATATACATCAAAGCGAAACATACACACACACACACACACACACACACACACACACACACACACACATATATATATATATATATATATATATATATATAGCTACGTCTTCAAAAGAAACTTTACCCGTGAGGTTACCACGTGTTCGAACTGCACGCTAAAACTGTTATGGCATGTTTGAAAACGAGAAAAAAAAACCCGGCGAAAACTTCTTTTCATTTTAAGAATAACAAATAAAGTTTATTTTGATGTGCATGTGGTGTTGTATTCTGCATACGAGCTAAGGAAAACACTCGGATGGAAATTTCCTCAAAAACATAAATGCAATACATTGAAAACCCCGTTACCTTAGGGACTTCGGATGCTATCAAATTCTGAGATTTTATCGACAAGCTGCCTTAAAGGAATGTACCGTAGATTCCAGTTTTGTAGTCGCTTGCTTTTTCAAGACGACAACGATTCTTTACAGCAGCTGATGCCATTTTTATTCGTGGAATCCTCCACAAAAAAGAAAGAAGAGAAAAAAGAGGTTAGGAAATACCTCAAAACTCAAGCTGGAACAGTAAGGATTTATTGCCGATTATTTTAAAATTTAAAAGGAATTGTAATTTTACGGTAGATCTTAAAAGACTGAATGGGCAAGAAAATCCTTTCGTGTCCAATAGAAAAGCGAAGAGTGAAATTTAATGCCTACTGTGTTCGTGACTGTATTCTATTCTCCATGCATTCTGTCACCGAAATATTTAAGATCATTTGAACACTGTATCAAATTAATTAGCTGAAAAATATATACACTGCCGGACAATTGCTAAGGACGGATGACAATAGCAACGATAGCAACCATAAAATGGAAGGCAGGAAAATGTGGTGAATAGCATAAGTGCGGAATACAGTAAGACGTGTTGTGCGTATGCAAATTTCGGATTGCCGAACTTGTTCGTGACGTCATAGCGCTGATAAGAGATATAAAGGATTTGACGCGTATTGACCGTTGTTGTTCAAACGCAAAGTTGAAAGGGAAAGAATCAATTGACGAACTTGCAATTTTCAGTATGTCTTCCCGACATCACCTAGATGATTTTACGCGTGGCCGTATTATTGGCAAGATTGAAGAAGGGCGAAAAATAACAGATGTTGCCAGGGAGTTCGACGTCAGCCACAGTGTTGTTTCAAGGCTTTGGAAATCATTTCAAACAAATGGAGAGTGTAGCAAACGTCACGGGGGAGGTCGTGTTCGCAGTACGACATCTGCAGAAGATCGGTACATAGTGCTATCAACAAAAAACACCGGCGCAGCACAGCTAGTGAGGTAGCAAATCAGTTTATGGCTGCTACTGGCAAGCGGATCTCCCGAAAAACTGTCGCCAGACGTTTGCATGAAGGAGGGCTGTACGCCCGCCGTCTTGTTGGGTGCATCCCATTGTCCAGACGTCACCGTACCGCCCGTTTGCAATGGTGCCATCAACATCGCAATTGGACTGATAACGATTGGTCTGCTGTCCTCTTCTCAGATGAGAGTAGATACAGTCTATCGTCTGATTGTCGACGACAACTGATCTGGCGTGATAGTGGTACTGCATATTGTCCAGCAAACATACAGGAAAGGGACCGATATCCGACATGTAGTGTCATGGTATGGGCTGGCATCATGATCAATGGCCGTACGTCCATCTATGTGCTTCCAACTGGGACTATGACTGGCCAACGATACATTAATGATGTTCTGCTACCTCATGTTCGCATGTTCCGTGGTGCTGTCGGTGATAGATTCATTTTCATGGACGACAACGCAACATGTCATCGAACAGTCGCTGTCCAGGAGTGTCTTGAGAGCGAGGATATTCAACGCCTCGTATGGCCAGCACGTTCTCCAGATCTGAATCCCATTGAAAATGTGTGGGATGCTTTGGGGAGGAGTCTTCCTGGTCGCCAATGCCCTCCAATAAACAAGGACACCCTCATCCGTGCACTGACAGAGCAATGGGATAAATTACACCAACAGCTGCTTGATAATGTTGTGCAAAGCATGACACGACGTGTGGAATCATGCATCGCCCTCCATGGTGGCCATATCCCGTATTGACATCTTACGCCGGAACGCCTGCGGACGGTAATTGCATTTTTTCACGTTTACGTATTCTGCACAAAATGGCCTGTTTGTCCCTTGAACACGTTCCAAAGCCTTCTGGATTTCATAGCATAATAAATTGTCTTTCTTGTAATGTCCTGGCATTCTGACATTATTTAATTTCACTTGGCATCCAACCACACTTACTTTTTTATGCACTATATAGCCGTTTATGGTCCGTCCTTAGCAATTGTCCAGCAGTGTATTATGACGCTGAATATACTAATATATGTACAGTCCTATAAGAATAATATGACCACCTACTTAAAAATGGTTGCCTGAGTGAGAGCTGCGAGACGGCGTGGCATGGACGCAATGAGGCCCTGGAAGGTTACCCGAGGCACACGTGCCCATTCGGAATGCAGCACAGCACGGATGTCCCGGAAATGACGTCATTGTGGGTCGGCGCGTCGAACCTGTCGATTCAAATAATTCCACAAATGCTCTATAGGACTGAGATCACGCGATTTCACCGGCCAAGGGAGAACGGAGATTTCGCTGTCGTGTTCCTGGAACCATTTACGCATTCCCTTAGGCACGTCGCATGTGGAGTAGAAACCTCGATTCGTCTGATCTGTGGAGTAGAAACCTCCATTCGTCTGAGAAGGCAACCTTTTCCCACTCTTCCACTGTCCAATCACGTTGATCCCTTGCAAACTACAGGCGTAGTTGCCGATGGACTTGGGTTAACATGGGAGCCTTAACGCAGCATCTACTCCGGAGACCCATGTGTAATAGCGTTCACTCTACTTTTATCCAGGACACGTACCTGAATGCCTCAGCGTTCATTTGCTTGGCCAATTGTTGCACGATTCAGCGTCGATTGCCCTTTACCAGTCGACGGAGGCGACATTCTCCTCTGAGGTCGAGGGCCTTTGGATCTCCACAGTTATGACGTCGGGAGGTACTCGGTGTGTCAGCGGTCCACTCTTGGTACACCCTTACTAAAACTCCTCGCGAACAGCCAACGAAATCTACTGTTTCTGAGATGCTTCCACCCTTGGCGCGGTAGCCGATGATCATTCCCTTTTGAACGTCTGTCAAATCACTATCTCTGCCCATTGTGCTCACGTAACGCACTGTGACCCATCTGTCCTGGCCGGCCGCTTATATCTCCGTGTTGTCGCCCTTGTCAAGTGCACTATGTGACACGCCTGGGCGGGCACATGATTCCGGGGGTGGTCATATTATTTTGATATGAACGTGTATACTATGCTGGAACAGTGCTTTAAACAATTATTTGCCCGCATGTAAAATACAATGACGTGCAAAAATTAAGGACGAGACGGTTTTTCGAATGTAACGTCGTGCAGAAGTGCTCCACATCGACTCAAATCATACCATAAGATCCCCAAGATGTAAGAATAAGGGAAAAGTGAACAAAACCGTCTAAACGAGGAATCCAAAGGATACAAAAGCACTTTATTGAAAAGGTAGCTTTGAGCACAACTAGACAGAAGACAGAAACGTCCATATGACATGCGGTTGCCAAGAAAAATCCAGTCTTTAGTAGAAGATATGATCACCCCTGACTGCGTTGCATGATTTACAACGTCTGTCCATTCTGAGGACGAGGTTGTCAAGGTGCTGTTGAAGCATCGCGGCCCATTCCTCTTGTAGCGCCAATCGCAGCTGCGAAATCGTTGCTGGCAGCTGGTGATTTGCTGCCAAACGTCTCCCGAGAAGGTCCCACACGCGTTCGATTGGATTTAGGTCCGGGGACCTAGCAGGCCAATCCATGCGTTCAATATCTTCACTCTCCAACAGCCACTGTACGATGAGGTGTAGCGATGTCGTCCATGAAGAGGAACTCAGGACCCACAGCACCTCTAAACAGACGCACGTGAGGCAGGAGAACCTCGGTACAATGGAGGACACCAGTGACTGAACCTCCTTGGAAGATGTGGAGGTCAGTACGGCTACCAAGCATGATACCGCCCCAAACGAGAACTCCGCCACCTCCAAACCGGTCCCTTTCGATTATGTTGGAGGTGTGATTGCGTGTTATCTGCTCTCTCCAGATGTGTATACGTCCAGAATCGCTCGTCAGACTAAATCGGCTCTCATCCCTAAAGAGAACTCGACCCAATTGCTGGTGTGTCCAGTTCTTGTGTTCCTGATACCACAGAAACCGCCATCTCCGATGAGCAGGCGTTAATGGCACACACCGTACTGGTCGTGGTGCAAAGAGACCACCTTTGTGCAGCCTCATGGCCACGGTAAAACGCGATAACGGACGTCCAGTTGTCTGGTTCATGTGCCTTGCGATTTCTCCCGCTGTCTGCCGTCTGTCTCTTCTCGTCTGTAGGACAATATACCGGTCGTCCACCGCCGTGGTTGCTCCTGGACGATCACTGCTAAACTCTCGGACAGCGGTTGCTGTCGTTGGAACCGCTCTCCCAGCTCGTGAAACGATGCTGTGAGCGATCCCGAACTCCTCGGGCACACTAGTCACACTTTGACCTTCTTCCAACTTCTCAATGACGCGACCTCGGGTAAAGTCATCCAGATGCCGTCTACTGGATTGCCTGTTGGCCATATCACACGGTGAAAGCAAATCGACGTCGTTCAAACCGATGTACACCGTGCAATAGCTTTCACCGAATTGCTGAGCGTACACCGCCCGTGTGCTTTATACCCTTCCGACACTTCCCCCCCCCGTCATGCTACATATATGTGTATGCCCTACCGTACTGGATCCTAGTCTATCTCCTGGGTGGTATGTCGGTCCGTTCTGCCTGCTCGTTCCGCTGTTATGCTAATTTCTCCTCTTCGTCCTTAAATTTTGCACACCAGTGTATCATCGTCTTTGAAGGAAGGTAATCGTCGCATGCATGCGGGATGCCAAAGTAGAGAATGCTGGTTTATGTCTTGGAATTATCTGGGTTTGTAGAACAGAATACTGTATGCTGATGGCACGGTCCCTTTGGTGGACAGCAAAAGTGAGTTGCAGAGTATGTTGTGCCGGATGTACGAAGTTTGTATAAAATTCAAACTGAGTATAAATAAGGACGAAGGAAAAGCTATGGATTATGAGTGGGGAACTGTTAATACCGAATGCAAGATCAGTCTAAATGACACAGAGATAGACCAGATGAATGAAATTGTATATTTAGGAAGCATGTTTGATAGGGAAAACAGATTCAATGGTTAAATCAGTAGGCGAGTGAATTCGTCTCTGAAAGTCATAGCTGCTGCAGGAAGATTTCACAGGACCGATGGGTATTCGAAAAGTTCCTGAATGGTTGTTCAGGGTGTGGCAGAAAAACGGGTGTTTTTGAATGAAACAAAACTGATGCTTCGTTTAATGAGAAAAAATGACAAACACATCCATTGTACCCTGACACATTGCCATTTGAGAAATATGCACAGTCACGCTTATGTTTTGAATATTGAGTCAGCAGGTGACTAGCATTTCGACGTCAGCACTAGGACAATGTGCAACAGATATCGTCCATGGCACGTTCCAACATCTCAATAGGAATGTTTGTAACTTCTTTACGGATGTTGTGTTTCAGCTCAACAATGGTGTGGGGGCGCCTTGCATACACCTTAGTTTTAAGGTACCCCCACAGGAAGTAATCATAAACTGACCAGTCCGGTGACCTGGGGGCCACGAAACGTCATCATTCCGGGATGTGATGCGGTTTCTGAAAAGTTGGTGTACCGCGTCCATGGAAATTCTCGCACAGTGAGAGGTAGTGCCGTCTTGCTAAAACGAAAAGGGCTCATCTGAAGGAAAGCGTGCGAGTTGCGTTACGACGAATGTGTCTATGATGTCGGCACATCTGTGAGATGTTATCGTTGTTGTTTGTCCTGGCTGATCCTCGAAAAAGAAAGTGCCGATTATTCCCACTGAAGAGACCGCACACCACACGGTAACTCGCTGACTGTGTAACGGCATTTGATGCAGTTGACGGGGATTATCCTCTGACCAGTAGCGAACGTTTTGCTTATTCACAAAACCACTAAGATGAAAGTTGTCCTCGTCACTCATCAACAATAAACGCAAGAAAGCTACATTGCCTTGCATTTTAGCCAAAACCTCGACACACAGAGCCATTCAGTGTTTGTTATCATTTTCATTTAACTTCTGCACAACCTATAACTTGAAGGGTTGCAACTTTCACTCGTCCCGTAAGAATATATGGATACTACTACTTCAGATCCTCACTACTGAAGAAATACGTCTCACAGAACGTTTTGG
The DNA here is from genome assembly GCA_039090855.1 of Macrothele yani. NCBI lineage: Eukaryota > Metazoa > Arthropoda > Arachnida > Araneae > Macrothelidae > Macrothele > Macrothele yani. The sequence goes on along the minus strand of CM077025.1, from coordinate 152,136,916 downwards.
ACTTCGTGTTACAACATTTTGCACTTCCTGAATTCTTTCTCGTGTTCGAATACTCCTAGGCCTACCTGTAGGTTTTTGCTCCAATGCACTTACCGTCTCTGGAAAAGTCTTCACCCATAACCTGATGGCATGTTCTGATGGAATCGGATCAAGCCTCCCGAGATCAAAATAACGCCGATATTCACGTCTAGCAATGACCATTTTTTACGCTTTAAAACCATTTTTGAAGAAGCGTATATGATCAAGTTTGTCCGTCTGTCCGCACGATAACTCGCGTAAAAATGGTTCGATTTCGATGAAATTTTAGTACGTGGTAGAGGACCACCTGAGGACGCACCCTGTTGAAAATGGGAGAAATGAGGTCTAAGTTAAGGACATAACAGCCAGATTTATTCTACAGCCATTATCCTCATAACTTGAGTAAAGCGAATCATAATCAATGCATTGCATGATTTTACTATCTTGTTGTAAAATGCCTCAACAGCTACAGCACGTTGAGCCCCACTCCACCGATTCATGTCTCTGCAAATGGCGTCCTTTGGTGAAAGGAATGACGATCCGTACGTCTTGCCAACAGCATTAGAGAAACTTTCGCGAAGAAATCAGAAACGCCCATTTTTATGCCACACCCTTTATATAAATGTGCAACTGTTCCTACTCTGATGCACGGCAGTGAACCTTAGTTCTGCAGAAGAGAAATAGGAGGCGTTTCTTTGCTTCAGAGATACGTTAATTTCGTCGGGTTTGTGGCAAGATACGTTCTGATCATATGAGCAGCGAGCATGTGTTGCGAATGTGTACTGTGAAGCAAAATGTTGTTAGTAAGGTGGAGACAAATATTCTGAAGTGGCTTGTCCGTATTAAAAGAATAATTGGCAATACACTGAAAAGCAATTGCATTAGAGACAGCTGGCGTTATGCAAATGTTGCGCTGTGGGCGGCCCTGTAAACGTAAACGACATGACGTATGCAGCGATCCGACAATATAAGGAGTGATGCGACGGGAATCAGTAAGAGTCGGACGCAATATGGGTAAGACGAACGATCTAAGCGCATTTGATCGAGGGCAAATTGTCGGGGCCCGACGAATGGTTCACTCCATCTCGGAAGTCGTGCAGGCACTGAAATTTTCACGAGCCACTGTGTCACGGGCGCACCGTGAGTACATCAAATCCGCTAAAACCATCCCTGCAACGGCCAACTGCCGTGGAAAACAGTGTGTGGATGAGCGTGGTCATCGTCGGCCAGCTCGCATTGTAACAGCGGATAGACGGGCCACAGTGCAAGAAATCACTCGGCAATTTAACGCTGGTGCACAAAAGCGTGTAAGCAGCCACACCATCCAGAACCATCTCCTCGCTATGGGGTACAGAAGCCATCGTCCCACGAGGGTACCGCTGCTGACCGCACATCACAGGGTGCAAAGATTAGCATGGGCTCGGGAACGTCGCCACTAGACCCTAGACATGTGGGAAAATGTTGCCTGGACTGATGAGTCGAGATTCACGTTGGTACATGCGGATGGCAGGATACGCGTACGACGCAAACCACATGAAGCGATGGATCCTTCTTGCCAGCAGAGTACTCTTCAAGCTGGTGGGGGTGGAATTCTCGTCTGCGGACTGTTTACATGGATTGAAATGAGACCCCTGGTACGTGTGACATCGTCCTCACAGGTCAACGTTACTGGGATATCGTGGACGACCATTTGCTCCCGTTTGTGCGTCTTCAACATCCCACTGGGGACCTCATCCTGCAACAAGACAATGCACCGTGCCATCGCTCCTGAATTGTATCCGAATGATTGGTTGAACACTCCACCGACGTGACCTCGTTTCCTTGGCCAGCTAGGTCACCTGACCTCAATCCTATAGAGCACATCTGAGATGCCATCAAGATAGATATTCGAGGCTCTGACCCCTCCATCAAATCTTCGTGAACTGTGGGAGCTTGTTCAGAGGTCGTGGATCCGTATGGCTTCCCAACGCTTCCGGTGTCTTGTCGAGTCCATGCCGAGACGAATCGCCGCCGTCATCAGGGCGAAAGGTGGTGCTACACGTTACTAGACAGGTATCTCTAATTCAATTGCTTTTCAGTGTATGCTTACTAAGAAAATTTATTGAACCCAAATGGTAAGAAGAATAAGTAGTGGAAGGCCAAGAAAAATCGTGAGAAGACCAGATTCAGAAATGTCTGAATGCAGAGAGAAACATATGAAGTACAAAAGTTCTGCTATGAGACGTGTGATGATTATCAGTGAAGCTCGAGTACGGTGCCAAGATTTCTGTAAACGAAGATGTTTGATACATCAATATTAAGTAAAATCTAGTTCCATCCGTTTTAAACTTAAAACTAACAAATAAGCTTTCCTTGTGGATCTCTGAATCTCATAGAACAGATTCGTCATATATATGTAAATATCATTGTGCAATTCCCTTGTCCTGAGAAGTCCTACGAAACCGCAACAACTCAGTGCAGTAGCACTTCTTTCCGCAACAACAGATTGTACGGAACTACTTGAGTATGAGCACTACTGTAATGAGTTAACTTTAGTCGCAGGTGTTCGACATGAAACCCATGGTTTTTCAACTCTTACATTATGCTCTTTTTCCTTTGTTTTACACTTTGGCGCACACAGAGGGTTTTCTCCAGAGTTGTAGGATCCCTATGATGTGGGCATCTAAATATACAACGATTAGCCATTACATTATGACCACCTATCTAATAAGCTGTATGACCCACTTTATCCCGCAAAACAGCGGGCACTCGGCGAGTCATCGATTCGATGAGGTGCCATAAATATCCTGGGGTATCTGATACCATAAAGTCAAAAGCAGATCCTTCAGATTCCCGTACATCTCGGGGTGGTGGTGATTTAGTGGGAACACGCTTTTCCAGATAGAACCACAAATGTTCGATTGGGTTCATGTCAGGTGAGTTTGGAGGCCAGGGCTTTCTTTTATGGTTCTGTGAATCTAGGCTTTGAAAAATCAAAACTTTATAAACATCTTAAGAAATTATTGAAGCAGGCTAATTTGCAGTGTAGCCTTTATAAGCGGCAATATCCTTTCTACAGACAGACTAACTCAAGAATGAACTGAAAGCCCTATGTGTCTCAAGTGTTCTTGATACGATTTCCTATATCAGGCATAGAATGAATTATTCAATCCGACTTTCAGAAGCGGCGCTGTCGTTTCTGGAAAGCCAGACATAAAAGCAATGATTAACAGTGCGACGTATTCTCTAATATAATCTTCCTTTTTAGTTCCCCCTCTTGTTAAGTAAATTTGGGTTTATTCTCCTTTAAGATTTTGCACCCTGAACGCTACATTTTCTGTCTCGATGAATTTGTGTTTTCCAACCAGACAACAGGTCAAACACCAGTCGTCTTCACATTACGCGTCTTGATACTGTATGTTACGTGCCTTTCGATGGTATACATCTATGTCGTTGAGGTCGTTATGGCTGCTCTCACTATCGTGCGATTCTCCTATCCGGTTGTTTTCCTGGGTCAGCCGGTGCTTTCATGGCGGGTATGTGTATCCTCCTGAACCCTCTGCTGCTAAATCATTCTACTGCGGTATCGCCCCAATTCAGATACCGGCTGGTACGACGACATGATTAAACGGCTTCTCTTGAACTCTGTAAGTTGCTGATATGGTCATCGGGTGCATCACTGGGGTGTCCACATCGGCTATTAATGACAACTTAACCATCAGAATGGTCAATGTTCGTCAGCGACCCTCATATGACCCTAGATGCACGTTTACACATCGCCATGGGACCACTCTATAGGATGATTGGTATAGAATTTATAATCATTTGTATTCCTGGACAAGAGGTATTTGTGTACCGAATTTCGTGGTTAGCGGACTATTTTAATCGGTCGATCGATATTTTTGTCACAAAGGGAATAACAACTTCCATCATCGAAAATTTTCTGTTATTGTAAATATCATTTCAAGAAGTAACCAATCCTGCAGATATTTGAAAGCAACTGCGTCATTTTCAGCATGTGCGTATATTACCACCATATCAGTTTGTCTGTGGTTACTCTATCTCCTCATTTATTCGCCCGATTTAAAAAATTCGTTTTGCATTAGTAAGCCTGAACTCTAAGAACGATGATTTTTACCTTTGGGTCATCTTCCGATTCGTAATGTCCCCACTAGGAGATTTTTTTTTATTGGAGGTTTAACGACCACCGTGAGCAACTCAATGGGCTATAAGCAGTCGCCCGTCCCTAATTTAGGGTCACTGGTTCCAGGGAAGGGAGAGAGCCAGTGCCGTAAGACAAACACAACTTCCATGCCTCACCGGGATTCGAACCCGGACCCCTTTCGGACGAATGATCAGAGGCCAACGCCTTAGACCACTACTGCTTCTAAAAATCCGATTGAAACAACTCTTTTGTCCTTGTACGCTTTTCATCACGAATACCGTTTTCCATACTGTCTCTTCTTCAAAAACATCAACTCTCCTGCTAGAAGGCATAAATATATATTGTATATCGCATTTGTCTCTGTAACTCTGCTGTTAAAAAGCAATTCGAAAAATTATTTTTCCTGCGAGGGAAGCGTCCCCCGCGAAGAATTATTTTTACATAATATCTAAATTTTGTTACGAACAATTTTACAACGGGAAGCGTGAGTACGTATTTCTGTTTGCCGTGGGATTAACAGAGACGCAAACATTTCTGTCAGTCATTAAGTTCGGCGATTGACATTGAGGTCTTCCCAGCCATAGCCGTCTAAGGAAATACAAGGCTATGAAATTAGAGAGATTAATTCCTTCCGTTTGTGACGTCACTCTCATGTTACACAGGCTGATATTTTGGTGTCGTCTTTGATGTCGTACACGACAGCGTTGGAAAGCAATCGGAATCCTTGGTTTCCGCGTGGTGTCACTAAAAGAGCGAACTCATCTCTCTTATATCATGGCACTGTGTTTCTAAACGGTCTTGGTCCAGCACGGTGCATCTTGTTAAACTGCGAGTTGTCTGTAAACACTATGCGATTACATTCGTTACGCTAGTGTCTCTGTTCTCAGCACCATTATGGTCTCTGACGTCAGTGTCGTTGAGTCAATGCACGTTGCTGCAACAGACGGCACGTTTTGAGTCCTCTCTACAACAAACTGCATTAAAGGAAGCTTGCAGACATCTTCTGACATGTGTCAGACCTCCAGTGTTGATCTTATGTCAGGGACATGGCTCTGTAGTCCGTTAGCGCCATGCGGTATAGGTGACTGTTTTCCAGAGCTTTCGTGCGACGTTGCCTTTCAGACTCTTCACGTAAGTCCTACCGTCCTCTTCCCTCTCCTGAAATACGCACATTAATATGCCTGAGTGTCTTTCGATTTCTTTCGCAGTCGTACAATTCTGCCAGCTCAAACCCTTACGACTGCAAATTCTTCTGCTGCGGTGTGGCATATCAATGCTAGAATGGTTGCATTCACGAGATGCGATTGGCGAAGCATATATACCTTCCTGGTGCCGTAGTGGTCTAAGCGCTGGTTTCTGAGCATTCGTCCGTGATGTGTCCTGGCTCCAATCCCGATGAGGCATGGATGTTATGTTTGTCTTACGGCACTAGCTCTCTCCTTTCCGTGGAGTTAGTAGCCCTAAATTAGGGACGGACGACTGCTTATAGCCCTTTGAGGTACTCACGGTGGTCGTTAAACCTCCATATAAAAAAGCAAATTCTCTAGGGCCTGCTTTTGTACCTACAATAGTTCAATTCAGAGGACATGACAGCATTCAATATTTGCATGGGCTCTACAGCTGTAATAATTTCAATCCCGTATCGTGGCCTGCTCCCTCATTCAAGTTTCCATCTTATTCGATTCGTATTTTTTGGTGTTGCAATTTTAATGAACAACAGTATATTTATACATACATAGATGATTTTATATAAATAAATACGACGTGTTCAACTACAGGTCATGCACACTGAGAAGGTAACTAGGTTGCATTCCAGTTACACTATCTACCAACAAGTAATTGGACACCTGTGATAGCAAAGGAAAACGAAGTTTATTCACCTTCAATAGTTGGTGGAGCCTCCACGAGCGGCGATTACAGCTGCGACCCTCCGGGGCATACTCTCAACCTGGCGTTGTACGACGGCTAGCGATATTTTCTTCCACTCGGCTCGGAGAAGACAGGTCAGTTCTTTCACCGATTTCGGACGGTGAGGGCACCCCTTAAGTCGACGCTCCAACTCGTCCCAGAGGTGCTCGATAGGGTTAAGGTCCGGGCTATGCGCAGGCCAGTCCATTCGATTAACCCCATTGACACCATACCAAGTCATGGTGGACCTTGCAACATGACAGGTGGCATTGTCATCCTGAAAGTAACATGGGTCCACCCCGTAAAACTGCCACAACTTAGGAAGCGCATGGTCATCCAAAATGGTGCAGTAGGTCTCGGCGTTGAGTCTACCAGGAATTGCGACCAAGGGTCCCGTGCCATACCAGGAGAAACACACCCCTAGCATAATTTCACCGCCGCCGAACTTCACAGTTGGCACAATACATTCCGGCAGAAGGCGTTCTCCAGGAAGACGCCAAACCCAGACCCTGCCATCTGAACGGTAGAAGATGAACCTTGATTCGTCGCTCCAGAGAACCTGTTTCCACTGTTCAACGGTCCGCTGTTGACGTTCTTTGCACCGCGTTAGCTGAGAAGCGCTATTGGACTTGGTGATCAAAGGCTTGTGGGCGGCAGCACGTCCATGATAACCGAGCAGATGGGCATCTTTACGAATGGTATTCATCGAAAGAACACTCCCGGATGCCTGTTGAAACTCCTAGCGGATGTGGCCCATCGATTTGGTGCGGTTCTTCCGAATTTCTCTGGCCAGCACCCATCGGTCTCTAACTCCCAGTTTTGTGGGTCTGTCGGGTCGGGGCACATTCCGACAGTGATCTCTCATCTTTCACTTGCCAGTCACGTAGGTCACTGTCGATTTTAGGCACTTCAACTTGCTGGATATGTCGCATATGGATCGGCCATTTCTGTGATACCCGACAATTACACCTTTCTCGAAATCAGAGAGCTCCGAACTGCGTGGCATCTTGCATGCGACTGGTTGTTTTGTTGTATCAAACACGATATTTAACGGCGGCGGCAGTGACGTGTATCAGGACAGCAAATATCGTCGATTGCAGGGATGTCCAATTACTTGTTGGTAGATAGTGTGTTATTGTACATGAGAAATGATCGAGAGAAACAATTGCTTACGGCTACATCACAGAAACTGTTCGAAATATTGTACGTGGCAGAAATACATGCCACACAGCGCAGGATGAGCGATTGCCATACTCGTTCCAGAAGTAGTATTCCTTATCGCCCTACAACCATCCATGATTCTTTGCATTAGTCACCAATGTAGCTTAAGCATCGGCATTCTGTTGTCCCCGTTTAAGAAATTCAGTGAATTCGTATCAGCAGATCGTGGTAGTCATGCGCTTGACCCACCCCTACCTATCCAACGGCCAAGAAAAGCACGATCATGATGTTCTCTAACAGTTTGATAAAAATGCGCTTGGCCTCCATCATGCACAAACTACATGAGCAGGCGTGATGCTAATGGCACGTCTTCCAACAAAGCCGGGAGTCCCTCCTCCCAGAATTTGCGGTACTGCTGGCCTTTAAGATTCAGTGGCAAGGAAAACGAAACGAAGAGGTAGTCTCCAATGATGCCAATCTAAACTTGATGTGGAATATTTGCTGATGCCGAGACTACTTGATTTCATGCGGATTGTTCGGTGCCCAGTGACTCATGTTGTGAAAGTTCACAATTCCAACTCGGGTGAATCGCGATTTTTCTGCAAAAAGCACACTTTGATGTAAACCAGCTTTGATACATTTTTGCAAAAGGCATTGAGCATGGCTGACTCGAAATGCGATATCTTCTGGTGACAGCGCCTGTACCCGTTGCTTGTGGTAAGGATAGAGTTGCTTTTGATGACCGATACTCCATAGAGTGGAATTTGATCATACCACTTCTGCAGCTGTTCTTCTGCCACCATGTCCAAATCTAGTTTCCCTAACGCAGGTGTACGGATATGTCTTAGCAGTCCCAAATCTGTTATAGTGTGAGTGACCGTTAATCCCGTCTGCCGTAAACGCCAATGTACGGCGGTAAACGTAGATTTGTGGATACATCTTCAGTGCGGAAAAACGATCATGCAGAAGCGCTGCGCTTCCATACTATTTCCATTCACCCGTTGGAACGTAAAATGAATTCTATATAATTTATGACTATTAAGCTTATGGTGTTAAGATAGAATAAAATTAGCAACTTTTCTCACAATAAAATGTTTATAATACATCAACTATAGTTTCGCAGAGCGTTTGGCTCGACATCCTCAGGACGAGTGGAGCGTAAACATTCTAATCATTGTGACATCATCAGAATTCGGACGGTCACGGATTTTGGTGAGTTGTTTAAACGCGCTTGAAAGAAATGGAGTAGACGTCTTGTCGTTGACAAGCGGTGACGAGTTCCGGTATATGTGGAAAGCTTCTAATATATTAAGCTTGATAGTCGAGTTAGGTTTATCGATAAGCGTAGCGTTTCCAAACAAAAATGTACGGTTATTTTCGGGACAATGTTGTGCTATAGACGACTTCTTCAGTTAATAGTTCCGTACGTAGGACTTGTGTTCCTTCACACGGAAACTTAAAGCCCTACGGGTATGTCCTATATATGAAAGTCCACATTCACAAAGTATCTGATAAATTCCATATGAGTTTATGTCTTCGACGTAGTCTTTTGATCCGTAAAAAATCATCTTGTTTATGGGTTTAAAAATAACTTTGAAATTAACACTTTTGAGAATTTTTGAAATTCCGAAGCAAATCTTAGGAGCAAATGGGATAACTGCCCAATTCTTTCCTATTGGGAGATCTATAGGCGTGAGCGTGCAGACAGGCTTCGGTTTCCTAAATTTTTGGACAGCTTTGTCTATAACTCAAGGGCTGTTTCCTCTGTGTACTGCAATTCGTTTAAACGAATTGCAGTACAAAAGTAAGAGCTGTATCTCCACAAAGGACTGTCTTGGGCCAGTCTTCTCCATCAATCCATTTCCCACGTGGTCTTCTCCTGGGTCTTTTCCTGTCCCTTGAAACCCAATCTAAAACTTCGGTTGTTCATTGGTGGTCCGTTCTCTTGGCAATATGTCTAGCCTACTGCAGTTTCAGGGACTTTAATCTGATCGGGATATCTTCCACTCTTGTTATTTTACTTATCCACGAATTCCTCTTCTTATCACTTCTGGTTACACCAAGCATGTATCTCTCCATGCTTGTTTCAGTTCTTTGTATAACTTTTTTAGTTAAAGTCCACATCTCTGCTTACGAAAGCACTGGAAGGATGCATTGATTAACACTTTTCTTTTAGAGGTAATAGCACATTGCTCTTAAAAAGTGTACTATTTCTTCTAAACTCTCCACCAAAGTTTTAGACTCCAACTAATTTGTTCATCAATGTGACGCTCGCTTGATATCTACTGCCCAAGGTAAATGTGGGAATTGGTTATCTCCAGCTTTTCCCCATCAACTGATAAATCTTTATTCCTCGGAAAAGCATGGTACATCAGTTTTACCTTCTGAAAGTTCATTTTTAAGTCCTATTTCTTTACCCTTCTCAGTAAGTTCCCGAATTATACTCTGCAGCTCTGAAGTAATATTTCAAAGACCTCCGACGGGTTCTTTGAAAAAATGTCTGTTCAAAAATGAAACAGAAATACGACAGGGTCAAAATCGGGCCAGAAACACCTTGACCCGACCCGTTTGACATGCAAGAAATTATCGACCCGTTGACTCGGTGACCCGTGACACGTTTCCATCTCTGGTTGTGTCACACATTTGCATTCATGCCCCACGCCGAGTGTCATATATATAAGTGATGTTCATTTTCATAGAAATCATGCCGTCTTCCTTACATAGGAAAGCAGTCAGCCATGCGCCGCACTTCATACTTTGACAACGTTCTACACAAAATGGACAAATTTCTGTATACACCTACCAACCTGAATGTAGTTTCACCTTTTGCCCAAACAACAGCAGCCAGACGTCTTCATAAGGACTCAGTAAGTTGTATAAAGCGAGAATAACCTGTCGCAGAGCATCTGAAATTACCAGTGTTGTTTCGTGGGCTCGAACAGATCTTTCCAATTCGTCCCGAAAATTCTCAATGGAGCTGAGATCCGGTGATCGAGAAGGCCATTCGAGCATAGTAAACTCCCTTGAATGCTCCTGGAGAGAATTGGTCACCACTCGGGAAGTATGCAGTGTGGTGTTTTCCTGTTGAAAGATGGCGTCATGGTGAGAAGAGAGAATCGTTACGAGCGTGCGTACATGGACGACGAGGATGTTCACATACATTGTGCTAGTGGTCGAGGTATCGACGGGTACTAGCGGCACTATGAAAGGTCATATGAATGCACCTCAAACTGTTATATCACCTTCATCTGACTATATGACACTAACTTGATAAACTGCATCCATCTCTTCGTGTGGTTTATGCACAACGCAAATCCTCCCATCAGTGCCGCACCGGTGGTGCAGTGGTCTAAGAAATGGCTTCTGATTATTCGTCCTAGATGGGTCCGGGTTCAAATTACGGTCAGGCATGGATTTTATGTTTGTGTTACGGTAATGACTCTCTCCCTTCCCTGGAGTCAGTGGCCCTAAATGAGGGACGCTCGACTACTTATGGCCCATTGAGTTGCTCACGGTGGTCGTTAAACACTGAATCGAAAAAAAAAACCTCCCATCGGCGTGATAAAGTTGACATCGTGATTCGTCAGACCAGATGACGTTTTTCCAGTCCTCTGCACTCCAGTTTTTGCGAACTTCAGCCCAATCTTTCTGTGCCTTGCTGTCAACAACCAATCACGATGTGGACGTTGACCGCCACAGCCAATTTTTTCCACGGTGCGACGCATGGTCTTTGTGCATCACCCTGTGAAAGCGCCCAAATTCGGACGTTATCTGATCCGTGATAGACGTTGGATGTCTGGTAACGACGCGGAAGAGTCTTCACTCATCTGGAGAGTCAATTTTAAGTTTATGGCAGCATTTTACTCTCTGGTTGAACGTTTTTCTGTATTTCTCGTAATCTTGGCGTACACGTTCGATGGCACGGCCTAGAAATCCCAACAGCTGAACAGTTGCGGTGATTGAACAACCAGCCTTCTTCGCAGCTACTATCTGTCCACCGTCAATCTCACGTCGCTGCCTTTACCCATGATTACTTTTCCGTAACTGGTTTCCATTACGTACCTGCTCTACTTATAGGCTGGACTCGATATCTGTTTTGCATTTTGTTATCGGGTTATATATAATAATTTTTCCTTTCAGTGTACAAGGGTGAACATAAAGTCTTTCCCATATTGCAAAAATCAATGTAAAACAATCTATGCAAGTTAAAATAACATGACTGGAACATAATGTAGCAGCACTCACAAAAACAAATTCTGTTCTTCAGCGCAACTGCTGAATAAGAGGAGCATTTCGTCGATAATGGCTTCCACGCAAGAAAAAGCGGCGTGCGTTTTGTGGTTCCATGAGACTAAATCGGCGGTTACTGTCCAGCGTCATTTCAGAAAAGAGTACATACGATCACCACCGGACCAAAAAAACCATAAAAGTTTGGTATGAAAAGTTTAAAGCGACGGGTAGTGTTGGCGACCTGCCCCGAGCGGGCAGACCACCGGTTACATAAGAGACAGCTGCAGCTGTTTAGGACACATTTTCGCGAATCCCCAGAAAATCCATTTGTCGTGCATCACTAGAAACTGGAATTCCCTGTGCCACGGTTCACAAAATTTTACACAAACGTCTCCATCTGGATGCTTGCAAGGTACAGATCGTTCAAGCTCTTCAGCCTGATGACCGGTCTCGCCGTGCTGCTGTGGGCTATTTGCGACGGAGATGTTGCAGCGCATAGCTCATGATAGTAATTATCTGCACCGTGTCTGTTTTTCAGATTAAGCCACATTCCACGTCTCTGGTACAGCAAATAGGTACAATGTGCGAATCTGAGGATCAGAAAATCCCCATTATGTCATCGCACAACAGAGGGCTAGCCCGAAAGTGAACGTATGGTGCTGCTTGATGCATGACAGAATCATCGGACCCTTCGTTTTTATACAGCCCACGGTAACATGCAACGTGTACCTGGACATACTCGAACTTTTTGTAGCACCTCAGTTGCATGCACTTCAACCTTCAGTTATTTTCCAACAAGACGGTGCCCCACCACATTGGTCAATAATGGTTCTTGAGTTCCTGAATGTCAATTCCAGACAGATGGATTGACCGCGATGGTCCCATGACATGTCAACCTCGATCGCCTACGCCCCTAGACTTTTTCCTCTTAGGTTATGTGAAAGACAAATTTTACTCTAGCAGTGTTCCGGATGTCGAGACGTTGAAGAGCAGAATAACGGGCATCATTGGTTCTATCTTTGCTGAGATGTTAAACAAAACATGGCGTGAAATCGAATATCTGTTATATGTCCTCCGGGCCACAAATGGCGCCCATGTGGAGGTGTACTGACACTGATAAAAAACTTCCCTTGTGCACCATCATTGTCGTGCAATCTCTTTCTTGTTCCTGTAATGCATTTTTATATTAATTTTTGTAATGTGGGAATGACTTTATGGACATCCTGTATATTTATTTAGGAAAGCGCTTTGGTCCCTATGGTAATATGACTAGTTTTCATCAGGATAGGCGGCAGAACAAGTTCCAAAAGTTTGGCCAAATAGTTTAACAAATCCTGTATAAGCAAATATTTATGATCTTTGAGTTCCGCAATCTCTACGTAGTTTCGGTATTTAAGATCTGCAGACAAGAAAAATGACTGATTTGTGAAATACCAGAACGAGCCCACGAACTTCTAACTTCCAAGATTGCAAGAATGCATAAACGTCGTCATCATCGTATAAGTTACAAAATAAATATCGCAGTTTTGAGAGATCTTACAAAAATTCAAGTTTTTGAATTCATGTTAGCTATTCCGTAAAAACAATACTTCTCCCTTACCCTCTGTCCTAGCTGTAATTGTTGGTTTTTTAATTACTATCCTTAGTAGTTGCAATTTTTACATGATAGGCTACAGCAAAGATTTTTTTTTTTTTTTTTGCGTTGTAGCGTTATTACTTTAAGATCCACCGTGGTCAACGTTAAACGTCACGATTTATGCCTTCGATACTAAAGATTACAATGATCTCAAAGGGTAAGGGAGAAATTTTCTTTCTTTCTCAGAAACTTTTGTTCGCGGGAGAATGGTAAAGTATTGATTGAAACCGAAGAAAAAAAGAACGATCTCCCAAAAACAATTTATCAAAATCTCTCGCTTTCGTTTCTGAATTTGAGCTTTAAGTACGGATAAAAAAGTAATGGATTATCTCGTCAGTTCTTAATCCCGCTTGAGAACACGTAATTACCCTTACCAGACATGGTAGGCTTATGCAGAAAAGCAGTTTTATTGTCCTCATCCGTTACGTTTCCCGTTTTCACGGCAGTCTGAAAAAATTAACCTGCCGTAGGGAATTGTTCGGCGATGGTTCCAGCCAAAGCGGGCACCCCTCTGGTTTTCTTCGAAACGTCATCTAAAGGGAAAAAAATTGTATTATCTGTACACTATGTTTCTTCAAAAGGGCTTCTAAAAATGTTTATGTTACAGTGTAACTTACGAAACAAAACTGTTGTTTTTTGCTTTTGTTTTGGAAGTTCGTTATTTTTGTGATGCCAAGACTTCCATGAAAATAATCATTCATAAATGCTGGTCTTAGACATGATACATGTTTAATTTGTCGGTAAAAGAAGGAATGTGTGAAAGCCAAAGACTTATCGACATCCCTTCGTATAGTTCAACGTTGCATGAAAGCCTATGCTAATCGGGAAGAATATCGGACGATACAGAACATGGTGTGAAACACAGGTACGTAAGATAAGGACCTCATGCCTGATTTATTTTAGAAATCAGTATCACAATTTCTTAAACATCTGCCTGCTGCACTTCTAAACATGAACCGAAGAGCGGAAATATTATTACCTCGTGTCTAATATGATATTGGTTCTCCACGTGCCAAAACAGCTCTTGCCTGGCGAGACATACGTAGACGCTACAAGATAGGTGTCTTGGGGTATCTGGTGCAAACACGTTCCCAGCATATCTTTTAAGTCTTGTAAGTTATGTGTTTCAGCTGCAGCAGATAGGATTTGCTGTTTCAACACAAACCACAGATTCTCGATTGGATTGAAATTTGGGGAATTGGAAGATCAGGGCAATAACAATCATAAATGATATATTCCGTGTTCAGTCTTGTAATGAGTTAATGCTGTGTGCATGACATTACTTTTTGAGGAACATGACATGACATTACTTTTTTGAGGAACAAATATTAAGGATCTCTTTATGCAGGCTAATACATAATTTCAAGTTTATTCCGAATGGTTGACATATAATGATTTAATCTCAATAAGACTAAATAATTTATCTTCACTAGACAAAGAATATCTTTGATGCACCACTATCATTTAACTTTGAGTAATCAAACTATTGAATGTGTGCAAACATTTAAGTTTTTTGGGAATTATTCTAAACTTTACTCTAAAATGGAACAATCATATAACATACATTGAAAGTAAAATTGCAAAACATATTGGTATTGTCTCTAGGGTTATATCATGTTTGACAGTTAAAATGTTGTGCTATTCATTGATTGATTCGCATATTAATTATGGCATTGGCTCTTGGGACAGGCTACCCAAACTAATATAAATAGGTTGCAAATGTTACAGAATAAGTTTAAAAGATTATTGGATTTAAAGATCTCTCCCTCTACTCTTAACAACTTACAATTATTCTACTCTCATCATAATCGTGTTGGCCTAAATAAGTATGGAATTCTTTCGATTAAACAACTGTTTCATTTTAACATCGGTAAATTGATGTTTAAAAGCATCAAAAATTATTTGTTTTCCGATGTAATAGATTTACATTTCATTACTCATAATTATAAAACAAGGAAAACGGCATTACTGCGACCTATTTTACCAAAGACACAGATGTCAAGGCAAGGCATTAACTATGTTGGTCCTGAGTACTTGAATGGTTTGCCTGTAGAGTTAATTGATATTAATAATCTAACATTATTTTAAAAAAATTATACTTACTTAATAAGTAAAAAAGATACTAAGATACATCTTTCCCTTACTGTGTTGGCATGACCAGTGGTTGATTCATTTGTTCTGTTTTGGGGATTCAGGGCACGTCAATCTCTGCTAGGCCTTTTCCCTGTTTTCCTTTGCTGCTATAAATTTTTAATTGCACATAAATATTTCTGATTTATGATGGCATAATCAGAAATATTTATGACTCGAGGACTTAAATTGTTTCTGGATTGACTTGGACTATGGAGCGGAAAATAGTGAAATGCAAATGGTTGCTCACTTATCGAAGTAAGCACCAACTGCAGTCAACATTTGATCACGTTCTCTTTGAAACAGCAGAACTGAAGAGTTTCGAGTCTTCACTTTAATTTCTCAATAATACAGCAAATGCTTCCCTTGAAAATCTCCAAAATCGTATTAAAAATATTTTACGCTAAAATAATTTTCAATTCCTCATTGAAGCTCGGAGGATTATAGCCATCAACCATTTCAAATGTGGGACCCTAGTTCCGGTGGTTTTTGAAGCGCTAACAGGCATGCTTCCTCTGGGCTCAGGACCGGGCACATCTCTTCCGATGAGTCAGAATCCTAAGCCTCTTACTACTGTATTAAGCTGTCGGACCGGCATTCACAACTTTGCTAATATTAGGATTCGTCTGTTTACATAACACTAATGAGCATTAGCATTTGCGCTGCAGTGCAGCCCACTCTATAAAGCGCTATGTTGTGCCATTCGTCGATGAGATGAGGACAACGTCGCGTAGTTTAACTCTTCCTATCCCCAATCCAAGGTTGAAAGCAGCAAAGTATATCTAAATTCTCCAACTTTTTAGCTACAGTAACTTTTTTCAATGGTACTTCTGTGTCTGGTCCAGATTTGAGAATTATCTGGATGTACTATATAAGCAATCGAATCGTCAATGAGTGATTGGAGGAACATGCTGGTGACTTTCTGTTAATGCGCTGTCCTGCAAATTCACCTGACATGAACCCAATCGAAAATCTGTGGTTAGACTTGGAAAAGCGGGTTCGCGCTAAATCACCACCACACCGAAATGTACAAGAACTGGAGGACCTGCTGTTGACATTATGGTACCTGATACCTCAGGATACCTCTCGCCACCTCATCGAATCGATGCATCGCCGAGTGGCTGCTGTTTTACGGGCTAAAGGATGTCCTACAGCTTATTAGGTAGGTGGTCATAATGTAACGGCTCATTGGTGTATTGGAACTTTATTGAGAATTGGCTGAGAAGCACTGGGTGCCATGTTACGGATGCATCACTGCCAAAGACAACACGAAGGGAAGACGAGGTCCTCAGTAGGGGATATGATAACTCCTAACGTCAGTGCATGATTTTAACCGTCTGCCTATATATACTTTGTACTAGGTTGTCGATGAGTTCTTGCGGAAACATCCCCCATTCTTCCATCAACGACGTCTTCAGCTGTTGGACAGTTTCTGGTGTAGGTTGAAGTGCTGCAATGCATCTCTCCAGAGCGTCCCACGCGTGTTCTGTGGGATTTAGGTCGGTTAAACGTGCTGGCCAATTCTTTTGGTAAACATCTTCACTTTGCGACAGGTGGTCAACAACCACAGTACGATGTCGTGGGGCGTTATCTTGAATTAACAAGAACTGTGGGACAATGGCACCTCGCAACAGACGAACATGGGTAAAGATTACCTCATCACCGTGCCGCGCACCTATAACAGTACTTCCTTACGGTATCTGGAAGGAAGTACTGTTATAGGTGCGCATCCATCGATCAAAATCCTCCCCCCATACGAGAACATTGTGGCCGCCATGTTTACCCTTCCAATTAATGTTTTCGGGGCGATATCGGCTGTCTACCTCACGCCAAATTAGCTGACGTTTGGAATCAATAGACGGACTAAATCTACTCTCATCAGTAAATAATATGGTACCACACGGCTCTGCTCTCAAGTCGTTATGTTTTCTGGAACACTGTAAACCGTATCTTCGGGCAAACAGTCTACCTTTGTGTAGTCACCTGGCCACTCTAAACTGCGATATTGTGTGTCCTACACTCATGTTCAGTTGTTTTGCAAGGTTACTTCCTCTCTGGTGTCGATCTCTTTTGGCTTGTAGGGCAGATAACGGTCATCAATGGGCTTAGTTTTAGGTGGACGACCACCACCAGTCTTTCGCACAGCTGTACCTGTAATCCTGAAGACCAACGACGAAAGCGATACGATGCTATTGGGCGATACCAAAATCTTGGGCACCACGACCACGGGTAAAATCATCAAGATGTTCTCAACGTGCCATTTCTTCGTTTGTAGCCCACAACAAGCACAATTGAACGTTTGTAGCACTTAAGCGCACCGGCCTGTGACTTCCGTTCAACTAATGTTATTGGATTGCGTGAGTGCATTTTGTTGTCACGTCAGGAACACCGGTGGCCTAGTTGTCAACGTTCGTGACTGCCACGTAGAAGACCTCGGGTTCGATTCCCAGCAGGTACAAACGCTCGAACCACTAAATATCCGCCGTACGTCGGATGGGCACGTTAAGCCGTCGGGCCCCGGGTACTGGCCCACCGGTAATAAATAAGGACGTCTTCCTCCCATTTCTACCTCGCTTCCGTGTGACTTTCCTATCGGGCACTCTAGCCTCCACATATGATCTGATCTGATCTATTGTCAGGTCACACAAACCACATGTCATGCTTCATGATTACTCATGTGCTGTTGTTCTTGTTCCCAGACACGGAACTGGGTTGATTTGTGTTTGGGTACTGCTCATATTTACGCGTTATTTTACTTTTTCCACTTCGTCCTTAAGTTTTGCACACCAGTGTAGTCTAGGTTTACTATTTTGAACAGAATAACTGTCGTTTAGATATCGAATTTGTTTTAGTCGACCTGTTTTTCACCAGATGATTCATCAGTCGCATATGAATTCGGAGTGACATTCGCTGCAGCTACCATATGAAAATGACATGTAAATAATAACCGTCTGGAACTTTTTCTTAAAGAAAATATTCCAACTTAAAAAATCCACCACCCCCTTCCACTCTCTAACTTTCTCTCTCTGTCTCTCTCTCTCTCTCTCTCTCTCTCTTGATCATTTTTGCTCACCAGTGTCTCTAAGCGTATTCCTATTTCTTGTTTAATTCTTACCCTCTCTGTCTCACTTATTTGTTCTGTCTTTTTTTAAAGGCCTTTCTCTTCAACTATTTTTCATCTTTGTTACATTTCTGTGTGTCTGTACGAGTGTCCAGATCGCAATTTTCTTTCCCTACATGTCTGTAGGGTTTTTTGTCTTTCTCGTTTGCCTTCTATCCTTGTCTTTTTGTCTGGTCCCTTTCCTTTTGATCTGGCCATTTTTTACTCGGTCTCTCTGGTTCCCTATCTGCGGGGGTGAAACTGCTTTATACACACAAAGGGATAAAGAAAATATCTGCTGCGGAATTAAAGCATTCAGCTTGTATTGGGGGATAAGGATTAAATAAAAACAAAATCCAAGGAATTTCTGATCCTCTGAATATTTACTCAGAAACGGAAAACCTCTTGAACCTAAATGTTAAGCATTTCACAATTATAGGAGGCAAGAGAAAAAGAAAGACTGCTCACAAATGATTAAAAAACACCAGTATGTAAAAACACAAGATCTTCTCATCATTGAAAAGAGTGCAATTTCAATTTTTCTCATCTATGCAATCATTTAAAAATAAACATGAATAATTTTGCTCTCGTGTGCTTCATATTTTTACACAATGATTGCACGCAGAGTTCCTTTATGAATGAAGTAAAGAAATTACTTTAAAACGGAACGTTGATAACAACTTGCAATAAAGCCCCTCAGAGACGGTTAGTCCTTTTTGTTTTTTAAGAAATACGTTGCATTAATGGAGCTGGGTAACCAATGTTGCACAACATTCATGACATCTATTCCTGGGAGCATATGTTTCTTAACCCATGACAAATCGGAAGCTGACACGCAAACCATCCTTATCCCACATTTTGTCAGGAAAAATTTATCTATTCGTTAATGGAAATATTTCCTTTCATTTGGTCTTGCTTGTTTATGTTCCTTCTCATATTACATGCTTGTTTTAGATAATATTTCTTTTTTTCTACTTTAGGAAATTTGAAAAATTAGAAAAAGGGAATAAGCTCATTTTTCATATTTAATAATGTGCTGAAGGTTCATAGGTTCGCATGCTTACAGAAAATCAAAGAACAAGGTAGGTACCATACAGTTTCTATGCATTATCAGCATATCTCTCGGCAAGTAACATGCTTTAAAGTATGTAGTCAGTACTTTAAAAAAACTAGATTTTCTGCAGATGTGATAAATTCCATCACATTTTCTGACTCTTCAATCCAAAGGAATATTTTTCAGTCAGATAGCAAATATATCATAATAAATTCATAAATAAAATCACGATGTTCAATTGAAAATTTCGAAATGCGAGGTAAACCTTTGTGATGCTTGCAAATTCATGATACAAAAAGATTGTTTTATTTTTTCACGAATCCAACAGAAGCGAAGTTAAATTTATAATACCTCATGGGACACTTTTGCACCAAGGTTTTCCAGGGAAAATGTGCGCGGTTTACGTAGAAATGATCAGAATGACATCGGATTTTTTATGAAATCACATACATTTTTACTCGTTTTACTTACATTTTTTATCGCCAGATGGCGCCATAGGCGAACAGGTCTAGGATAGTGGGTATAAAAGCAGCAGCTGGGAAGCAACCAAAAGTCATAGCGGTCCGTGTCATTATGCTGTCATTGCCGGACAAATCGCTCTTGGTGAAATTGCTCTATTGCAATCCTGAATGTGCGAGTGCTGCGTTGAGAGCCTACCGGTCACTGAAAGGTGATCGCAGTAAGAAAGGACCGATGGAACGTGCTGCGCTGCGGCGAATGGTCAAAAAATTTGATGAAACGGGATCTTTGGCAGCACGCCCACGAAGCGGTAGACCACGAACACGTACTACTGCAGCAGAGACGATTACGCAGGAAACGGATGTGATTGCAATGTCATCCGCTCATGGCGACTTAAGTGCTCGCCATGTTTCTCGGCAAACAGGTATTCCATACGGGACTGTATGGCGAACACTACGATGGATTCTGCACAGATACCCGCACAAACTGCAACGGCATCACGAACTGCAAGCTGGCGATTACGTGCAGCGTCAGGAGTTCGCAGCATGGTTTTTTCGACAAATGGGTATCGACGAGAATTGGCTGGTGAACGTTTTATGGACTGATGAGGCACACTTTTCCCCAAACGGAGCGGTAAACAGGCACAACTGCCGCATCTGGGCCACGGAACATCCCCAAGCAGTCCTTGAAGCGCCACATCATCAGCCGAAAGTGACAGTGTGGTGTGGATTCACGGCCTCCTTCATTATCGGTCCTTTTTTTTTTTTTTGACGAGGTCAGCGGCACCTCCTTCGAAACCGTTTCAGTGACAGGTGCACGTTATGCGAACATGTTACGAACGTATGTTATCCCTAGCTTGCAAGAGCGGGATGCAGTGAATCTGTGCACATTTATGCAGGATAGAGCACCACTCCACATCGCACGTTCCGTTAAGCAACTGCTACAAGAGACGTTTGGCGCAAATCGTGTGTTGAGCTGACACTTTCCGAACGCCTGGCCTCCTCGGTCACCAGACCTGACACCCTGCGATTTCTGGCTCTTGGGTTACCTAAAATCACAAGTGTGCAGATGTCGCCCCACTTCATTGGTCATGCTGAAAGATGCCATTCGACACCATGTGGCAGCTATACCACAGAACATGCACTTCAATGCCATCCATGGTGTTTTCTATCGTCTGCAGGCAGTGCTGGAACAGGACGGTAATTACATTGAACACCTGGTACAATGAGGCGTCTAACCTGGTACAATCAGGTGTCTATTTTTCTCGACACTTCCAACCTGTGGTTGCTGCGCCATCTGGCGATGAAAAATGTAAGTAAAATGAGTAAACATTTATGTTATTTCATAAAAAAACCCGATGTCATTCTGATCATTTGTACTCAAACCGCGTTGCCCTACTCTCAAAACTCCGCGAGTTATTACGTTTTCAAAATGTGCAAGACTTTTGGATCACCCGATACTTCAGATAGCCTATCCTACGTTTGACTGAAAATAGCATTCGTCGTGCAAGTAAATCCCTGGTTTCTCGCAGCATTCATGCATTCTTCAGATACTCATCCTCCAGTCTGTTTTACTCCTAGATATCATGCACTTTTCACATGCGTATGATTGGGTTTCTTATAGCCATTTCGAAATTTTGGCTCATGAACATCATGGGTTACTCATAAGCATCATGTATTATTCCTAGTTATCATACACTATCTACCAACAAGTAATTGGACACCCCTGCAATCGACGACATCTGCCGTCCTGATACACGTCATGGCCGCCGCCGTTAAAATATCGTGTGGGAAACAAAAACGCAACCAGTCGCATGAAAGATGCCACGCAGTTCGGAGCTCTCTGATTTCGAGAAAGGTGTAATCGTCGGGTATCACAGAAATGGCCGATCCATACGTGACATATCCAGCGAGTTGAAGTACCCAAAATCGACAGTGGCCTACGTGATTGGAAAGTGGAAGATGAGAGGTGACTGTCGGAATGTGCCCCGATCCGGCAGACCCACAAAACTGGGAGTTAGAGACCGACGGGAGCTGGCCAGAGAAATTCGGAAGAACCGCACCAAATCGATGGGCCAAATCCGCGAGGAGTTTCAAGAGGCATGCGGGAGTGTTCTTTCGATGAATACCATCCGTAAGGAAGCCCATCTGCTCGATTATCATGGACGTGCTGCCGCCCACAAGCCTATGATCACCAAATCCAATAGCGCTGCTCGGCTAACGTGGTGCAAAGAACGTCGACAGTGGACCGTTGAACAGTGGAAACAGGTTCTCTGGAGCGACGATCAAGGTTCACCCTCTACCGTTCGGATGGCAGGGTCTGGGTTTGGCGTCTTCCTGGAGAACGCCTCCTGCCGGAATGTATTGTGCCAACTGTGAAGTTCGGTGGCGGTGGAATTATGCTATGGGGGTGTTTCTCCTGGTATGGCACGGGACCTTTGGTTGCAATTCCTGGTAGACTCAACGCCGAGATCTACTGCAAAATTTTGGATGACCATGCGCTTCCTACGTTGTGGCAGTTTTACGGGGTGGACCCATGTTACTTTCAGGATGTCAATGCCACCTGTCATGTTGCGAGGTCCACCATGGCTTGGTATGGTGACAATGGGGTTAATCGAATGGACTGGCCTGCGCAGAGCCCGGACCTTAACCCTATCGAACACCTCTGGGACGAGTTGGAGCGTCGACTTAAGGGTGCCCCCACCGTCCGAAATCGGTGAAGGAACTGACATGTCTTCTCCAAGCCGAGTGGAAGAAAATACCGCTAGCCGTCGTACAACGCCTGGTTGAGAGTATGCCCCGGAGGGTCGCAGCTGTAATCGCCGTTCGTGGAGGCTCCACCAACTATTGAAGGTGAATAAACTTCGTTTTCCTTTGCTATCACAGGCGCAGAGCCCGGACCTTAACCCTATCGAACACCTCTGGGACGAGTTGGAGCGTCGACTTAAGGGGTGCCCCCACCGTCCGAAATCGGTGAAGGAACTGACATGTCTTCTCCAAGCCGAGTGGAAGAAAATACCGCTAGCCGTCGTACAACGCCTGGTTGAGAGTATGCCCCGGAGGGTCGCAGCTGTAATCGCCGTTCGTGGAGGCTCCACCAACTATTGAAGGTGAATAAACTTCGTTTTCCTTTGCTATCACAGGTGTCCAATTACTTGTTGGTAGATAGTGTATATTCTTCAGAAACGCACGCCCTGGATTACTCCTCGGTATCATACACTATTTCCAAACTCGCGACTAGGCTACTTCTAGCCGCCAGACATTATTCATACTTATACGCTCTGTGTTACTCACTCTATCATGAATTCTTCACACATGTATGTCTTGGGTTATTCATAGGTATCATGCATTATTCACGCACGCATATCCTCAGTTATTTATAGGTATTGTGCATTCTTTACACATGAATGTCCTAAATTATTCATAGGTATCATGTATTGTTCACACATGGACGTCTTGGAATATTCCTAGGTGTCGGCCACACATGTACGTCCTGAGTCACTCTTAACTATTATACATTTTTCAGACACGTACATTCCAGGTTACTCCTGCGTATTTTGTACTCTTCACATACGTACGAGTGGGTTACTTCTAATCACCACAAATTCTTCACACGTATATGTCACGGTTTAATTGTGGTATCATGCATTCTCCATACATGTATGTCTTGGGTTATTCATAGGTATCCTGCATTCTTCACACGCATACTTCCTGGGTTACTGCGAGTTGTCATGCATTCTTCAGACACGTATATCATGTGGGTTTTTCAAATATTATGCCTTATTCCTACATGTACAAACTGGGTAACACAATTTTTATTCTCATCTGACATCCCAGAGATGTGCATTCACACACATGAACGTTCTGGATTACTCATAGACATCATGCATTTGTCACACATTTACGCCCTTGTGTTACACAGTTTTAACGAATACCATCAACTGTTCTGCACTATCACCGCCTTCAATTCTAATAAAGGCATTTGTCGAGAAGTAAAGATAACTTTGTAGGATTTAATGTCTCACAAACTTATTCTTCGTAAGCACGCAAAAATAGTTAGATAACATAATATTCCTCATGTTCTCCTGCCGAATAAGTGTTCCACAAGGAGTACGTGAATAGTTTTTCTAACATGTCCTGCCACGGTCATTTTTTCTGTTGCTCTATCCGATTCAAACATTCCAGCAAAATTTTCCTCCAGTACTCGTGCACTTGTTCATATCTCAAATGCGCCCATCCCTGCATTACACCTCCTGCATCACCTCAGTACTCTTCTAGCACCGCTGCAGTACTCGTTTAGCATACGTGCCGCATCATTTTAGCATCCCTGCAGTACTTCTTAGTATCCTAGCATTACTCTTCTAGCATCCCTGCAATAATCTTCTGGAATCCCAAGAGTGCTTTTCTAGCATCCCTGTAGAATACTATTAGCATCTTGGTGATATTCTTTGATCATCAGCACAGTACTCTTCCAGCATCCCTGCAGTACTCTTCTGGAATCTCTGCAGCATTCTTTTAACATTCCAGGAGAGTTTTTTTTTGGCATGCCTTGAGTACTCATCTATAATCCCTGCCGTATTCTATTAGCATCACCGCAGTACTTTTCTAGCATCACCTCAGTACACTTCTAGCATCTCTGCAGTACTCTTTCAACATCCCTGACGTATTCTTTTAACATCCTTACAACGTTCATTTATTGTACAGCATCTTCAGTGCCCTTTTAGCATCCCTGCAGTACTATTTAGTATCCAAGCAGTACTCTTCTAGCATCCCTGCAATACTCTTCTGGAATCCCAAAAGTACCTTTATAGCATCCCTGTAGATTACTATTAGCATCTCGGTGATATTCTTTGATCATCAGCACAGTACTCTTCCAGCATTCCTGCATTTACCTTCTGGCATCTCTGCAGCATTATTTTAACATTTCAGGAGAGTTTGTTTTTTGGCATGCCTTGAGTATTCATCTATAATCCCTGCCGTATTCTTTTAGCATCACAGGAATACTCTTCTAGAATTCGGGATGAAAATCCAAATCGACCCTTAAATATTTCTTTCTCTTGTGAAGAAAGATTTTCGCTTAGCAAACAACCTAGCACTTTCATTTAGGTTCTATCACACAGGAAATAAGTGAATGCTCTGCATATACACTATATTGACAAAAGTCAGCGGACACCATTTCAAAAGCAAATGAACGGAACCGCTGCGTTGTTAAGATGCGCGGTACAGCTGCAAACGGTATAAAAACAAGCCTGAAGCTGACCGCGATCATATCGCACTGTGAGGTTGAGTGAAAATGTCGCGGCGGGAGAGAACTGACTTTGAGAAAGGAATGATTGCTGGTTGTTATATTAGTGGGTTTTCCATAAGAGAAACCGAGAGGTATTTAAACACACCCAAGTCAACTGTTTTGCATGTACTGAATAAGTGGAAGACACGTGGCGTGCTTGAAGCAGCAAAACGTACCGGCAGAACAAAGAAAATCAGTGATAGAAGACGTCAAAGCCTCAGAAGAGTCGTTACAGCTAATCGACAAAGTACTGCACAAGACCTCAGTGTATAGCTGAGTAAAAATGCTGGAACCTCAGTATGTACACCAACCATTCGCAGAGAATTTCATTCCATGGGTTACCGTGGTCGTACGGCTGCTCATAAGCCTTTCATCTCCACTCGGAATGCTACTCGTCGTTTATCATCGCGGACCGTGGAACAATGAAAACGGGTCCTATGGACTGATGAATCCAGATACACGATCCATCAGTCTGATGGCCGTGTGTGGGTATGGCGGCAGCCGGGGAACGCTATTTACCACAGTGTACTGTTCCTACGGTCGCGTTTGGAGCTGGAAGTGTACTCGTGTGGAGGTGTTTTTCGTGGTATGGTCTGTGCCCATTTGTTATCGTGGACAAACCTGTTTACCAGCACGTCTACCTTGATATTCTGGACAATTATGCACTACCAACTCTGCGGCAAAACTATGGAACCGAGCCTTGTTGGTAGCAGCAGGATAATGCACCGAGCCATAAAGCAAGGACTATTACGGCGTGGTTTCACGATTATTCCTTATCGTGTGTGGACTGGCCAGCACCCAGCCCTGATCTTAATCCCATAGAGCACCTATGGGATGAATTCGAGCGCCGCATAAGAAGTTTGAAACCAATGCCTATTACTAGGCAACAGTTAGCGGCAGCATTACGTACTGAATAGAAGCGCGTACAAATCGCTGTGCTCCAGAACCTTGTCGAAAGCGTGTCTCGAAGGGTCAGTACATGCATTAAGGTAAACGGTGGACCGACATCGTACTAATGCATGTCAATAAATGCTATGTTGTGTTTCTCTTCTAGGTGTCCGGTGACTTTTGTCAATATAGTGCATTTTGCAGTAATCATGGAACGCATGGCACAGGCCCTTATCTTATGTACTTTCTGTCATTATCCAACCCCCGAAACTTATTTCTCTGACGAGACGTCACACAATTAATTTTCCCACATCATTCCTTCTTGTTACTTCAAAGCTTTGGAATTCGCTTCCAAGAAAGGATTTCTTTGAATATGGTAGACTTCATTTATTTAAACAAACGTTCGATAAGTTATTTTTGAAACGAACACTGATATTAAGTGCTATTCAGCCCTCGTATCACTTTCCCCATTACTCCGTCGTGTTGCAAGAAGAACGATCACTCAACGCCTAATTTGTGTCCCTCTCAGTACATATAGTGATATACGGTATACGTTCTGCGATGTATATCTCTAAGTTGAACACTTCACCCAGAAATGATTTCGATCTTCGTGTCAACAGCAATAAATTACGTACAACGGCCGTTCCATAAAAACTGAGAAGAAAATCACACAAAATGAAGAAATATAGGTACAGCAAAATATATGTTGTTTTTACTCAAAGTATCTTCCCTCGGTTGATATGCAACGGTCCCATCGTTCAGTCCACTTTTCAAAGCATGTGACGAAGGCACTTTGTGGAAGCTGTTTTAGCGACGCCTGTACAGCTTGAATAACGTTAGCAATTGCGTTGAATGTTGCGCCACGAAACTTCTCCTTTATTGTGGGAAACAACCAGAAATCGCACGGGGCGAGGTCAGGCAGGCTGTGGCATGATTACGATACTGCACTTCGTTAGAAGCTGTTGAACACAAGCTGCCACATATGTGGGCAGGCGTTATCATGGTGTAGGGTCCACTAGCCCACCAGTTCCCTTCGCTTAATCGATATGTGTCGTCGCAGACGCTTCGAGACTGAAATTTAATACTTAGAATTGACAGTAATTTGTGAAGGAACGGCATGCCGGTATACTACACCTTTATGATCAAAGAAAATTATCATCGTGACCTTCCATTTGATTTGGGTTGGCGGACTTTTTTTGCGAGCCTGTGTGCTTTCAGACACTCGTTGCGCGCTTCGTGAGGGGCACGAAATAATGGACCCATTTTTCATCGGTAGTTATTACTGTGTTTTGAAAGTTTGGATCATTTGCAATCAGTTGTTTTCACTCATGACACTCCTGAACTCTGGCTAACAATTGTTCTCTCGTCAGGTGATGAGGTACCTATCTGGAACACGCACGATGCAGCAGTAATTTGTCGCGTAGAATGCGGAATGCCCACGTTTTTGAAATATTAGTTTACGCCACAATGTATTCACACGTTATTCGTCTATCTTCTTGCAGAACTGCCCAAACAGTGTTTACAATACGCTCCGTAACACTTTCGATCAGGCGTAGGAGAGAGTTCTGCCGACAAACGCCCTTATTTGGAATTAAGGTACCATCTAAAAGTCTTTGATTCATCTAAACATTTATCTTTGTAAGCTATTTTTACTAAATCAACTGTTTCTGCAGCCGTTTTACCAAAACGATAGCAAAATTTTGTCGCACAACGCATTTCACTTGAATCAATTACCTCCATAGCTGTATGGCGAAATGCAGAAGTACTTTTTACAACTGCGCAATAACAAAACCAGAATCATCTGCCACGGCTAATAACTGTTGCCGTAGATACTTCCTTAATTCATTTAGTCGTCTGCGTGGTTATTTTTCCCCTTCGCACTGTTGCCAACTCAAAAAAAATTACTCTTAGTTTTTATGAAACGGCCTTTATACACTGGCGGAAAGTGGAAAAAGAACACCAAGAAGGAGACGTCTGATACCAACAAAATTTATACAGCATAATAACGGAATACAGAGGATAACGTGATCAAAGCATTATGGCAAAATACAGCTGTATTTGCTGGTAAACTGAAAAATAACATTTCCATGTAACATGGTTAGTACGAGGTTGAACCGCCATGAACTGCGTCACACTGTGCAATTCTGGCATGGAGTCTGTCGTACAGATGTTGGATGTAAGTTTGAGGTATTGAGTTCCAAGCATCTACAACCTGGACGCGTAAATTTGGGGATGGTCGTGGCTGGCCGTGGAGACCGGATAAGTCGTTGTCTCATAAAATCCCACACGTGCTCAATGGGGGACAAATCCGGTGAACGTGCAAGCAATAGACGTTGTCTCACACTCTGAAGTACATGTTGCGTTGCACGTGCCGTGTGTGGGTGTACGTTATCTTGCTGGAAAACACCACCATGGACCGACCTTACAAATGGCACAACAATGGGCTGAATGATGCTGTTGATGTAGGAGTTGCTGTTTGACGTACCCGGTAGAAACACTAGTTGTGTACGGGAGTGATAGCTGATCGCTCCCCACACCAGGAGACCAGGTGTAGGCCCTGTGTGTCGCTGACGGATGCAAGAAGGGTGGAGACGCTCCCCTGTGCGTCTGCGAACACGCATACGGCCATCGGAGGCTGCCAAGCAGAATCTGCTTTCATTGTTGAACACGACAGATTGCCATTGCGTTCTCCAGTGCAGACGTTGGAGACTCCGCTGTAGCCGTTCCTGACGGTAAGCGGGAGTCAGAGGTACACATGCCAGTGGTACACGTGCACGTAGTCCTGCATCCAGTAGACGGTTGCTGATTGTTCGCACAGTCACCTCAGGTGCAACGGCAGCTCGGATTTGCGTCCCAGTGGATGTTCTGCTTGACAACGACGCTCTTCTTATGCGTCGATCGGTCCGCTCATCAGTCTGTCTGTGACTTTCGGTTCCACGTCTTCTCGTGCGGGAATGTTTCTCCATTGTACCACCACCGATACTTCCCATCCGAATCGCTCTGCAATACGACGATACGACCACCCGGCCTCGCGGAGTCCGACTAGACGACCTCGCTCAAAGTCCGATAACTGCTGAAATCGTGCACGTCTTCCATGTCCAGGTATTGCAGCTTCTTCAGGTTCTTCGCACGTGTCCGTACGCCGACGACTGATTACATTCACTTCGCCGTACTGCTTAAATACCACCGACGATAATTTGCATATTATGCCATGCTGTGGTATAAGCGCTCACCGATTGGTCCTGAAATTAACATTACACCTACGTAAGCTCGACCCCATTAACATATGTAAATTTCATGATCGTCCGCCAATTCCTTCTTGGTGTTCTTTTTTCACTTTCCGCCAGTGTATTATTAGCTGCATGCTTTTAAAGGGAATTTAAAACACATCATTATGATTTGCACTATTCCACGTTTTCTATTTAAAACAAAAAACTTAGAGTTTCGAAGAAGAGATATAAATCATAGGCTGTATATTCACAGCATTTCCTAAACATCGTGAAATCGGCATAAAAGAAATGTTCAATATTTAGGGGGAAAAAAGTAATAACAGGCATTGCATCGGCCACGCATTATGAGTTTCTCATTCATAGTCAAATCTGCATAAAAAGTAGATTCACTATTTCATAAAATACACGAAAGGTGGAATATGTGTTAAGAAATTTTCCCTTTCACATGACCAAATACACACAAAAAAAGAAGCTGAGCGTTTTGAAAAAACAAAGTTAGCGTTGTGTTATAGAATATTTTTTTTTTCACTAATGATCAGACCATGAAATAAGGCTCAAGAAGCTCAATACTTAAAAAAAGCGTTATCCAAGTATATAAAGTTCGGGGTTTTCCATTCATAATCGGCTTACTATAAAAAACTAATATCCTATGAAATATAACAATCATTAAATAATGGTTCCACGCTTTGGCAAAACACTTGATTAATTCATAAAAGAAATACGGAATTACGCCATATAATACAAACTTTGAAGATGACAATCCGATTTTTGGCGTAAATGTGACAAGGATGGTAAATTAGATAATATCCGAAAACTTGAAAATTTTCATCGTCCTGGAGCCGGACTCGAACCCGCGTCTCCCAGAAAACGCTTTTGATCGGAAACTTGAAACTTGGTTGTTCTGGGTGGTGTAGTAGTTAGCATACCCGGGCGTTTTCTGGGAGACGCGGGTTCGAGTCCCGCTCCAGGACGATGAAAATTTTCAAGTTTTCGGATATTATCTGACTTACCATCCTTGTCACATTTACACCAAAAATCGGATTGTCATCTTCAAAGTTTGTACTTGATTAATTGCAATACAGCTATGATGTTATCTTGCACTGTCAGATCTACAGAAAAAATATGCACATCAAAGTTCCGAAAAAACATGGACGAATGGAGATGCAATGCGAGTTTTGCCATTCCAGGTTAGTTCTCAGTTAAAAGACTAACCGGCAGGTATGCTAAGAATTTTTCCATTGATCTTCAGATTTGCATAAAAAAAAGGAATGATTCCACATTTTGATAAAAATTATGATGTGTTATAACACATTTGAGATTTTCCACAATTTCACTCTCGAAAATAATTAACCAAGCAGTAATCATATGGGTTTTACCACTCCAGGTCAGTTCTGTATAAGAAGATGAATTATTGGCATTGTACTTTTGTTTTAATGGTCATATCTACAGTACATACGAAGGTCATAACAAAAGTTCTGCACACGTTAATCTAAAACGGAAGTTCTGCACACGTTAATCTAAAACGGAAGTTCTGCACACGTTAATCTAAAACGGAAGTTCTGCACACGTTAATCTAAAACGGAAGTTCTGCACACGTTAATCTAAAACGGAAGTTCTGCTCTCGTTATTCTAAAACGGAAGTTCTGCACACGTTAATCTAAAACGGAAGTTCTGCACACGTTAATCTAAAACGGAAGCGGATGATGCAATCGAGAAACTGATTGCGCCATGTCAAAGTCATACTCTCAGCAACGCAGTGGTGTTAGAACGACGCACTATCATTTGCTGTGTGAACATGGGAGGTTTTGGAAATGGAAGCGTGCAGCTCCTCAGGTCGAGTTACGGCTTTAGACCAGCGCTCGTACGTGAAAATAGAAACTCTGTGAGGAATTAATTCCGACACAGATCCACACTGCCTTCCAAGAAGTTTGTGGGGAAGGAACTCTTCATCGACGCACAAATTCTTTCTGAGGACGAAGTTGAGACCGAAAATTCCTCAAACTCGCCCAAACTTGTTGGAAGCGGGAGCGATCTTGTTGCATGACAACGTCTCGTGTCATGGTATAGCGTCGCTACCGGGTCTTTTGTCGAAACATGGCTGGAAAACTTTACCACACCCATTAAGTAGCCCTGATCTCAGTCCACACGACTTTGATCTTTTCCCAAAGTTAAAAAATTGGTTTCGTGGCATCCTCTACGAATCGCTGGACGAACTGTCATTGGACGTGACCCGAGTAATACGACAGCTGAACAAAGATGGCATACTATGGGGCATCCGCTGGCAAGCTGTCATTAGCAGCAGAGGGGAGTAGATTGAATGGCAATAAGGTAAGTTTTATCCGTTACTTCACACTTTTCTCTAAAATGGACAGCGTGCAGAACTTTTGTTAGGACCCTCGTACAAACAATGATTCCATACGCTGAGAAAAATACTTTCATTTTATTAAAAAGACACCAAGTATTGACTATAAACACTGCTGTTAATAGAAATTGCAACACCAAGAAAGAAGCATGCAATCACAATGAAATTTATGAGAGTAATTAGTTATGGTACAAGCTACAAACGATCACAATTACATACCGGTTCGTGATGAGAAAAGCCAAAAATTTAGTAATAAGTAAATCCACCATGGTCGGTGATAACCGACCCCTCACGCCGTGAAATCGAATGAAACAGAGTTTGGATGATCGTCTGCGGTATTTCATTCCATTCTGTTTCTACACGCATCCACAATTTGTTGGTTGTGGCAGGTGGCGAGGCCATGCGCGCCAGTCGTTGCACAATTACTCCCGAGACATTCTCTATAGGCGACAAATCTGGCTACCGAGCAGGCCTGGTAGGACGAGCGACTTGATACGCACAGAGTACGTCTTGAACAGTACGAGAAACATGGGGTCGGGCATTGTCTTGTTGGAAGACGTCTCCGGGATCCTCTGAAAAGGGTGGAAGTTCAGCTACCAACACTTTCTTGACGCAACGTTGGCTGTTTAACATGCCTGTGATGCGTAGAACGCGAGTGCGTGAATGAAACCTAATAGCGCCCTAGACCATCACACTTGGAGTGGGACCGGTATCGCGCTGCACAATGAAGCCTTCCAGGTGCCGTTCTCCACGGTATCTGCGAACAAGAACTTGCCCGTCGTGATGTATTAGATTGAATCTGGACTCGTCCGAAAACACAATATGCTCCCATTCAGCACTTCAGTTTCGACGTTCGCGGCACCACTGCAATCGTTGGCGCCTGTGGATCAGAGTCAAGGGAAGTTGCAGCAATGGACGGCGAGCAACCTGGCCTCTCTGCAACAATCGGTGACGAACAGTGCTTGCAGTCATCGGACGATGTGTGACCATCCTCCATTGCTGCACAAGTGTCGTGGATGGTGTGAGCGACGTCACTGCCATATGGTGCAAGCGCATGTCTTCCCGCTCGGTCGTGCGATTTCGAGCTCCAGACCCTGCAGGACGATTCGTGGAACCTTCTGCTGCCCATTGGTGCCTTGTACGCATAACGGTAGCTGCGTTACGCCTAACGCGTGCAGCAATATCACGGTATGATAAACCACCTTCTCTGAGTCCAACGATTTTACCTCTTTCAAACTCTGTCAAGTGTTCGCATGGTTCTCCCGTCCTCCTAAGCGGCATGTTTACATGTTACAACTGCGCACGGTCGAGATTAGCGATAGCAAGTTTGAAAACCTGCTCTCCGTATGCCTCCTTTTATACTCCCTTTTGTGACGTTTCCGGTGGCGTTGCGCTCGCCTCACATTTGTACGTGCGCTGCAATTGTAATCGTTTGAGTTTCCCATAGTTCCCTATTCACCCTGCAAATTTCGTGCAAATCCGACCATTTCTTCATGGTGTTGCAATTTCTATTAACATCATTGCATTACGAGCTTTGTGTTTCGTGGACGATTTTCCACCCAAAAATTAGCAAACTGCGCAGTAAAAGTTTTCCTGGTGGCGGTCATATCTACGTTCATTTAGAAAAAGCTTCTAAGTGTTTGCAAGAAAACATATGTCCATGTTTAAGAACTGACAGTAATTATGAAACATGAAAAAAATTGTCCACGTTAACGAATTGAACGTGGATTGAAAAACCACGCTGTGTAGTGTGGTTTTTCAATTCATGATCAATTCCTAAACATGTGAAAACGCTCTAAATACGTACGGTCGGTTGAATAAATAAATACATCGCGCTTTCCACGTTAAGCAACGCACAGCACCCGAAAAATTGTTATGGGTTTATTTATTCAACTGACACCCCGTATTTAGAGATGGATTTATTTATTCAACTGACGCCACGTATTTAGAGGATTTTCACTTTGGATCTCGCCCTTGGATTTAATTGCTATAATTAATATATAGCCCGTGCCGTTAATGCCCACCAGACAGAGACGTCTCAGTAGCTGAGCCCATCTTACGTATTTATGATGTCAGATGCTGAGTGAAAAAGAAAAACACACATAGCGCAGTGAATTGTTGGCAGCTGTAATGCAAGGCTAACGCGCTCGGCGAGATATCGAGAGATTCGGGATTCATTTTCCCGGCGGCGGCCGAATAACAGTTTTTCTACCTCGCTTCCGTGTCACTTTCCTATCGGGCATTGTAGCCCAAATCTCCTAGCTTTCTATTTCTAAGGGTTGTTTAAGACCTGGGGTCAGACACTTCCTTCCAAAAATGCTCTACATATGATATGATCTAATTTATGACAACTAGTTCTTGGGAAGGGAGAAAGTCAGTGCCTTACAACAAACGCAACACCAATGCCTCACCGGGATTCTAATCCTGACCCCATCTCGGACGAATAATCAGAAACCAGCGTTCAGACTACTGCGCTACCGGGGAAGCCAGTACATGTTTAAGAATAAATATATCCATCGCTCTTTCCACGTTAAGCAACGCACAGCAACCGAAAAACTGTTGTAAGTCACACTATTATTTATTACCGAGGGGCCAGTACCGGGACCCGATGACTTACCGGGCCCATCAGACGCACGGCGGATATTTAGTGCTTCGAGCGTTCGTACCGGCCTGGGATCAAACCCGAGGTCTTCTCCGTGGCAGTCACGAATGTTGACCACTAGGCCACCCACGGCCCCTGTCCTAAATTAGGGACGGGCAACTGCTTATATCCCATCGATGGTTGTAAAGCCCCAGACAAAAAGAAACCATGTAGCGGATTTAAAGCTAACTATTCTTCTTACTAAACAACGATAATCTACAAACCAATCTGCTCTTGAGTAAGTTTTCAAAACAAATTAAGGATAAGTACTTCTGAGCCACTTTATTTTCTCGAACATATAAAAAGGAGCTGTATCTTATTTGATTCTGAAAAGTATATAAGCTATCACCTGAGCATCACTCTAGATATGAATAAAGCTTTGTTGTGTATAGAGACTTCATTATCCTCCTACTCCGCTTGCGTGACGATTGTCCTTTTATACAAAGCATGAGCCTGTAAAGTGATTAATAAAATATTTTCCTTTTCTTAATGATTAAGATGTTAATTTAAAATGCTGAGCGGGAGATTAATTATGACACACCTTTTCTGTAGACGTCACAAAGGCTGGCATTCTTTTCTTCCACGAGGGCTCACAAAGCGGATCATTTTTGTCCCAGTCTTGCGATATGAAAGGATCAGCTTCTTAAAAAAATCTAGTCTGTAGAAGCGTCTGAAGAACAAGTTATCGTTTTAATTGTGGATCGTAATTTTGTTGCTTTTCTTTTTTCACTAGACTGCATTGGTTTCCCACCTCTCCGAGATATGGCCATGCTTTAAAATGCGATTAACATGTGGATTTAAGCAAAGTTTCATTCTTTCCTTCTGAATGCTTTAGGACCCAGATTACAAAGTACTTTGCTCATTTGGTAGCATTTAAAAACGGTTTATCATCTCAAGGCAGAGCCAGGATTTAAATTATTTGCTATCAAAGGTTTAATGAAGCGTTTTACGAGGAAGATAACAAACGCACCGACATTAATTTCTTCTAACTTCGAACTTTATTCAACTATTTTCATTAGCTGCTTGAAGTCATAAAATTTTCAGATTCGTTAAAACACATTTTACGACGAAAAAAATAGCAGCCCCGTGGCCATGCGCTGGTATTTGCACACGCAGCAAGGCACCAGTCCATCCATACGACCACACATACACAAGGTGGCCAAAAAAAGTTCAAGTCTTTATTTCATTTGAATGACGAGATATAAAAATACATTCAAATGCCTTCGAATGAGGAATCTGAAAAATTCATACTTCGTTGTATTTAATGTGTTTTTCTTCAACCTTGATGGTCTGTCCCGGTTTGATTTCTTTGTCAGATATCAAGCTCTATAAATCACTGGGAATAGGGATTTCGTTCCATATATCTGATTTTGTCACCTTTGAAACATATTTTGTACTTTGTTCCTTTGGGATACGCTATAATCGAAAGAATTTACTAGTCTGTATGATGTATGTATATTCTAACTTAACCTTCGGTTTTAGTTTCCTTTCCCTGTAGACATTTTGAGTCCGTTCGCTTTCAGCGTTTCAATCTTAACGTAATATTTTCTCACTCATTCAATATTATGTGGCAACAGCCTTGAGGTCAAGAGTGAATGACGTGTACATATTTGATAAGCTAAGAACGTAGTATATAATGTGTGGAGCAAGCAGTGTTAAACAAGGGTAGATTAGTACATTTTTTCGCATTTGTATGTGTTACCTTCTTCACGACTAAGAATTACATGAATTAGCTTTAATGTTTTCTTCTACGAAGTTACTGTGTATGTAGTGATATGCATGATTATTGATATCCTGCGCCTACAACTGAACCTTGATGAAGAATAAAAGTCCAGTGCTGTTAAAGTAAGTACTCATTCTTTTAAGTTTTTGAAGTTTCTTCTACGTGTAATAAGCAATCCAGGTTTTTCACCTAAAGTAAATTAGTTAGAAGAACAAGCTTCAGGTAATGTTTCTTAAGTAGAATTGGCTTTACAAACATTAAAAAAATGTAGGAACATTGCATCTGAATATCTAAAAATCAAAAGAAAATAAATATTGAGTAAAGTGTATAACGAAGTGAATTTCTCCGTCATTTCTGGTCTACGCCGGAATTCGAACCCGAGTCCGCTTATTTCGGAACAAGTCGCTCTACCAACTGAGCTGCGCAGACGTTCATTCTGACTCCAATCTGCCTTTATGTCGTGTGCGTCCTGCTGGCAGGTACGTCACAAGTGCTTAAACACTGGTGTGGATCTAAACAAGTTTCTCCAAATTAAAATAATTAGTTGAGGAAATTAGTGAGTTTAAATTCTGAAGAGAGAGGTATTTGCGAGCCATTCAATTAAATGTACGAAACCATACGTCAGTATAAGTGTAAGAATACTGGTTTTCTTTTTGTTTTCTTTTGTTTTTGTATTTCCTTGCAACAGCGTTACGAACGTCTCTGGATTAGCACGTCATTTAAAAAGAGAAACTAATTCAGGAATTTCCATAATATTCAAAAGTCGCTTAGAAACTTTTAGAAATTCGTTGCCAATAAAGATATAATGATAACAGACAGAGAATGCCATGTGGCGGTTTGTGAAACTGCACTGCACATTTTTGTTCATTATTCAGTGCATACCGCATCAAAAGAGTGTGGAAACTTTTAGTTTTTATTAGATTTATTAGATAGTAAAATAATTTTAAAAGTCTATCCAGAAAAGCAGATATTGTGAGAATGCCAAAATGATATAGAAAATCTTATTTTTGAGTTTTCATTTGGTTTTAAAAATATAAATATACGTGAAGTCAGTTTACCTAGAACTCAAGAATACGTGAAGCTTGATTAACTGTCGTAGCTGGTTCGTCCTATGTGAAACGCTGGATATATTAACATTAAATGGCTTTAATTAGATACAGGAGTCTCAGTTCAAGACCACTTCAAGAGATGTACATACTGACAGTCTTAACCTTTTATTCAGGTCAGCAAAGACCATGGTCACTTCAACAACAATTAACAACAGCTTTCAATGCACGCGCTTCAATGAAGCTCGAATAACATCAGTCGCTAAACACGTAACATAGATTAACGCATAACAAATCCCTTTTCAAATCAATTACAAGCTCTAGCTGGATTCAACAAACGTGAGTTAGCCAATACTTCTAACAAGAGGTAGCTTCAATATACACCGTAAACCTCGTTCTTATCTTTGCTTTTTTACATACGTCATTCAACCTCCGACCTTAATACAACTGCCACAAAACATTCAGTCGAGAAAGAAAATGTACGTTATGTTTGGAAAATGCTAAAGGAAAGAAAACTAAAGCTTATTCCGATAAGCCATTACATTATGACCACCTATCTAATAAGCTGTTGGACCCCCTTTAGCCCGCAAAACAGCAGCCACCAGGCAAAGCATCTATTAGATGACGTGGCGATAGCTATCTTGGGGCATCTGGTACCATAACGTCAACAGCAGGTCCTCCAGTTCCCGTATATTTCGGGGTGGTGGTGATTTAGCGCGAACTCGCTTTTCCAAGTCGAACCACAAATATTCGTTTGGGTTTATGCCACGTGAATTTGGAAGCCAGGGCATTAAGACAAACTCACAAGCATGTTCCTCGAACCACTCGTGGCATGACGCATTATCCTGTTGGTTATGGCCACTACCAGAAGGAAACACAGTTGCCATGGATGATATGTGAACTTGGTCCAAAACGATGTTCAGATACCTTACAGCTATCAGGGATCGTGCTACTGGGATAATGGGGCTTACAGTGTCCCAAGAAAACATCGCTCAGAGCATAACACCGCCGCCGCCGTTTTGTTTCCGCCCAGAAGTGCATCCAGGTACCCTAGCTACCGTTGGTAATCGGCGTATCCGCGCTTGGCCGTCTACGTGATGCACCAGGAGTCTTGATTCGCCAAACCAAGCCACTTTCTTCCAATCATCCACAGTGGAATCTCTATTATCTTGGGCTCATTTCATGCGTTGTTGGCGATGACTTGCAGTGAGCATGGGGACCCGACTAGGTCTTCTGCTATGCAGGCCCATGCGCAGACGGTTGTGATGAACTGTGTGATGTGACACATTGCCCTGATCACCACTGTTGTAGCTGCGGGGGATGTGTCGCACTTTGGCCCTGCGGTCGCTGTGAACAATACGCGACAGTCTCTGCTTCCCTCTGGCGGCAATGAGCTACGGACGAAACACGGCTGGACAAGAGTTCATCGTTTGGCCATCTGTGCACCACTTTTGATACGTACTCACCACAGTGGCACGTGAACAACCCACAAGCCGCGCCGTTTCTTAGATCGTAGTTCCGAGGTGTCGTGCGATCTCAATTTGTCCTTTATCAAACTCTGATAAATTGGCACTCTTTCCCTTTCTGACTCCGAACACTCTACTAACCGAACGACAGCCTTCGGATTGTATATATATACTGCTCTGTGAACTTCTCCTGCGCCACCGTTCGTTCTCCAGGCGTTCTCATTTCTCTAGGCTGGGGTGGCCATAATGTAATGTCTCATCGGTGTACATACATACAGGAACTAAAAAGGAAAGTTAAAGTATAAGTTTCACCGTCAGATACGAAATATAATTTTGCAATCCAACTTGGAGAAACTCAAATATTGTGATAAATATCTAAATACCATTTGCGTGAGAAAGAAAGAGATGAATCAAAAAAGCGAAAAATTCATGGAAACTTTCAGTTTTGCCTTCTGTCTGTGGCAAGACATTTCTAATTAGTGGTATCACGTTGTAAAGAAACATTGCTTGTGCATGTATTAGAAACAGTAGTGCTTCATATTCCTATAAACAAGCAAAACTAACGGTCAGAGAATGAAGTAAAATGTTTTCAGAAATAAGCTGCTTTTCTAAGATCCTTATTCAGGAATTTTTAGCCAAGGAACTTAACCGAAACAACATTTTTTGCTGCTGTGCGGGTTAAATATTTGCAACATTGAAACTATTCTGATGTTCATGGATCATCTTGGTGTCCCTTGTACCTCCTGAGACCACTAGCACAGAACACGTCTCACCTCCGCCTGTTCATGGCCATCCATTTTCCACAGCAAGACACCTTCTTGCAATAAGACATCTCATCGCTCTAATTTGGTGAATTCCTGGTTGAAAGATCATTCCAGTGAGTTCGCAGTCCTCGAACAGCCTTCTCGTACTTTAATTTGAACCGAACTCAGAATCTCTGGTATAAATTGCATTCCAGTCCGCAGTCCTCCACCGGCGGCCCAATGCATTTTAACCATTTCAGTGTCCGATGTGTCCGAATCAAATGGCTTCCAAAATTTCCTTTGCTCCTCAAGCAAAATGTTCACAACGCGTTTTTCGAAAGTTACGGCAAAACGTTTCCTTTTCTTCTCTCATCTATATAGTAACGAACACAAACATATCACAGGTGATAAAAGCTCCTTTCTAGTCTTTTATTTTCTACTCCATGCCCCAGGGCATGATGGGAAAGGCCTAGTGCTCGTGATATGGACACCTAACCACGGGGTAGCAAGAAGGGACTCAAACATCTCTTTCCTTTCTTATGTGCGTTGTAGGCATTTCAAAAGCTAATTACTTGAAAAAGATTAGTATATTAAGGACACACAACGTTTCTCACAAATGTTTTATTCTTCAAGTCAATCAACATTGTGACAAACGTTGTACACTATATTAACAAAAGTCACCAGACACCATTTCAAAAGCAAATGAACGGATCCGGTGTGTTGTTAAGATGCGCGGTACAGCTGCAAACGGTATAAAAACAAGCCTGCAGTTGACCACGATCATATCGGAATGTGAGGTTTAGTGAAAATGTTGCGGCGGGAGAGAACTGACTTTGAGAAAGGAAAAATTGTTGGGTGTTATATTGGTGAGTTGTCCATAAGAGAAACCGAGAGGCGTTTAAACATAACCCAGGTCAAGTGTTTTGGATGTACGAAAGTAAGTGGAAGACACATGGCGTGCCTGAAGCAGCAAAACGTACCGGCAGACCAAATAAAATCAGTGATAGAGGACGTCGAAGCCCCAGGAGAGTCGTTGCAGATAATCGACGGAATACTGCACAAGACCTCAGTGTACAGGTGTGTAAAAATGCTGAAGCCTCGGTATGCACACGTACCATTTGCAGAGAACTTCATTCCATGGGTTACCTTGGTCGTGCGGCTGATCATAAGCCTTTCATTTCCACTCGGAATGCTACTTGTCGTTTAGCATAGTGCAAAGAACATTTATCGTAGACCATAGATCAGTGGAAACGGGTCCTACGGACTGATGAATCCAGATACACGATCCATCAGTCTGAAGGCCGTGTGTGGGTATGGCGGCAGACGGGAACGCTATATGCCACAGTGTACTGTTCCTACGGTCAAGTTTGGAGCTGGCAGTATACTCGTGTGGAGTTTTTTTTTTCGTGGTATGATCCCGGCCCATTGGTTATCGTGGACAAACCTATTAACGGCACGTCTACCTCGATATTCTGGACAATTATGCACTACGAGCTCTGTGGCAATACTGTGGAACCGAGCCTTGTTGGTAGCAGTAGGATAATGTACCGAGCTATAAAGCGAGAACTCTTACGGCTAGAACGCTATATACCACAGTGTACTGTTCCTACGGTCATGTTTGGAGCTGGCAGTGTACTCGTGTGAGGTTTTTTTCGTGGTATGATCCCGGTCCATTGGTTATCGTGGACAAACCTATTAACGGCACGTTTACCTCGATATTCTGGACAATTATGCACTACCAACTCTGTGGCAATACTATGGAACTGATTGGTTATCGTGGACAAACCTGTTAACCAGCATGTCTACCTCGATATTCTGGACAATTATGCCCTACCAACTCTGTGACAACACTGTGGAACCGAGCCTTGTTGGTAGCAGTAGGACAATGCACCGAGCTATAAAACGAGGACTGTTACGGCGTGGTTTGACTATAATTCCGTGTCGTGTGTGGACTGGCCAGCACAGAGCTCTGATCTTAATGCCATAGAGCACCGATGAGATGAATTAGAGCGCCGCATAAGAAGTCTGGAACCAAGTCCTATGATAGTTTTCCTAACCAGTCCCATTAACTTTGAATAACTTTGATGAATTTATTTCGCGTAAGAAAGAATTCAAAAACGTGGTCATTACAACCGAAGATTCGGTGTCATCTTTTTTTACGCTTTCCAACCGTAGGTTGAAGAAGCGTATGTGCTCCAGCTTTGTCCGCCTGTCTGTCCGCCTGCCTGTCCGCCTGCCTGTCCGTCCGCACGATAACTCGCGTAAAAATGGTTCTATTTCGATGAAATTTTAGTATGTGGAAGGGGATCACTGGGAACGAACCCTATTGAAAATGGGCTAAATGGGGTTAAAGTTCAGGACATAGGAGCGCGATCCATTCCATCGCCCTTATGTCTTATAACTTACGTAAAAATGCTTCAATTGAGACAAAAATTTATCATGTTAATCCGGAAGTATACTTAACCGGTTCTGTTGAATATCATGGAAATGGAGTCACAGGAGCGATATTAATTCCACAGCCATAATCCTCATAACTTGAGTAATAACTTGAGTAATGATTTCTGGTATGTTGGAAAGCGTATCATTATCAATGCATTGCATGA
Source organism: Macrothele yani (assembly GCA_039090855.1). Classification (NCBI taxonomy): domain Eukaryota; kingdom Metazoa; phylum Arthropoda; class Arachnida; order Araneae; family Macrothelidae; genus Macrothele; species Macrothele yani. The sequence goes on along the minus strand of CM077025.1, from coordinate 152,095,088 downwards.
TGTTACTAACTTGTTCATTATTAATTATGCTTAATTTTTGGACACCAGTGTATAATACGTACTTGCTTTAACCTCCCTCTTATGACTGTTGGGTTATCGGAAACACAAGACAAAAATTGCAGTGTGTTCCATGTTGATTGAGTTGAAGACATGCATAGTAGATAATAATACATACTATGTATAATGAAGGTTGGTAAAATTGATTTCCAACTGCTGCCAGTGTCAAGAAATATGGAGTGTATGTTCGTAGAATGGCTGTATGCGCTAACATAATGCATCCCAACTTGAATTTGAGAAATTTGCATAAATTGCACAAATTCATCAATAGTTATCTATCAAATTACTTGAATACAGAACATAGTAGACAAATTCTAACACAGAGAGGTACGTTAGTACGACGCCGCGTGAATAATACATATAGTGGCCAATGCTGCAATTTTATACAACTAAAATCTTCCTTAGGTGCGCAAAGCTCCAACGGGCTTGTATGATTGCAATACTGTAAACAACTGTAAATTTTAAAATGCAGATATTTTCTCGTCTTTAAACAAATGTAAGAAAACATGTCATAGATATATTTTTGAATTTTTTTTAAATCGTCAGTTCTTTTTAAAAAGTGCTGACGTTTCAAACAAAATTGAAAAGTGGAAATCAACGAATGTTGCCAGTTTTATCGCTGCTGTCGAATAACGGAATAACGGGAAAAGAATTCGTATAAATTTTAAGAAGTTATGATAGGAAAACTACTCTTATATTAATCACATATACACTGAATAAACAACGTATATGAAATTTTGAGAAAATATACAGCGTCGCATTTTTATTGCGCCTTTTTAATGTACCCCTTTTTTGCAAACTATGTCGAATTACTGCATATGTTTCCTAGATAATTTAATTATTATAAATGTACCTCTGTTTTCAACTCATTTCAGTCTTATTTCTCAACCTCTCTTCCACAACTTGTATCATCCTTGTAATTCAGTGACGCGTGAGAATCTTCGCCTCTGGAGACGCATTTCGAATTATTTAGAAATTTTTGCATATTTATTCACAGAAATTCTTATGCAGAAACGTCAGTTGTAAAAAAAAATGTTAATTTTTGCAACAATTTATTCATTCAATTTTTTTGCCAAAAAGTGTTTGCAACAGAATGCTGCTTTAACATTTAAGAGATATTTTATTTATTGAAATTCTTAAGCCACAACTGTGCTTGCAGGAATTTCGCCACTACGGAAATGTTCATTCAGGAGCTAAATCAAAATGCGTTCACTGATGTTTTAAGAATTCTGAGTGAAACCTTGCAATACGAGACATTTTTGAGACGTATTAATCAAAACTCACAAACATGCCAATTGGAATAAAATACGGAATGAAAGATTCTTTTCTGCTTCTTCTGACTGAAAGCATGTTATCAAAATGCAGAACATTTCTGTCAAAACTGGCTTAAAGCAAAACGAAAATAGGACAACGTACTGTGAAAGTTTGTTTTTTTTATTCAAACACATCGAATAACTTTCTGGAATGAAATAACGAAGTCAATAATAATTTATAAGCTCACACTTTCCTGAATGAATAATTAGACGAAAAGCGAAATAAATATGAAGGAGAGAAACCAGCGTACGCAGCACCATTTTTGCTCGCCAGACGTGACTGGTCGGTGCGCAAGAGCCACCCATTCGCTAGCCATTGCAAGCTAAACTGAAGGTTTCTGCTGCGGCCTCCACAAAAGACGGGGAGTACGTCGAATGTGAATTATATCAATTGGTGGATAAAAGGCCATCATAAGCTGCACAGTGGGCTATTAGCAGACTGCCAAACCTAATTTAGGGCTACTTGTTCCAGGAGAGAGCCAATGCCCCATAAAACAAGCACAACGTCCATGCTTCATCCGGGGCTCGAACCCGGTCTCACTTAGACCAATGCTCAGAAGCCAGCACTTAGACCACCAAGCCATGGGACCAGCACCGATTGTGCACATCAGAGATGGAAACGGGTCATGGGTCACCGGGTCGACAATTTCTTGCGGATCAAACGGGTTATTCTGTTATTTCCATTTTATTTTTAAACAGCAAAAAATATTTGAAAGAACCCTCCAGAGGTCTTTGAAATAATACTTCAAAGCTACAGATTATGATCCAGGAACTTGCTTAGAAGGAGAAAGAAATTGGGATTAAAAATGAACTCTCAGAAGACAAAACTGAAGTACAATGCTTTTACAAGGAATGAAGATTTATCAATTGATGCGGAAAAGCTAGAGATAAGCAATTCCTACATTTACCTTGGGCAGCAGATATCAGGCGAGGGTGACATTCATGAAGAAATTAATTGGCGTATAAAACTTGGTTGGAGAGTTTTTAGAAGAAACAGTACAATCTTTAAGAGCAACATGCCATTGTGACTTAAAAGAAAAGTATTTGATCAATGCATCCTTTCAGTGCTTACTTACGCAGCAGAGACGTGGACCTTAACTAAACAAGTTAGTAAAATCATGCAATGCATTGATTATGATACGCTTTCCAGCATACCAGAAATCATTACTCAAGTTATGAGGATAATGGCTGTAGAATAAATCTCGCTCTTATGACCTGACCTTTGACCCCATTTCGATGATATTCAACAGAACCGGTAAAGTATACTTCCGGAACAACATGATAAAGTTTTTTCTCAATCGAAGAATTTTTAGGTGAGTTATAACGCATAAGGGCGATGGAATGTATCCCAATCCTATGTCCTGACCTTTGACCCCACATCACCCATTTTTAATAGGGTTCATCCCCAGGCGGTCCTCTACGACATATAAAAATGTCATCGAAATCGAACCGTATTTACGCAAGTTATGACGCATAAAGTCAATGGAATGCATCCCGCTCCTATGTCCTGACCTTTGACCCCACTTCACCCTTCAATAGGGTTCGTTCCCAGTAGTCCCCTACCACATACTAAAATTTTCATTGAAATCGAACCATATTTACGCAAGTTATGACGCATAAGGGCAATGGAATGAATCCCGCTCCTACGTCGTGACCTTTGACCCCATTTCGCCCATTTTCAATAGGGTTCGTCCCCAGGTTAGTCCCTTTACCACATACTAAAATTTCATTGAAATCGAACCATTTTTACGTGAGTTATCGTGCGGACAAACGGACAAAGCTGGAGCATATACGCTTCTTCAACCTACGGTTGGAAAGCGTAAAAAAGACAAAGACTACAGAAAACTGAAAGAAGCATAGAGAGATAAATGCTTGGTTTAGTAACAGAGAAAGATAAAAAGAGGAGCTCGTGGATAAGGAAAATAACAAGAGTGGAAGACATCACGATCAGAGTAAGATCAATGAAATTGCAATGGGTTGGACATATTGCCAGGAGAACGGACCACTGATGAACAACCGAAATTCTAGACTGGATTCCAATGGGTAGGGAAAGACCCAGAGGAAGGCCATGTTGGAGATGGGTGGATGGTGGAGACTGGCCTAAGACAGTCCATTGTTGAAAAAACTTGGGGAGATCTACATCCAGCAGTGGATTGATAATGATTGACAACTATGATTATGATTATGATGATGATATATTCGAGTTTTTAGCTCAAAGTAGATTTGTCCGGGTCCACAATTTTTGACCTGTTTCCAACTCTGGTGCGCATACGCCAAACAGTAAGTAGAATGGCTCCTGCTAGCATTCTTGGACAAAACGAGAACATGAGGAGAAGTGATATGAAAATCAAACCGCCCTCTGTCCGAAATGACAAGCAGTCCCAACGTAAAAAAGTTTAAATTAGTCTTCCAGAAAGCGAAAAGCGGTTGCAAACAAAAACATGTACATAACCATAACCCTTTACTAGAAATTATGGTAGTAGAAAATTTAAGCAAGAAAAATGCTATTTACAAAAACTTTTTATCTGTAGAGAGAGGATATTCTATTTGTCGGACTTTCATTAAGTGATATTGGGTTGAAAAGAAAGTAATGTTTTATGAGGAGGTACCTGAAATCGAAGCCCCATCGTCACTGAGATCCTACAGCACATCAGCATGACATCATCTGGTAGGTGGCTTAAGTCAGTGTCAGTTAGCCGTCAGAAAGCGAAGAGTATAACCGCCAGCCAACATGGAAGTGAATGAGGAGCACATCCGCCATCGCATGCTGTATAAGTTTCTTCGAGGTAGCACCCCCACAAGTGCTGCAAGGAACATTACCAGTTTGTACCCCAGTGCCATATCACATCGTCAGTGCTGTCGTTGATCCGAACGGTTTCAAGAGGGACATTTTGACATATCAGACCGTCCCAAAGCTGGAAGACTCGCAACTGTGGATATGGAGTCTTTAATGGAGACCGACCCACGTCTGACCACGCAGGTGTTTGCCGAACAGTTAGAGACTACCCACACAAGCATTAGCATGCACCTGTGTCAATTTGCATATGAGGGACGTATGGGTAACCAATCAACTTAAAGTTGAGCAGAATGCAAATCGCATGAGTGCATGCGTTTTCCTGCTGCAATTTGAACTGTCCTGCGGTCCAAAGACGGTTCAACGTGAGCAATTTGAACCGTCCGTCGTTGGACCGCATTGTGACAAGTGACCAGAAATTGGTCCTTATAACGAAGCAAATTTTTCCGTCATTTTTGTCCACGCCGGGCATCGAAACCGGTCTCCTCATTCCGACGTATGCTCTCGCTTCTATCTGCCTTTATCTCATGTGCGTCCTGCGGTGCAGGCACGTCACATCTCTCCCCCACCTCTCCCCCCTCGGAGAGGGCCGGGGGCATGGCCCACGGGTTAGCCTGAACCAAGGAGGTTAGAAGTAAGAGGAGGTGGCAACAGCCCCTCTCTCTGTGCTTCTGGCGTGACGACACTTTTTATCAGCTGACTACGCCAATGCGCCCAACCTAAGAATCTCCTGTATATCTCTATGGGGAAATCGGGATTTTGAACGGGTTTTTTGGACCCTTACTCTACCCATACAGGCATGAAAAAAATTGAGGCTGAAATATTCATTCCCATAATAAAAAAATTTCCAGAAAAAACAGGAAAATATGTGTTGGTATTTCTTTAAAAAATTCAACAAAATAATGATTTTTTGAGCGGAAGTGCATAGTGCGCATGATTACTTACTGCCCATGTGTAAGTAACTATGCATACTGCCCATGTGCAATTAAAATAAAACCTAAAAGCCTAATGTTAAGAAATAAGAAGTCCGAAATATTCCTTCTTTCCATCCTTGGTTTGCATGCGCTAAGCAAAACTGCTTAAGCCGCAGGAAGTGACGTCACGTTCCCGAACTACCACAGCGCAGACTCTCACCACCTCAGAGAGAAGACAGAAACAGCTGATCTGTTTTGGCTTCACTCAAAACGGGTCCCTTCACCTCCTCTTCTTCTAACCACCTTGGCCGGAACCATGTGTCGCTGTAGGCAGTCATCCGCCGAAGAACGTACACTGGAGAAATCCCAGTCACTTTGGTGTGTGCAACGTAACATCAGACACATTTATTTTTCGAAGCACTGAAGAAGAGATTCTCTTTTTTTCCTGTCTCGCGGTGTGGAAAGAACATCACACCATTGCGAGAACTTTAACGGCCAGGTCAATCTTGAAGTTCGGGCGCCAATATAACGAAGTAAATTTGTCCATCCTTTTTGTCCACGCCGGGCATCGAACCCGGGTCCCCTCATTCCTGAATAAGTCGCTCTCCCAACTGAGCTACGCGGACGTATGCTCTCGCTGCTATCTTCCTTTATCTCATGTGCGTCCTGCAGTGCAGGCACGTCACATCCTGAAACAGTGGTTGGACCCAAAACAGAAGCACAAGCCGACCCCCAAAGCCGGCTTACACCCATGTAAAGTCCTGCTGTAATTTAGGTAGGATATGCGGGGTGTAGTGTTTGAGAGATATGCCGAACAACATCACTATCACCAACTGATGTGTACTGCAGTCAGCTCGACGATCTGCATGCATCGCTCACGTCGAAACGACCAGTACTGCTGAAACGCAAGGGCGTCCTCCTTCTGCAGGATGGAGCGAGACCTGCTACATCACGGGTGACCTGTCACATGATCTGGGACCCAGGCTGGGAGCTGCTGCTGCACCCAGTCTATTCTCCGGATTTTGCCCCTAGCGACTACCACGTTTTTTTTTGTTTGTTTTTTTTTTGTCGTTGCAGCATTTCCTGGACGGCCAGCGGTTCACCAACTGGGACGATGTCGAACGCGCACTTATTCACTTTTTTGCATCCAAGCCGCTACAACTCTATAGGGACGGTATCCAGATGAGGAGAGCAGGTGGTGCCAAACAATGACGATTACATTTTGGATTGATTTGTGCTTGTATACACTGTAACTAGGACGAGCCGCCAACGGTAACCGATAACTCGGGTACGGTTGGCAAATTTTCAGCGAAGCTATTGCAAAATCTAAGCTCATTAAGGCGTCTGTTATAACAAATTCTAAAAAACAAACGCGTAAAATTTATGACTTCCAGAACAAAAAGTACGAAACATTCTAAAAACGAAATACCTACAATTTAGCATAAACTACTTTCCTTCACGCTTTTACGTTGGTTGTGATCAGGTTGCATGTAAACAAATCGGAAAGATACACTCAAATAGGGAACCACGTTTTTCATTTTGTATCGCGAAAGACAGATACACGTACACAAACTTCCTTTTATTTACGCTTTCCAAATGTAGGTTGAAGAAGCGTATATGCTCCAGCTCTGTCCGTCCGTCCGCACGATAACTCTCGTGAAAATGGTTTGATTTCGACGAAATTTTAGTATGTGGTAGGGGACCACCTGGGGACGAACCCTTATTGAAAATGGGCGAAATGGGGTCAAAGGTCAGGCCATAAAAGCGGGATTGCTCTTATGCGTCATAACTTGCATTGCTCTTATCCATTGCTCTTATGCGTCATAACTTGCGTAAAAATTGTTCGATTTCGATGGAATTGAAAATGTGGTATGAAAAAGGAAAAGGGAACCACCTGGGGACGATCCCTGTTGAAAATGGGCGGAATGGGATCAAAGGTCCCCAGGACATAAAAGCGGGATCCATTTCATTGCCTTTATGCGTTATAACATGCGTAAATATGGTTCGATTTCGATGAAATTTTAGTATGTGGAAAAGGGAAGCCACCTGGGGACGATCCCTGTTGAAAATGGGCGGAATGGGATCAAAGGTCAGGACATAAAAGCGGGATCCATTCCATTGCCTTTATGCGTCATACCATGCGTAAATATGGTTCGATTTCGATGAAATTTTAGTATGTGGTAGGGAACCACCTGGGCACGAAACCTATTGAAAATGGGCGAAATAGGGTCAAAGGTCAGGCATGACATAAGAGCGGGATTTGTTCCATTGCCCTTATGCGTCATAACTTGCGTATAAATAGTTCGATTTCGATGAAATTTTAGTATGTGGTATGGAGCCACTGGGGACGAACCCTATTGAAAATGGGAGAAATGGGGTCAAAGGTCAGGACACTGGAGTGGGATCCATTCCATTGCCCTTGTGCATCATAACTTACCTAAGAATGTTTCGATTGCGACAAAACGTTATCATGTTGTTCCGGAGGTATAGTGAACCGGTTCTGTTGAATATCAGCGAGATGGGGTCAAAGGTCATTGCACAAAAGCAAGATTTATTCCACAGCCATTATTCTCATAACTTGCGTAAAACTGCTTCTATTGCGACAAAACGTTAGTATGCTATTCTTGAGGTATACTGAACCGGTACTGTTGAATATCATCGAAATGGGGTCAAAGGTCAGGACACAGGAGCGAGATTTATTCCACAGCCATTATCTTCATAACTTGAGTAATAATTTCTGGTATGTTGGAAAGCGTATCATAATCAATGGATTGCATGATTTTACTAACTTGTTATTATAGATTAAGCAAGTGTTGAGCTAACAGACGGAGTCTTTCCATTTCTTCGTTTTTCAACTCAAACGGTTTTATTTAGTTAATGTTATTGAGCAGACTTTCGTGAAATGGTTCAACTAAAAGGCTTTTAATCAAAATTCCTCAGTGGCACGAAATTTCGGGAATCAGAAGGCGTCAAAACCTGACCATGTCTACTCGCATTCCAAAAATCACGGTGATCGGATGTGTCATGTTGTAGCTATGGCCGAACAACTAATTGTCCCGAGTCTGGTACATAGAGCGGATTTTTTTCAATTATTATTAAAATTGGTCAGTTTTTCAATGGTCATTATTTTTATACGACACGACCAATCACAATGATACCAACCTCATGCCACTCACCATGTTCTTTCCTTTCTCTGTGGCAAGGGTTACCGCGATCGGCTGAAGATCTTTGGAGGGGATAGGTAGCAAACGAAACCTTCTCAAAACCCGAATAACTCCTAAAAATGCAAATGTTTGGACGATTATTCCTCAACGACAAGGAATTTTGGGAATTGGAAGGCATCAAAACCTGACTACGGACGATGTCCAATCGCATGCAAAAAATCACAGTGATCGGATTTGTCATCTCGTACCTATGCCCCAACAACTAATTTTCTCGAGTCTCGTAAAGAGAGCTCAGCTTGGCCTTCGGCCTCGCTTCGCACAATTATAACTTTTCTGTTGCATACATTACTTTTTTTCCAACCCAATACATGATCGCAAAGAAGCCCAAACATTTTTGCTCCGTGAAGTAAACCGTGCGTAATTTGAAACAAAAGATTTACTTAAATCTTTGTCATAGTGTCTGGTATCCTAAGCAACAAAACTACACTGACGGAAAAAAATCCCAACACCACAATAAAATAGTTGTAGAGGAATGAAATGGCGGCAATACATTCGTATAGGTAACATATTTTTGGATTAAGGTTTCAAGATCACAGCTTTTTGTAAGCGCGAGAAGAGCCATTTTAAATGTGAAATGCTGTTACATTAATAACCGGTGTAACCGCCAGAATGTTGAATGCAAGCACGCAAACCTTCATGCATTGTGTCGTACAGGTGCTGCATTTCAGTTTGTGGGATGGAGTTCCATGCCTGTTGCACTTGGTCGGTCAATACAGGGACGGTTAATGCTGGTTGGGGGTGACGCTGGAGTTGTCGTCCAATGATGTCCCATACGTGCTCGATTGGTGAAAGATCTGGTGATCTAGCAGGCCACGGCAACATATCGACACTCTGTAGAGCATGTTGGGTTACAACAGCGGTATGCGGGCGAGCGTTATCCTGTTGGAAAACACCCCCTGGAATGCTGTTAATGAATGGCAGCACAACAGGTTGAATTACCAGACCGACGTACAACTGTGCCGTCAGGGTGCGTGGGATAACCACGAGAGTGCTCCTGCTGTCATAGGAAATTGCTTCCCAGACCATAACTCCAGGTGTAGGTCCAGTGTGTCTCGGCAGCAGACAGGTTGGTTGCAGGCGCTCACCTGGCCTAATTCTAACGAACACACGGCCATCACTGGCACCCAGGCAGAACCGGCTTTCATCAGAAAACACAACAGATCTCCACTCCGTCCTCCAATGAGCTCTAGCTTGGCACCACTGACGTCGCAAACGGCAGTGGCTTGGAGTAAGTGGAATGCACGCTACAGGGCGTCTGGCTCGGAGCTGTCCTTCAAGTAACCGTCTTGTAACAGTTCGTTATGTCACTGTGGTTGCAACTGCAGTTCGAATTGCTGCCGCAGACGCGGTACGATGCGCCACGGCCATACGCCGTACACGGCGGTCTTCCCTCTCAGTAGTGCCACGTGGCCGGCCGGAACCCGGTCTTCTTGAGGCAGTACCTTCTCTTGACCACTGCTGCCAACACTCATGCACAGTGGCTACATTCCTGCCAAGTCGTTCTGCAATATTGCGGAAAGAAAATCCACCTTCTCTTAGCCCTATTAGACGACCTCGTTCAAACTCCGTGAGCTGTTGATAATGGCTTTTGCGTCTTCTTAAAGGCATTCTTGACTTACATCAACGCACTACGTCGAATCTCAACGATAACTAACGCTCACGAACGTTACAGCGCGTATTTACAGCAAACCTGCTTTGCATGTTCCGAGGGGCGCTACTAGCGCCACACGTATGCGCAGTGCGCGAAATTTGCATAGACGTCATTTTACGGATGTACTCTCACCGCCTACCAACTGTCGTTTATCTAACACAACCCGTTCTTGGCGTTGGGATTTTTTTTTCCGTCAGTGTATGTCTTCAGATGAAAATATGCGCTTCCGCGCCTTAGCGGCAAAACTGTGCGTTATGGGAAAGTAAAACGGGCACATGAAACATTTCCAGTAATAGACGCTTTCCAAGACAAAAAATTAAAAGAGGAAAATCCAAAAAAGTGGATACGCGCTTGCGCATTCTAGCGGGAAATTTGCGTCCTTTTAAAACACGCATGTGCAGCATTCTTCATTTTCAATGGACAAAAACAATTTTTTAACAAAAAATTTCAGAATCCAAATTCCATTCGCCAGTGGAAATGTGGACTCAATATGTTCTCCATAGTTGAATGTATCTGACGCAAAGGAGTTTTCCAAATCAAACTGTTTTAGCTGTCGATGAAAACAGCACACAAATATGTTCCTAACGAGAAAACAGCACATTCTTTTAAAGCTGATAATGTGAGTAAATGTACTTAAGAGCTGTGAAAACTCAAATTCTTGTCGAAGATGGGAATCGAAATCGCGCCTCCTCGATCCGGAGTCAGTTGTTTTAAAGAATTAAACTACACCGACGGAATGTATCGCTGCAGATTTGTCGTCTTGACACGTGCCTTACTTCTGTAGTGTGTCACAGGGCATCCAACGCAAAATAATTTTATATAGATTTTTAAAAGCCAAGAAGCAGTTGCAAGTAGAAATACATACGTACGCCACCTAACGGCAGAACTTTTCATTATGAAAAAGTGAAAAATATACGCAACATATTTGTAATCGTAGACGCTAAGATAGATTATTTTTGAAATGCAACCTGTAGAAGCAGACATAACAAGAAAACAAACAATGCTAGCGGGAAATCTGTGCATTTTTTAAATTGGATAAAGTGTGTGACATTTTAATAACAGTGAATGGCATCAAATGTGAAACACGCATTTTTCCAATGCGATATTAGAAGCAGTGATTCCAAAGGGGAGCACACACTTACTCCCTAGGCGGCAGAACTGCGCATTATGAAGAATTCGAAAATACATGCAGAACATTGCTAGCAGTGAATGGTGGGTCACATAAAATAATTTTTTCATATCTGGACTTTAATAGCACAGATATCGAGCGAAATAAAGTGTAAAATTCTGCCCCATAAAATAAAAGCGGTACATTTGAGCAGAAAATATGCACAAAATATTTTTCGTGATGAGTGGCCCGCACCTGAGCAAAAGAAAGAACTATTTTAACAGTCGAATTTTTAGATACACAGACAGAGTTACAGATAGAAATATGCACTTAGTTCCCCCAACGGCAAAACTGTGCGTAATGAAAAATGCAGACATAGAAGCAATACAGACGGTAGTCTCAAAACATTATGACGACCTGCCTAATTCGTTGTTGGTGCACCCGAAACAGCTCTTACCCGGTAAATCATGGATGCTAAAAGATTTCTAAAGGTGTCTAGTCGTATCTGGTACCAACGCGTTACCAGAATATTTTTTAAATACACTGCTGGCCACCCGAAATGCAACACCAAGAAGGTCACGAGATAGCAAAGCCAGATTTACTGGACACATAACAACAGATACAAAGATGAAACGATTGAGCTTACAGGCCCGTGCGACTTGCGGAACACGCAGGCATCAATAGTTCGTGTGGCCCCCATGGCTGGCATAACGGCCGCTACACGCCGCGGCATCGAACGAAAGAGACTTTGGATGTGGGCTTGGGGTATGTTGGTCCAGGCTGCTTCCACACGTTGCCACAGTTCATCAGGCGTAGCGGCGGGTGGTGCTTGCCGGGCCACTCGGTTGCCGATCAGTGACCACACGTTTCGATGGGCGACATATCGGGAGAACAGGCGGGCCACGGCAGCAGTGACACCTGGTGGGCCGTGAAGAAATGTTGCACGATGCGTGCCACGTACGGGCCTGCATTGTCCTGTTGAAACGTGGCAGCTGGCAGGTCCTGCAGGTAAGGCAGGACTACAGGCTCCAAAACGTCGGAGATGCAGCGGTGGTTGTTGAGTGTACCGGCGATGCGTACCAGAGTGATGCGGGTGTCATATCCAATTGCGCCCCAAACCATAACGCTTGGCGACGGACCGGTATGGCGATGTATAATGCAGGCGTCATACAGTCTCCCGCCGCGGTGCCGCCACACGCGGATCCGACCATCGTGGTGTTGCAGGCAGAAGCGGGATTCGTCGGAGGAGACAATGTCGTGCCATTCCGTAGTCCAAGTGCGGCGATCAACAGCCCGGTGCCGCCGCACTCGCCGGTGGTGTAGCGTCAATGGTAATCGGAGCAATGGGCGCCGTGCGACAAGTCCTTGCTCCTGCAGACGACTTCGAACGATAGGTGCTGACACAGGTTGTTGCGCAACACACCCTAATTCCTGCGCTAACGTTCGTGATGTGGCGGTGCGAGCCGTCAATGCCCGGCGCACAACATGACGGTCCTCTCGTTCGGTGTTGGGCCGCAGCTGCGGCAATCGCTCACGTCGGTCAGTCCGTCCCTCCTGCACCCACGGAATCCATACTCGCCTCACTTTGGCTGGATGTCGTTCCACACGGGCGCCGATGTCTCGGTACGATAAACCGCTGTCGCGATTAGCCACTATTCGTCCTCTGTCGAACTCCGAAACGTGCTGGAATGACTGACGTATTCTGCGACGAGGCATCAGGAAACTTCGCACGCACAGGTCCAGCAGCACAGCACACTTTCACTACTTACACCCCATCTTCTGTGCGCCCTTCTTATGGTGCTTCTCGGTGGCGTACCGGGTGTACATGTTTTACATCTGCAATGCTAATTGCTTGCGTGTCCTCTCGCGGGCGACGGATGCTGCGAATTTCAGGCCAATCTGATGCTTCCTTCTTGGTGTTGCATTTTGGGTTGCCAGCAGTGTAATACAAGTTACGTGGTTCAGCGGCCGCAAATCGGATTGGACGTTCCAACACAAACCAAAGATGTTCTATTGGATTCATATCTAGGGAATTTGCAGGTCAGGGAAATAAATACCTGGAATTATTTCTAATGTTCCGAGAAACGTTCTCGAACAATCCGGGAAGTGTGGCATGGCCTGTTATCTTTCTAAAAGAAAGAACAACTATTCTTGCCATGAAAGGATGTACCTGGTCTACAATGATGTTTAGGTAGATGATAGACGTCATAGTTTCCTGCACGTGAACGGCTGAACCCAGGGTTTCACAGCAAAACATTGCCCAAAGTATTTCACTTTCTCCACCGGCTTGTTTTCGTCCCACGGTGCATGCTGCTGCCTACACATCTCTAGGTAAACGACGCACACGGTGCAATAGTAAATGAGGTCCATCGGACCAGACCTGCTTTGAATCATTCAAGGTCCAGTTTTGATGCTCGCGTGCCCATTGCATGCGCTTTTAACTCTGAACTGAGGTTTTAAAGGACGCTGGGCGCGGCCTGCGTGAACGCAGCTCCATTTTCAGCGGGGCTCGATGTACTGCGCGTCGTGACACATTCAGCATTGCATTGAGAGAGTTTTATTTGAAAGAATAGGGAAATTACCAATTTTGAGGGGTTTGCTTGGTGACTGATTATATGTATATATATATATTCTATTAAGAAGAGACTGAAGCAAAAAACTTTTTTCGACTCATACCAAGTACAACATAGAAAAGGTTATGTATTGACCGGTGTGAGTAAAAAGAGAAAAAAATGGGTCGGGCCAGGAAAGTTATGGATGCAAGCTAAATTGTTAACTAAAGCTTGGTCATACACTCTGCGGAGGTCATGACATCTATATATTTTTTAAAAAAATTTGGTGGGCTTATTACTTGCATCTATGACTTTGCAGAAACCCATTTCCAAATAGGTCTTTGTGGAAGTGAGAAAATGCAGAGTCTTTGCTGGTCCTTGATAAAGCCAGGGCTCAGTATTCACGACACTTTCTACATTCAGTTGTTCTATTTTTTCTCTTTTTACTCACACCAGTCAATACATAACCTTTTCTATGTTGTACTTGGTATGAGTCAAAAAAATTTTTTGCTTCAGTCTCTTCTTAATAGAATGTGAATTCTGAATTTTCATAACTGCTGCGTTGCGCGTTTTGATCTTCAGGTTATTTTGCAACTTTCGTTTTAAATTCTAAAGTTTTTCTTATGTTTTCGGCTTTGCTCTTTATTATATATATATATCATCATCATTGTCAACCATTTTCAATCCACTGCTGGACGAAGGTCTCCCAAGTTTCCTCCACAACGGTCTGTCTTGTGCCAGTCTCCTCCATGTCACTCCTGCATACTTTCGAATTTCATCCACCCATCTCCCATGTGGTCTTCTTCTGGGTTTTTTCCTGTCCCTAGGAATCCAATCTAAAATTTCGGCTGTCCATCGATGATCTGTCCTTCTGGCAGTATGTCCAGCCCATTGCCATTTCAGGGATTTAACTCTGATCATGATGTCTTCCACTCTTGTCATTTTTCGGATCCACGAGTTCCTCTTCTTATCTCTCCTGGTTACACCAAGTATGCACCTCTCCATGAGTCTTTGAGTTGTCTGCAGCCTTTGTATGTCTCTTTTAGTTAAGGTCCACGTCTCTGCACCATACGTAAGCACTGGAAGGATGCATTGATCAAACACTTTTCTTTTAAGACATAATGGCATATTGCTCTTGAAAATTATGCTGTTTCTTCCAAAAGCTCTCCAGGCAAGTTTTGTACGCCGATTAATTTCTTCATCAATGTGACCCTCACTTGATACCTGCTGTCCAAGATAAACGTACGTGTCTGTTATCTCCAGCTTTTCTCCATCAATCGATAAATCTTCATTTCTTGTAAAAGCATTGAACATCACTTTTGTCTTCTGAAAGTTCATTTTTAATCCCACTTCTTTACTCTTGCCTCCAAGTTCCTGGATCTTACTCTGCAGCTCTGATGGGCTAGTTGCAAAAATGACTACGTCATCAGCAAAACGAAGGTGGGTTAGGTAATCTCCATTAATCTTTATCCCCTTGTTTTCCCAGCTCAGTGACTGAAAAACACCCTCCAATGTGGCATTAAAGAGCTTCGGAGATATGGTGTCACCTTGTCTCACTCCCTTTCCAATTTTTATGTGTGTTGTATTTTCAAACAGCCTAATCTTTGCACTTGCATTTTCATAGATGTTATTAATAATATTAATGTATGCATCTTCAATACCGCAGGTTTTCAGAGCCATTGTAACTGCTGATGGTTTCACCGAATCAAAGGCTTTTTCATAATCGATAAAAGCCATGCACAATCGAAGTTCATATTCCCTCTCTCTTTCAATTAGTTCTCTCAGCACATGGGTATGATCTATTGTGCTGTAGCCACTCCTGAATCCAGCTTGTTCTCTCGGTTGAGCCATGTCCAGTGTTACCTTCAAGCGGTGTGAAAGAACTTTAGTGAAGATTTTATAAACTACTGATAGGAGGCTGATAGGTCTGTAGTTTCCGAGATCCTCAATGTCACCTTTTCTTATGTAGCAGGATCATTGTAGCGGTGTTCCAATCCTCAGGAATCTTTCCTTTATTAAGGCATCGAGTGAAAATTTGGGCGAGTACTGTTTCGATTTCTCCACTTGCTTCTTGTATGATGTCTACAGTAATTCCATCTTCTCCTGGAGCTTTTCCCCGCTTTAAACATACCCGTTTAAACATACCCAATGTACGGAATAAGTGGAAGACACGTGGCGTGCATGAAGCAGCAAAACGTACCGGCAGACCAAAGAATATCAGTGATAGAGGGCGTCGAAGCCTCAGGAGAGTCGTTTCAGCTAATCGACGGAGTACTACACAACACCTCAGTGTACAGATGAGTAAAATTGCTGGAAACTCGGTACGTACACGTACTATTCGCAGAGATTTTTTTTCTTTTTTTGATTGGAGGTTTAACGACCACCGTGAGCAACTCAATGGGCTACAGGCAGTCGCCCGTCCCTAATTTAGGGTCACTGGTCCAGGGAAGGGAGAGAGCCAGTGCGGTAAGACAAACACAACATCCATGCCTCACGGGATTCGAACCCGGACTCCGTTCGGACGAATGATCAGAGGCCATCGCTTAGACCACTGCGCCACTGGGGCGGCTATTCGCAGAGAACTTCATTCCATGGGCTACCGTGGTCGTGCGGCTGCTCATAAGCCTCTCATCTCCACTCGGAATGCTACTCGTCGTTTAGCATGGTGTAAAGAACATTTATCGTGGACCGTAGATCAATGGAAACGGGTCCTATAGACTGATGAATCCACATACAGGATCCAACAGTCTAATAGCAGTGTGTGAGCATGGCGGCGGCCGGGGGAACGCTATTTACCAAAGTGTACTGTTCCTACGGTCAAGTTTGGAGCTGGCAGTGTACTCGTGTGAGGGTGTTTTTCGTGGTATGGTCCCGACCTATTGGTTGTCGTAGACAAACTTGTTAACCAGCACGTCTACCTCGATATTTTGGACAATTATGCTCTACCAACTCTGTGGAAATACTATGGCACCGAGCTTGTTGGTACCAGCAGGATAATGCACCGAAATATAAAGCAAGCACTGTTACGGCGTGGTTTGACGATTATTCCGTATCGTGTGTGGAATGGCCAGCACAGGGCCCTGATCCTAATCCCATATAGCACCTATGGGATGAATTAGAGCGCCGCATAAGAAGTTTGGAACCAAGGCCTACTACTAAGCAACGGGTAGCGGCGGCATTATGTACTTAATGAAAGCGCATACCTATCGATGTGTTCCAAAACCTTGTCGAAAGCATGGCTTGAAGGGTCAGTGCATGTATTAAGGCCAAAGATGGACCGACACTGTACTAATGTACGTCAATAAATGCTACGCTGTGTTTCTCTTCTAGGTGTCCTGTAACTTTTGTCAATGTAGTGTATATATGTTGTATATAATTAGACCAATTCCAAGAAAGGAAACATAAATACACGAACACCGCATCCAGAGGCATGAAAGTAGTATATTACCCACTGACCCGCGCAAAGGCTGCATGGATAAATGGAAATATATATATAAGGTATATACTGTATATATTAATTTGCAATGTTTGCTCTAATAGTAATTTGCTCTAATACGAACTTCTACGTAATATATATATATATATATATATATAATCCAGATTTTGTTATTTTTGTATACATTAATACATGTTGCAATATTTTTAATTTTTAATAAAGTATAAAAATTTCCTTATACTCGTATATCGTAAAAGCAAATTACAAGAAATGTGCACATACAAGTTATTAAAAATATAAAAATGTTATACTTTTATTTTAATTCAGTAATGCACCATGGATTTCACCATTAAGTGGTGTAAAATATTAATGATGCTAGTAAGAAACGCTATGCTAGAGAAAATTGCCCCCCCCCCCCCCCAAATTAAAAGTGGCAAAAAATGTTGCCTAAAATATATGCTGTAGACCATTCCCCTGCAATTTGGTTTTCAGCCACCTCTAGATTATTTAAATTCAAGCAAAATAAAAATCCAATTCACCGTTTGAAATGCCTTGATTTTCTTTTTTGTCACAGAGTGCAAATTACATAGCTCCAGAAAAAAAAACTTTTATCGGAGTAATTTTTAATAATTTGCTATTGTTAAAAATTAGGTAGCGCTAATATTTTGTTGTATTGGAAGCCCTAACGTCACGTTAGCTACACTTAAGCTTAACCATATGCATGGCAATTTGGCATCCAGAAGACTGAAATAAAATTGTATGCCAGCTTCCAAAATACGGTGATGTATTGCAGTGCAAACAGCATGCCGTCGGTGATTATAAATCCACAGTAAACTTAACTACCAAATAAAAAAGGTTTTAAGAAATTTACAAAATTGTGGAACAATAATTTGTTTTCTTGTTTGCCCCTCTTGCATATATGATCGTGATTAACTGACCTTCTTTTACCCTGCTGATTTTTATCCAGAGAAAGTATTAAGTAATTTTAGTAGGACTTCATAGTAGATTTTTAACATGAACAATTGTTCCATTTAATAAACAAATTTACAAAGGCATTCTTATCTGGAGCTATTTTGCTCTAGAGTATATATACATTTTCATTAATACTTTGAATTCAGAGCTACATTTTGTAATAAAATTATTATTTAAAGAGTTAACACTTTATGTGAATTTATGGCTCTAATTAACAACGGAAATTTCGTTTCTTTTTTTTTTTTTTTTTTTTTTTTTTTTTTTGTCGAGGTACTTTATACATTATTGGCTGCATTGACTCGTCGGATTTAGAAAACATAAAGATACATGCCAATAGCAGTTTTAATTTTAGTGTATAAAACAAAGAAATTAATTTAAAACAAAGTAATCTTAATGCTACTGAGACATGAAATCCCTGTGGATTCGGTTTTCTTATTATGATATTTTCCCTCATTTTCTTAAGTTTTTTACAAATTAATTTCTTCAAATATTCATTTATAAACAAAACTGATTAGACTAAATATAAGGGCTGATCACCTAAAAACCTACGATGAGGGGGGCATGAATTTTCGAGGGGGGGGCTACGTACCCCTGAAAAGATGCCTAAATACATCACTGGACACATTACTCCCGTCAACAGCATTCAAATTACCGGCGAGTTATATACAATATGCCTTTCAGTTAGCTGGTACCGTACCGGATATTCTTTGCTCACATGTCGCATCGATGAACTGTGGTATGCCCGTACCTAGCCGGCGATTCGTGGTATTTTCCTCCTTGGATCAGTTTCGTAAATACTAACCACTGCTGAACGTGAGCAACCAATAAGCCTTGCCCTCTCAGAAATGCACTGACCCAGTCGTCGGGCCATTACAATTTGGCCTTTGTTAAATTTGTTTAAGTCCGTTGCCTTTCCCACGTAAAGAACAAGGATAACTGATTAACAGAGCTCTAAGTATCACGTGTCATTTATAATGTGTGATAATATTCACATGAGCCATCGTTTATCTTCAGATGCTTTGATTTGCATAATCACGCACTGGTCATAGTGTTTCGGCTCTTTTTTTCTTTTTTGTTTTTATTGGAGGTTTAACGACCACCGTGAGCAACTCAATGGGCTATAAGCAGTCACCCGACCCTAATTTAGGGTCACTGGTTCCAGGGAAGGGAAAGAGCCCGTGCCGTAAGACAAACACAACATCCATGCCTCAACGGGATTTGAACCCGGACCCCTTACGGACGAATGATCAGAGGCCATCGCTTAGACCACAACGCCACCGGGATGGCTTTTGGCTCTTCAATGTATTTTTCACCATAATCGCGATTGGACGTGGAAGAATTTTTAAATCCGACTTTTAGAAGTAAAGACATTGCAAAAAAAATTTAATAGTGTTTACGCCCTCTATCGCAGGAACTGTGCAGTACTTCAATATGAAAGTGTAGGCAAAATGGCCTTCATAGTGAAAGATATCCGATGAATGAAAAAAGTAATTTTAATCAGATTTTAAAAAGAATGGTATGAAATAAAATATTTTTACTTCTATAGCATTTGCTTCTTACTTTCTCTAGCGGAAAGGTTGTTCGTCGGGAATAGGCCAGAATGTATGAACCTTATACCTCACTGTTTAACTTCGCATTGCAAATATTTTACAAATCAGATTAACAGGTATAGAGATGTGGTTTGAGCTGAGAGAGACAGACGGATAGGAATATTAACCACAAGAGCAACATTTTTTAAAAAAAATCTTATTTACGCGAAAGAATATTGTTGTTGTAGTTCAAATAATCTAAAAATAAAAAATAAAAATTCTTCGACTTATAGATGAAGAAATTCGATGTCTAGGGACGAACAAGCGTGCTATTATCAACACTTCCTCTTTTGACAAGCATTCGTGCGCCACAAGCTAAAGTAATGTCTTATATGAAAATTGTCGTTGGAAAAATTACCGGTGTCTTTTACACTGCTGGCCACCCAAAATGCAACACCAAGAAGGAAGCATCCGATTGGCCTGAAATTCGCAGCATGAATCGCCCGCGAGACGACATGCAAACGATTAGCATTGCAGGCCATATGCAAATCATGTGCGCCCGGCACGCCACCGGGAAGCACTATAAGAAGGGTGCACAGAAGGCGGGGTGTAAGTAGTGGAAGTGTGTTGTGCTGCCGGACCTGTGCGTGGGAAGCTTCCTGATGCTTCGCCACAGAATACGGCAGTCATTCTAGCACGTTTCGGAGTTCGACAGAGGACGAATAGTGGCTTATCGCGACAACGGTTTATCGTACCGAGACATCGGCGCCCGTGTGGGGCGACATCCAGCCACAGTGAGGCGAGTATGGATTCGGTGGGTGCAGGAGGGACGGACTGACCGACGTGAGCGATTGTCGCAGCCGCGGCCTACCACCGAACGAGAGAACCGGCATGTTGTGCGGCGGGCACTGACGGCTCGCACCGCCATATCACGAACCTTAGCGCAGGAATTAGGGTGTGTTGCGCAACAGCCTGTGTCAGCACGTACCGTTCGACGTCGTCTGCAGGAGCGGGGACTTGTCGCACGGCGCCCATTGCTCCGATTACCATTGACGTTACACCACCGGCGAGTGCAGCGGTAGTGGGCCGTTGAACACCGCACCTGGACTACGGAATGGCACGACATTGTCTTCTTCGACGAATCCCACTTCTGCCTGCAACACCACGATGGTCGGATCCGCGTGTGGCGGCACCGCGGCGAGAGACTGTGTGACGCCTGCATTATGCATCGCCATACCGATCCGTTGCCTGGCGTTATGGTTTGGGGGCCACACGAACTCTTGATGTCTGCGTGTTCCGCAAGTCGCACGGGCATGTAAGCTCAATCGTTTCATCTTTGTATGTGTTGTTATGTGTCCAGTAAATCTGGCTTTGCTATCTCGTGTCCTTTTTGGTGTTGCATTTTGGGTGGCCAGCAGTGTATTTATGAATTTCCTTATTTTATTTCATAGATGCATCATGTATATTTATTTTTACTGTATCTTGAGGTGAAATGTATTCACCAAAGTAATCCATATTCTTTTCTCCTGCGTAAACTGGCAACCAAAGCTGAACGCTTATTTGATTCAAAACAGAATGCTGACGATAAGAGAAAAACATTACGAAAATTATGGTGCTCATTTAATTTTTCCTGCCTCTGCTGAGATTTTAAGAAAATATCTCTTTTGTTTTTTATCCTATTACCCTTGTTTCACCTTAATCTCTTTAATTTTTTACGATCTAATTGCTTATTAGTTGCTATTGTTTCTTACGCAGGAAAAAAGGATCAAAGGCTAAATTGAGAATAACTTTTTCACCCCCTCTCACCCCCCTAAAAAGCGGGTTTTTTTTAATTCCCCGTTGTCTTTTAAAATCACGTATCACAAACTAAGAGTTATTCATACTATAATTGTCTTTTTTTTGTTCAGCTTTTGTAAGTGGCTCTTCTGGGATTCATTTTAAAACGACAAAGATGTAGAATACGTTAACAAGTTCAGTACTTGTTGACTTTTAAAAAAAGTTACATGTATTTTTATTTGTGTGTGTGTGTGTGTGCGTGCGTGTGTTGAATCTTTTACTTCATGTTTTCAAGCAATTACGCAGTTATGTAAATGTTTATTTTTCCAATATATGCATTGAATGTTATGCGCATTTCTTAACAATATTTTTGTGATTACCAACCTTTATTGAATTTTTGAGGCCATTTAGAAATAAAATGACGACGATTTTCCGTAGTGCTGTGTAGTTCTTGTACGATCAGTTATACTTTCCATTTAATCTTCCAACAAAATACACTGGTTTCAAAAAATGTAGCAGCATTCACAAAAATAATCACATCTCTGGTACATATATTTCATTCACGAAACATAATCACATCTCTCGTGCATATATTTCACTGAAAATTGGTACAGCGATATATGGTGATTATTTTGGATTGGTAGTTCTTACTGTGCCGCTTAAATCCAAAACAAAATAAACTCTGACAGAAAGGGGGGCGTCATACATTGTGGAATAGGAGATGAAAATAAGGGTCATGTTCACCCCTGGCCGCAATGTAGGATTCACAATTTTTTGTGAGGCTCTCCCAAACCTGCTGTGCTAATAATCGCTAGAATCTTCCAGCGCTTGGAGAGTAGAATCTTCCAGCGCTCGAAGTGTAGTTACTTGTATTCCTAGAATATTCATAGCATGTTCGATTGGATTGTGATCGGTATTCTTCAACTAGTCTCAAGCGCTGCGGTTGATAAAACAAAATTTTCTCACATACATCACACATAGTTTCTTTTTATTTTTTTATTCGAGGTTTAACGACCACCGTGAGCAAGTCAATGGGCTACAAGCAATCGCCCGTCCCTAATTGAGGGTCACTGGTTCCAGGGAAGGGAGAGAGCCAGTGCCGTAAGACAAACACAACATCCATGCCTCACCGGGATTCGAACCCGGACCCCGTTCGGACGAATGATCAGAGGCAATCGCTTAGACCACTGCGCCACCGGGGCGGCACAAATAGTTTCATAGAACCACAACTTTATGCTGCTACGCAGTTATAATTCCCTCTGGAAGCACCTAGAGGTCAGTGTGTCCACCCAACGAGACGGCCGTCTTAATCACAACAGTGTCCGCACCATGCCTGCTGTCTTATAAAGGACAAATGAAAGACCAAATGCGTCGGTGATTACGTCACTTTGGCGGCAAGGCCTTTCGCAGCAGCAATATGAGTTTTAGCTACCATTCAGGTTTCACGGTACTTGACCTATTACCAAAAGTTTGTTTGTCGATGAACTTTTGGAAACTGGTGTAATTTGGTGTTGGAGAGTTTTAAATAATAATCCAAGTGCTGAAGACAGTGGCGTCGGCAAAATTTAATTTCAGGGGAGGGAAGGGGGAGTTACGAGTTCCGGGATTCTATCTCACACTCTTAGTGCGTGCATACTGTATGTGTTATATATATATAGTGATTTGACGGACGTTCAAAAAGGAATGATCATCGGCTACTGCCTCAAGAGTGGAAGCATCTCAGAAACAGCAGACCTCGTGGGCCGTTCGCGATGTGCTGTACTAAGGCCAAGAATGGACCGCTGGCACACCGAGTACCTCGTGACGTCATAACTGTGGAGCCCCAAAAAACATCGGCCCTAGAGGAGGACGTCGCTAACGTCGGCTAATAAAGGGCAATCGACGCGCAACAGTGCAGCAACTGACCATGCAAATGAGCACTGGGGCACCCAAGTACGTGTCTCCTATAACAGTAAAGCGAACCCTGTTACGAATGGGTCTCCGGAGTCGACGTTGCGTCAAGGCGCCCATGTTGACCCAGGTCCATCGGAAACGACGGCTGCGGTTCGCATGGGACAGCCGTCATTAGACAGTGGAATAGTGGGAAAAGGTTGCCTTTTCCGACGAATCGAGGATTGTACTCCACGGAAGTGGCGGTGGCGGATACCGCGTCAGACACACGACAACTAATACCCGCACATGCTTGTCGGTCAGGTACAGGCCGACCATGGCAGTGTGAGTGTCTGGGGGATGTTTTTCTGGTATGACCTGGGACCGCTGGTACCACTGGATGTGTCCCTGAACACCAATGGCTACCTGTCCATTTTCACTGACGACATATATCTGTTCATGTTGGACGTTTACCAGTGTTGTGATGGTGTCTACCAACAGAACTATGCGTCCTGCCATGTCGCTAAGGGGCTGCGTGACTGCATGCAGGAACACGACAGCGATGTCTCCGTTCAATCTTAGCCGGCGAAATCGACCGACCTCATATATATATATATATATATATCATCATTGTCAACCATTATCAATCCACTGCTGGATGGAAATCTCCCCAAGTTTCTTCAACATTAGTATGTATAGAGTCTCCTCCATGTTACTCCGGCGCTGTCGAATTTCATCGTATCCCCCATCTGGTCTTCTTGTGGGTCTTTTTCTGTCCCTTGGTATCCAGTCTAAAATTTCTGTTGCCCATGGTGGTCCGTTCTGCTGGCAACATGTCCAGTCCATTTGTACCAACCCGTTAATCCGTTCGGCAGCGGCTCAGTTGTGGTGTAAGGAGGTATATATTTGGATAGACGCACATATCTACACACGAAGGCAAGCGTGTACCGCGACGATATCATCATGAATACTGTAATTCTATCATTTTGCGGTATGTAGGCGTAATTTCTACACTTTGGTTTATAATACATGACCTCATCAAGCATACATAGTTGTTCCCGAGCTCGAAGATCGCAGTACTCCAATTTCGTTTCTAACTCCAAAGTACCCCCCCGACCTTAATCACATTGACCAGCATGAATGGGTAGCAGTGCAGAGAAGCTCAGTCATGCATCTTACAACTCCTAAAGCGCTTCCACAGGTTTGTAAGCTTTTGCTTCATCTGTGGGCGGCAGTATTCTAAAGGCAGCTGACTCACCTCATCTGCTTTTTCGAAGTTTAATCATTCATCGCAATAATTTTTTTTATCGTTATTGCCATTTATTATCAGCTTGTAAGGAACGTTTCCGGAAAAAACCGCATGTGGCGTGTGTAATGCCAAATACTGCTGGCCTGCGGTGACCTAAACCTCCCAGAGTGCTGTGCGCGAAAGAATAGATTCTAAGCATCAAACGTACGCTGTTGGGGTGAAGGTTAGTAGCACGTGACGACGATACGATGACAATTTCGAAGGAAGGTGTGGGTGTAATATTGGTCTATGAATGTTTGAATGGCGTGAAAGTGACGGATGTACTACGAAAATCGCGAAACGCTTTTGATGACGATATTATCGGTCAGAGTACTTGCTATGACTAGTACAGGAAAGTCGACACTGGTGCACGGGATTTGTCCCATGCGCACAGAACTGGTAGACCCAGTATGGTCTACCACTTCATGTTTTGAAGATGATGCACTGCAAAACATGCTATCTACCAAACCTGATCCAACACTACGGAGACAGGCAGAGGAACTGAAGACCACGACAATCAACACCCGACTTCGTAAGTTGGGATATTCGTGTAAACTGTGCAAATGGGTACCCTATGCTTTGTCTGAGAAGAATCGGATGCAAAGCTACTCCATTGCTGTTGCTCTGCGTGAAAAGGGAAACGGGAGGGCTTTTGGCATCGGTTGGTCACGGGTGACGAAAAATGAGTCATATACGTGAATGTTACGCGACAAAGAGCAGGTCGCTAAGCCACCCCTTCATTTACAGAAAGTGATGGTGAGTTGCTGGTGGGATTGTCGCGTGTGATTCACTATGAACTCTTACCACGGAGCAATACCATCACAACGGATGTTTACATCCAACAGTTGGCCCATCTCTATGCGGCACTGCAGGAAAGGCGTCCAGCGTTGATTAATCGCCATGGAGTTGTTTTTCACCCAGATAACGCTCGTGCACATGTTGCTTTACGGACCCAGCAAAAAGTGCACGAGCTGGAATAGGAATTATTGTCCTACTCCCATATTTCGCAGACCTTGCCCCGTCCGACTTTCATTTCTTCCGGTCTTTGTCGAATTTTCTCGCTGAGGAAAACTTTGCTAATGATGATGACGTGAAACGTTGCACGGATGACTTCAACTTCCGCTGCTCAGATTTCTATCACAATGGGATATTTCAACTGATAGATCGGATGCACAAGGTCATCAGATCCAATGTAGACTACCTGGGCGCTTAGTTGAAATGCTTTTTTCGATTTTTTAAGCTAGAAATGCACGCTTCTCTTTTTTTCCGGATAGTTTCTTTACAACCTGATAGTTAAATCTTCGATTTATTCCATTTCCGTTACCGACTTCTTATGCGAGGATTATTCAAAGGATCACAAATTGAAAACATTAATATTGTTTTTAATTAATGTACTCGAAAAATAAACAAAGATAAATATTCTCCTGCGTGATCGAAGCGATATTCCTGCTACTAGAAATTTCAGGGAATGCGTAAGATTAACCCAAAAAGTGACGCCTGAATGAATTCTGGTTACTTAGGCTATAAGAGATATTATTGTGCATCGCAAAATGCATGTAGAAAGATTTATTAAAACAGTTCCATGATTACGAGTTCGAGGAAACTGCAAATTCACAGTTCTATTTGAATCTAAAATCGCACTTCCAGATGGAATAGCTGATCAAGTTCGTTACTATTAGAGCCAAACCCAACTGACAGTACAAATGTGCGAATATGTCATTTGCTGTCCCACCATTAAACTCGCATGGTCAACTCGAAAGGAACAGTATTCGATATTTCTATAATAGAGGATTTCGCACCATCGTCCCCGTATAATGATGAGCGAGTACATTTCGATTCAGCAGAGTTTCGTTATGAACCCTAGATCAATGATGCTTCAGCACTAAATTGCAGGGCGTACTCATAACATTCATGAGTTTCTATTACCAGGTTTTAATAATCATGGAACACCCCTTTTCATAAAGTGCCTGAAATGCCGAATCAGTGATTCTAAGGGAATGAGAACATGTTTTGGTAAAAGGCGGCTGTCAAAAGAACAAATCTTTGTCGACAACAAGTGATGCAAATTTATATCCATGAGCTTTTTACTTCCATTTTGGAACACGAGAAATGCCGCCAAATCAAGACGAACATTACAAAATGTTTCATGGGAAGATACACTATCTAATCAAAAGCATCAAACTTGCCTATCCACAAACTCCCTGTAATAAGAAAGAAATCAATATGGAGTTCGTTCGCCTTTTGCTGCCATTACAGCCATCACTTGCTGGGAAGGCTTTACACCAGATTTTGGTACGTCGCTGTGATAATTGCTTTCCATTCTGCCGTAAGTGCATTAGTCAGGTTGGTCACCGATGTCGGGCGGCTGTGCCTGGCTTTCAGTAGGCGTTCCATTTCGTCCCACATATGTTCCATGGGGTTGATATTTTGGTTGTGTATAGTCCAATCAAGTTCTTCCACACCCAGCTCATGAAACGATTTCTGCACGGATCTCGCTTTGTAGACGGAGGCATTGTTTTGTTGGTGAAGGAAGGGGCCTGCATTTTACTGTTGCCATAATGTTGGTAGCACAGAATTGTCCAGAACGTCATCGTAGACCCTAGCGTTAAGATTCCCGGACACGCGAACTAAGGAACCCAGCACAAACCATAAAACACAGCCCTAGATCGTGATGCCTCCTTCACCAAACTTCACACTTAGGAAGGTACAGTTCCCCTGGAATTATCCGCACTCAGACTCTTCCGCTGGACTCCCAGATAGGGAAACGTGATTCGTCACCCCAGAGAACGCGTTTCCACTGCTCCAGAAATCAGATCAGATCACATGTAGAGGATTTCAGGAAGGGAGTGTCTGACCACAGGTCTTAAACAACCCTTAGAAATAAGAAGCTAGGAGATTTGGGCTAGAGTGCCGGTAGGAAAGTGACACGGAAGTGAAGTAAAAAGAGGGAGGAAGACGCCCTTATTTATTACCGGGAAGCCAGTACCCGGGGTCCGACGGCTTAACGTGCCCATCCGACGCACGGCGGGTATTTAGTGGTTCAAACGTTCGTACCTGCTAAGGATCGAACCTGAGGTTATCTCCATGGCAGTCACGAACGCTGACCACTAGGCCACCAGCGGCCCACACTGCTCCAGAGTCCACTGAAGCCGAGCTTTGTACCACTCTAGCCAACCCTTGACGTTGATCTTGCTGATCTTAGGCTCGTGTACGGCTGTTCGGTATTATAATCTATTCCCTTCAGCTCTAGACGAACCGTTAAGGTCCTGGTGTCGTTTCCAGAGGCGTTTTGCATTTTAATCGAAACCCATTCTCTTCAGCTCTCGACGAAACATTATGGTCCTCGTGTTCTTTCCAGAAACATTTTGCTCTCTCATGGAAACCCATTCCCTTCAGCTCTCGATGAATTGTTATGGTCCTGGTGTTGCTTCCAGAGACATTGCTCCCTATTGGAAGCCCATTCCCATCAGCTTTCAACGAAACGTTCTGGTCCTCGTGTTGTTTCCAGAAGCATTTTAATCTCACATGGAAACCCATTCCCTTCAGCTCTCGGCGAAACGATACGGTGCTTCTGATCTTTCCAGAGGCATTTTGCTCTATCAGGGAAACCCATTCTCTTCAGCTCTCAATGAATTTTCATGGTCCTGGTGTTGCTTCCAGAGGCATTTTGCTCTTTATTGGAAAACCATTCCCTTCAGCCTCGAAGAAACGTTATGGTCCCCGTGTTGTTTCCAGAGGCATTTTGTTCTTTCATGGAAACCCATTTCCTTCAGCTCTCGACGTACCGTTATAGTCATCGTGTTCTTTCCAGAGGCATTATGCACTCTCATGAAAACCCATTCCTTTCAGCTCTCGACGAAGCGTTATAGTGCTAGCGTTGCTTCCAGAGGCATTTTGGAATCCGGTGGTAAGTGTTGCAGTCGAAGACAGGCGCCTTTTTCCACCACTCACTTCAGCACTCGATGGTCCACCTACGAGTTCGCAATTGTGGCTGGACCATCAGGCGCTTTTGTTCCACCACTTACTTCAGCACTCGATTTTACGCAGCTTACAAGCCGCGATATTACTGTTGTTGCTCCTAAACCTTTCCGCTTCACTACGATATCACTGGCAGTTGATAGGGGCAGCTACAGCAGGCCAGAAATTTCCCCAAGTAACTTGTTATGACAGCAGCTTATGATCATGCAGCATTCAAAGTCACTGAACTCTTCCGTACCGCCCGTTCTACTGTTCATTCTTATCTGTAATGTTTGCTGGATAACGTGTGTATTCTTATACCTGTATGGGTCATGGCTGTGACGAACAGTATATGAGCAAATCCGACTCAAAAGGAGTGGCTGGATATTTTTGATTATACAGTGTATCTCGTCCACCGGAAAATAATATCGTACGCTTTAATCACCTACTTTATCTCTACTTGGGAAAGTTAGAAAATTATGTGTTAAGATCTTGTAAATCTCAACCATGATTAATTTAACCGTATTTCCCCAACGGGATGTTTGAAAACAAAGTTGGCCGCCCCGGTGGCGCAGTGGTCTAAGGCGTTGGCCCCTGATCATTCGTCCGAAGGGGTCCGGGTTCGAATCCCGGTGAGGCATGGATGTTGTGTCTGTCTTACGGCACTGGCTCTCTCCCTTCCCTGGAACCAGTGACCCTAAATTAGGGACGGGCGACTGCTTATAGCCCATTGAGTTGCTCACGGTGGTCGTTAAACCTCCAATCAAAAAAAAAACAAAAAAAAAAAAAAAAGGAAAACAAAGTTGCAAATAGGAAGAAGGAACATTTACAACATCTAATTGAAAACGTCCACGTCGAAAAGGAGAAAAACGAACGAAAAACGTTTTATTGCTTAACGATTTATTAAAGAGTTTTTCCCAATTTTAACAAGAGTTTACAATGAAGAGCAATTGAATTAGAGACAGCTGGCGTTATGCAAATGTGGCGCTGTGGGCGGCCCTGTAAACGGAAACGACATGACGTATGCAGCGATCTGACAATATAAGGAGTGATGCGACGGGAATCAGTAAGAGTCGAACGCCGTATAAGTAAGACGAAGGATCTAAGCGCATTTGATCGTGGGCAAATTGTCGGGGCCCAACGAATGGGTCACTCCATCTCGGAAGTCGTGCAGGCACTGGGATTTTTACGAGCCACTGTGTCACTGATGCACCGTGAGTACATCGAATCCGGTAAAACCATCCCTGCAAGGGCCAACTGACGTGGACAAATGCGTGTGGATAAGCGGGGTCATCGTCTGCAAGCTCGCATTGTAACAGCGGATAGACGGGCCACAGTGCAAGAAATCACTCGGCAGTTTAACGCTGGTGCACAAAAACGTGTAAGCAGCCATACCATCCAAAACCATCTCCTCGCTATGGGGTACAGAAGCCATCGTCCCACCAGGGTACCGCTGCTGACCGCACATCACAGGGTGCAAATATTAGCATGGGCGCGGGAACGTCGCCACTGGACCCTAGACATGTGAATGGAAAAATGTTGCCTGGACTGATGAGTCAAAATTCACGTTGGTACATGCGGATGGCAGGATACGAGTACGGCGCAAACCACATGAAGCGATGGATCCTTCTTGCCAACAGGGTACTCTTCAAGCTGGTGGGTGTGGTATTCTCGTCTGGGGACTGTTTACGTGGACTGAAATGGGACCACTGGTACGTGTGACATCGTCCCTCACAGGTCAACGTTACTGGGATATCCTGGACGACCATTTGCTCCCGTTTGTGCGTCTTCAACATCCCACTGGGGACCTCATCCTGCAATAAGACAATGCACCGTGCCATTGCTCCCGAATTGTATCCGAATGGTTGGATGAACACTACACCGACGTGACCTCGCTTCCTTGACCAGCTAAGTCACCTGACCTCAACCCCATCGAGCACATCTGGGATGCCATCGAGAGAAGTGTTCGAGGCTGTGACCCCCCCTCCATCAAATCTTCGTGGACTGTGGGAGCTTGTTCAGGGGTCGTGGTGCCGTATGGCTTCCCAACGCTCCCGGTGTCTTGTCGAGTCCATGCCGAGACGAATCGCCACCGTCATCAGGGCGGAAGGTGGTGTTACACGTTACTAGACATGTATCTCTAATTCAATTGCTCTTCAGTGTAAACACATTTCAAAAATGGAAATTATCCAGAAATAGCAACAGATGCATACACCACCTACTGGTAAAACAATTTTTCACAAGAAAAGGGGAAATGTCTGCAAAACTGTAATTCGACTAGCATACATTTGATTAGCTTCTACTGTATTTTTTAACTTCGTCAGCAACAAACAGAGATATAGCGTCAAACTGTACTGAGTGTTTATGATACATGGCGGGGTAAAGTTGTATTAAAAGGTACAAAATACATCGAAAATCTGTTAATTGTAAGATTTATTGAGTGTAGAAGCAATAGTACTTTTAAAATGATTCTAGTAAGAGGAAATACCAGTAAGCAGACAGACGGATCTATAACATCACTTCTTTAGCAATGCGAATCTTCAGAGTCATAGTTTGAAGCATGGCATTTCTCTATTTTACTCAGTTTAGCAGAATCACGGACCACTCTTGTGTATTCAGTGAAGTTAGATAACTTTCCACATTGTCTCTTCACTTTCCTCTTGGATTTTTAGAATCGTTTTCATTTAACAAACTTGTTTAACTTTTCGTTCCTTATCTACTCTTTGAGAACATTCCATTTCCGTGAGACTTCATTAATTTTATTAAAGGATCCCCAAAGACGAAATAAAATCTTGGATTTATCTTCTTCGATCTCTTCTTACATTACCTCTCGTGGGACAAAACATTTTCCTTCCTTCTTTCTTTTTTTCAGTAGGAATTTTTTAGGGCTGTCGATGAGGCTTCAAGTTTCTGCACAGTGTAAAATAAGAGGCCAAATAATGGTCTCGTAAGTATCTACTTTGGTTCTGTGTGATAAGTTTCTGAAAGCGAACAGATGCAGGCTTGAACTCTAGCTTGTATTTCAGCATTTATTTTGTTATTTGTTACTGTCAGAGCTCCAAGCTATTTGATAGATGACGCGTGTTTGAAAGTTTTGATTATCTATAAAAATGTCTTGTATCATGATCATTCTATCCTTTGCAGCTTTCAAAATGCTGTTCCTTCTTGATTGCTATGTAGGCCCAATTTTTCTAATAATTTTTTTAGGTTTCTAAAAGTCTTTATAATGTCTTCTGGGTCACTTCCTATGATGCCAGTATAATTAGCATTTCCTTCTGGGAAGGATTAGGGGGTTAACGGCCACAGTGAGCAACCCGACAACCCGATGGGCTATAAGCAGTCGCCCGTCTCTAATTTTGTGCTACTGGTTCCAGGGAAAAGAGACAGCCAATGTAGTAAGATAAACATGCATCGTCCATGCATCAACCCATGCCTCGCCGAGATCAACCCCAGGCCCTGCACTGTAAAAAATAAGTGGTGTGAATTTACGGAAAATTTCTGAAAATAACATACAGCAAAGTTCCAGGTTATTGTCCGTCTTTTAAAGGAAATTACGTTTTTAAAAGTGAACGTATTTTCACAGATTTTCTGTAGCCAGTAACGTTTATTTTAGAAACGTCCGTTTCACATTTTTTCATATTTAGAGAGAAATTTCGCAAAATCGTACACGCTGAATTTTTCAGCTCCTACGCCAGAGCATCTTTTCGCTCCGGTGCCGGGAATCGAACTCAGGTCAGGCCTACACAAGCCGCGCGTCTTAACCACTGAGCCAGAAAGTCATAGGTGTTGCTCCCACTTTCAAGGTAAAACTAATTTCAACCATTACATATTTATTTTTATTTTTTCTCATTAATACGAGTGATTTAGTCATTTTATTTTTTGTTGGAGCTAATCACAATTTTAAGTATTTTTTCAACGTCATATTTTGAAGCAACAGAATGCTTTGGAACTTGAGATCTTTTTTTTAACTGACAATAACTTTCAATTATCTTTAAGAAATAGTGAAATGTAGTGTTTTAAAATACAATTTCACAAAACTTCTAAATACACTCATCGTCAAAAAAATAGTTACACCCAGAAGGAAGCAACCGACAGGAATGAAACTTGGTGGGTAGGTTTGACATCGTGAGACATGTAAATGATTCAAGCATCACTCCCGGCCGCGCATGTGACTCCAGCAAGGAGGAATCATAGCGCTGGACGACCTTATATAGCCTGACTGGCTATATAAGATCATCCCGTTGCGCGGGCTTGCCATTCTGACTCGTTTTTTTTTTTTTTTTTTTTTTTTGATTGGATGTTTAACGACCACCGTGAGCAAGTCAATGGGCTATAAGCAGTCGCCCGTCCCTAATTTAGGGTCACTGGTTCCAGGGAAGGGAAAGCCAGTGCCGTAAGACAAACACAACATCCATGCCTCGCCGGGATTCCAACCAGGACCCCTTACGAACGAATGATCAGAGGCCATCGCTTAGACCACTGCGCCACTGGGGCGGCCCATTCTGACTCGTGCTGTTGTGTTGGTTGCATCCTTTACAAGTGAAGTATGCCTCGGAGAAAAGTTCGGAAGCAATTCGAGCATTTGGAGTAGTTCGAGAGGGGCCGCATCGTCGGGCTCAATGGAGCGGGATGGTCTTATCACTGTAGTGCGCGTCATACCAGTCGTGCGGATATCACCATAGCACGCTGTTGGTGGCAGTGTATAGAACAAGGCACGCAGCAGCGACAGGAAGGGTCTAGATGACGGAGACAAACCACGGACAGAGAGGACCAACGGGTTGTCCGATATTCGCGGAATGACCCAACAGCTACAATTGTGGATATTCAGCGAGCAGTGGTGCCTTCCATGCATCGTCCGATTAGTGCCAGTACCATTCGCAGACGGCTGCACGACGTAGGACTACACTAACGCCGACCGTTATGACGACTGTCCTCAACAACAGGGCATCATCGCCAAAGACTGCAATAGTGTCGTGCCAGACGGTCATGGAGCCAAGCAGAATGGCAGCGAGTGATCTTCAGTGACGAGTCCGGATTTTGTCTTGGTGGAGCCGACCACTTAATCCGTGTGTGTGGCACCGTGGTCAACGCCAAGATGAACGGTTTGTTGTCGATC
Organism: Macrothele yani; assembly: GCA_039090855.1. Taxonomy (NCBI): domain Eukaryota; kingdom Metazoa; phylum Arthropoda; class Arachnida; order Araneae; family Macrothelidae; genus Macrothele; species Macrothele yani. The sequence continues at coordinate 152,061,532 of CM077025.1, read as the reverse complement.
GTCACACGTCCAGAAGACCTGGCGTCATGGTGTGGGGTGCAATTGCTTACGATGCCATATCACCTTTGGTGTTCATTACAAACACTTTGACAGCCCAATGTTACGTTAATGAGGTCCTGCAACCAGTGGTCCTGCCTTTTCTGAAAGCTCACTCCGGTGTGAATTTCCAACAAGACAACGCTCGTTCTCATACTGCTGCTGTCTCGAGAGCTTGTCTTCAAGGCACTGACACTCTGACATGGCTAGCCGCATCGCCAGACCTATCGCCGATTTAAAATGTGCGGGATGCTATTGGAAGCGCTATCCATACTCCACCCCTACAGCACAATCTGCAGAAACTGCGTGAGAAGATTCAAGTTGCATGGGATGGCTTATCGCAGGACACCATTAAAAACCTATACAACGCCATACCGAGACGTCTGGCATGCTGTGTGAGCAAACATGGCGTCCTGACGCCATACTGAGAGACAGTATTTATTGGCGTGTAGCTCAATAAATACTGCGCATATCAGTCTCAATTTTTAATCATTTATTATTCCTGGTAACCTCTACCTTCCTCCCGAATAGCATTGCAATCCGACACGTCCTTCTATGTGCAACTATTTTTTTGACGATGAGTGCATAAAATGTACTATTGATAGCTATAATAGCTTTTGTCTTGAGATGGCCACAGGTTGATTGATACACAGATATCGTACAATCACCTATACAATGATTTATATATACCGGTTTTCTTTCAGAAACACAATATATAATAGCTGGTGCGCAGAATGGGGGAGAGAAGAAGAAATATCTTGTGCCAGAATAACGAACCTTCATGCGATTGCTATCCATAATATCCCATCTCGCTACAGAACTGTTTTTTCTTTTTGATTGAGGGTTTAACGACCACAGTGAGCAGCTCAACGGGCTATAAGCAGTCGCCCGTCTCTAATTTAGGGTCACTGGTTCCAGGGAAAGGAGCGAACCAGTGCCATAAGACAAACGCACAACAGCCATGCCTCACCGGAATTCGAACCTGGACCCATCTTGGACGAATGATCAGAAGCCTTCGTTTAGACCACTGAGCCACCGGGCGGCCTACAGAACTTCAAAATCAGTTCCTCTGACAGACGATTGAAATTTAACACTTAATCAAACCTCAAGTATTCCCGCGGAGCTCTCCTTTTACCAGAACGCTTTCGTCACATGGGTACGGAAAAAGTGAGAACGGAGATTTCCCGTCAATATACGAAAGGAATTGCGGAAAGGTTTCTGAAAATTCGGTATTTTCTTTTAACGCATCTGAAAAGCGGAAATTTACCGTCAATATAAAATAGAAATTGCGAAAAGGTTTCAAAATTTTACTGTCGTATGAAAAATCCGTGAAATTCAGGTTTCTTTCTGTCATTTCACGGAAAAAGTTGCATCAGAATTATGCTTCGTTAATTCAGGAAAGGAATCACGAGAAATGGTTTGTGAATTTCAAAAAGTTTCCTACAGTGCACACGGACGAATGGCCAGAAGCCAGCGCTTCTGTCATTCATCCGTGTACACCACCGGAAGCGCAGTTCTGGTGGTGTGCATGTATATGGAATAATTAGGGATACCGCAGTTCATCTGTAGTTTTTCTCTTATGCTCTTAAACATTTTTCTAACGCGAATTTAAAAAACAGATGACAGCCTTAAACCAAAATTAAAGTAATTTGCTTCAGATCTTCTCCTTGGGGTGATATTATTGCTTACACGAATTTACAAGTTGGGTGTTTAGATATAACATGTTTAAATATTACTTCCATGAATTTATAAGTTTGGTGAGAATTCCACTTTCGTTCAGTTCGCTATAAAGACGCTTTGTGTATGCTATCATAAGTTTCTCTAAGATCAATAAATGAGTCATCCACAGAGTGATTATATTCCCAATTCTTTCCAATATCTGTCTCACTGTGAATGTTTAATCAGTTGTTGATTTATTTTTCCTGTAAAAATTCTTCTTCACGTCATTCAAGAGTTTCCTCTTAAAACTGTGTGGTGTAATTAATTCTCTGTAGTCTGATGTTAGGATTTTAAAGCATTCAGACAAAAAAAATCCCCCCTTTTCCCTTTTTTTAATGAATTGGAATTATTAGTAATTCCTTCCAAACTTCAGGGATATATTTCCTTTCCCAATTTAACTAAATTTTCATTTTATGGTTGTTTCTGTATTTCCCCATCTGAGATCAGTTTATCAGCCGTGTTGTCAAAGTGTTTTTTTTTCTTTTTGCTTTTCAATGTGGACAAGCCTTTTCTATTTTACGCTGAAAACACTGTAGAATACGGCTCTTCAACATTTTCTGAGTCGCGGACCACATTGCAAAACTCAATGGGACTGTCGGGTCATATGTGTGAAAACTCGAATTTGCCAGTGGCGGAGATCGAAAGCTCATCCCTCTGCTCCGGAACGAGATTGCTTTACCAGTTAAGGTACACCGACGGAATTCATCTCTGCAACTTTGTGACTTGACATGTGCTTCATTTCTGCAATACATCATATATGGCAAAATGGAAAAGGACTGGCGAGCCACGTGTACAAGAGGTACAATACATGTATTTATCAAGAATATTGGGGATTTCTGAGAGGTTTTGGATCCAAAAATTTAGCTTTCGAATAAAGGTGCGATGTAGTTTAGAAAGAAGACCGAAGTATCTGAGCCACCTTTCTTTTTTAGCTACCTTTAAAAAATTTTGAATGTACAATTTATCCCTACGTAGCTCATTGCAGATTTGTGAATATCTAAAAACCATGGAACTGAGGTATCTACTAAAATAGCGGTCTTTATAAGTTTAATAGGTATATAAAATAGTTACTCTTTCATCTGGGGCATACTGGTGAAATAATACGGAAATACATGTTTTATAAATCAAAGTATAATTGAAATTAATGTGAAACGAGAAACTACTAGAATATGAAATGAATTAAAAAATAACAATGTTTTTGTAATGTTTATGTTATTTTAAACTTTAGAATTTCTTGTATGAAAAAGATCGTACTGGCCAGCGTGATATAGATAGAAGACTCCTGCTCTAGAATAATCTGTTCACAGATGTGAAAGTGAGAAAACTCGTGTATTTCTGAAAAAATATCCCAGTTTAACAATTGGTTAAATGTTCTTATAACTGGTGCCAATATTGTCTTTTATTATTATACAGTAACGCTGCTTCTTAAATGCTGTTCCATTTTATGATTTCTGATCTCATTTAAGAATTCAAGCCAAGCAAAAGAAGCTTCGGCTTGAAAAACGTTCTAGGAATTCTATCTACATCACCGCCATTATCATCTAAATTAAAGTCGTTATCAATTTCAAGAGTCTGGCGTTTTTTTGAACACCTTACGATGATCAAACAGAACAAGAAGTATGATGACAAGTACTTGTGGGGTAGAGGAATATTTCTATCTCTATCCAGGATACAGGTCGCCTCAACTAAAAAGAGGCCAGGAAATCCCTTTTACCTTAAAGCAGTCAACAAAAGAGCCATCTAAGAAATGGCGGAAGGAATGTAGGAATCGCACTTATGGTGACCAACAACGTTAGCTGCTCGAATCAAATGGCAGTTTGCGACCAACACCGTTAGCTGTTCGAATCAAATTACAATTTGCGATTAACAACGTTAGCTGTTCGAATCGAATGACAATTCGCGACCAACAGCGTTAACTGTTCGAATCAAATGACAATTAGCCACCAACAGCGTTAGTCGTGCCAGTCAAAAGACAATTTGCGACCAACAGGATATCACCCTTTCGAAGTCTGACTTCATCTGAATAGTCATTTACTCTCGTTTATTCGTGGTTCAGTGTTATTGATATTAATTTAGACGATTAGGGCAGATATCCAAATATATCTCTGGGAGAAGTTCCTTTTCTTTACCCAGTTTTGGTTCTGTCTTTGTTACCGTTGTCAGAGAAGTTAACTAAGCCTTCTGTTCCAGCAAATAAATCTATCGGTAAATTATTGAGTATCGATGCCTTAAACGAATTAAGTTATCTGAGCTGCTCCAGATGCTGAGTGATCAGATATAACGGCTTCTGCTTGATAATGTGATTTGGTACTGCCTTGGAGTCCCAATTAATTGGTATGTTTGTCCTTTGGCGATGGTCCTTTTTCTTTCCCAAAATCAGTACTCTTAAATTAGGAGCATGCAGCTCCTTAGATTCTTCAGGGTGTCTAAATGCTCCGAAACAAATAAAAAAAATATTTGGCTTTTGGTAGAAAGGTATTTTTCTGTATTTTGGATTGTGTCTCTGTTTTGAATATAATGAGTTTACTGAATGGCAAACATAGCCGTCTGATCTACACATCGAGGCCCACTTCCAGAAATTATCTTTTTCTGAGCTACGGTGGTACGATTGCTAGAGCAGAATTCTATTCTCTGATATGGTCAGAATAATTTTGCGATTTTGCATTAACTTCAATTAGAGGCTTTTCTTAATAGTTCGGGCGCTTCTGTTAATTTTCTGCGTTTTTTTTGAAACTTCAGTTTGAAGAGTTTTTGGTATTTCAAGTGTTTCTATTAAAATTTCCGCATTTTTTATGTAATTTTAGTCACTAGCTTTTTTAATAGTTAAGTACTCTCATTAAAAGATTTTGCATTTCTGGTATAATTTCAGTCAATGACTTTTTTTAACAGTTTGTTTGATGTAACAAGGTTAAAGATTTTCATTAAACATTCCACGCTTTGTGCGTAACTTGAGTTAAAAGCTTTGGCTAACAGTTTAAGTGTTTATATGTTAAAGGTTTTCGTTTTGGTGTAATTTAAATTTTTAGTTTTTCAATACTTTAGGTGCTTTTGTTAAACGTCCCACGTGTTTTGGAGCTTTTTGTGCAATTTCAGATGAACAGGGCAGGCGGCAAGGTACTAAACATTTTGCCTGCTACGTCGCACTATCACATGATGGATGTGGGGACAGCTATGGCAGCTATCATCTTCAATGCATGTAATTTGTCCGTGTTTATTTACTCAGCAAAACCACAAGTGTTGGGAAACTGCTGGCCACCAGCTAGCAGTGATGAGTCACTACTGGCTGAAATCTGCCACTCACGGTACGGTAGCGATCCGCTGGTGGCAGCACCATCAGTTGGCTGCCATTGATGGCTCTGCAGCATTGCCGTGAACTGCGGGCCTTCACGCAAGTGCCACTAGTTTCCCGTAGCTGGCAACCGAAGCAACCCCAACAGGAAGTGGAAGCAGCGGAACTACGCATGCGCTGAAAATTTCTGCACTAACACACGAAGAATCGAAAATATAAACAGCCATGAAACACACTCACTCCATTCCCATGAATAACAAGAAATAATTTCTGTATAATCTTCATACACAAAACCGCTTCAAACAAAGGTCCCGGAATGACATTAAAAATTCGTTATATTGGGAAAAAATAAGAATTATACGAGCGCAAAATAGATATTTTTGTTACAAAATTATCCAGTATTTGAAAAAAAAAGCAACTCTATGTGGATACAATGTACTCATCCATGCGTTGAATACACTAAATTGGAGGATTCGGTGCTAAAAATAACGAAGTAAAATAAATATAATTCCTGTTTTGAACAAATGTAGCTTCGTACAGTGGAAAAAAAGGATACACCATTAAAACTGTAACAGAATGTAACATGAATGTGTAAATATATTAATTAAACAATCGCCTTTCAAGACCAGAAGGACAGCACAAAACTTTGGAAAAGGTCTTTAAGTTGGTACACTCGTTGAAAGTGAGTGAAGTTCCCTTGAAATAAATTTAACAAATCGTTACTTTGAAAAAATGAATTTATGAATTATATGAAACGTACACTTACGAAGACGAACTCGCATTATTGCGAAAATAAAAAGAGAACCCTTGGTTTGACATCGCGTAGGAGAGAGGCTCACATCTGTGCGGACGGCCACGCGTGGTAAACTAGTGTAGTGCTTAGAGCATCCGCTCCGCAAAAAAGCAGTCCTTGGTTCGATGCTAGTGATTTGCCGGTGCTCTTGAGGAAATTTCCTCAGCACCGTGACATGATGTAGGATTTTGGCTGAGGGGGGAAGCAGTTGTGTGTGTGACTTTGGTAAACTATGATTATTATATATTTTTTTACTACTGGGAAATTGACGGCAAGCTATAAGTTACGTCACGTGGTTGCCGGCTACCACTGCCAGGACACTGACGGATAACATTAGGCTAGCCATCATTCATCGCATGTACTTGCAGGGCCTCTTAAGGGCCGCTCGTGGCAGCCACAGCCTGTGATGAATAACTGATGGCCCTGTTCTGGCATATGACAACTGATGGGGTGCCAACTATTGGCCAGCTACTCCCATCTGGTGGCGCCGGGACATTGCATTGACGGTTCATGTAACGGCAGCATAGTGCTGGGCCAGCAAGACTGTTTTGCTTGTGTTATGGTAGTGAAACGTGGAGTATCACAGATCGACAATGTAAAAAAATAAGACTATCGGTAAGAAAGTTAGAGGGAAGATTGTTAGGAATAACAAGAAAAGACAGAGTTAGAAATGAACTTATAAGAGAAAGAGTAGAAATAATAGATATTATAAAAATAATAAAAGAATCAAAGTGGAGATGGCCTGGAAATGTTGGAAGATTGAAAGATGGACACGATTAATAACAGAATGGCAACCCAGAAACGGAAAGAAACGCAAGGGGGCGCCAGAGAACAAGATGGAGAGATGACCTTCAGAGACTTAGATGTGCTAAATAGTGGACTGAAGTTAAGAGTCGGGGAAGTTGGAAAAGAGTGGTGAAGATCTGTACCCTGAAGTGGGTGTCAACAGGCTAAGAAGAAGAACAACAATAAGTATCACATATTATCAGCATGGCTGCTACATCATACACTGACGGAAAAAAATCCCAACACCACGAAAAAATAGTTGTAGAGGAATGAAATGGCAGCAATACATTTGTATAGGTAACATATTTAATCGATTAAGGTTTCAAGATCACAGCTTATTGTAAGCGCGAGAAGAGCCATTTTAAATGTGAAATGCTGGTACATTAATAACCGGTGTAACCGCCAGCATGTTGAATGCAAGCACGCAAACGTTCATGCATTGTATCGTACAGGTGCTGGATGTCAGTTTGTGGGATGGAGTTCCATGCCTGTTGCACTTGGTCGGTCAATACAGGGACGGTTAATGCTGGTTGGGGGTGACGCTGGAGTTGTCACCCAATGATGTCCCATACGTGCTCGATTGGTGAAAGATCGGGTGATCTAGCAGGCCTCGGCAACATGTCGACACTCTGTAGAGCATGTTGGGTTACAACAGCGGTATGTGAGCAAGCGTTATTCTGTTGAAAAACACCCCCTGGAATGCTGTTCATGAATGGCAGCACAACAGCTTGAATCACCAGACCGACGTACAACTGTGCCGTCAGGGTGCGTGGAATAACCACGAGAGTGGTCCTGCTGTCATAGGAAATTGCTCCCCAGACCATAACTCCAGGTGTAGGTCCAGTGTGTCTCAGCCGCAGACAGTTTGGTTGCAGGCGCTCACCTGGCCTCCTTCTAACCAACACACGGCCATCACTGGCACCCAGGCAGAACCGGCTTTCATCGGAAAACACAACAGATCTCCACTCCGTCCTCCAATGTGCTCTAGCTTGACACCACTGACGTCGCAAACGGCAGTGGTTTGGAGTAAGTGGAATGCACGCTACAGGGCATCTGGCTCGGAACTGTCCTTCAAGTAACCGATTTGTAACAGTTCGTTGTGTCACTGTGGTGGCAACTGCAGCTCGAATTGCTGCCGCAGACGCGGTACGATGCGCTACGGCCATACGCCGTACACGGCGGTCTTCCCTCTCAGTAGTGCCACGTGGCCGGCCGGAACCCGGTCATCTTGAGGCAGTACCTTCCCTTGACCACCGCTGCCAACAATCATGCACAGTGGCTACATTCCTGCCAAGTCGTTCTGCAATGTTGCGGAAAGAAAATCCACCTTCTCGTAGCCCTATTACACGACCTCGTTCAAACTCCGTGAGCTGTTGATAATGGCTTCTTAGTCTTCTTAAAGGCATGCTTGACTAACATCAACACCCTACGTCGAATCTCAACGATAACTAACGCTCACGAACGTTACAGCGCGTACTTACAGCAAACCTGCTTTGCATGTTTCGAGGGGCGCTACTAGCGCCACACGCATGCGCCGAGCGCGAAATTTGCATAGACGTCATCTTACAGATGTACTCTCACCGCCTACCAACTGTCGTTTATCTAACAAAACCCCTTCTTGGTGTTGGGATTTTTTTCTGTCAGTGTATCTCAAGCAACGAAGCTGTTGCAACTTACACGTAAGAGAAAGCTTATATATACATATACATATTATTCCCTGATGCTCTAGCACTAAACAGAAAATTTTACTACCCCAATCGTAAAGCTATAAGCGCAAATGTAGATTTAAATATTTTATTTCGTCATCGCTACCAGAATTCATTTCTTTCGGAATTTCTTAATTCCTCTAGGCACTGTAGCACATCGCTTTCCCCTAGAGTTATGGATTTTGTAGACATTCCTGCGCTTCTCTGTCCCTTAATTTAAACAAACTTTAATGTACCCCGTTATTGCGTTTGTATTAACCGGCATTTTTGAGCATTTCATGGTCGTGACACTCAAAACTATTCAAAATTTAGGACTGGGTACGGAAAAACAGCGTCAAACTAAAATGCCATTAACGCTTAAGGCTAACTTAATTTACTCAGACGAACACGCATTGCGTTTATTTACTTATCTTTTGTCTGAAAAGCACTGGAGAACATGCTTCGGCAAAAGGATTTTTGTGTCCCAGAAATTTTACAAGGGCATCTTTCACTCCCGAAATTGTCGCTCTTGCATTCTAAATTATGCGCTAAAGCAGAAAAGAGAAGTGCTAAACGTCCTCCGAATCTTTAAGGTAACCAAATCATCCATGGGCGAAATGCAATTTTTATTGCGCAGAGGAAAATTCCCTTCTCGAATTGGATTTAGCAGCATTGTTCTATTGCAGCGTCGAAAACGCTAAATGTTCTTGACAGCGCCATTTTTCTGCAACAGATTACCGCGAGACGACATAGCTTTCTTTCCACCTAAAGATGCTTCTTTTACATGAAGGATTTAAACAAAATGATCGAAATATTTCGCATCTTCCCCTTTTGCTAAATCCCTTAAAGGGCTGTGCGTCTCAAGATAATGGTGGGCATAGTTTTTTTTTATATATATAAAACGAAATGCCGTTCTGCATTCTATGCAGTTACTAAACAGCTTCCAATTTTTTGCCTGAATGGATTGCTTGGCGCAAGGGCAACGTTCCGCAGAAAATGAACCAGCATGTAAAAGGGGGAAAATTTTATTGAAATATTTTAATATTTTGAATTCGTCTGACACATTTTGCGCCATTCTGTTGTCGACGTACGAATGAAGGAACGAAGCATTCTGGATTTAAAGTTGGCAAACGCATTTTTGTGCGACATGCGAGAATACTTGTGAGAAACATAGCTTCACAAATCAGCTCTGCTTCCGATCGCCGTCCCTTGGATTCAGCTGGATTCGTGGCAGAAAAACTTTGTTAGCGCAATGTCTGTTACCCTCATCTATCCTAACAAAAGAGAATGTTTAGGTGTGCATGTTAAGAGTGGGTGTGGGTGTGTTTGCGAAACTTATTTTGATTACATTACCTCTAAAAAAGGAAATTCATGTTTCAGCTTGAACTATGAAAATAGAAGGAGAAAAATATCAGAGATAAAAAGTATTTTAACTCCTAAAGGACAGATGATTGCCATAGTTTCGTATTGAGTAGGGATGGACGGCTGGTGAAGCATTCGTTCACTACGAACGACTCTTTAAGGTGAATGGTGAATAATTTGCGTCACCGTTGTATATGATCATTCACTCCGTCTTTATTGCGACACTCCTGAAGGTGAAACAGATGTTTAACTTTCTTCCACCCTGTGAAAATACAAGTTTATCCGCGACGGACATTGAATCCGTGTTGCTTCACTCCGGAGTAAGTCGCTCTCCCAAGTAAGCTACGCAAACAGACTGTTTCGCTGGAGATTTGTCGTCTTGATACATGTTTTCACCTCTGTAGTACCTCGCATCATCTCCCTCGTATTATTTTTTTTTAAGCGAAGTAGGAATTTTCCATTAATTCCAAACAATGTGTGGAACAAACATCACACATTTGTTGAAGAACCCAACGGCCAGTGGATCCATTTACCACAATCGGGCGCTAATGTGAAAACACAAATTTGTCCGTGTCCCTCACTCTGGAGTACGTAGAGATAATATGACGTATACGCTTATTTAACTTTCATTTTTAGTTCCTTTTTCTATGTAAATTTGAATTCGTTCTTTTTAGCACTTTTTCAGACTTAACGTGATATCTTCTCCCTCACATGGATACGGTTAACAACACTTGAGGTCTGTGAGAGTGACGTATGCTTGTAGTGATAAGAACAAGACGAGAAAGATATAATATGACTAGGCAGCAGCTGTGTGTGTGTGTGTGTGGTGAGCGGGTGAAACTCGTTATATGCTGTAGATGTTCTACAGTATCACGTTGGATAAATTTATGTGATTTCGTCTAAAGTTGCTTAAAGTGAAAGGGCCGAACTGGACCAATAAAAGAAAAGTTTACGTAAGTGATTCTGCTTTCTGTAGTTGTTTCGTCTGGTTCAAAAAACCTTAATTTAATGTGAGCTATCCGGTGCACCCAGTGCATCGCATTTACCCTTAGTTCAACATTTCTTCAGCCAGACATTTAGAATTTAGAATCTAGCGTTTGTGTGTAGCTGACTTACTGAAACACTACATAAATCAAAACTTAACCTATAGTGAAATACGAGTCACTCAAATAAAGTTAGAAAGTTTACTTACAGCTAATCCTTTATTGCTGTCAATATGCATTTAATTATTTGCACTTCAACAAGGTGAGATCACAAAAACTTGTATTTTATATAGATAATCAATTAACTACACAGCACTGGAACTAGAACTAATATCCACTAGAACCCAACACTTATTAAAGTGGAACACATAATCTTCACAAATACTTAAACGGCAACTTAAGCAGTCGTGTATCCAAAAGAAGCATTAACGTTCACCATCCAACATCTCTCTCAAAACAATCGCTGCATTGCCTTTTTATCTATCGATCTTATCCGGCCACACATACGTCACTCTTATTCCGACCTCAGGGTGTTGCCAACAATATTCTCGTTTGAGGGAAAAGATATAACGTTAAGTTTTGAAAGTATAAAAGAGAACAAACTCAAATTTACATAGGAAAAGGAACTAAAAATGAAAGTTAACTTAGAATATACGTCCCAAGCATAACAACAAACCTCGCATAACGTAAAAAAGTTATGTTAAAGCCCACAAGAGTTTGGAAACGAATTCTCAACAACAAAAGTACTGTCGAGAATTACTAACAGTCAACCGTCCTGTGAGTGAGCAATGAATAGTCAGCTAGGAGAAACTTAAGAATGGGAATATAAAGGTAAATGCCAGTCCTTTGAATGTAGTGAGCAAATTATTCGCAACGAGATGAAGCTCATTCGTGAACGGTGAATGAGTCTCCTATGATCTTGCTCTTCTGGGAAGTTTGCCAGAAAGAGACGTGATTGCTCATTCAGTCCGACACACACTCAAATAGCAGCACATGTTTAACTTCTTTCCGTCCCCATGAATCTGGAAACGAATTCTCAATAAGAATAGTAATGTCGAGAATTACTAAGTGTCAACCGTCCTGTGAGAAAGCAATAAGCAGAAAATATGGTGAAATTTAAGAATGAGAATGAAACGTAGATGCCATTCGTTGGAGTGCAGTGAGAGAATTCTGCGCGACGCGAGAAGAGGCACTTTGTGAACTGCAAACTAGCCTCTTAAGTTTTGCTCTTTAGAGCATTTTACCCAAAGGTACCGTGACTGATCATTCAATCCGCCTTTACCGTGACACACACGGAAGTCGCAGCACATTTTACTTTCTTCCGACCCCATTGGAAACGAATTCCCAATAAGAAAAGTAATGTCGAGAAATGGAGTACGATCAAAAAGCTCCGAGACTACGTACGTAGCGCGCCAACAGATGGCAGTACGCGGATGCGCGAGCAACGGTCGAGAGCAGTGACCTTCATGAGTCATTACACCAAGTGGCATCGTTCTAGAACATCGGGATCTGTGCTAGATGATATTTGATGACCACGTGAAGAACACAGCTGCGATTTCGGTATGGACTGCAAACTAGAGCAGCGAGCGAAAATCAAATTCTGAGTCAAACTCGGCAAATCGAGAACGGAGACGCATGAAATGTTGCGGCAGGCTTATGGCAATAAAGCAATGAGTCGTGCGAGGTGTTTTGAGTGGCACTCGCTCTTCAAGAGCGGAAGAACGGCACTGGAAGACGACGAGAGGTCAAGGCGACCGTCCACGAGCAAATCCCCCAAAGATGTGGACACAATTAGGAAACTGGTGCATGAGGATCGTCGGAGAACCATTCAAGACATTGCTACCATCGTCAATGTGTCTTACGGAACAGTGCAAGAAATTCTGACGTCGGTTATGAACATGAACCGCATTGCTGAAATGTTTGTGCCAGAGATTTTAAACCTTGAACAGAAGCCGCTCCGTGTCGAACTCTGTCAAACTCTTCGTCAGCAGGTGGTGAATGAACCAACGTTCCTGTCGCGGGTCGTCACTGGGGACGAGCCTTGGGTCTACGGTTACGTCCCGGAGACCAAACGACAGTCGTCGCAGTGGAAGAGTCCTGCATTTCCACGACCGAAGAAGGCCCGACAGGTCCGCAGCGCAACCAAAAGAATGTTCATCGCGTTCTTCGACATTCGTGGGGTTGTGCACTGTGAATTCGTCTTCCAGGGCCAGATCGTCACCACCCTTTTTTACTGCGATGTTCTGCAGCGTCGTAGGGAGGACATTTGCCGCAGACGACATGAAATGTTGGCTAGGGGCGATTTCCTGTTCCATCACGACAAAGCAGCAGCTCACAAAGGGTTAGAAACACGCCAGTTTTGCAGCCGCAACAACATGAATACCCTTTCTCACCCGCCTTATTCGCCGGATTTGGCCCCCTGCGACTTCTTTCTGTTCCCGAATATCAAGCTGAAGCGCAAGAGTCGCCGTTTTGAATCCAGCTCAAGTCGCAGACGGTGCTTCACACGATTCGCGAACAGGACTTCCAGGGAGCGTTCGAACAGTGACAAAAACGCTGGCAGCGGTGTATCGGTGCCCAAGGAGACTACTTTGAGGGATATCGTAGCCAGACTTAAGTAACGTAAGTCATCATCATCATCAACCATTATCAATCCACCGCTGAATGAAGGTCTCTCCTGGTTTCTTCCACAATTGTCTGTCTTGAGCCTGTCTCCTCCATGTCACTCCAGAAAACTTTCGAATTTCATCCCTCCATCTCCCATGGGGTCATCTTCTGGGTCTTTTCCTGTCCCTCGAAATCCAGTCTAAAATTTCGGTTGTCCATCGGTGATCCGTTCTTCTGGCAACATGTCAAGCCCATTGCCATTTCAGTGATTTCACTCTGGTCACGATGTCGTCCACTCCTGTCATTTTCCCTATCCACAAGTTCCTCTTCTTATCTTTCCTGGTTACACCAAGCATGCATCTCTCCATGCCTCTTTGAGTTGTCTGCAACCTTTGTATGTCTTTTTTAGTTAAGGTCCATGTCTCTGCTCCATACATAAGCACTGGCAGGATGCATTGATTAAAAACTTTTCTTTTAAGACATAATGGCATACTACTCTTAAAAATTGTACTGTTTCTTCCAAAAGCTCTCTATCCAAGTTTTATACGCCGATTAATTTCTTCTTCAATATGACCCTCACTTGACATCTGCTGTGCAAGATAAATGTAGGTATCGGTTGTCTCAAGCTTTTCTCCATTAATCGATAAATCCTCGTTTCTTGTAAAAGCATTGTACATCACTTTTGTCTTCTGAACTTTCATTTTTAATCCCACTTCTTTACTTTTGTCAACAAGTTCTTCAATCATACTCTGTAGCTCTGAAGGGGTGGTTGAAAAGATGACTATGTCATCACCAAAGTGAAGGTGAGTTAAGTAATCTCCTAATTAATCTTTATCTCTTTGTTTTCCCAGTTCAATGATTGAAAGACATTTTGCAATGTGGCATTAAAGAGCTTGGGAGATGTCTCGTCACCTTGTCTCACTCTCTTTCCAATGCTTATTTGTGCTGTATCCTCAAATGTCCGAACCTTTGCACTTGAATTTTCATAGATGTTATTAATAATGCTAATGTATGCATCTTCAATTCTGCAGGATTTCAAAGCCATGTAACGTAAGTGCTTTGCTGTATATCGGCCTAGTCACGGAACATTTTGATCGGACCTCGTATAATAAGTGTTAATCGGTATATGAGTGAGAAACGAAAAGCCAGCTAGGAAATATGGCGATACTAAGGATGGGCAATGAAACGTGAATGCCAGTCATTTGAATGATGTGTTTGCGACGGGAGGAGATTAATTCGTGAAAGGTCAGTGGTTTCAAATTGTGCTCTTTCACTCTTTTGGGTAGTTTGCCAATTTCAGCTGTGGCCAAGAAAGCGCTTTGGTCATAAACACGGCATCCCTGCAACGAATGGTTAACTCAGTGAGTGTAGTGACAACAGGGTGGAAAAATTGAATGACCACTTGTGAATGATTCTTTTGCATGAATGATGAATGGACTCTCAAAAAAGAGTGACTTATGCCATCACAAATCAAAAAGTATTATGAACTGATAACTGAGATTTTTCTATATTCATGTATATATATATGGGGCGGCCTGTACTTTCTGGACGGCCATCTATTACGATGGCCGTCCAGAAAGTACAGGCTGCCCCTGGTGGCTCAGTGGTCTGAGCGATGGCTTTTAATCATTCGTCCGCGAAGGGTCTGAGTTCGAATCCTGTGAACATGGATGTTGTGACTGGCTCCCTCCCTTCCCTGGATTCAATGGCCCTAAATTAGGGACGGGCGACTTCTTATAGTCCATTGAGTTGCTCACGGTGGTCGTTAGACCCCTCAAACAAACTAAAAAAGAAAGTACAGTAGAACTCCATTTATCCGTATTATCTCGGACCACAGCCCATCCGGATATGTGGAAAAACAGCAAAATTGGGTTTTGTTATTTTCTGTAGGCCAAATAAGAATGAATTAATTGAAGTGAGGAACTTTAACTATTTCGTTTATCGTATTCTTATAATAACAAATGTTATACAATTTAAAAAATAGATATCTACTGTACTGCATTATAACTTTTTATTATTTAAATGAACGAAAAAACTAAAAACACGTAAATAAATGAACGAAAAAACTTAATTTTACTTGGCTTTCAAAGAAGAATAAGAGATCCGGATAAATGGAGTTTTGCTGCAATACTCGCTACGAAATAAAAACAGAAGAAACCGACGTTGTCGGAATTTGTTTTTCATTAATACTACATATAATCACTAATTTTTCTGCATAATCACCGCCGGTGTTTAGGCACTTGTCATATTGTGTGACCAGTTTTTCAATACCTTCATCGTATACCTCTGCCGACAGTCCCTGAAACTACTCTTGCACTTGGTCTTTCAAATCGTCGCCACTGGCGAAGCGTTGTCCTCCCAAAACGTTCTTCAGTTTGGTGAACAAATGGTAATCAATGGAAGCCATGTCCGGATTGTAGAGCGGATGATCCAGAACCTCCCATTTGAAATCCTGAAGCAGGTGTTGGGTCTGACGTACTTTGTCTCGCATTGTCGTGCAGAAACACCACACCCTTTGACAGCAATGTCGTGGAGAAACACCACACCCTTTGACAGCAATGTCGTGGAGAAACACCACACATTTTGACAGCAATGTCGTGGAGAAACACCACACCCTTTGACAGCAATGTCGTGGAGAAACACCACACCCTTTGACAGAAATGTCGTGGAGAAACACCACACCCTTACTCAGGCCCTACGCAGCCTCTGCAGTGTTCCACAAAAGGCGTTGGCGTTGATAGTTGTGCCTCGGGGCTTGACCTCAACCAGCAAGAAACCTCTGCGGTCCCAAAACACTGTAGCTATGACCTTCTCTACGGAAAGCGTTTGCTTACGCTTGCGTTGCTTCGTGGGGGACCGGGAATAGTACCACGCAAGCGACTGACGTTTGTTCTCCGGCGCGAATGAGAGTGAATAGGCAGCTACTCAGTAATAGCTGACTATTCATTTATCGCCTGTCACTATGTGGTCATAAAATAATTCATCGACCGTTTTTGCGTAACGGGTCAAAATAACTCCAAGCTGCCCCCATATGGTTCCTTTTGTGTCCATCAGTCAGCACCGTGGTACCCACTTCGTGCAAATTTGCCGGTAGTCAAGGTGTTCCGTTACGAATTCATGAAGTAGTACGCGAGAATAATCCGAGAAACGGGCATGAAATTCATCGAGTTTGATACAACGTTCACGTCTGATGACATCATCGACTCTTTCCTTCAGGTCAGCTGTTACGAGCGATGGGGATGAGTAGCCGGAGAGCTGATCATCGCACACATTTGCTCTCCCTGCATTAAACATCTGAACCCACTCCCGCACCGATGATTCATCGATCATCCTTCAATAACCCCTTTGTCGTAAACAGCTGTAATCCAACGACGAATGTCTTTCGGACAGACGTTTTCAGCATTCAGAAAGAGAATCACAAAACGCACCTCGTACACTTCGGGATTTTCAATTGTCTTTCCCACTTTAAATAAGCACAATAATGGTTCCAACCATTGCACTAACACGCAACTTGCCACGAGCATCGCCAAAGCCTGAATGAGAATGGCAGACCTAGACCGCGCCGTGTCCGCCGCCTTTCGCCCTCTAACTACACTGCTCAAAAGAATTAGGGAAGCAAAGATATTATAAGGAAAATCATGTGACATTGCTAACCATAAAACATTATTTTTATGTAAGAAACAGCACACCATTCAGTAATAAGGGTAAGAAAAGGCACATTAAGGAATTTTTATGCAATATTTTCATTTAATGCACCCGATGCGATATGTTATACAAAAGTACACTAAATTGACAAAAGTCACCGGACACCTAGAAGACAAACACAACATAGCATTTATTGACATACATTAATATGGTGTCGGTCCACCTTTGACCTTAATGCATGCACTGACCCTTCGAATCATGCTTTCGACAAGGTTTTGGGACACAGCGATAGGTATGCGCTTCCATTCAGTACATAATGCTGCCGCTAACTGTTGCTTAGTAGTACGCCTTGTTTCCAAACATCTTATGCGGAGCTCCAATTCATCAAATAGGTGCTCTATTGAATTAAGATCAGGACTCTGTGCTGGCCAGTCCACACACACATTCGGAATTCTCGGCAAACCACGCCGTAACAGTCCTTGCTTTATGGTCGGTGCATTATCCTGCTGGTACCAACAAGGCTCGGTTCCACAGGACATACTTGTCCAGAATATCGAGGTAGACGTGCTCGTTAACAGGTTTGTCCACCATAACCAATGGGCCGGGATAATACCATGAAAATTACCCCCACACGAGTACACTGCCAGCTCCAAACTTGACCGTAGTAACAGTACACGGTAAATGGAGATCCCCCGGCTGCCACCATACCCACACACGGCCATCAGACTGATGGATTGTGTATCTGGATTCATCAGTCCACAGGACCCGTTTCCATTGATCTACCGTCCACGGGAAATGCTAAATGACGAGTAGCATTACGAGTGGAAATGAAAGGCCTATGAGAAGCCGCACGACCACGGTAACCCATGGAATGAAGTTCTCTGCGAATGGTACGTGTACATACCGAGGTTCCAGAATGTTTACTCACCTGTACACTGAGATCTTGTGCAGTACACCGTCGATTAGCTGTAACGACTCTCCTGAGACTTCGACGTCCTCTATCACTGATTTTCTTTGGTCTGCCGATACATTTTGCTGCTTCAGGCAGGCCATGTGTCGTCCACTTATTCAGTACATCCGAAACAGGTGACTTGGGTATGTTTAAACGCCTCTAGGTGTCTCTTTTGGACAACCCACTAATATAACACACAACAATCTTTCCTTTCGCAAAGTCAGTTCTTTTCCGCCGCGACATTTTCACTCAAGCTTACAGTGCGATATAATCGCGGTCAGCTGCAGGCTTGTTTTTATATCGTTTGCATCTGTACAGCGCATTTTAACAAAGCAGCGGATCCGTTCATTTGCTTTTGGAAGTGTGTCCGGTGACTTTAGTCAATATAGTGTATACATAGCTTTACAACAAGGAAAACTGACCTTTTGAATAACTGACATTTAGTAGGGTGCGAAACATCATTATACAGAGTTTGTAAGAGAGGCATGCACTGAATGCTGTAACATTCATATAAGATGGAGCTCCACCGCATATCGGGTCTCTTGTCAAACAACTCCTGAAGTCAACATTTGGAGAAAATCGTGTGATAAGTTGTCATTTATGGACAGGAATGTCCGCCCAGGTCTGTAGACCTTACTATGTGATTTTTGGTTATGGGGCTACCTTTAGTCACGGGTGTACAGAGATCGTCCCACTTCATTGATCATGTTGAAAAAATGTCAACTCATCTGTCAGCCATACCAATGGATATGCTGTTTAATACTGTCTTCTCTCGTCTGCAAGCAGTGCTTGCAAATGATGGGCACCACATTTAACACTTATTACCATAAGTGACCTTTTGAGGACATTGAGTCAATTTGCTTCTTACAACCCAAAATTGAGTATTGTACTGTAGCTCCTTCTGGTGACCATTAATAAAACTAAAAAGTCCAATAAATGTTCAGACTTAATATACACTATATTGAAAAAAGTCACCGGACACCCCTTCAAAATCAAATGAACGGATCCACTGCGTTCTTAAAATGCGCGATACAGCTGTAAATAGCACAAAAACAAGCCTGCAGCTGACCGCGGTCATATCGCACTGTGAGGTTGAGTGAAAATGTCGCGGAGGGAGAGAACTGACTTTGAGAAAGGAAAGATTGTTGGGTGTTATATTAGTGGGTTGCCCATAAGAGAAACCGAGAGGCGTTTAAACATACCCAAGGCAACTGTTTTGGGTGTACTGAATAAGTGGAAGACACATGACGTGCCTGAAGCAACCATACGTACCGGCAGACCAAAGAAAATCAGTGATAGAGGACGTCGAAGCCTCAGGAGAGTCGTTACAGTTAATAGACGGAGTACTGCACAAGACCTGAGTGTACAAGTGAGTAAAAACACTGGAACCTCGGTATGTACACGTATCATTCGCAGAGAACGTCATTCCATGCATTACCGTGGTCGTGTGGCTTCCCATAGGCCTTTCATCTCCACTCGGAATGCTACTCTTCGTTTAGTGTGGTGTAAAGAACATTTGTCGTGGACCGTAGATCATCTCCACTCGGAATGCTACTCTTCGTTTAGTGTGGTGTAAAGAACATTTGTCGTGGACCGTAGATCAATATAAACTGATCCTATGGACTGATGAATCCAGATACACGATGCATCAGTCTGATGGCCGTGTGGGGGTATGGCGGTCTGATGATACACGATGCATCAGTCTGATGGCCGTGTGTGGGTATGGCGGTCTGATGATACACGATGCATCAGTCTGATGGCCGTGTGTGGGTAACTGTGCTAAATAGCCGGCGAAACGCTATTTAGCACAGTTTACTGATCCCGCGGCAAGTTTTAAGCTGGCAGTGTACTCGTGTGGGAGGTTTTTTCGTGGTATGATCCCGGCCCATTGGTTATGGTGGA
The DNA here is from genome assembly GCA_039090855.1 of Macrothele yani. Lineage (NCBI taxonomy): Eukaryota > Metazoa > Arthropoda > Arachnida > Araneae > Macrothelidae > Macrothele > Macrothele yani. Next base: position 152,041,773 of record CM077025.1, on the reverse strand, counting down.
CAGACGTGTTAACCAACCCGTCAACATCGATATTCTGGATAATTATGCCCTACCAGCTGGCAATACTATGGAACTTACCCTTGTTGGTACCAGCAGGATAATGCACCGAGCCATAAAGCAAGGACTGTTACGGTGTGGTTTGACGATAATTCCGTATCGTGTGTGGACTGGCCAGCAGAAAGCCATGCTCTTAATCCCATAGAGCACCTATGGGATGAATTAGAGCGCTGCATAAGAAGTTTGGAACCAAGGCCTGCTACTAAGCAACAGTTAGCGGCAGCCTTATGTACGGAATGGAAGCGCATACCTATCCCTGTGTTCCAAAACCTTGTCGGAAGCATGTCTCGAAGGCCCAGTGCATGCATTAAGACTAAAGGTGGGTCGACACCGTTCTAATGTATGTCAATAAATGCTATGTTGCGTTTGTCTTCTAGGTGTCCGGTGTCTTTTGTCAATATAGTGTATATATGCGTATATATACACTGAGTGATCACTGAATTATGACCACCTACCTAATACTTCGTAGGTTGTGTCCCCAGTACAGCACCTCTGCTATGTGGAATCAATTCAATAAGATGCTGGAAGCAGTTTGGACGTACAACCTGTGTGTAACGGGGCCTTCAATACAGGTATGGAGGTGACTAGTGCATCCAGACGCCTGATATGCCGTTCCATAGTGCCGCATACGTTCTCCATGGGATTGTTGGGTATCGGAGGAGTTCCGAGGCCAGTCGATATCTTGGAAGTCTGAATTGCGTTCCTCAAACCATTCCTGCACAACATTGGACCTGTGGCTCGACACTGGGTCATCTTGGAAGACACCATCGCCATTCGGGAAAAAGTGCTACATCACTAGGGGTACAGAGTCAGTAAACAATTCACGATAGTGGGCACCAGTCATACGTTATTCCAAATGCACCAATAGTCCACGTTCCTGCCAGGTAAACACGCCCCACCCCATACAACAGCCTCCACCGGCTTGCAATGTGGACAACATGCAGGACGAATCGAGTGCCTCGTGTTGTCTGCGCCAAATACGTACACGACCATCCACTGAGTGGAGTGAAAAACGTGACTCGTCAGACCAGCACACTTCTTTTGAGAGTCATGAGACGTCGAAATTGCATGATCTTTGCCTCATACCATTCAATCGACGTCCAACTTGCATGATCTTTGCCTCATACCATTAAACATGCCTCATACCATGTAACCGCCTCCACCGGCTTGCAATGTGGAGACCATGCAGGACGAATCGAGTGCCTCATGTTGTCTGCGCCAAATACGTACACGACTATCCACTTAGTGGAGTGAAAAACGTGACTCGTCAGACCAGCACACTTTTTTGAGAGTCACGCGACGTCGAAACTGCATGAACTTTACTCCAGGCGAGTCTTTTGCGCCGATGAACCGTGGTTAGTAAAGGATGCCAAGGTCATCATCGTCGTCTGCTGTTACAGCCCACAGGTGCGAGCGTACGACGCTTAGTCACGAGATATACTGTTTCGGGTTGACCTCTGTTGTATTGGGTAGTCAGCTGTTGAACATCTGTTGACCTATACGAGTCATCAGACCCAGCGTTCCTCTTACATCAATCTTTTCTGTCCTGTGAAATTTTGCCTCCGGGTCATTGTTTGATCATTTTCATGCCAGTCCTGATATAGTTTAACTACGGCGGCTCGAAAACATCCCACCAGTTCAGCCGATTCGGAAATCAAGGAACCAGCTCTATGAGCTCCCACACTCTGTCCTTTCTCAAAGTCCGATAAATCCTTCCGTTTACCCATCGCGCTCCGAATTTTACTGCCTCCTGCTCCACTCACACCCTATATCTGAAACGTCGGTCGACTAATCGCGGAATCTCGGAAATCACTTGGTCAGCGGGCTGCATCCACTTTTGATAGAGACGGTCATAATTCAGTGATCAGTAGGTGTTGTACATACACGTACACTCTACGTCAACAGAAATAGTTGCACCCAGAAGAAAGCAACCGACAGAAATGAAACTTGGTGGGTAGGTTTGACATCGTGAGACATGCAAATGATTTAAGTTTCACGCTCGGCCGCGCATGTGACGCAAGCAAGAAGGGGTCGTAGCGCTGTTCCTGACCGGCTATACAAGGTCGTTCCGTTGGGTGTGCTTGTCATTCCGGCTGGTGCTGTTGTGTTGGTTACATTCTTTGCAAGTGCAGTATGCCTCAGGGAAAAGTTCGAAAGCAATGCGAGCATTCCTGGGAGTTCGATAGAGGTCGCATCGTCGGCTTGCGGGAAGCAGGATGGTCTTATCGCCGTATTGCGCGCCATGCTGGTTGTGCGGATATCGCCATAGCATATTGTTGGCGGTAGTGGATAGACCCGCATCAACGACAGGTAGGGTCTGGGAGTTCTAGACGAACCATGGAGAGAGAGAGGACCGATGGGTTGTCCGAAATGCGCGGAGTAACCCAACAACCACGATTGCGGATATTCAGCGAGCAGTGGTGCTCTCCATGCACCGTCCAATTAGTGTAAGCGCTATTGGCAAACGGCTGCAAGACGTAGGACTACACGCACAGAAACCGTTACGACGACTGCCATTAACACCATTGCATCGTCGCCAAAGACTGCAATAGTGTCGTGCCAGACTGTCATGGAGTCTCTCAGAATGGCAGCGGTCGATCTTCAGTGACGAGTCCCACTTTTGTCTTGGAGGAGACGACCAACGAATCCGTGTGGATAGACACCGTCGTCAGCGCCAAGATGAACGGTTTGTTGTCGAGCGTCGCAAGTCAAGAAGCCCTGGTGTCATGGTGTGGGGTGCAATTGCCTACGATGTTAGATCACCTTTGGTGTTCATTACAGCCACTTTGACAGTCCAACGTTACGTTAATGAGGTCCTGCAAACAGTGGCCCTACTTTTTCTGAACGCTCACTTCGGAGCGAATTTCTGACAGGACAACGCTCATCCACATTCTTCTGCTGTCTCGAAAGGTTGCCTTCAAGGCACTGACACTCTGCCACGGCCAGCCGGATCGCCAGACCTATCGCTGATTGAAAATGCGTGAGATGCTATTGGACGCGCTATCCACACTCCACCCCTACCGCACAATCTGCAGGAACTGCGTGAGAAGATTCAAGCTGCATGGGATGGCTTATCGCTGGACACCATTAGGAACCTGTGCAACTCCATGACGAGACGTCTGACATGCAGTGTGAGCAAACATGGTGGCCCGACGCCATACTGAGAGACACTACTTATTGGCGTGTAGCTCAATAAATATTGCCCATATCAGTCTCAATGTTTAATCATTTATTGTTCCTGGTAACCTTTACCTTCCTCCCGAATAGCATTGCAATCCGGCAAGACACTATAACAATTATAGCTTTTTAAACATTTAGACATATCCATTTTATTGATTGTTGCTTGTTAAAGTTTTTTTAAGGTTCTTCACTTCGTTTGAAAATCAGTTAACGACATTGAGGAACAGTTACTTCACATCCATGAAATAGTTTTTAGCACAAGTTGCATTAAATTACATGATGAAACGAAACATTTCCGTGAGAAAACTTTTTCTCCGGTATTTTAGCAATGTGTTCGTTTTTTTTTTGTTTTTTTTTTTTGCATACTGCATCAGATGGATAAAATTTTAGTTGTAAATGAAAGGTAAGGTAAAAACAAATTCCATCAGAGCTAAACCTAAGCTCTTATCATAATAAGTGTAATTATGATTCCTAATTAAAGAAAATTTCTGTGTATGCGAGGAAAGCAGTTTTTTAAAAAAAGAATGGCAGAAACTGGTAATCTAGTTTCTGAAAACTTGATTTGAAAACAGCATACACAACAAATTTTCGTTCAATAATGAAAGCGCAAGAGTTTGAGCCAATTACATGTACTTCTTAGAGTGTGAGCTATATGAATATAAATTTTATACTTAACACTTGTGGTAATAATACTTTTGTTCACAACTGTAAGTATATACCAGCACAATGAAAAATGGGAATCAGAAATGGTATTTTTTTATTTACGTTTTTCTTTCGTAACGATATCATTTTTCTGTTTAAACTTATTGCTTGGACACCCAAAATTTCCACAAGGACGAGAGGATGGGGGAAGTATCTTGGCCCTCCGTCTATATTCACGTTGGCCTCCTTGGGATTTTAAATCTCAGCCCTTTTATTTTCTCCCCTTTTAAGATTTTTCGGACACTCGAGAAGATTCTCCCCTTTTAAGATTTTTTCCGAAATCTTAGATGAGAGGATTTCTTTTTCCTGAGTTCGTGATCTTTTCCCACTCGTGTTTTGCGGCGTTGTGCATCTGGTTCAGTAGAAGTCAGCAAACAAGCTCAATGTTATTAATAGTTTTCAGCTTCTTCGAGAAATGGTTTCAAGTTTCACCTTGGTCATGAACATTTCAAAGAAACTACCACAGTTTCAATGAAACGAAAGCTCTCCCGGGGTTCTCCAGTTTTTCCTTTCCATTCAAGGTAGTTTTTTTTGTTTTTGTTTTTTGACAATCAGTATTTCTTGTAGTTCATTTAAGCTCATTCGTATAGCTTTTCACATTTTCTTAGATCATCTTAGATTCTTTATCTTTATATTACAGTAAAAAACTATCCCTTGTTCTGTCTTGTTATTTTTGCAGTGCTTTCTGTAAAACGTTTTTTTTTTTGCTTCCTTACCTTTCTGCGGTGCGTTGCGCTTAGTACTTTATTTACGAAAGATATTTTGCACTTTATATTTGTAAAAATTTATACTTTGCCGCTCCAGTGGTCAAAGAAGTAGGTTTCTAAATTGTCGTCCGAGTTGTGCCTAGGTTCGAGCCCCGGTGTGACATGGGTGGTGTTAGAATTGTGATGTTTCGTGCTTTGGGTGAGACATTGTGATGTTGGTAATCATCAAAATGTCATGTTGTCGAGCCCCCGGTGGAACATTGTGATGTTAGTAATCATCAGAATGTCGGGTAAGACATTCTGATGTCAGAATTGTGATGTTTCGAGCCCCGGTGAGGCATACGTGATGTTAGAATTGTGATGTTTCGAGCTTTGGGTGAGACATGTGAAGTTGGTAATCATCAGACTGTTATGTTGTCGAGCCCCAAGTGAGACATTGTGATGTTGGTGACCATCAGAATGTCGGGTGAGACATTCTGATATCAGATTTGTGATGTTTCGAGCTCTGGGTGAGACATTGTGATGTTTGGTATCATCAGAATTGTGATATTTCCGGCCCTGGTGAGACATTGTGATGTTGGTAATCATCAAAATGTTGGCTGAGACATTCGGATGTTAGAATTAGGATGTTTCGAGTCCTAAGTGAGACATTGTGATGTTTCGACACCGGATGAGACATGGTGTTTTACCCAGGTTCGAACCACTGGTGAAAAATGGGTGATGTGTTTGTCTTACAGCATTTGCTTTCTTCCTTTTCTGGAAACAGTATCTTAGGTTAGGGACAGGTCACTGTTTACAGTGCTAAGAGTTGACCACAGTGGTCGTTGAACCCCGAAAAAATAAGCTAATTTTTTTAAATATTTGAGCATCTTAAACAAAGCTTTTAGGAACATTTCCTTATGTTTTTACTTTGTTGCCCAAATTTTATCAAGGACGCATTTTAATACAAAATCTTCACCCTTTTTTACCAGCGTAATTTATTTTTTTGATTGTCAAACTGAATTTTTGCAATCTTTTTTGTTTTATTTTGCGTACACAATACTAAACCGGGGGTTTTCCCCAAAGTTCTCAGGTTTCATAAACCTTTTATTAAAAAATTACCTGGATCATTAAATATTTGACCAACATTAGATTTGCTACTGCCTCGGAAGATGTGCAAATTTTATTCGGCGAATCAGTGTCGACGCTTTGTTGTTTCCTTTAATTACAAAAAAATTTAAAACGATCACTTTTGCAATTGTGGAACTTAGGGGTGCGAGCGAGCACTATTGCGTCAGTGCGCAAATCTGTGTGAGAGAAAGAGAGATATCTTCAAAACGCATGACGAAGTAAGTTTCTCCATCATTTTTGTATGCCAGGGGCCGGATTCGAACCCCCAACTCTCCGCTCCGGAGCTCTGAGTGCTATCCACTATACTACACTGGCATGCTCTCACTGCTATCTGCCTTTATCTCACGTCACAACTGTTAACCTTTGTTTCGCTTATCTGGAAATATAAACCTAATGTAATTAGAAATTATTTCCTGCAAACGCAGATGCATCAATGTATTAAATACTCAGCACCATCAATTAATTTCCTACGTAGTTTCAACACGGAACACACACACTTACACAAATCGCTTAAATCGCAACATGAATATTCAAGGGAACGAGAAACGGAAACTGATTGCTTAAAAATCGCTGAAGCCCTCCAACTTTTCTCAGCTGTGAAGTCAGGATTTGGTCGCAGAGCAGAAACTCCTACTTGCATATGTACATGTCTAAATCCCTTCCCTTGGGGCTCCCCCCCCCCAGGCCATTCAATTCAATTCATTTATTTTGCTGAGCAAAAAAAAAAAAAAAAAAACCAGTGTTACAGAAATAGTTGAAACATTGCACAGCAAGGAAGCATAGGAAAAAGGCCAGCTAGGCCTGACAGGGTCCCATGCTCGCTAGGCTAGTTTTACACTGAGGTCAGTAGTTGTAATTACAAACACGAGTGTCATAGTAACAAAAACAAAAAATTAAGGTAATGATATATGAGCAGATAGTAAACATTACAGATAATACCATTGAAGAAGCAATTTACATCACGATATACAATTCATAATATTAGTCACAGTTCCCATCCACTGTAATCATTAATTTGAGGAGCTGCAATCCATTATAAAGTTTTTTAGTTTTTTTTAAAAAAGGTTAAAATTATTTAAAGAAGTTAATTCCGTAGGTAATGAGTTCCAGTAGTACAGGCCAATGTAATTTAAACTATGCTTCATATTTTCCGTTTTCGGATGAGTAGGCCGAATATATTAAGTACAATACGTAGCATAAGCTGTGCCCTGTCATGGACAACAACCAAACCAGTCCAGCTTCAAGTGTAGCGATTTTTTTTTCGATTGAAGGTTTAACGACCACCGTGAGCAACTTAATGGACTATTAGCAGTCGCCTGCCCCTTATTTAGGGGGACTGGTTCCAGGGAAGGGAGAGAGCCAGCGCCGTAGGACAAACACAACATCCAAAATGAATACACACAATTGACGTGGATTAGGAACATCAAACAGAAGTCATCGCTCTTTCCACGTTTATAAGTGAGTCACGGAAAAATTCTCATCGACCGCCAACGGGAATCCAACCCAGGGTCTTCCAGTTACGCGCCGGACATGCTACCACTGCACCACAGCGGCCTCGAATTCTCCAGACTAACATACGACTAACTGCCAAACCACATGGTAGGTTGCTTCTTGGAGCCCCGCACAATGCTGGGGTTTCCTCAAAGATGGTAAGCAGCAACTTGGAAAGAGCGATGACTTCTGTTTGATGTTCCTAATCCACGTCAATTGTGTGTGTATTAATTATTCATTCGCCCCCCCCTAGTTATTTGTTCAGTTGCAGCTTACCATCTTTGATTAATCCCCAGCATTGTGCGGGACTCCTAGAAATAACCTGCCATGTGGTTTGGCAATTAGTCGTATGTGAGTCGGGAGGAATTCGAGGCCGCTGCAGTGCAGTGGCAGCATATCCAGCGCGTAACTGGAAGACCCTGGGTTCGATTCCCGGTGGCGACCGATGAAAATTTTTCCGTGACTTACTTACAAACGTGGAAAGAGCGATGACTTCACAATATCTGTGCCTCACCGGGATTCGAACCCGGACCCTCCACGGACGAATGGTCATAAGCCAGCGCTTAGACCATCTTGGGTTTAGATCTGATGGCTTGTAACTCTACAAATTCGGTGTGGTAGCTCTTTGTGTAAAACTACGCTTCATAGAGTGGGCTATAGCCGTTCATTGTCAGACAGATTGTGGGAGAGAAAGAGAGAAAGTCAGAAGGCATTATACGAATTTATCGCTGTTCAAGGTTATGAAATAATCGCGTCGGAGTCAGTGGGGAAATCAGAATTTTGTTACTCGGCTTTAGCTAAATATTTCCGTTATAATTTAGCAGAGTAATTGTGAGAGGTACTCAACCCCATAGAAAATATCAACTCGCTAAGGAAAGTACTTGGACCTTATTTCAAATCCGACCACGTCTTCCGTTGTTTGTCTGCAGCGAAGGCTTCCACATTCTTGCACCTCTGAGCTTGGGCTCTAATCACAGGTATGGTACAGTACCAGATTACCAAATAGGCAGAGTAGGCACCGGCTCATGGTTCCCATACCGTTTAGGAGCCCCACGCCGTTTAGGGGTTCCGCGACAACTGATCAAAATAATATTGATTTTTGATCAGATCCTGAAAAAAATTACGATAAAGCTTTCTTAAATTGTTTCCAAAAGATAAAAAAATTAATCAACTCAAAGAAACGAAAACTTTACATTACAGACTCCATAGATACAATATTGTATTAATGTACTGTACCCATTAACAACTTATAGTACATGAGCCATAGAAATCAGGTTCACATTACAATTTGTCTCTTAAATTAAAAATTTCTTACTTTCTGTTTAATAATATTGTGTAATATTGTTTAATAATATTTAATAATTGTTGTTTAATAACATATGTTTATTTGTTTAATAATATTAATAATTGTTAATGTTCGTTTTGTGTAATAAAATTGGTTTATTAATATTGTTGATTGGTAAAATTATAAACGTATTAGGAGATAATTTGCGAGTGGGCACCCGAAATTTCGACTGCCTACGGGCATCCACAGGGTTTAATCCGGCACTGGTATAGTAAACCTATGCTCGTCCTCACAACTCTAGCTCTCTCTCTCTCTATACCTTCTGTAAAACCATCATTCCTACATTAGGGACGAACGACTCCCCACATAGGTTAAATGATCGTGAAGGAGGTCACATTCAAAAATGAAATCAGAGCACACACTGAATTGTTCATTAAGCTACACCAAGTGTTTAAGTTTGAAAGTTTTATGACACGAAAAAATTAAAACAAAAATACAGGTAAACAATTTTCTGCTTCGCTGCAATTTCTTTGAAATTAAGTTAACCCTAATAGATAAAAAAAAGTCCATGTTTCGTCCTTATTCGCACAAATTAAGGCTAAAAATATTGGGCTTTTTGGACATAACTAAATTGTACATAAATCACTGGAGCTGAAATTTCCAGAAAATGACTTACAGAATGGAATATTATTCATACGAAAATTTGGTATTACTATTCTTTCGTTATATTATCAGATATTCACGGTACATAATTATTTTACAGTTTAATACCTGCCTATTTTTACAGAAATGCAGAGCCTTGTAGAACTTTAATTAATTAATTAACAATAACACAAACTCTAATATTTCAGTAAATCAGTAAAACACGATAATACTTACATCAGTATAATTACTTGACTATTATTAAGTGATAGAAATACGTAAGTAGTTTATTTGATCTGGAATTCTATTGCCGCACTCAAAATGTATGTGAATAATTGCTCACTCTTTTGCTTTCTTTAGGTATCTGTGAGAATAATTCACAGATGCAAATGAACTTCTGTGTAAGGAATCAGGTATTTCCGAAGAACGCAGTGGTTAAAGCTACACTTTCTTAACAGCAATATCAAGTGCCATCTGTTACGTAAATCCGGAACTAAGGAAATAAATTTTGATTGAGAGCTTAGTCCAAGTTTAATCTTCTGGCGGATCATTTTACTGATGTCTTATGTTCAAACCTATACATCAGTTTTGAAAAGAGAAATTTTCTATCGTAGAAACTGCAGCTCGGCGGATTACATAACTTAAGCACGCTAACCTGTTTTAGTTTCAGGAATAGTTAGATGAAGCACTCTCTCTATTTTCCCGTTCTAAATGAATGAGTCTAAAAGTTTCACTTTGAAAATAAGAAAGCTGCGTTCTTAATAGTTTATCAATTTATCAGAGGAAATGAAAAATTTGCAGAATTTAAATACCAATCTGAGTATAGCATAAAATATATTCAAATTTATATTTTAAGTATAAATAAAACGTAATACTTATTTAAATATTACAAAATGCCATTAAATAACAATAACATTCGTGCTATTAGGATTTAGATTTTTCCTTTTGTCTGAAATACGACGTAATATAATATTGCATTATAGAAATAAAAAATTTTAAACATCCTGGCATTCTTTTTTAAACCTTAAGAAATTTCAGTCTTCATTTCATATATGCTTTTTTCGGAAGATTTGAGGAATTTCTTTTTCACCTGTTGGCATTGTTTGTTTTTATTTTTTTGCACTCAATTTCAATTGTTCTATTTTGTCGTGTACTAGATGATATATTTTATCATTCAATTTTCACGGTGTTGGACTCGTTCCTCCCAACTTTGCGAATAAATTATTTAATTTTATTATTTTAACATCTCGTGTTCGTTTTAAAAGAAATCACTTGATTCTTACATTACAACATAATGGTATTAGACGAATTTATGAAGTGCCTGAATGATACACAATATAATGTTATTATTTCCCATAATTTTTGCCAATGTTTTCAGTTCTTCTAGTATTATTTAGGCCACTAAGACATCACGTTATCTCGTTTTCTGTTTATCTTTAGGCGAATAAGACATCACGTTATCTCGCTATCTATTTATCTTTAGGCGACTAAGACATCACGTTACGATTTCATTGTCTCTGTTAGGAATCACATTCTGAATTTTCTATTAACTTTGAAGCTTCCGAAGATTTTGTATACAGTATATGAGGAACTGCTAGATGCATTCCTCGTTGGAAAGGCTGAACTGCAATAAGGGAACCAAATCTTTTAATAATAGTTACTCCACATGTCGCACAAAGAAACACATATGTGCGTGCTTTTACATTGTCTATATTTAAAGCCTACACATGATTCTTTTTAATTGACTTTCTGTTTCGACGCCAGCTCCTGTTGAAATACTTCAAGAGAAAAACACTCTTGAATTAAATGTTCGCGTCTTTTAATGAACAATATTCATGATACTTGAGTCATCATAACGAAAACACAACTATTTCTTTTGAAATAGTTCTGTTCTGAATTTAAGCAGTTTGACTTGTAGACGTTTGTTACGCATGCGCAATAACATTTCACCAACTTTTGATGTATTTACTCTTCCTTTTGCCCCAAACTCCACCTTGTCGCCATGGTGGCGCAGTGGTCTAAGCGATGGCGTCTGATCATTAATCCGAGATGGGTCTGGGTTCGAATCCCGCGGAGGCATGGATGTTGTGTTTGTCTAACGGGACTGGATCTCTCTTTTCCCTGGAACCAGTGGCCCTAAATTAGAGACAGGCGACTGCTTATAGCCCATTGTGTTAAACCCCCAATCAAAAAAAAAAAAAAAAAAAAAAAAAACCTTCTACGCCAATAAAATTAATCAATGTAGACTATAACTCATGAAAGAAATACGGGATTACACCATATAATACAAATTTTGAAGATGACAATCCGATTTTTGGCGTAAATGTGACAAGGATGGTAAGTCAGATAACATCCGAACACTTGAAATTTTTCATTGTCCTGGAGCGGGACTCGAACCCGCGTCTCCCAGAAAACGCCCGGGTATGCTAACCACTACACCACCCAGAACGACCAAGTTTCAAGTATCTGATCAATTTGATTTTAACCATTCATCGTCCTGGGTCGAGTCCCGCTCCAGGACGATGAAAATTTTCAAGTGTTCGGATATTATCTGACTTACCATCCTTGTCACATTTACGCCAAAAATCGGATTGTCATCTTCAAAATTTGTAGACTATAACGTTTGGTTTCCAAAAATGTCGAATGGCTGTCTAAAATTCTTTAAAAGTAGTAGTGTTATTTGTATATCTTAAGTACCCAAAGCACGTCACACAAAAGACGGTTCTAAGACCCGTTGCGAAAACTGGTATTCATATCCAATGAGGCATTACTGAGGCTATTTGTTAAACAACTCGCGAACCAATTAATACCATAAAAGAAAAAGAATTTAAAGCTGTCTAAGCACGGTAATATTTCTGAAGCAGCCAAAGCACACATACTACACTTTAAATCTTCTTTTAAAAAACGTAGCATCTAAAAAACGTCTTTATTTTCAATTTAAAAATGGTAGCTAAAAGCTCTGGCGAGCACTTTCGCGACCACTATGGCCCGTCAGGCCATTGAGTGAAATCAGATTAGAACGGCACAAGGTTAAATAGTAACAGACAGGAGTATAAGCAATACACATTATGTAAATGAACACATAAATCATTGCCATTCACTACAAATTATTGTTAAAAGTTCGTTTGTAATCATTCGGATTCTTCGTCCCGAGAGTACTGCAAAATCAGATCTACCATAGTATGAGTTTTATTTTTTTGTATTTAACAGCTCCATAAATTTCGTTCCTTTTCAAACTATTTTCAAAAGGTGAGTAACGCAAGAATTTTTTGTCCCATTTTTTAACCGAATTTACTATACTTAAGTAAATACGCGTAATACAATCACAAACACACATCTCTCGGAGTAATCTGGACTACACGGTTGCAAAACACTGCGCGTCGTTTAACTAAACTTTGTGTTATTGATCCAGTGTCAGAATCAAACTAATTCAAGCGAAATGTTTAGTATTTTTGTTTCCGTGTGACCCAGTGAAGTCTCATTTTCGTGCTACTGAACTAGGTTATTAAATTGATCATAAACCCAGTATTTTGGTGGTTGGGAGTTCCGATGCAAGTGAGATCAGTGTTATTAGAGGTAAAACCGCAAATGATTATTTTGACGCGTTGCGTGACTCATGCTTCGATAGAAGACATTGAGGAATTGCATCGGGGCCGAAAATGACGACTCTGCGTTTTGCAACAGCTCAAAAACGAAAAAGGAAAGAGAATCTGAGAAAGAAACGATACCAGAAAGGCAGTCGGACTTAACGCTCCGTCTTAAGGAAAGGACAGCTCCGTTAGATAGAACTTGGTGAGCCGGCTTGTGACTTTCATTTGTGATGACGATTTGTGTTATTCGTGTGCCTCGCCGGTGTCCTAGTGGTCAGAGCTTTGGTTTCTGGGGAGTCATGCAGGCTGGGTCCGCGCCCGATTCCCGGATGAGGAATAATTGGCGCGTCCGTCCTGCCACACTGACTTCTCCTCTCCACCGGAACCACCAATCGCAAAATTATCCCCCCCATGGATATGTGTAGCCAGGAACAGAAGAAATGCAGCGGAAAAACAGAATACTCCGTTTAATGGATTAAATTTTGGGATGCATAAATGTGTCCTGGTTTTCAACATAAAATATCTCACCCGGTGGCCGAGTGGTCTGAGACGCTGGCTTCTGACCTTTGTCCAAGATGGGCCTGAGTCTCAGATGAGTCATGGGCAGAGTTGGAAACGGGCCAAAAACTTTTGACCCGGACGTCACATAACTGGATCCATCCCGGATCTGTGACTAACCAGGACCAGACCCGGACAAATCTGCTTGAATTATAATATATATTCAAAAAGTTTCTCCGCAGTGGGAATCTTAGGTGAAAAGTGAAAATCCTCCAAACACGTGGCGTCACTGAATAAACAAAAACATCGCTCTTTCCACGTTTTAGCAACACATAGCAACAGAAAAATTGTTATTCGGTCACCGCCGGGGAATTGAATCCCTGATCTCTCGATATCTAGCCGAGCGCGTTAGCCTTACACCACGGTGGCCAACAATCCACGGTTGCTAAAACGTGGGAATAGCGATGTCTTTATTTATTCACTGACGCCACGTATTTGGAGGATTTTTACTTTGGATTTAACTGCTATAATTAATATATAGCCAGTGCCGTTAATGCCCACTAGATAGAGACGTATCTGAGCCCATCTTACGGATTTATTATGCCAGAAGCTGACAGAAAAACACACATAGCGCCATGGATTGTTGGCCAACTTGCTAATTGTTCAATTAATTGTTTGAATTAAGCAACTTGCTGTACATTTTTAAACTTGCTGTACGTTTAATTAACTTGCTAATTGTTGAATTAAGCAACTTGCTGTACGTTTAGTTAACTTGCTAATTGTTGAATTAAGCAACTTTGCTGTACGTTTAGTTAACTTGCTAATTGTTGATTCATTGTTTGAATAAGGCAACTTGCAGTACGTTGTATAAACTTGCTGTACGTTTAATTAACTTGCTAACTGTTGAATTAATTGTTTGAATTAAGCAACTTGCTGTACGTTTTATTAAATTGCTGTACGTTTAATTAACTTGATGTACGTTTAATTAACTTGCTGTATGTTTTATTAAATTGCTGTACGTTTTATTAAATTGATGTACGTTTAATTAACTTGATGTACGTTTAATTAACTTGTTGTATGTTTTATTAAATTGCTGTACGTTTAATTAACTTGATGTACGTTTAATTAACTTGCTGTACGTTTTATTAAATTGCTGTACGTTTAATTAACTTGATGTACGTTTAATTAACTTGCTGTACGTTTAATTAGCTTGCTAACTGTTGAATTAATTGTTTGAATTAAGCAACTTGCTGTACGTTTAATTAACTTGCTAACTGTTGAATTAATTGTTTGAATTAAGCAACTTGCTGTACGTTTTATTAACTTGATGTACGTTTAATTAACTTGTTAACTGTTGAATTATATGTTTGAATTAAGCAACTTGCTGTACGTTTTATTAACTTGATGTACGTTTAATTAACTTGTTAACTGTTGAATTATATGTTTGAATTAAGCAACTGCTGTACGTTTAATTTTAGTTTTTGCTGTTTTCTTGATAAAATATCAAGCTTCAGAATGTGTTTCACAGCAACACCAGTTTCCACAAGCTTCTGATGAGTTGAAAGTTTCCGAAATAAGGATGTCGCTTTCATCATTGCTCCTGAGAAGGAAGGGACACTTTTCCTTCTGAAGACAGTCTTCCTTCATATTGCATGACAAATCATTGTTCAGTCCTTGGGCATCAGTATCGAGCACAAAATTCCACAGTGCACATTTTTCTTTTGAACAAAATTTGTTTTTGCTTTTCAAAAATAAAACGGAAAACTCAGTAGGGAGCACCCTGACCCGACCCGTTTGACCCCTAGAAATTGTTGACCCGTGACCCGTTTCTACCTTTGGTCCTGGGCGGTGCGCCTGTTCACTGACGCTGGATCTGTCCGTTACCTGGGACCAGTGGCTCCAAATTAGGAACGGGTGAAAGCTTATCGTCCTTAAAGTTGCTTATATTGTTTCATAGTGGCTCCAAATTAGGAACGAGATAATGTTTGTAGTCCTTAAAGTGGCTTATTTTGTTTTATAGTGGCTCCAAATTAGGAACGGGCGAATGCTTATAGTCCTTAAAATTGCTTATATTGTTTTATAGTGGTTTCAATTAGGAACGGGCGAAGTCCTTAAAGTTGCTGATATTGTTTTATAGTGGATCCAAATTAGGAACGGGCGAATGCTTGTAGCTTAAAGTTAGGAACGGGCAAATGCTTATAGCCTAAAGTTAGGAACAAGCGAATGCTTATCGTCCTTAAAGTTGCTTATATTGTTTTAAAGTGGCTCCAAATTAGGAACGGGCGAATGCTTATAGCTTAAAGTTAGGAATATGCGAATGCTTATAGTCCTTAAAGTTGCTTATATTGTTTTTTATACCCCGAAACAAATATTAGATATCATTTCCTTTCTGAACTGTGCATGGTATAAAGGTCAAATAAAATGCATTTCATAATCAGGACAGGACTGTAAAATAATAAATAAACACTGTGCAAAAGCCAAATAATAAACACTGTGCAAAAGCCAGGAGCAAGAAAGAGCTCCAGTTAAAGAAATGTTTTGATCTCATCCAGCAGTCCATAATAAGGCAGTCAGAAATGTATATTTGCGCCTTAAAACTATTCTTTACTGCATTAATTCATGAAGCAGTTGTTACACGACGTTTTTAATGGAAGATTTTAATCAGCGTACGATTGGCTCAATGTTTACATCGAAAAAGTCGAAAACGTTTTCCCACCAATAAATTCTACCCCTTATAAGGTACAACGATCTGTTTTACGAAATCATATAATATTTAAAAATTTCTTGTGAGAAATTTTGTGATCTAGGAATGATGATATCAGTTGTGGGAACAATTAAGGAGCCATAAAGCACATTTCCCTAAGTGAGCCACGCATATCGGAAGGTTCGATGTTAATTACTCCATTAAATAAATGACACTGTTCCGTGACTTTTCATTAAGTGCAACATGAATAATGCACAATGGAGGGACGACGAAGAATCGGGGCCTGTCTCAGACAACTGTCGATTTATCAAAACCAGATGCTTGGAGCGTTTTCCCCGACATAATCAAATAAATTTGATTAATAGCTCCCTTCAACTACGCAATGTTGGCTGCATTTGATGGAGTTTTTCATTTTTTGCCCGTTTGAGAATGGATTTTCTTTGCCCGGTCCAACGCAATTATGCAGTTTAATACAGTTTACTATCCTAAGGGTTATTACTGTCGCTCACCATGTCAGCGAGTAAGACTTCGGTGTTGGGGATGCAGGTATTTTAAATGCGATGCAATCCGGCTGGCCGCCGACGGACTCCACTCCAGACTCGGCCGTTCGTATCTCATTTCTGCTATTTTTGACTTGCTGTTCTTGAAAGATACGAAATATTGCCTGACTATGTTCCGCTCCCTTTATAAGTCTACGTCAAAAGAAACACGGACAAACAATTTTTTCCTTTCCTCAAGAAAAGCCATTAAAGATTAAATAAATAAGGAACATTTGGTTCTGGTAGTTTTAGCCCATACTCCAAGAGAAATTACTTCTACTACTATTAGATATATTCCTCGTGACATTACTTTTGAACGGATTTTAGTGAAACGCTTTATTCCCTCTATTTTTTTATGTTTTGTAGCTAGTAAACATGATCCTGCCCCACTGATTGAAGAAGTTTTAATGTCAGAAAAATAAAGTCAAGCGATTTTGTTGAAAACAATTCTTATATTTAGAATATCCCAAAACGTTCCGTGATCACTTGGTACCTACCAGAAAACTAAGATGTGTCCACAGATTCTTTTTTACGACCGTGCTTTAACTTAGAGGGATATCTCTATGCTCAGAAAATGCGATGTCTTTCGAGTATGTCTTAACGAAAGGGTCACATGATCATGTATTGTAACAAATGATAGTATGTTGATAGAAATCTCTAACCCAGGAATATGGGGAATAATTGTGGTAGATAATGGACATGGTAACTACATTGGTTTCCCTAAATTTAGGAAAAAACACAACTCAAAAAGTACATGATCAAATATGGATGAAAGCGTGTATCATATCTTACGTTACAGAAAAACCTCAACACATTTCGTAAGAAACACTTCATTTCGACTAAAATGCCCACAACCAAGAGAAACATAAGGTGTCAAAATGAAATATTCCGAGTATCTCAATAGGAAGAATGGTCACCTCTCACAGCAATGGAAGCCTCACAACGATGTGGATGTATTGGCCAGCCAGGTTCTCCGACCTTATTCCCATCGAGCATGATCGGAATAATGTCGGAAGACCTGGGAGCTCAATAAGACGCATGTCAAATCTTGTCTAATCCCATCGAGGTTTTTAGAAGTGGAGTTGAGGACAATAATACGTCTCTCTAGAGCATCCCAAATATTCTCAATCGGATTAAGGTCAAAAGACCTGGCTGGCCAATCCATACGGACAATGGTCTCCTCTTGAAGATACAGTTTTACCAGCCCCGTTCGGTGGAGACGAGAGTTATCGTCTTGTAGGAGAAATGTATTTCCCATGTCACCTGAATAAGGGCGAACATAGATGTTCGGGACATCGTTCCTCTAGCTTCGAGCATTCATGGTTCCTCTTGGAAGTATTCAGTGGTCTGTGCGTCCACCCAACGAGATGTCACCCTAAACCAGCACGCTACCACCACCATAAGTGTATCTTTTTTCATGGGTCATAGAGAAACGATAGCTTGTTCCTCGTTCTGACCTCAAAAGTGTTGCCAACCTCATTCATGTGAGAGATAATGTATCACGTTAAGTTTGGAAAGTGCAAAAGAGAACAAACTGAAATTTACATAAGAAAAGAACTAAACATGTAAGTTAAATTAGAATATACCTCAAAAACTACAATATATTTTTTACAAAGAACGAAGATTGAACTTTAAACAGTTGTAAATTTAAGTTTACTTGCTTACCTGATGTTTGTAATGAACTTCTTGAACACATATTTTACTAGGATAAGGATTGCAACAGCAAGATAAATAGCATTATCACTGATTATTTAATGAAGTTTTGTTTATTGTTCCACTCACGGGAATATCCAATGGTTCTAGTACAAAACACCGACAATCAGAACACCGACAATCAAATTACCGACTAATCAAAATACCGACAGTTCAAAACGCCGATAGGCCGAAACACCGACCAATCATAACACCGACAGTTCAAAACACCGACAATCATAAAACCGACAGTTCAAAACACTGACAATCATAACACCGACAGTTCAAAACACCGACAATCATAAAACCGACAGTTCAAAACACTGACAATCATAACACCGACAGTTCAAAACACCGACAATCATAAAACCGACAGTTCAAAACACCGACAAATCCTAACCGAGACAACCATAACACCGACAATTATATGGATTAATATAATTGTCTGGCGAGTAGAAGAACTTTATTCCGAGCGATGCAACAACATAGTGGGTGGGAAAGGGGGTGGCAACATCCAATCGATGGATGTGGTTACCCCTAGCGGTAAACGACGGAACTTCATACATTTTTATTCTGACCGATGGCAACATTATTTTATTCCGAGCGATGGCAACATCGGAGTGGATGAGTGGGAAAGGGGATGCATAGGTGTTGGATATGTCGATGCGTATGTGCTGCCTCTAGCGGTGAACGATGAAACTTTATTATTTTTATTACGAGAGATGTCAACATGGGAGTGGATGCACAAATTGCTGGGTGATTGAAGGGGATAACAACAACGAAACGATGCTTATGTGCTGCCTCTAGTGGTGAACGATGCAACTGCATAAATTTTTATTCCGACCGATGGAAACATATTTTAATTCCGAACGAAGGCAACATCTGAGTGGATGATTGGGAAGGGGATGCGGTGTTGGATATGTCGATGCCTGTATGCTGGCCCTAGCGGTGAACGATGGAACCTATTATTTTTATTCCGAGAGATGGCAACATCGGAGTGGATGCACAAATAGGTGGGTGATAGAAGGGGATGACAACAACCAAACGAGGCTTATGTTCTGTCCCTAGCGGTGAACGACGGAACTTTATAAATTGTTATTCCGAGTGATAGCAACATCTGAGTGCATGGGTAGGAAGGGGAATGCATAGGTGTTGGACATGTCGATTCTTATGTGCTGTCCCTAGAGGTGAACGATGGAACTTTATTATTTTTATTCCGAGAATGGCAACATCGGAGTGGATGCACAAATGTGTAGGTGATAAAAGGGATGACAACAACCAAACGGTGCTTATGTGCTTTCCCTAGTGGTGAACGACGGACTTTATGAAGTTTTATTCCAAGCTAAGGCAACATATTTTTATTCCGAGCGATGGCAACATCGGAGTGGATGAGTGGGAAGGGCGATGCATAGGTGTTGGACATGTCGATGCTTATGTGCTGCCTCTAGCGGGGAACGATGGAACTGCATTAATGTTTGTTCCAACCGATGGCAAGATCTGAGTGGATGTGTGGGAAGGGGGTTGCATAGGTGTTGGATATGTCGATGCTTATGTGCTGCCCTAGTGTTGAACGATGGAACTTTATTATTTTTATTCCGAGAGATGGCAACATTGGAGTGGATGCACAAATGGGTGGGTGATAGAAGGAAATGATAACAACCAAACGATGCTTATGGAAGAATGGAAGAAACTGTACAATTTTCAAGGGCATTGTGTCTCAAATATTTCAATATCTTAGGAACCAGCTATTTCTTTTTATGTGACAAAAATCATGTTTCCATGGCAAGTACCATTATCCATATATTGATAAAAAAAAAGTCAGTTTATTGTCATTTAATTTGTGGAAGTAATAGTTATAATTTGTAATATAAATTTATTGTTTGCTGTCACCTGCCAGGAAACAATCTAGTATTCTATCCCAAAGTACAGGATCAGCCATAGTTATGTTTGCATGTAGTCTAGGCATTTGCCCCTGATTACCTCCAGTTCATCTACATACACTGAGTGGCCACTTTATTATGACCACCTGACAGTTTTAAGCAAATGAGCTATGGATGCACGCTGTTGTCGCCAGAGGAGAGGCTAATATAAAAGGAAACCTTAGTGCTTGGGACAGTAGTGAAAGGGATTTTTTGGTGACGAAATGGATAAAAAATGCGATTTGACGGACTTTCAACGTGGGATGATAGTAGGAGCTCAGAACCATGGAGCGAGTATCACCGAAACCGTCGCATTCGTGAAGTGTTCCAGAGCAGCTGTTGTTAAAGTGTTTAAAGACTGAACTGTCAGCCAAAAAAACTGGGTCTCTACGTGCAACGTGTGGTCGTCATCGACTAGTGACTCCTCGGGCGGAACGGGGACTGTCCAGACTGGTAACATACAACAGAAGGGTAACAGTGCAGCAAATTACGGAACATCTTAATCAATGCCTTTATCCCATCCGATGCAGTGTACAGCGAACAGCGCGTGCGGCGATCATTTGAGGGGATCCTCAAATGATCGCTGCACGCGCTGTTCGCCGTACACTGCATCGGATGGGATAGAGGACTTCCGCATGCTCACATCCTCATCTGGCTACGAGAAAAAATCTGACCTACTGAAGTTGACACGGTAATATCAGCAGAATTGCCAAATCCCCTATAAGACCATTTGCTGTTTGAAGTTATTACAAAAATCATGCTCCACAGCCCGTGTAGTGCACTCAATATGAAAGCTCCTTGCATGGTGGATGGCAAATGCTCCACGAAGTATCCACGGGAACTGCACCAGGAAACTCAAACAGGCCAAGATGGGTATCCTTTGTACAGGAGAAGAAAGCCTGGAGATGGTGGATTCTCAACAAAAATCAAAATGCACATTGGCCAAACCTACCAGGAGATGGACATAGACAATAGAAGGGTGGTCCCACACTCTCCACTGTTGTCCGAAATGTTCCAGGCGCACATAAATGTTGAATTTACCAGACTGTCAAAGCCATCAAGTACATCTGCAAGTATGTAAAAAAAGGAAGTGATCAAGCAGTTTTTGGGCTTGAACAACGAACAGCAACTGTAGATGAAGTTGAGAGTTTTCAATTGGGAAGATGCATCAGCAGCAACGAGGCAGTTTGGCGAATACTCAGTTTCCCAATTCATTAATGCTATCCGACTGCATATCTATTGTTCACCGCTAGGGGCAGCACATAAGCGTCGACATATCCAACTCCTATGCATTCCAATTCCCACCCATCCACTCAGATGTTGCCATATCTTGGAATAAAAATATGTTGCCGTCGGTCGGAATAGAAATGAATAAAGTTGCATCGTTCACCGCTAGGGAGAAGCACATCTATTCGTTGGGTGTTGTCATGCCCCATACCCCCCACTGTGATTTTGCAGTCGCTCGGAATAAAGTTCCTCTACTCGCCGGCTTAGAGTCCATATAATTGTCGATGTTTTGAAATGTCGGTGTTATGATTGTCGATGTTTTGAAGTGTCGGTGTTATGATTGTCGGTGTTTTGAACTGTCGGTGTTATGATTTGTCGGTGTTTTGAACTGTCGGTGTTATGATTTGTCGGTGTTTTGAACTGTCGGTGTTATGATTTGTCGGTGTTTTGAACTGTCGGTGTTTTGAACTGTCGGTGTTATGATTTGTCGGTGTTTTGAACTGTCGGTGTTATGATTTGTCGGTGTTATGATTTGTCGGTGTTTTGATTGTCGGTGTTTCGACATGTCGGCGTTTTGAACTGTCGGTGTTTCGACCTGTCGGTGTTTTGACCGGCATCCTATCCAATCGGCATCCATACAGATATCAAATTTGATATTCTTTCGTTGATAAAATAACTTGTATAGCAACACTTAGCAATCTACTCTCCAACAGCGTCACACACAGTACACCGCTGTATGTCTATAATATATGAATCTTTCGAAAACTCCGTGTCAACAACTCCATTCAAATTTCTGTAACTCTCCTACAACATTTAATGTTGACATTTTTATCTAGCTGCCAGTATTGTCGAATTGTAAATGCTCTTCGTGGATGATATCGTTCAATGAAAAAACATTTAACGAGAAATAACAGAAACCCGAATGGAGGGTTAAGTACAGGTACCCTTAACGCAAATTTATAAAACAACAGTGAACGTTTTACTATACAACCTGCGACAAAGAACACCCGGAGAGTTAGAGCATGATACACAACATCAGCATACAAGAACACCATGCTTTCTGTCATAAAGTACACTACTGTTTGTGAAGCCTGCAACACCCCGAAAGAATCGCGCTATTCAAATAAAATTTATATCAGAGATTCCTAATGTTACAGGAGCTAACTTATTACATTTGTAGAGCTATACAAGATTTTTTCGCTTCAGAACTCAGTATCGTGTGAAGCCACCTCGAGTAAACATTACAGCTTCTGCACGGCGTGGCATTTAATGGAAGACGTTTTTGATATCGTCCTGGGAAATAGCCTGATAGGCTGCTTCTATGCAAGACCAGAGTTCATTTGTTGTGACTGGGGAGGCGTTTGACGGGCCAGTCTCTTAGCTACCATGTCCCAGATCCGGCAAACGTGAAGGCCAGAGAAGAAACGACATTTGCCGTGCATGGAAGATGTCTTGGACATTCCGGGCCACATGGGGTACAGCATTGTTCTGCTGGAATACAGCACCAGGAGAACTCTGAAAGAAGGATATCACCTCTACCTGTGTAACATCCCTGATGTATAGCTGGCTGTTGAGGGTTCCCTTAATTTATATCAGGCGAAATCGCGGATGGAACTGATCATGATCATATGTAGAGGATTTTAGGAACGGAATGTCTGACCCCAGGTCTTGAACAACTCTTAGAAATAAGAAGCTAGGAGATTTGGGCTAGGTGCCAGATAGGAACGTGACACGTAAGCGAAGTAGAAAGGGGGAGGAAGACGCCCTTATTTATTGCCGGGGGCCAGTACCCGTGGTCCGACGGCTTAACGTGCCCATCCGACGCACGGCGGATGTTTAGTGGATCGAGCGTTCGTACCTGCCTGGGATCGAACCTGAGGTCCTTTCCGCGGCAGTCACGAACGTTGCCCACTAGGTCACCCACGGCCCGAGCGGATTGAACTCAATGGCGCCACAGACTTTGAAGCTTGGCGTTGGGCCAGTATGTTGCTGCAAAATGCCCAGTGCAATGTTCCGTTCACCACGATGTCTTCGAACACGTATGAAACAATCATGGTGTATCAACTTGAATCGTGACTCGTCAGAGAACACGACCTGTGGCCAATCAGTGCGCCCATATCCGTGTTCAAGACTCCATTGCAGCCTGAGGCGCCTGTGATTGAGAGTCAAATGAATGCGCAGCAAAGGGCTGCCAGCGATCAGTCCTCTGTTAAGCAGACGACGTCGAACTGTTCTGGAGGACAGTGGGACAGTGCTCCATTGCTGCGCTAACACCGTGGGTGTCGCTGTGCGATCAGTCACTGCCACGCGGTGGAGGTGTCTGTCATTAAGTGCAGTCATGTGATTTTGCGGTCCATTTCCCGGATTTCTATGCGTCCGAGCCTCATTTGACTACTTGACGATCGCATCACTGTACTAACGTTTCTTCTGTACAAGTGGCAATTTCGCGGTAAGAAAATCCAACTTCACTCATCACAATAATCTTTCCTCGCTCAAAGTCCGTCAGGTGTTCATAGCGCGACCTTCTTCGGGATAGTGAGACACAAGAAACACACTTCGGACTCAATGTCGGCTCTTCACTGATTGCAGCCTCTCGTTTGAGCCAGCTCTTTGTGCTCTTTGTGTTCAGAAGGCGCTGCTCCAAAACCGCATGCGTATTTTCACTGACATTTGAAACGTTTGCATGTATCAATGTGTTTGTTGCACATATCCTGCTAGTTTCAAGCTAATACCAGTAATCCTTCACAGTGTTGCAATTTTTTCAAACAGTACAGTGTATTTTTTATCAATACTGTATGAGAACAGCATTTTATATCACCAGAATTATACGAGAAGAGTTTCATTTTTATCAGAATTGTACCACTACACAACGACATTTTACGTGGATTACAGGTGAGAAATATGATTTTATAAGAATTACACGAGAATAAGTAATTTCGTCAGGATTGCACCAGAACGGTGTGATTTTCATTGTGACTGTACAACTACATGATTTCAACTGCCGTTACCATTGTTCAACTTCAATAGAACTGAAGAGAACAATAAAACTTTAACAATGTAACGGCGGAAAAGAAATCCAGGTTGATTGGAAGATAATTCACAGCATTAGAGACGAGAAAAGTGTGCTTTTTTCCGTATTGTACAATTATATTACATTTCTTGTCAGAACTATACGAAAACAGCATTTTGTTACCAGAATTGTACTAGAATATTCTGATTTTTATTAAGAATATGGAAGAACAGCATGGTTTTATAAAGATTATATCCAAATCGTACGAGTTTTATAAGGACTGCAACAGAACAAATCGATATTTATCAGTATTGCGTGAGAACAGTACACTACCCTTCCATTAATATCCAGACACCCCTCACTTGTTAGTGAACTAGGTCGTGCGCAAGCACTACGTCACAGACCCAACTACACACACCGACCACTGAATTAGAAACCTTTATACAGATGTAAGTAAGCATCACTTACTGCAAAATACGTAGTCACGTGAGTCACCACGTGATCTAGGTAACTATTAAATAGGCTGGACTGACCAACTAAGAGTCCTGACCAGAATCCTATAGAACATCTCTAGAACGAATTACATTGTCGGGTGCGTGGAATAAGAGATCGCCCGATAAATGAAGTTGATATGGTCACTGCTTTGAAGGACGAATGGCAGAACATGTCACCGGACATTTGCAAAGAAACTGGTGGAGAGTATTCCACGAAGACAAGTGCTCGCCAAAAGGGCCAAACATTTCAGCACACAACATAAAATTGTCTGTAAATAAAAATCATTTCTAGACATGTAGGTGTCCGGTTATTAACGGTAGGCCATTGCATAATTTATATGAAAACTACGTTCCGCAACAACATAATATACTGTATAAATAAAATGGACGTAGATACTCACTTGCTGAACGTCTCTGTCTGATTTGGAGAGCTGGTTCGCCCAAGAGAGGTATTTCCATATCACAGAATCTGTTCCTATGAGAAATTATATACACGGTCGTATCAGAATTAACATGACTATTTGCCTAACAATGGGAATAAGCACCCTTGGTCCGGATGACAGCTGCGAGACGGCGTGGCATGGACGCAATGAGGCCCTGGAAGGTTGCCAGAGGCTCACGTGCTCATTCGGACTGGAGTAGGGCACGGAGGTCCCGGAGATGACGAGGTTGTGGGTCTGCACGTCGAACCTGTGAATTCAAATAGTCCCACAAGTGCTCTATGGAACTGAGGTCGGGCGATTTCGCTTGCCAAGGTAGAACGGAGACATCCCTGTCGTATTCCTGGAACCAGTCACGTACCCCCTTAACGACATGGCAGGGCGCATTGTTCTGTTGGTAGACACCATCACCACCAGGGTAAACGCCTAACATGAAGAGATACATGTCGTCAGGGAAGATGGACAGGCAACCATTGGCGTTCAGGTACCCATTCAGTGATACCAGCGGTCCCATATCATACCAGAAAAACATCCCCCAGACATGTACACTACCACCTCCGGCCTGTACTTGACCGACAAACGTGTCTGGGCGTTTGTTCTCGTGTGGCTGACGCTGTATCCTCCACCACCTGTCACTTCTGTGGAGTACAAACTTCGATTGGTCGGAGAAGGCAACCTTTTCCCACTCTTCCATTGTCCAATGACGGTAGTCCCATGCGAACTGCAAGAGTCGTTGCCGATGGACCTGGGTTAACATGGGCGCATTAACGCAGCGTCGACTCCTGAGACCCATGCGGAACAAGGTGTACTCTACTCTCATCGGGGACACTTTCCTGAGTGCCTTAGCGTTCATTTGCGTGGTCGATTGCTGCACTGGTGCGCATCGATTACCCTTTGCTAGTAGACGGAGGCGACGTCCTCCTCCGGGGTCGATGGCCTTTAGAGCTCCACAGTTATGACGTCCGGAGGCTGTGCGGCAGCTGTCCACTCTTGGTACACTCTTACTACAGCACCTTACGAACAGTCCACGAAGTCTTCTGTCTCTGAGATGCTTCCACCCTTGGTGCGGTAGCCGCTGATCATTCTTTTTTGAACGTCCGTCAAATCACTACCTCTACCCATTGTACTCACGGGACGCACTATGGCTCGTCCGTCCTGGCCTGCCGCTTATATCTCCGTGTGTGTGGTCGACCTTGTCATGTGCATTCTGTGACGCACCTGGGCGGGTAGACTGCGATTCCGGGGGTAGTCATATTATTGTGATACGATCGTATATATATATTTATGTATCATACACTCATTGTCATAAAAATTCTCGCACCAAGAAGAAACCTTGCGATTGACGCGAAACTTGGCGAATAGTTACGGCGAGGGCAGAAATGCAAATGATTAAAGTTTCGTGCGATTCC
The DNA here is from genome assembly GCA_039090855.1 of Macrothele yani. Lineage (NCBI taxonomy): Eukaryota > Metazoa > Arthropoda > Arachnida > Araneae > Macrothelidae > Macrothele > Macrothele yani. The sequence goes on along the minus strand of CM077025.1, from coordinate 152,015,077 downwards.
GCATGCCCTCGCGTCCAAGACCGGCTCTGCAATCGCAATCCTTGGGGCTTATAAGACGCAGCGCAGAAGACTCCACATCCATGCAGAAGTGCGCGGTAAGAGTTAGGTGAGATTCCTGAGCGACAGACCTGCCGAGGAACCGCCATAGATGTGCGTACGAGCAACTGACGGAGTTTGAACGAGGCCGTATCGTCGGGATGAAAGAGGCAGGGTGGCCGGTGTGCCGAATCGGCCGCCATTTGTGCCGGTCGGACAGTACGGTGCGATCGCGTTGGGAGTAACGGACATGGGAATACACCTAGACACGGTGGACTGGATCTGGACATCCAGACATACCACTAGCAGAGAGGATTGCGAGATCGACATGCATATATGCAACGACGTCCTTGTCCAATATCCAAATACATGTGGAGGCTGTACAAGGGACTCCTGTGTCAACCAGAACCATTCCCAGACGCCTGGCAGAGGCAAATCTTCACTCTCGACGGCCCTTACGTTTTCTGCCATTAACACCTGACCATCGTCGACGTCGATTTCAGTGATGTCAGCAGCGAGCAACCTGGAGTGATACGGACTGGCGACGTATAGTGTTCAGAAACGAATCCCGCTTCTGTATGAGAACGGACGATCACCGCGTCAGAGTGTGGAGGACCGCAGGTGAGCGCTGCAATTCCAACCTTACTATACAGCGGCACATGTCACGAACTTCAGGCGTGATGATTTGTAAAGTCATCGCATATGACAGCCAAACTTCCCTAACAGTAATCAGAAGGACGTTGGCAGCCCAGCGCTACGTACAGGAGATACTGCGGACCCATGTGCTTCCTTTCCTGCAGGGGTGGCCCGGAGCCATTTTACGACAAGATAACGCCCGTCCGCACACGGCTCTGGTTTCCTAGGACTGTCTATTTCATGGTTCAACGCTTCCGTGGCCAGCCAGATTGCCTGAGCTCTCGCCCATCGAGCACGTGTGGGACCAGATGGGACGCCAGCTTTCTCTATGCCCCAGTGTTCGTGATTTAGAGCGTCAGTTGCAAGAAGTGTGGGCCAATCTGTCCCAGGAAAACATACGGCGGCTCTAACTCCGTGCCGGACCGCATCACAGCATGTATCCGAGCAGGAGGCGGTCCGACTCGGTACTAACGCTGATCGGAGTGTGTACCGTATGTCTGCGGGAAATCGTTCTGCTGCTGAGATATTGTAATCACTTCTGTCCTTGGTATTACTAAAATCTCATTTCAATCCGACGCCTCCTTCTTGGTGCGCGGATTTTTATGACAATGAGTGTAGAATATATTAGTTCTGTGATACATAAATGAAATGGACGTAGATGCATATACGCTGAATGGCCCTGTCTGATTTAGAGAGCTGATCTTCAGAAGACAGCTCGTCGTATATCGCCGCATCACTTCCCTTGAGAAATAATAAAAATATGTTCTCATTGATTTAGGGATTTGGGCATTTTTTCTTTCAGCGAAATTACAATTAATGACAAGCATAGGGTTAAAATGTTTTAGAATGACTTTAAACAATTTCATAGAAATCTTCACAAAAAATTATTAGTTAACGAAAAGGTTACAGCTTTTTCATCATCGCATTCATGGGATTATGCGATATTTGAGTACTTTCATAAATATTCAATGTTTTGTAGCAGTTTTTGTTTTTAAAAAACGATATTTGCTTACAGTATCACTTTTTTTCAGCTATTTACCTACCTCAACGCCCAGTATCTCCTAATCTTTAATAGGATTCGAAAATTTCCTTTCGCATTGGAAAGCGGTGTCCATGGGGATAATGATTCATGCATATTTTAATTTCTGTGACGCATAGTTTTTCATAGATGTCGTGAAGGCATTTTAATGTTTGATATTATATTTACGCGTTTAAATGGCGGACTAGAAAAGATTTCGCCAATTTCGGCAGATGGAAATATAAATGTAAGTTTCTACGCATTTCTTGATTTGTTTGAAGGATAGATTTTCCGCTAGATGACATGAACTTATAACTCTGCTGGGTGTCGTAATTTTACGTATGCATTCGATACGAAATCTCCATTTTTAAAACTCCAGTTAGAAAATTCTTTTTGCATCTGATAATTGCAATTGAGAGTGAAATTTTTAATCTTATTGTGGCTTGAACTTTGATTTTTAGTTCGACAATGTTTCGGCTTCTAACGGCCAGTTTATAAACATTCTTCGAAAATCAGCTACTGTTTTTCAAAATAAATGCGATGTACACTTAGAGGACAGAAATCGTGGGGTACCTGTTTGCTGGGTAGAGCAACGCTTTTACCACTCTCGCTAGAGGACAAGCCCACTGCTTGGCAGGTGTATAGGTAGGAGGATATCACTACATTTGTAAAAACACAAATTTGTCCGTGACGGGGATCGGACCCGCGCTCCTCACTCCGAAGTAAGTTGCTCTCCCAACTAAGCTACACATATTTAATGTATCGCTGCAGATTTGTAGTCTTGACACCTGCTTTACCTCTGTAGTACGTCATATCATCTCACTCTTATTTTTTTTTATTTATTTATTTTTTTGTAAGCAAAGAACAAACTTTCATTAATTCTAGACAATATGTGGAACGAACATGACATATTTTTCGAAGAACCCAACGGGTAATACATCCATTTTTACGTTCGGGCGCCAGTGCGATAATACAAATTTGTCAGTGATGAGGATCGAAACCGGATCCCCTCACTCCGGAGTAAGTTGCTCTCCCAACTAAGCTACACGGACGAAATGTACCGCTGCAGATTTGTCGTCTTGACACGTGCTTTCTTTACATCTGCAGTACCTCACGCATTAAAGTAAATGATAATTCGATGTCAGTATGGATAAACGTCGTGAGTTAATAGGATTTGAAAGAGCGATGATATTGGATGTCCGACGTATAGGTCATTTTATCGCAGACGTGGTACAGGAAATGAAGTATTTCCGTACGATAACATTTCGGGAATAAGCCATTTCCAGAATAACATCGCATCGTGAACAACGCTGTTAGTGGAGAAAGGTGGTGAAAAATCATGGCTGTCAACGTCTGTCTCGCATAATTGCTACTAACCTGAGAGCGACAGCGCAAAGCACAGCCAGCTTCAACGAAGGAGATGCCAGATACGTCTCCGCCAAGGCCATAAGGAGAACATTAGCCGCAATTGTTTATGGGGGCAGCTGACCCACCAACGTCCCAGTGCTAACGCCACATCACCGGTCTGTAGTCCTCAACTGAGCAAAGGTACACTGGCACTGGACCTGGGATGATTGAAGATGAGTTTCCTGGTCCGATGAATCCCATTTCCTGTTATTTTACACAGACGGGAGGGTGCAGACCTGGAGGAAACCGCAGAAAGCGATGGACTTAGTATATCAACAAGAAACTGTTTAGGCTGGTGGAGGCTCGATTATGATATGAGGCGTGCAATATATAAACAAGGAACTGTTCAGGCTGGCGGAGGCTCGATTATGATATGAGGCGTGAAGTATATCTCGAAGGAACTGTTCAGGCTGGTGGAGTCTCCCCAGGTAATACTGCCTTGCAATTTAACCTACGCCCAACACTGAGCAACCGTCATTTAGGAATAGAAGACCGTGGCTCAGTGTTGGGCCCACGTTAAACTACAAGGCTGTGTTGTCTGGGGATCGATTATGATATGAAGCATGTAGAATATCAACAAGAAACTGTTCAGACTGGTGGGGTCTCGATTATGATATGATGTGTGTAGTATATCAACAAGGAACAGTTCAGGCTGGTGGAGGCTCGACTATAATATGAGGCGTGTAGTATATCAACAGGGAACTGTTCAGCCTGGGGAGGTTTGATTATGATATGATGCATGTTTAACTGGCCCACATTGGGACCTCTGGTACGTCTAGATGCTTTTCTGACTGATCCACACTGCGTGCCCATTCTTGCAGACCATATATTATACGTGCGTTCATGGTTACCTACACCCGCAGGGCAATGGACTCTTCCAGAAGGACAAAGTGCCTACCCACAGAGCCATGGTGACTAGAACATGGTTAGACGGTCATTCAGCAGAAGTTTCCACCCTGGAATGACAACCCTGTTCACAGGACATGAATATTGTGGAAAATCTTTGGGATGCGGTGGAAAGGTCAGTTCGAGCTTTGGATCCTCCAACCATTAATGCGACGGAATTACGGACAGTGGTACACCCAAATCACCTAGTGGACTCAATGCATATTCGTGTGATTGCCTTTAACCGCGCGAAAGGTGGGCTCACCCGTTACTATTTAGGTATCACATGATTTTCGTCTGCTCAGTGTACATAATATCAGAATTTTCAGATACATTGTTTTTCGCTGCGGTTGCATTTAGAACTATGTATATCTACGCTTTTAAAAGTACCATTGGGATTTTGTTTTCTTTTCGATCCCAATCGTGATCTCACTTCTCTGTGCATTTTCTAGTTAGTCTGGTGCGCATGTTTTCCTCTGTAACGCAAAATTAAAATGATATGTCTCTTCCTTAAGTTTGAGATTTTTGTCAAAAAGTGGCTTATTATGCCGGAGAACGAACCTTCGTTCTATCGGTTTTCTTTCCCTCTCTCTCTCTCTCTCTCCCTTTTTCTCCCTCTCTCCTTTGTGTGAGTCATTCATTAAATTTTATTGGCTGAATATATCCACTCAAGTAACAAACGTTATCTGCTTGTTAATGGCTGGTTTTGAATAACACTGCTGCCAGCTGGCGGAAATGCTTTCGCATTTGTTCATACCCTGTTTTCGGCGAACAGGAGCGACAGTGACTGCTGAAGAGCTGTTATTACGTAGTAAAGTAAGTCAGTGAATCATTGGAAGCTTCTCTACACAACAGGCGCGAAATGGGTGACTCTTTTGAGTCTCGGAATGAGGCCGACAAATTTTTAGCCGAAAATGTTTTCGCATGAATGAAAAAAGGAACGCAAAGCTTCCGTAAATAGAGTGGCTTGCGTGTGTGTGAACACAAAAAGAACTAAAGCAACTGAAAGAAAGCAAAAGAAAAATTAATATGTCGATGAAGCGTACATGTTGAAATCTGGTTAGCCGCCCCAGCGGTGCAGTTATCTGAGCTCTGACTTACGAGCATTCGTCCAAGAAGGGTCCTAGTTCGAATCCCGGTGAGGCATGAATGTTGTGTTTGTCTTACGGCACTGGCTCTCTCCCTCCATCTTCCAAGGAAGGTGAGAGAGAGAGCCAGGGCTATAAGCAGTCGCCCGACCCTAAATTAGGGACGAGTGACTGCTTACATCACATTAAGTTACTCACGGTGGTCATTAAACCTTCAATCAAAAAAAAAGAAACCTGGTTATGGAAAGAGTGTCGTAATACATTCTAGACGCTTAAATTACATTAATCTGCTTAGCTAACAGACCTTACTTTGCTGGCCTTAGTGCTGATTACGACATTTTAATGGCATTACCATGAAAGGAGACTTTATTTTGATTTTACGAAGCTCTGAAAACACCAATTTCCCCCAATGGTAGGTACTAGTGTGATTTTACCAGGCTCTTAAAAATATAATGTTAAAAAAATTAAAGGTTAAATTCGTTACAGCATCACAAAACCCCATTAATATTCATAAATGGTGCATATGGCTCTCAAATGTGTTGGCGAGGATGTCTACATGTTGGAACGGACGCCAATCCATTGGCGCGGTTTCTAATACTGTTAATATGTTTGTTTATCACTGTGATGATGTGAAAACCGTTAGGAAAAAAAGAATTGAAAAAAATGCCAGCGTCGCACAGAAATATAGGAACTGCTGAATGTTAAAAAAGTAAACGGGGGGGAATCAGAAGTGGGCAATGGAACGCCATTTTTGAAGTGAAAAGCGAGGAAGGGAGAATGACATCCATCTTGGTGACCAGTTCACAAGGTCACAACGAGCCCTTGAATTCTCAGAACTTGGAGCATGGAATTCTTCGAAGAGCAGCCATCCAGCGGATGTAAACCGTGGGAAGCAGGACGCGGAGAGTGAAGGATGCCCAGCTAGAGGGGGGGGTCGAATGCATTGTTGTGATTGGCTAAGCGCTCGTTGGGGCTCAGAAAAGTTTGGGGAGAACTCAGGAAGTTATTTTTTTGTCGCTCTCTTCTCGTCTAGTTTCACCAGAGCAGGACGTCAGGTCATCGCGTGGGATGATTTTGCCGTAAGAAAAGCGCTCGGCTGCAGTCGAGTTAGCTAGGAATAGATTTCAACTAACTGCGGTTAGTAACTATCCATATTTGTTCCAAGGGATCAGGCCGAAGTCTAGATCCATTATATCTGAGATCTGGTAATCTCATATCTTGTTTCAAAAGTGCTACTGTGTAACTTATGAATGTATCAATCAAGCACCCAAGAAGATCTGAACGGTGCTAACAAGGAAGTACCATAATTCTGTTGTGCTCAGCTCAAGTTCCATTGTCACCTAAAATTCTTCTGTATGCAAGGTGTCAAACAAACCTTAATCCTATCCTAAGTGGTGGATAATAAATTTGTTTGTTATTTGTTAACTATCTTCGGCTCATTTCTACACCAGCTTGAAAATCTTCAAACACGCCTCTGTCTCAAATAAAGTGATCTCCATAAGGCGTCTAGACCTTACCCCAATCTAGACTGGTGGCAGCAAGAAAAAACAAGTAAGTGCATTTGATGGTAAGAAATAGAAAAATACAACAAAAACGAATAAGACTAAATAAAGAATGACAGGTGTTCGATTATGACAATCACTAGATGGTGATTGCATGGATGTTGGAAGATAGCATGAAGATTGCAGATTTTTGTCACATGGCATCAAGGAAGAAAACAAATGATTTAAATCGCACGATAAAGCCTTTTTTCTGATTAGGGGGAAATATTAATATTTCACATTATTTGTTGCTGGAAGTGTAGTATACAGGATGATTTTGTTTATTTCCAGCGCAAAGTTCCCGCTCTCTTTCACTCCTACTTACATCCCGGAGAAAATGTGTTCTTCTCCCACCAAACTCCTATCTTCAACATTCTATCCTTTTCCTCTGCACTTTGGTATGAATGGGTCCATTATGTGATCTTCGACGCGAGGCGTTAGTTACTTTGCTTACTTTGCGTGGGATAAGGGACAGTTTTCACACAGTTGAAGGAAGTTTCGTTTTCACACGGACATCTGCCGTTAAATTAGTCGGTAATCGTCAACAAATATTCCAGTTTCCGATGTTGGAAGCAGCCTCTCCATAGAATATGTAGGACGAAAACTTGTCCCTTTTTTCTGTTGGGTTAGGAGTAGGAGAGTATATTTCCTCTAATGCTGCGTCGAGGGTGTGCGAAAGGAATCTGTTTCCTCGCTAAGAAAGTTCGTTTAAATGCTTTGCTGAAGACGAAATGCATTTTTTTTAATTGTGTAATTTAAGTCACTATTTCATGATATTAAGTAATATTGAAACATATCCGTTAAACTAAAGCGTGAAGCAAAAAATCTGGTTTGACAAAGTGTGATGAAATGTAAAAACAATAGGGTGGCTAGGGAAGAACTACCTTATTTGAAATATAGGTAAACTTTCTGAAAGTATAGAAAGAACAAGAAAAAAATAAAATTTCAATTTCAGAGAAGAATAGGAGTAGAGAAATGGTCTGGGAACCTAATGACTTAAGTAAAAGATGCAATGAATACTTCTCTGAGTTACTAGAACCCGAAGTGAAATCTGAATCTATCGAGAGAGAGAGAGAGAGAGAGAGAGAGAGAGAGAGAGAGAGAGAGCAAACATAGCAGAGAACTCAAGGGAAGAACTGGAACTATCAAATCAGCCACATAATTTTTAATTTTTGCCGGCTCTAGTAATCAAATTAAAGACAGGTCTTCGATTCATTAAGAAATTTTCATCGTGTTCACATATGCGTTCATTTAGGCTGTCATAGTTTTAATTAAACCATTTTAATATTGATATCTGTCTTTTTATAAGCTTTTGTCTTCTGAAAAATAAACTTTCAGAACACAAAAGTGATGTACAATGCTTTTACAAGAAATGAAGATTTATCGATTGATGGAGAAAAGCTGGAGATAACATATACCTACATTTATCTTGGACAGCAGATGTCAAGTGAGGGTCACATCATGAAAAAATTAATCGGCGTATAAAACTTGCCTGGAGAACGTTTGGAAGAAACAGTACAATTTCTAAGAGCAGTATGTCATTATGTCTCAAAAGAAAAGTGTTTGATCAATGCATCCTTCCAGTGCTTACGTATGGTGCAGAGACGTGGACCTTAACTAAAGGAGACATTCAAAAACTGCAGACAACTCAAAGAACATGGAAAGATGCATGCTTGGTGTAACCAGGAGAGATAAGAAGAGGAACTCATGGATCAGACAAATGACAAGAGTGGAAGACATCATGATCAGAGTTAAATCCCTGAAATGGCAATGGGCTGGACATATTGCCAGAAGGACAGACCATCGATCGACAGCTGAAATTTTAGACTGGATTCCGTGGGACAGGAAAAGACCCTGAAGAAGACCACATGGGAGATGGGTGGATGAAATTCGAATGTATGCGGGAGTAACATGGATTAGATTGGCACAAGAGAGACCGTTGTGGAAGAAACTCTGGTAGACCTTCGTCCAACAGTGGATTGATAATTGTTGACAATGATGATGATGATAGGTTATAATATCTGTCAATCCTATTTTTAAGCTTTGACTTTCGTTTTCCAGAGCCAACTTTTATGAGAAATGTTATTAGACGTACCGTATGGTACACTTGTTAATTTCATTTTAGCGACTGCTTATAGCCCACTGAGTTGCTCACCGTGGTCGTTAAACACCCATAAAAAAATATTTTATTTAAATAATTATCGGGGAACCAGCCTTGATCGGAGCTCTCAGTAAAACTGACCCGGATGACTACACCGGAAGTTAAGTGGATATACATCCCTTGCTTAGGCCAACAGGGTTGTAAAGCATAAAACCTATTTAAAATGGCGGAGCCTCTGAAATAGGTGACATAACATCTGAGATTTTGAAATATGATGGCGACTCTGTCATCGATTGCTTAGCTGAGATTTGTCAATTTATGTTGGGAGTTACGAGTTGTCCCTCAGGATTGGAGAATGCTTCATTGTTCCTCTGCACAATGAAAAAGGTGATCAGACTGAATGTAAGAACTGTGTCGTGGTATCAGCTTGTTGACGTTTAGAGGGGTTATAGCATTTGTGCATGCCAAATATTGATGTTACGCACGTTGGTTGAAAACATTTCGTCTGTTGGTAAAAAAAATCGTGTTTGCTGCATTTTTAGGTTTGGAGAAGGCTTATCATAGAGTAAACAGATTTCTTTTATGGGAAATCTTGAATAATTATGGTTCAAATGCCAAGACATGACGAGACGTTGTATTTATCTTTCCCTCGCTTCTTCTCTTCCTTTCCTGTAATTCTAGGAAAGTAAACAGAACTAAAATAGAATAGACTGCTTATAACCTTATACCTTCTCCGACGGTAGCGAAACCACGAAAAACAACTTCAGAAAAAAATTGCCAAGGGAAATTTTGTAATGTTCATTTGATTTCTTTTTCCTTCTCTTTGGAGGTTTTATGATCACAGTAAGCGTGTAAGAGCTATAAGAAGTACAACTTCCTCTTCAGTACTCCAGTCCGTGTGGTAGAGATGGTCTCGCACTCTGACCACCTCTACCGCCGGATTTGTGTTTCTCTATATTGGCGCCTGAACGTGTTCCCATCATCCCGTGAATAGGAAGTCTTGGCAAACCCCTGATCCCGAGATACATACTACATGTAGTATTAACGTTCTCTTGGAGTTCCGGATAAACAATTGTGCTGCACAAGTATTATTCGATCAAGGTTTGACAACAAACTACAACTATCTGACACTTCGTTCTGTTGAGCCTCAACTTTAATCCCATGGAAGGCATGGAGATCGTATTCGTATTTACGACGCAACAGCTGATAAAAAGAGCGGTTCCCCTTGATCTTGGATGCTCGTGAACGCTGTTAAGCACTCAAAAAGTGAGACATCAAGCCAACAGTTGACATAAATGTAAACAGCAAACACGCTGAGCATGTAAAACGTTTATAAAGAAAATGATAAGATCAGAATTTTTTGAAAGGGAAAGGGTTTATTAAACTGTCCGGCCAGTGAATGGTGTGAAGTTAAGATAGGGTACCTGCACAATTCTATAGTCCTTTTTTCGAGGAAGAGAAGCATGTCATGCCTACATGTCTTACTCAGTATTCGAAACCAGTTCCAAAAGTGCGGAATATTTGAAGCCAGTACACAGCATTATCAAAAGCATTCGGACACTACCAAATATTGGCACAAGTGCAAAGGACGGTTGAACAAGAAGGTGCGCTGTAAGTATGAAGGTACGCATATAAATCTGGGATGTTCTGTCGTGTTATCATTAACGTTGAGGTGCATATGCCCTATGGACGTGAACTTTCCGATTTCCAGCGTCGGTTGGTCATAAGATGTCATTTGAGTAAAGTTTCCATACGGTGCACAGCAGCTAAACTAGACATAACAAAATCGACTGTAAGTGATGTCGTGAAGAGATGGAAGCAGGACGGTACTGCAACTACAGCAAGAAAGAAAAAACGTTCAGGAAGGCCGCACAAACTGACGGAACGTGACAGAAGAGCCATTTTAAGAAATATTAAGAAATCCCGTTCTTCCTCTGCCGTTTCCATCGGTGCTGAAGCAGGGAATGCTTGTAATGGCTCGGTTTGTACTATAACTACCTGCAGAGAGTTGCACAGTGTGGGTTATGGTAGAGCAGCGGCACACGAGCTAAACATCACTTCCGTGAATACGAAACGCCGTTTGGGGTGATGTGTCTCCCGTCGATCCTGTACTGTGGGCGACTGGAAAGCTGTTCTTTGGAGCGAAGAGTCCCGCTTTTCACTCTTCCAATCTGATGGGCGTGTTTGGCTTTGGCGAAACACAGTCCTACGATTTTCGTAGGGCTGTGTTCTTCGAATTGTTCAGTTCGGCAGAGTCTCCATCATGATATATAATTGTTTTTCGCGGATGGGACTAGACCCGTTGGTTATTATACCACAAACCATGAATTCTGAAGTGTACCTCGATCTTCTAAATAATTCAACAACGTGGCAGTATTTTGGAAATGACAGTTGTCTCTTCCAAAACGATCGAGCTCCCTGCCACACTGCAACGCATGTGCAGGAATGGTTTCTTGAAAATGAGGCGGAATTGTTAGACTGGTCTACTCAGAGTCCTGATCTTAATCCCTATAGAACACCTCTGGTATGTACTAGAGCGACGGATGCGAAATCGACCACAACGACCGTCTTTGCTCTCCACTCTGGGAGAAGCTTTGCGGGACAAAGGGCGAGCCATGGCTATCGAGACCTACCGGAAATTGGTTGATTGTATACCTCGTCATGTTTCCGCTGTCTACAAGCAAAAGGTGGATCAACTAATTACTAATTGAGATAATAAAGCCATTTGTCCCAAAACACTGTGGGGTCCGAATACTTTTAATAATACAGTGTATGTCTCACCAGCAACTAGACTGACCCTCATTAACCATCCAACTGGACCTCTTTGTGCATCGTTTATAGGTAGCATATCAAATACGGATTATTTCAAAAGTTACATGAGGTACTATGACACGCTCTTCCAAATATCAACTTGTGAAAGAAGTTGGTGAACCGAAGATCATGCCCATATTCAGAATAGTAGGAGGTGAAGTGCATCATACATTAAGTAATGTACACTCTTTTGGGGGGAAGGAGCGATTAATGATTACCGTGAGCAACTAGATGGGCTATAAGTAGTCTCCCGTCCCTACTTGAGGGTCACTTATTCAAGGGAAGAGAAGGGAAAGAGGCTGCCTTGTAAAAAGAACATGACATCCATGATTCACCTGGATTCAAACCCGAACACGTCTCGGGCGAATGGTCGGAAGCTAACAATTAGACCACTGCGCCACCTGCGCAGCCATCTACACTGAGGAGAACCAAAATATTTCGAATTGTATTTCAACGTTGGGAGTTCGTTTGGCTTCATGTTTAGAAACATTACTTGCCTAACAGATAATTTCGCCATAATAATTAAGGGGTACTTCGTGAATCAGGGTGAAATCAATATAATTAAGAGGTATCTAGCGAACTAGGGCGCAATCATAATAATTAAAAGTTACTGAGCGAATTAGGGTGTTTCAATAAATAAGGTGTACCGATCGAAATAAATTTGGTAAACCTAAAGTGTAAAATAACATGAAAGGGGAAATGATCCGGTAGCAATTATATGAAGTTACACAACTAATTTCATTGCTTCTGTAAAATTAATACTCAGCTTATATAAAAATGCTACTGTTTTATACACGGTCGAGTCACATTATTGTGACCACCAGCTAATATCCAGAGTAGCCGCCATGTGCAGCGCGGACAGCTGCTAGACGGGCTGGGAGTGACTCAATAAGATGCTTGAAGGTGTTCACAGGTATGTGGAGCCATGCTGATTGCAGTGCATCTGACAGCTGCTGGAGGATGCGTGGTGGAGGATCCATAGAGCGAATAATACGATCGAAGTGGTCCCACAGATGCTCAATTGGCTTTACGTCTACGGAAATAAGGGGCCAGGGAAGTACTTTGAAGTCTTCATCGTGCTCCAACCACTCTCGGACATTTCTAGCTGTGTGACACGTCGCATTGTCGTGCTGGAAGATCCCATCCGCACCGGGAAGACAATCTGCATGTATGGGTGAACGTGGTTTGCAAGGATGGATTTATCACGAAATCGGTCTATAGTGCCTTCCACAGGTATGAGTGGACCCAAGAACTGCCACGAAAACATTCCCCAGACCATAACGCTATTCCCACCAGCTTGTGTTCTTCCAGCAATGGTTGAAGAGTGTTTGTTCTCCGATGTTTCTCGCCTTATGCGCCAAAGTCCATCCATTCGATGAAGTAGTAAACGTGACTCATCGGAGGAGGCAATCCTTTTCCAATCAGTGGAGGTCCGATACTGCCGTGCAAATGTAAGCCTTTTTTGCCGATGCACCTTCGTTAACATAGGTGCAGTGACCATCCGTGTGCATGGAGCCCTATATGCAGCAGGGTTCGCTGAACTGTCGTTTTAGGCACACTTCCAGTAGCTTCTTGGTCCATTCGGCCAGTGATTTGCCCCACTCTAGCGTGTCGGTCGGCCCTCACGCACCTTCGAATACGACATTCACCTCTCACATCAATGACACGTGGTGCTCAGCAGTTTCCACATCGCTTATTCGCAATGGTGCCATTTCTCCAATCACGATACACGCTTTAACCACAGCAACACGCAAACAATTCTCAAAATGCGCTGTTTCAGAAATACTGCCACCCTTGGCCCGAAAGCTGATTATCATCAGTTTTTGAAAATCTGATAAATCGCTCCTTTTATCCATGACAGCAATGAATGATATGTTTTCAAAATGCCTACAGTACACCTTATATAACCAGTTCACGAAACGTGCCTTCTTTCACTAGCTACTTGCTGTTGGCGTCAAAAGTAGGAGGTGGTTACAATAATGTGACTCGACTGTGTAGTATATTACTGCTTATATGCTAACCATTACTTCGTTGTTCTCCAACAATATACTTTAATTGCTTTTAATAAGGTAAGTGTTAAGCAATTTAACCGATTTGCAAGAATTTCAGGAATGTTGTGGACAAAAAGAAATTGAAACCCAGTATTGTGGATTAGTTGAATTTCATTGAACTGATGTATGCATAGTGACGCAGACAATCATGGGTCTTATTGATTGGGGCAAAGTTGTTTTAACCTTCTGCGATTTTAAAGTGTTAAAAGGATAGGTTGGAGTAAATTCTCTGTTGACTGAAATGAAGAATCTTTTCAATGAGTCTGCTTCCTAAATGAAAATAAATTACCTCTCCTGGCCATCTGATCTTCACTAACAGCCAAATATCTCTCTCTCTCTCTCTCTCTCTCTCTCTCTCTATATATATATATATATATATATATATATATTTCTATGCATCCTATTCTTTCTTCCTTTTATTCTAGCTTTCTTTATATATCTCTCGCTATATACTTCTACTTATTTCTTCCTCTCTCACCCTTTCTTTCTTTTCTCCTCTGTCCATTTCATTATTTCTCTCTTTCACTTTATTTATCATTCTCGACCTCAGTGATGGACCTGGTTTAGTGAGCTAAGTCTGAGTAGATTATTCACTGGCACGTTTAATATGAAATTTGCTTTTTCTCCAATCCTTTTTTAATCGAATTCTATAATTCATAAACATTTAAATAAATACGAAATTTTAGTTGTGAATGCAAATGTCACACGATAACTAATGCAGTCTTCCTAACTTTAACTTTCAGTAAGAAATTCTTATAAATACCTTGTGGATGTAGTTCAGCTTCATTGTACAATGCATTTATCAAACAGTTGTTTGTAATACGCTTTTATTAATTATTAAGATTATTAATAATGTGCATGTTTTGTACACGCTTTAAAAAGTTGGAATATATACTTTAGTATACAAAAACTATGAATTTCATAACAGTAACTTCCTTTACAATTTTAAGATTTATCAGAAATAGTTTATAAACATTTTCTTTAGAAATCCCATCACTTTACGTTACCAGCAAAGAGTTCTAGAAAGTTGATGTCGGTTGCTTATTTTAAACATTTATAAAAGCAGGCAGCCTTTAGAAATCATTTTTATACTACTGGTAGTTTTAAGCCCTTGTCAATTTTAATTTTTAATTCTGCTGTACCAAAAAACTCAGGCGAAGTCAGAAAACTTAATTCTTTGTGTGGATCATTTTTCTCTGTTCCCTCAATTTTTTTTTTTTTTCTGTTTTTGAGGAAGGAAAGATTTTTTGGGTGTATGTCTGAAAGCGCAGTGGAAGCTTCTTGGCAGACCACCCATCAATGTTTTCATCCGATTCTCTTTTTCTTTACTGTATGGGGAAAAGTTGTCTCACTGATGGTATTTTTAATGTCATTAATCTTCGTTCAGACGCTATCGATGTGGAAGAGCAGTTCATCCTAGGGTCATCTTTACTGCGGATGACTGGATGTCATCTTGAACTCTAATAACATTGGTTTTGATAAAGAAAATTTCGAGTCCATTCATGCATCACTGAATAATGTTTGGAAGAGAATAGATGTTCCTGAGGGATGTGGGTTCATGAGTTCTGGTTTTCTAGTTTGTTTTCACAGCAAGACCGCATTTAAAGCTCGCTGTGACGCAAGACGAATGATACAAATTCTTTCGCTCAACAGCCTGTAAGAAATGAATACTGTGTTTCTAAGCATGAATGGAATCAGAAGTTTCTTTTTTTTTATTAGTCTTGCAAATGCCACACAGTGTAACGTTTGTTGTAAAACTTTGCTACGTTCCGAGAAATACTTGTCTTGTTAAGTAATCTATCGCTCAACATTACAGAATCACTATCATTACAGAAATCCAAAGTTGGTTTAAGAACCCAGCTATACGTCAATACTCTCCAAGGAGTGAGTTTCACTTTTGTGAGAAATTAGAATATATTTAAGATGCTTATATCGATGAACTCATGAGCTCTCTGGAGCTCATCGATATAAGCATCACACATATAATATCAAATATAATATATATATATTACTGACACATTGTAACGTATACTCTATATTCACTTTCCTTTTGATTTTACTATCTCTGGTTATTTTATTTTCCTATGTAAATTATCTTCCTACTGAACGGAATATTATTTCACCCGCTGAATGAGATCTGGCAATGAGTGTAAGTCATGACGTGGTGGTAGCTCGTATATAGGCGCGTTCATCGAGAAGTGGGTGTTGTGTTGTTGTTGCGTTGTAGTTGTGTTGGAGTTGAGGGTGGTTGGTGTTGTGTTGCGTTGCGTTGCAGTGTGTTGTTATGTAGTAGTGATATATGAGTGCCTTAGTTGACCAGGAGTCATCATAATAAACAAGTTGTTCTGTAAGTTCAGTCTTTTTCAATTCTTAGTTTTGTCAGACATCTGTCTGGCTGTTAGGTTTATGACTTTGATTACTTAATATAAATAACCAGCGTTGAGACTTTGTTTAAGTTCATAATTAACGAGTAACAACACCCTTTTGGGAATTCATTATTTTGAAGCGTAGAGCATTATTCATTCATAATAATTAGCTTAGCAAAAAGATAAACAAAGCTAATTCATTATAACATATAGTACCACATATAATAAATATTACTCAAACGTATAATATCGAAACTTTTTTCAATTACAGTTGAACTGGCATATGACGAACATATAGATGAGGATTATATCAATATAATCGATATATATCATAGGAAGTCAATTTTTCGTGCTGAAGGATATTAAGAACACAGTTTGCCGTCTTTACACGATTTTAAAAAATCACGGTTAAAATGATATATACATTAGAACATGAGCACTTTCAAGTCCACTGTGGACCCGTCATCAGATGGTGTGCTTGCATTATGCCCTGGGAGGGTACATATTATGTAGTATGCACACCGACGAAACAATATGTTTTGGCATGCGCATGCTCACTATACACAATCATATCGTTTCATTAGAGCAGCCGGTATTGTCTCTTTCGCTGTAATAGTTACAAAGTAGTTTCCATGGCAACGGTATAATGATAGGGGTATCGTCGTTACAGCATTCTGCCCTATGTTTATGTATCAATAGGCTTTCTAACAGGAGGATAGATGAACAGGTAGTCGGCGTATGTAACATAGTAACATCGTCCCAGATAGGTTGGTGTTGACCCTTCAGGCATAGTCTTCAAAGGGCAGTGGAGGTGGAGCATGTTTTAACATTATATCTATGTTCAGAGACACGTAAATTAATATTGCGACGGGTCGAACCTATGTATATCTGGTCCGTTACATCAGCACTCCTAGCTTTTAGTGCGAGTAGTATATAGGGGGTACTATGGCACACACCAAAATCACATAAAAACCTCAAAATCAGGCATTTTTTGATTTTTCAGACCTCAATAATCACGAACATTTTAAGGCTTTTTATGATCAAAAACACCATATTTTCATTAAAAATCATTGATTTTTGGGCATAAAATAGTCAAAAACATCAGATTTTTGAAAATTGAAGTTTTTACTCTGTTTTTTCATAAAAACAGACATCATAAAAACACACATTTTTGATGATATTTGACGACTTTTTTGAACAATTGCAATCATTTTTGAGCTTTGAATAGCTTTGAAAGTGATGAAATGATGGATTTAGTGATCAATAGAAAAGTTGTAAAACAAACTACTTTGCTTTTTAAAAAATGCATTAAAAAAGGGGCACCCAAAATGGATACCCCTTATAGAAGATTAAAAATTTAGGAAGATAAAAAGTGTAGGAAGATTAAAGTTCTAATTCAAATGGAATTAAAAGTATGTTATTTTTTTCCAATTTCTAAGTAAGGTTTAAAAATGTTTAATTCTAAATAAGACATGACTTGTATGCTTAATTCATCATTCTTTTTTCCTGATGCAAAGAGTATTAAAGGTTTATCTGTGTAGGCATCACTATTAAATAATATATTCTCCCCAAGTGTAATTAAAACTTCTGATTTCCCATTAGTATAATTAGGACGTAAATAAAATGTAATTTTCATATCCATATTTTCACTCAGTTTCATATTTCTGTCAAGGAGATTGCTACTAAATTTCATAAAAACGACTGTTTCCCAGTAACGCATAGCACCAAGAGTATTATATGCTTTTTTATCTTCTTGAATTGTTGCATAACATTTTTGATTATCCACGTAATTTTTATTAACTGCGTCATACATATCCTGAGGAGATGGAATATTCACTAGTCTTTTATTTTGAACATCAAACTTTTCATCTTTTAAAATTAAAACATTGTTTTCTAAATACCTCTTATTCACTGCATTCTTATCTGCTGTAGGATCAGCAACATTTCCTATTCTTTTACCTTTTGCATTAATTACATTCCCATCTTGAATATGTAAATATTTTTGATCCAAATTACTTAATTCACCTTTAAGTACAGCATCTAAATCTCTTATTCTTACAGCAGTTTCTTGAACAAAATCTGAAAAACTACCATTAATATTTTTTTCTATTTCACTTTTAACTTCCAGATTATTCTCTCTCATTTGTTTTAAAACATATTCTCTTGTAGTAACATCATGTTCATCTATAGGTTCTTTACAATTTTTTAAATTTTTTCTTCCATATCATAATTACCATCATCTGTTAATTTAAATCCATTTCCAGGAGGTCCAGATGGTCCAATTCCAAATTCTTCATAAGACGAACCAAAAGGGTACCAATTCATTTATTTAATCTAAAGTTTTCAAAGTTTTAAATTCCTTATTAGCCATATTAAGTGATCCTCTTTTTGTTTCATTCACGATGAAATAAAATCTATATGGTTTACCTGGATTTGATCCTAATCTCCAGTTAAATTCTAGTCTTAAATTCGAAATATTAGTATACTCTGGATGATTAGATAAATTAAAATAAAAGATTGGATACAATCTCGCATAATTTACATAACTTATAAGACATCCACTTTCAGTATTATGAGTATTTAATCCAGCTGCTAATAATTCAGAATAACATCTATTATAATCTAACTGCCCATCTTTAAAATTCGTTTTATAAATTTCTTCTGGAACTTTTATTATTACATAATATCCAGCATTCAAGGAGATCTAAATTATCAAAAACCATATTGTTCTGATTTTGATTGCTTTCTTTTCTACATACTGTGGAATGACAAGAACACTTAACACCTCATCAGATGTAGTTCTTATATGACATGCACCACTTGATGTTGTTTGCTGATTACTTTTCTCAATTGAAGCAGAACACCAAGTAATTTCAATAGGTGTAGAATTCAAAGCTATACTTTTAAATTCAGCCTCAATGGATGGGTACAACTCTACATAAGGTAACCATAATTGAAAATCAGATATAATAACTTTATAATTGGGATTTGCAACATCTGTGTATAACATATCATTATGACTATTTCTTTGAAATTCAAATGTAACTTTTATATCAGAAATTAATCTTCTAAAATCGTTGAGAATCCAAAAAGTTGTCTTAAAGGAATCCAAAATTTTATTACATTACTGTTTTTTGTTAAAAGCCATCTCTGTCTAAATCCTTTATTATAAGAGGCATTTTCTTTTAATTTGATATCTGATCCTTTCTTTACATCTTTATTAGGATCATCTATTACTATTTTATCTTTATCAGCTGATTCTGATGTATCAACATAATACATCATATTTGTAGCCTCTGAAGTGGAATAATCTTTTGTGAAATTTATAAGTCCATTAATTTGATGAATTAATGAAGCACATTCAATATTAGAATCAGTTTGTTCTTTTCCTATAGTTAATGAAGCGGATCTAAACAGATTCCCACCATTTACAAATGTAACATTATCAGTTCCTATAGTATCATTATTATTTTTTACTATTTTACTTTCTAAGCATATATAACCGTTACTATATAATATAGGTGAATTTGTATCTTTAATAGTAAACTTATATTGATCAGATTCTTTTACATTAGTACTATCTTCATTATGTTTTATATATTCATACTTAGCAATTTTATTACTATAATAATCTGGAATAGCTTTTAAGTCCCAAAGTTTTTCCATTTATTAGGATAAAAAACTCATTTATACCGTTTCAAACCAGATCCATCCTGAATTTTCGTTTTAGCTAATATATCATTAACAGTTACAGGAGGTTTAGATAATATATTTTCAAGTTTATTTTGAATAACTTTTTTAGCTTTATCTTCAATTGCTGTTTTACCTAAAACTTCTAATATTTTTTTTCCAATTCCTTCAGTGAAGATATTACCACCATATCGTTTTGCATATAATCTATGTTTGTTATAATTCATTTATTAGTTTAAAATTAATCTATATAAAACTCTCATATTATTCAAGTCTATCAGTTCATTATCTTGATTCGTGATATACATTCGAATTCTATGAATATAATTTCGTCTATTAATGGGTAAAAATAAAGGATTTATTTCATCAATTTTTATTAAACTACCAGGAGGATTAGATGGCGTAAAGGAATACAAAATATCTGAATTAATATTATTATATAGAGCTCCTGTAATTACATCACAATGAATGTGTATGTCATCAACTCCTCTAGAAATGTTTGCCATATATTTTCCTTCCTGATGATTATCTTCATATATTTCTGATTCAAATCCTAAAATTTCATGTAATTTACTCTCTCTAAGATCAATTTTATATTCATCTTTTAATTCAATTATAAAGCGCTGTGTAGCGAAATTAGCTTTAAATTTAATTGGTGGTTCATCTCCAAATCGTTTTATTAAAAAGTTATTTAATTCCCTTAATGTGTAATTTCCATTATCTAAAGTTATTTCATGCCATAAACTACCATCAAAATACTTAAATGTATTATTTTCTTCATCAATATTGTTCCATGAAACCCACATAGACATAGATTTTAAAGCTATTTTTGAATTTTCATTAACAGGAATAGGTGGGACATATTCAATTGTAAAATCTTCTGATTTCTCAAAATTTTTTGAATCTAAAATTAACATTTATTAAGCACAAAATCTTCATTATAACCACTTGGTTCTTGGGTAAAAGAATATAAAACTTCAACAGGTGATTTACCTTTATTCCTTTGAGTTATGTATTTCATACAATAAAAACCACATTTAACAGATGTTGGTTCTTGTAAAAAACTCGAATTATATCTAATTCCTTTATTAGATGTTTCAAGATATTTTACAATATTTTTAGGTATGAAAATGTTATTCAATTTAATGTCTTTATATTTATATTCTCCAAATGGATCAAAATATTCCACAAAATTATATTTAGGATCATTATAATAACAGACCCAATGAGTCCCAGGTCCTGTAGATATATCTAAATTAATAATTCCACTTTCAAATTTCTTAATCGTTTTAGGTAATAAATCTGATGTAAATACACCTCTGAATCCTTTTACATCTTTCATATTTTGTTCTATCGTTTTATTGGATATACCTCGTAATTCTGAAGAACTCCCTTTCCAGAATGTTTTTTTTTAAGGTGTGAACCTTTCGGTTTACAACCTGATCCAGTTACTTTACTTAAAGCTTTATTCACACCAAAACTAGCAGCACCAGATAAAGCACCAGTACCAAGAGCAGCTAAGATAGGGATCAAAAAGGGTAAAATACCTCCGTTTTTCTTTAATTGTGTCTTACTTATAGTTATTCGTTTACCATTTTTAATTTGAGTAATTTGAGTTTTTGTTAAATACATATTATGATTAGCACTTTTAGTTTTATCAATTTGCAATGTAATTTCTTCACCTTTCTTAACTGCTGATTTTAATTTGTTTTTCTGACCTTCACTCAAATAAATTCTTGATACAATATAATTACTCATTTATTAAGATAGAAACTTTGAATAATATTGTTTTACTTGCTCATTAGTCATTTTACCCTCTTTCAATAATAAATCTAGTATTTGAACTACTTGGTTATATACTTTCTTATTTTTAGTTCCCTTACATATTTTATCTGTTAATTTATCTAAAATATTAAGACCCTCACCCATATAGTAATTCCCCATTTTGAGAGCTTCTAATGCTCTAATATATTTTCGCACCTCAGCCATTTTATAATCGAAACGATCAATTTTTTTCTGTAATTTTTTCTTTTTTTCTTCATCTTTAGCATTATTAAGTGCTTTTACTTGAGGACCTTTTAGACGTCCGATTTCACTGATTTTTTCATTTGCTTGTTTTATTTTTTCATCAATCTCTTCATCAGACTTATTAACTAATTCTGAAGGTAAATCAAATCCTAACTTTTTTTTAATAACTGATACATTCAAGTTTTTGTTTAAGTTAATTTTATGAATTCTGCTTCTCTCTCATACATTTCTTTAGCATCTGAAATAGGTTCTTCAACATCTTCTAAGGCAGGAATTCTTGAAGATTCTGCAATTGGTTGAAATGAAAGTTCTTCAATTGCATCTTGAATAGCTTTTAAATTTTCTTTTCTAGATACATCTTGATATTCTAATTTTTCAACTATAGGTTTATGAAATTTTGTGATTGCCTCTTCATATCCTAAATCTTCTAATTGCTTTTCCTTATTTCGTTTTCTTAGTTCAGCATTTACTTTTGCTAATTTTAATAAATCTTGTATCACTTTACTCATTTATTTAACTGAAAATTTGCTTCCAAGCAAATTATTTTACTTCCAAGCAAATTATTTTACTTCCAAGCAAATTATTTTACTTCCAAGCAAATTATTTTACTTCCAAGCAAATTATTTTACTTCCAAGCAAATTATTTTACTTCCAAGCAAATTATTTTACTACCAAGCAATTTTTTTTACTTATATAAATGGAAGAACAAATTGAAGAATATTTATCTTTTGCTGAAATGGCATTATATCTAGCTGAATGTTATTTATCTCAAGGAATACCAGCTGAAGACTTATTATTTGAAGCTGAAATGTTTATTGAAGATGCTGAATTTCTATTAAATAAATATGATTAAGCCTTGCAGCATTAAACTAAAAGATTATTCAGAACCAGAAGAATTTATAGATCCAAATCAAAATCCAATATTACCTATTCATCCTTTTAAACTTTTAATAACAGGATCTTCAGGATGTGGAAAAACAAATTTACTATTAAATTTAATATATGATCATTTAAATTTTGATGCATTATTCATATGTGCAAAAGATATTAACGAACCTAAATACTCTAAATTAAAAGAAAATTACTCAATGTTTGATGATATAGAAGAGGAAGACATTTTAAAAATAAAGGGAAAGAATAAAAATAAGTTATTAAAATTATTTAAAAAGTTTAAGAAAGAAACATTATTTAGTTCAGACATAAATGAATTTATTACTGTAGATGACTTAGATCCTTCATTAAAAATCTAGTTATTTTTGATGACTGTGTAAAAGAAAAAGATCAAAACGAAATTGAAAAAATTTTTTATAAGAGGAAGGAAGAAAAATGCATCCATTATTTATTTATCACAGACCTATTATTCAACACCTATTGATATAAGAAAAAACTGTGATTACTTTATATTTTTTAAACTTCAGCACAGAGAAATTAAACAAATTATTAGAGAAATTGATGGTGATTTTAATATAGATCCTTATCAAAAAAGTATTAAAAAACCTTATGATTTCTTCATGTTAGATTTGAAAAATCCTCATATGAGATACAGACATAACTTTGATCCTATATAAATGGAAGAATATTTAGAAAAGAAAATGTATGTATACAGAAAAAGTTTTAATTACTATAATAAAATTAGTATATCATTATCAGTAGGCAAATTTATATTTAGTGCTTCAGGTTTATCAGCTTTTGCATTTATTCCTTTAGCAGCACTTTCTTTAGGAGCAGGAGTCATTGAAGTTGTTGATAAAACTCTAAATATTTCAGAAAGAAAAGAAGAATATAAACAAGCTTACAAATTTTATAAACAGATATTAAATTTAATAAACGCTAATTCAATTTCAGAACAGGATGCTTACGTTAGAGAAGAGGATTTTATAAAAAATATGAAGTATTTTCCTTTAGAGAAATATGTAAAACAAACGCAACTAAATGGTTATAGATATGTAAAATAGATTTACACTTAAATAAATGGAATTACAAGGAGGTGATATAGTAGGATGGTTACAAGATAAATTAAATCCACCTGAAATGCATATACCTGGTTACCAGTATTGTGGTCCATTTACAAAATTAGAAAAGAGATTAAAAAAGAGGTGATCCAGGAATTAACAGAGTTGATAAAGCTTGTAAAAAACATGATGTAGCTTATAGTAAAACTAAAGATACTAAACAGAGACATATTGCTGATCAAGAACTCTTAAACGATTTAGATTCAATTGAAAATACTACAAGTGGATTCTATCCATTAGGAGAGAAACAAGCTAGAGCTGTTATAAAACCAATTATAAAAGCAAAGAAAACATTTGGTTTAGGAATTTCATCCTATATGTATTGCTTAAAGTGCAAACAGAAAACTGAAACTAAAGATATTCAAGAAACAGTAGCTAAAAATGGAAGACCGATGGCAAAAGGAAAGTGTAAAGTTTGTGGATCTAAAAAGAGTGTTTTTTTAAAGACGTAGACCTTAAAAATATTTATTATACACCAGAAACTGGTTATTGTGGTATTAATGAATTACAAAGAAAAAACTAAATTACCCAGGAAAGATATAGAAGAGTTTTTACATCAACAAGATGTATATACAAAACATAAACCACTTATTCATAGATTTAAAAGAAGAAGAATTTATGTTTCTCATGTCAATGACCAATTTCAAGCTGACCTTATAGATATGCAAGAATTTAAAACCTTTAATAATGACACAAATTATATTTTATCAGTGATTGATATATTCAGTAAATATGCTTGGACAATTCCGATTAAAAGAAAAACAGGTGAAGAGGTAACTAGAGCATTTAAAAAAATATTTAAAGAAAGAAAACCAGAAAAACTTCAAACAGATAAGGGTACAGAGTTTATAAATAAACAAACTCAAAGTTATTCAAGGATGAAAATATTCACTGGTTTACAACTGAGAATATTGAGATTAAATGTGCTGTTATTGAAAGATTCAATAGAACTTTAAAGACTAAAATGTGGAAGTATTTCACAGCAAATAATACTAGAAAGTGGTTAAATGTACTAGATAAATTAATTAAGAATTATAATAATTCTTATCATAGATCCATTAAAATGACACCTATAGAAGCAAGTAAGGAAGAAAATGAATTAAAAGTTTATAATAATTTGTATAAAGAAAAAGAGAAAAATAAACCAAAATATCAAAAAGGAGATAAAATAAGAATTTCAAAATATAAAAGAAAATTTAAGAAAGGTTATCTTCCAACATTTACAGAAGAAATATTTATAATTTCCGATATATTGAACACAGATCCTCCGACATATAAAATAAAAGATTTAAATAATGAAGAAATTACAGGAACATTTTATGAAAAGGAACTGGTTAAATATGATAAGAAAGATGAGGTTTATAAGATTGAAAAATTATTAGAAAGAAAGGAAATAAATACTTAGTTAAATGGTTGGGATATCCTGATGAATTTAACAGTTGGGTTGTAATTTGAAAAATTTTTGCAAAACGCCCTTTCGGTGGAGGGTCTATGCTTCATTTTTTTTTGTACCTGGCCAGCCAGGTGGGCGTTAACTCTTTCGACCCTCCACCGCACACACTCTCTACCATCAGATGTTATTCACGCACACGCTCTACCGTGAACCCAAACTCTGATTTCAAAGTTTAGGACAGGGAGCCATTCTACCGTACCGAGATTCGAACCTGAGACCTTTTGCATGCATGCCTGACTCGCTACCAAGCGGCCAACACAGCCGATAAATTCTTGCTTGAAACATATATTTACGGCAAGAGAAACTTGGCGATGATCCAAAGTTGTTACGTAACAAAGAACTGCTTCTTTCCGAGGACATAATCGCGCGCCGTGGAGAGTATTTTGGCAGCTGTTCAACTCTGGTTATGTAAACATTTTCGCTCGCAGCTTATCAGTAATGACTACATCTAAGCAAGAAAGAGATTTAATTGCTTGTGCTACCATCTATATGTGAAAGAAAAAACTGTATTTCAGTATAATTTCTTAGGTAGGAATTATTAACGATTTAAAATAAGATATACGTGAAAAAGTATTTAATAACATGATATCTAATAAATGGCTTCATTAAAAGATGTATGTTATGAACAAATCAAAGATAATTACTGGTATGGTCTATTTGGAGATTTTAAAATTATAATAGATAAAAATACTGGATACTTTAATGCTACAAAATTATGCAAACAAGGTGGTAAAAAATTTAAAAAATGGTTAGAGAATAAACAATCTCAAGAATTAATAAAATATTATAAAAATTGTGGTGGCCCGAATTCGGGCCGCCATAAAAATGATCAAATGTATGAAATAAAAGAAGGAACAGGTAAGAATATTATTAATGGAACATATGTTATGCAGGAATTAATTTTAAATATATCTTGTTGGGTTTCAAACGATTTTTATGATAAAGTTAACAAGATTGTTAAAGACTATTACATTAAAAAATTCAATGATAAATACAAGAATGATAATGAAAATTAAATAAGAAATTAAATAAGATAAAAAAGAAAATGGAAAAATTAAAACTTGAAAATGAAAAATATAAAGAAGTAGAAGAGGATATAACACCTAAAACTGCTAAAGCTTCATATGTTTACTATCATACAGAAAAATAAAGAAAACTCTGATTATCCTTATTATGTAATCAGATGTCAAAGAGATAAAATGAATAAAACTATTGGTAATTTAAAAATAAAGTATCCAGATTTAAATACAGTATATGAAATAAAATATAATCCTAATTCTATTAATTTATTTAACAGAGTTAAAGAAAATATATCATACATAGAAACTAAATTTAATCATCTTAATATTGTTAATGATCATACTATTGATAATTTAAAAGAGGCTATTAAAAGAATAACTAAGTTCTAAAAAGTTTTTAATAAAATGATATCTAATAAATGGAAAATGATATTGAAGAAGCGAATTACTTTTCTTATTCATCTTCAGAAGAAGAACAAATTGAAATTCCTGAAAATTTTAAAAAAGTAATGAAACAAATAAAAAGAATGAAATATGATGAAGAGGAAGACTGTTATTATATAGATTATAATAAATATTTAAAAAGTAGATATGTTAGTAGAATAAGATATTTTAATCAGTTTAAAAGAAAAAAATAACCTTAAATTTAATAAGGAAGCAGAAGATTTATTTTAAAATTATTGGATTTTATGTACTATGAGAAAAATTTAAAATATGTATATTTTATTAAAAAAATTTGTGACTATTATAATATATCAAATGATATTAAAATTAATATAAATCCAAAAAATGAAAAGATCTGGGAAGACTTTAAAGCAGCAAGCTTTTCAGCTTAAAGCAAAATATTTATAAAATTTGTTTCCTAATAAATGGAGAACAAAACATGCAAAAGTTGTAAACAAACAAAACCTATTGATGAATTTTACATTCAACGTCTTAAAGGTTACGTTTATAGACAGCACTATTGCAAGACTTGTGATTCCAAAAGAAAGTACCAAAAGAGAATTTGCGACTGTGGAAGAGAATACACTGTAACTCATTATGAAAGACATTTAAGAAGTAATTATCATAATAAACGTGTGCAACCTGTTTTTTAAAAATCCCTTTATAAATTTACATCCCAATAAATGGAGTTAAAAAATCTGAAGCCTGTTATTGTGCATCTTAAAAGTGCTCTGAATGCTATTAGTGTTCAGAAACTTAGAAATGCTTTAAAAGATTAAATATCAAAAAACGAAATGTAAAAAAAGATGATTTAATTAAATCGTTGATAAAATATATTAGAAATACAGGTGATTATAAGTCTGTTTTAGTAGATATCCTTGGATTAGATACATCAGAATATTTAGATCGAAAAAGAAAAATATTTATTAATCATCCAGAGAGAAGAAATAGAATTAAAAAATTATTTGATTCTTTTAATTTAAAATTCAAAGATAACAAATTGAAACCAAGAAAAGAAAAGAAAATTAAAACAGATGTAAATCTTGAAAAATTATTTAAACCTGATTATGAAATTATTGAAACAAAAGGAAAATATATTAAAAAATATATGGTACATAGAAAGAATTATAGAGTAGCTGGAGTAAACATTAAACCTGAACAATATTTCAATATTTTACAACATATATTTAGAAAAGCAATTGGTAAAATTCAAGGTAAAGTAGATATAATTGTATATAATCCTAAACTGAATAAACCATTTCATGATAAAATGATGTATACTAAGGATGCCTATGAGCTATATATTTATAAATTATCTGATCAAATTGAATATAAGGAATTAGAAATAACTGATTGTATATTTGATTTTAATGTAATTGAATTACCTTCAGGAGGTAAACATATAAAGATAATTAATGATGAAACAATAGAAAATAAAAGAAGTATCTGTCAGATAAAAAATGATGATAACATATGTTTAGCTAGATCAATTGTAACTGCTCTATCTATTCAAAATCCTAAGCTATTATGTGATAAATTGAATCATAATGAATTATCAAAAAATGATATTAGATACATCAAAATGGGTAGAGTTTTACAAAAATCATTAGCTGTAAAATTACATGAACTATGCAATATTCCATTAGAAATATGTTGCTTAGAAAGGTTAAAATATTTGAAGAATTCTTAGATATTCAGATAAATATATTTTGCAGAGAGAATTTTAATGAACGTATATATAGTGGTAAATATAAATCTACATGTATTTACATATTGAAAAATAGAAATCATTTCGATGTAATTACTTCTGTTAAAGGATTTTTAGGAAAAGAGAATTACTGTGATTACTGTCAAATAAGCTATAAAAGATCAGATCAACACAGATGTCCTCTCAAATGTGATAGATGTTTTAAAACAGATAGTAACTGTAATGGTGAAGAGATATTTTGTAAAAAATGTAATCGATTATTTAAAGGTGAGGAGTGTTTTGATAACCACAAAAAGAAAAAATAAGAAAGGTGTTAGTGTATGTAAATGTCTATGGAAATGTTTAAAATGTAAAAGAATTATTAATCGATATGAGAGAAAACCCAAAGAGCATGTATGTGGTGAAAAGAGATGTAAAAATTGTTGGAAATATGTATTACATGATCATAAATGCTATATGAAACGTAAAGATGCTAAAGGTGGTAAATGTGAAAATGATTGTCCTAAGTTAACAAGAAATCGAAAAGATTGGTGTGAAAAATGTAGATATGAATATACTGAGAAATATATATTCTTTGATGTTGAAACTAAACAAGAAACAGGAACTCATGAAGTTAATCTAGTTGTATGTCAAATGTATGATGGTAGTGAAAAGATATTTGAAAATGAAAATGATTTTTGTAATTGGTTATTTCAACAAAAACATTTTGGATATACTGTACTAGCTCATTATGGTAAAGGATTTGATTTTCAATTCTTAGCTAAATACTGTTTTTAAAAACAAAATAGAAGTGTTTACTATATATAATGGAAATAAACTCAATTATATGCAGGCATCTGGATATAATATAAGATTCATAGATTCAATCAATTTTACTATGATTCCATTAAGAGATTTTCCAAAAACATTTGGGTTAGAAGAGATGGCAAAAGGTTATTTTCCTCATTATTTTAATAAAGAATGTAATCAAAATTATATAGGTAAATACCCTGAAAAACATTACTATGGATGTGATTCTATGAAATCTGAAGAGAGAAATGAATTCTTAAAATGGTATGAAACTGTTAAAAACGATACGTTTGATTTTCAAAAAGAATTTGTTAAATACTGTAGATCAGATGTAGATATTTTAAGAAGAGGATGTTTAGAATTGAGAAGATTATTCTTAGAAATCGCAAATATCGATCCATTTAAATATGTAACTCTAGCAGGTGTATGCATGAGTATTTATAGAGATAAATTCTTAAAAAAGGTACAATTGCCATAGATGATGATACAATTCAAAAAGACAAATATAGTAAAAATCAATTGCTTGGTTAGATTATCTGTCTAAAAAGAATAATATCAATATTCAACATGCATTAAATGGTGGAGAGAAAAATTAAAATTAGGTAAGAAAATTTATAAAGTAGATGGATTTTATGAAAACACAGTGTTTCAATTTCATGGATGTCACTGGCATGGATGTAATAGATGTTATAGAGAATCAACTATAAATGAACAGAATCAGATATGTATGAAAGACTTATATAAAAGAACTAAGAGGATTCAAAAGAAGATTTTAAAAGCTGGATATGAATTAATTGTTATATGGGAATGTGATTTTAATAATAATAAAGAAATTAAAAAATATATAAAAAATGAATGGAATAGAGATTTCGTGGAACCTTTAAATCCTAGAGATGCATTTTATGGGGGTAGGTGTGAGCCTACTAAATTGAAATATGAATTTAAAAAATAATGAAAAAGGTAGATATATTGATGTATGTTCACTGTATCCAACTGTAAATTACTTTGATAATTATCCAATTGGTCATCCTGTTAAGATATTTAATCCTGAAAAATTTGATAAAGAATGGTATGGTTTCATCAAATGTAAGGTCTTACCACCTAGAAATTTATATCATCCAGTGTTGCCAATTAAAGATGAAAAATTGATGTTTGCTCTTTGTAAATCATGTTCTAAAACTATCAAATGTAATCACTTTAAAACTGTTGTAGATAAAAAGAAATGTAAAGAATGCTTTGAAATTAGAAATAAGGAGTGTAATCATAAAAGAGACGAAAGATGTTTCACTAGTACATGGACTACTGATGAAATGAATTTAGCAATTAAAAAAAGATATAAAATTTTAAGAATATATGAGGTTTGGAATTTTGAAAATAAAACTGATGAACTATTTAGAGATTACGTTAAAATGTTTTTAAAAATCAAATTAGAAACAGATGATAAATGGTCTGAAAACTTTAAAAGTGAAAAAGAATATAAGAAGACAGTTTACAAGAAATTAGATATAAAATTAGAAAAATAGAAAAAAATCCAGGAATGAGATTTATAAGTAAGATATGTTTGAACTCATTATGGGGTAAGTTTGGACAGAGAAAAAATATGAAACAGACTAAATACGTAATGGATTTAGATGAATTTTATAAAATTATATTAGATGATAATCTCAAAGAATTAAATATGATATTTATGAATGATGACTGTGTAGAAATGACTTATAAAATGAAAGATGAATATGTTAAAAATAACTTCAATACTAACGTTTATATAGCAGCTTTCACCACTAGTTCTGCTAGAATTAGATTATATAAAATGCTTGATAAATTACGTGAAAAAGTGATTTATAAAGACACAGATAGTGTTGTGTATATAGATGATGGAACTAATAAAATCAAAACAGGATGCATGTTAGGAGAATGGACAGATGAATTGGGAGAGGACAAATATATGAAATCCTGGATAGCTGGTGCACCAAAAGACTATGGATACATACTAAATGATGGAACTGTAAAAGGTAAAGTTAAAGGATTTAAAATGAGCTATGAGAATGAAAATATTTTGAATTTCAATGATAGAATGAAAGTAATAACAGGTGAAACAGATTACTTAGAAATATCAAATAATCAGTTTAAGATACAAAAAGATAGAAATATAGCTGTAGATACACTGAACAAGAAATACATGTTTGGATTTGATAAAAGAAGAATTCTAGATGATTTGAATACTGTACCTTTTGGATATGTATTTAAAAAAAGTGAGTAAATATAAACAATGAATGATATAATTGTGATTATAAATATTCAAGGATTTGTACTCCCAAATCGTAAGATAGCAAGAGAGATAAGTTGGGTACACTCAAAACTGAATATTGGTGAAACAATATCAGTGTTCACACCTGACTGCAAATTAGATGAACAAGAATTGAATATCGTACGTAAGTGTGTTTTAGATGTGCATGGACTGAGATTTAAAAGATATCCAAATAGCAAAGAACTATGGATTAATAATTGTGAGGTAAAGAACTATATTAAAAACCTGTACCATATTTATGGTGGTACATTTGCATATAAAGGAGGAGTAATGGAAAAAGAGATGCTTGAAGATATTCCATCTGTTGATTTAGATATACCTAAATGTCCAAGAGTTTTAGGCCCCGGATGCTCTATGTATAGATGTATGCATTATAAGAATTATATTTCAAAAAATGAAAACTTATAAATGGATTTAATGGGTGACCTTAGAGCTCTATACTGTTCTTCAGATAAAAAATATAGTAACGAAATATCTCAATTCGCTCATTTTTGTGATGACTTGATTCATATGTATAGAGATAATTACAAGTTTTCAGATATTCTAACTATAGTTTATAAATATTTAAAAAAGATAAAAAGAATAATTGAAAAAAAAAGAAAAAAACGAGGAAATTAAAAACAAAGGATTAGAAATTTTAAATGAGTTTGTAAGTTATTGTAATTTACAGTTCTCATCACATGTATTCAAAAGCCTTTAAAAAAATAAAACCTTATAAATGGATGAGTTCAATAGCATCAGATTATTTACAGAAACACAGAAATTAAAAGATTTGAATCCTGGAGATTATAAATTGATGTCACTGAAAAAAAATCCAAACGAAATTCGGAGATACAACTATTGCAAAAATAGAAGTCAATGATGAAGAAAAAGAATATTATCTTAGAAAATGTCACGGAAAACTATCTGACAGTGCAATTAAAAAAAATTAATAAAGGTAATTATATATTCAGATTCAGAGGTAAAATTGATGATCTATATTATGATTATGAATTAGTAAAAACTTAAAAAAACGAATTCTATTAAAATGAAAGTTCACTTCAATCCTAATGTTGTTGTCATATATGTAGGAAATGAAAAGGTATATGGGAAACATATGCAGTTGATCGAGAGAGGTTCAAAAGAAGAATTACCGAAACAGAAAATAAAATTATCTTTAAAGAGAAATGAAGTACTACATAACAAAACCTTATATTATTGAATTCGTTTAAATCTTTGTAATATTTTTAATTAAATCTTGAATTTGTTTAATCTTCCTAAATTTTTAATCTTCCTATAAGGGGTATCCATTTTGGGTACCCCTTTTTTAATGCATTTTTAAAAAGGACTTTGCAAAGTAGTTTGTTTTACAACTTTTCTATTGATCACTAAATCCATCATTTCATCACTTTCAAAGCTATTCAAAGCTCAAAATGATTGCAATTGTTCAAAAAAGTCGTCAAATATCATCAAAAATGCGTGTTTTTATGATGTCTGTTTTTATGAAAAAACAGAGTAAAAACTTCAATTTTCAAAAATCTGATGTTTTTGACTATTTTATGCCCAAAAATCATTGATTTTTAATGAAAATAAGGTGTTTTTGATCATAAAAAGCCTTAAAATGTTCGTGATTATTGAGGTCTGAAAAATCAAAAAATGCCTGATTTTGAGGTTTTATGTGATTTTGGGGTGCCATAGTACCCCCTATATACTACTAGTGCGATTGCGTACACACCGAATTTGGAACCATGGGGAATCTGATCCCTGTCATTTTTAATATGGGCGAGAATGTTGCACATTTTTATGCCAAAATCAAAATTAAATGGACGACATGCGTTTTTTAGGATATTTGTGGCAGCAGGGATGTATGGTAGTTTGCCGACGTATGAAGTGCTTGGTCTCGTCCTTGGTAATGTTGAGTATGATGCATTAAAGACACGGTGCATTATTGAATTAACTGTAGTAGATGGATAATTATATAATGCTGCAATATCCATAATTTTTGCAACTTCTAGGTCTCTTTGATCGGTTGAGGATGAATGTGTAACTGCTCGGTGAAACAAAGTGAAGGGCTGAGAGTTTTTGCCTGAGTGGGTGGTAGGAGTTATAGGGAGTCATAGATATTGTTGCAGTTGGTTTTCTATAAACAGAGTGAGTTACTTCGTTCGTATTAGGGTTTCTTTCCAACAAGATGTCCAGATAGGGTAATGCATAATTGGTCTCGAATTCTGTAGAAAATTTTATGGAACTGTATTTTGTAGACAACAAGCTGGTGAACTCGGTAAGGCTTTCTAGGGTGGACTGCCAAAACAAAAGCACATCATCCACGTATCTCAGGTATAAAATAGGTTTCACATGAAAGTTTGCGAGGACTTCGTTTTCCAGGTCTTGTAACAACAACTCAGATAGAACTGCTGAGAGGGGTGACCCCATAGAGGCCCCTTCCCGTTGACGGTAAATAGTTTCATTAAATCGAAAAAATGTTCTGTTGTACACTAGTCTTAGGGCATTAACAATGCCTTGAATTTCATTATGGGTATAATTTCCGTGGGCTGACAACATTTCTTCGATGATACGGTGGACCGCAGGTACGTTAGGGTATAAGGAAATGATATCGAGTGAGACCATTATGAACTGCGAGCTAGATGGTGTAACAGAATGTATTTTATTTAATGCCTGAGCGGAACTGGACACCGAGAACATGGATGAAGTGGTTAATGGAACTAGACATTTTGCCAATGCTCCCTCGAGGGGCCTAGTTGGACTTGCATAGGCCGAAACGAGGGGGCGTACGGGATTACCTGTTTTATGGGTTTTAAGTTTTCCAAATAATTCGGGAACACGGGGTCCAGGTGGTGGGTGCATAGCTTTAGTGATATTTGTAGGAAGTAGACCTGAAGATTTTAACCTGGAGAGGGCCGAAACGGTAGCATTAGTGGGATCACTGGTTCAGATGGTATGTGGAATGTTTGCAATTGCCTGGTTCATTTTATCAATGTAATCAGTTCTGTTCATTATAATAACTTGGGAGGTCTTGTCCGCACTGAATATGGAGGTATCGGGGTTTTGACGCAGCTGTCTAATTTGGTTCAGTTCATATTTGAGTTTCTTATGTGCAGGATTATTACTACATTGGTTATGAGTAGTCTTGATGGCTCTAGCTACTTGATGTTTAGCGGAGTCTTGAATAGTATAAGGAAGCGCTTTTATCGATATATATAATCATGATAGATAGATAGATAGATATAATTATCTATCATGATTATATGCATCGATTATATAGATATATTTCCCATATTATTCAGGATTATATCGATATATTTCCCCGGCTTTAATCAGGGAAAGATATACCCGCATATGACTATTGTATCGATGCATATATAATTCCTCAACGATATAATTCCCGATAAATATATAATTCCTTATCAATGTAATTCCTTTGCTGATATCGATTAGCTCTTTGGAGCTCATCGGTATAATGGATATATATATATATATATCTGACAAGAGTGAAAGATTTCTACTCCAAATTATATAAAAGGGATGATACATGTACTCCAGACATCATGAAAGGTACCAGTACCAGAGTTCTTCCAGTTCTCCCAGCAGAAGTTGCACGTGCAATCAAGAACATGAAGCGAGGAAAAGCTCCAGGAGAAGATGGAATTACTGTAGACATCATACAAGAAGCAAGTGGAGAAATCGAAACAGTACTCGCCGAAATTTTCACTCGATGCTTTAATGAAGGGAAGATTCCTGAGGATTGGAACAACCCTACAATGATCCTACTACATAAAAAAGGTGACATTGAGTATCTCAGGAACTACAAACCTATCAGCCTCCTATCAGTGGTTTATAAAATCTTCACTAAAGTTCTTTCACACCGTTTGAAGGTGGACATGGCTCAACCTGGACATGGCTCAACCGAGAGAACAAGCTGGATTCAGGAGTGGCTACAGCACAATAGATCATATCCACGTACTGAGAGAACTAATTGAAAGACCGAGGGAATATGAACTTCCATTGTGCATGGCTTTTATCGATTATGAAAAAGCCTTTGATTCGGTGAAACCATCAGCAGTTACAATGGCTCTGAAATCCTGCGGTATTGAAGATGCATACATTAACATTATTAATAACATCTATGAAAATGCAAGTGCAAAGATTCGGCTGTTTGAAAATACAACACACATAAAAATTGGAAAGGGAGTGAGACAAGGTGACACCATATCTCCGAAGCTCGTTAATGCCACATTAGAAAATGTCTTTCAATCACTGAACTGGGAAAACAAAGGGATAAAGATTAATGGAGATTATCTAACCCACCTTCGTTTTGCTGATGACATAGTCATTTTTGCAACTACCCCATGAGAGCTGCAAAGTATGATCCAAGAACCTGCTGACAAGAGTAAAGAAGTGGGATTAAAAATGAACTTTCAGAAGACAAAAGTGATGTACAATGCTTTTACAAGAAATGAAGATTTATCGATTGATGGAGAAAAGCTGGAGATAACAGGCACATACGTTTATCTTGGACAGCAGATATCAAGTGAGGGTCACATTGATGAAGAAATTAATCGGCGTACAAAACTTGCCTGGAACGCTTTTGGAAGAAACAGCATAATTTTCAAGAGCAATATGCCATTATGTCTTAAAAGAAAAGTGTTTGATCAATGAATCCTTCCAGTGCTTACGTATGTTGCAGAGACGTGGACCTTAACTAAAAAAGACATACAAAGGCTGCAGACAACTCAAAGTAGCATGGAGAGGTGCATGCGTTGTGTAACCAGGAGAGATAATAAGAGGAACTCGTGGGTCCGAAAAATGAGAAGAGTGGAAGACATCATGATCTGAGTTAAATCCTTGAAATGGCAATGGGCTGGGCATATTGCCAGAAGGACAGACCATCGATGGACAGCCGAAATTTTAGATTGGATTCCAAGGGACAGGAAAAGACCCAGAAGAAGACCACATGGGAGATGGGTGGATGAAATTCGAATGTATGCGAGAGTGACATGGAGGAGACTGGCACAAGACAGACCGTTGTGGAGGAAACTTGGGGAGACCTTCGTCCAGCAGTGGATTGATAATGGTTGACAATGATGATGATGATATATATATTTATATATAAATTTCTTATCGATATAATTCTATATATATAATTCCTTATCAATATAGGCAAAGGAATTTGTCCAGTCTGTTTTCTTGAAACATAGATAACGGGGAAAATACAAATGGAGATTGTAACGTACTACGTGACATGACGTTGTTGACGTACTACTGAGGTGACCCATGAGTCAAATTGACAAAGGAGTACCAAAAAGCCTTCTGGCGCAGTTCAGTTGGGAGAACAGCCGCTCTTGAGTAGGAAGAAGTGGTTTCGAAACCACCACCTGCAAATGGCTATATGTTGTATCGGTGCCTATGGTTGAAGAATTTGTGTGATGAGTGAGGTATACGGGAGTAATGGAATAGAGGTGATAAAAATGCCTGTAATTGTGTCCATTTCCGCTTCCACCCTCGAAGTGAGTGTTGCGTTCGGAGGATCGGCGCGGCTTTTGCGTCATGTGTGTTGTGTAGTTAAGTAGCGATTGGTCTCACCTGGCCGTCGTGTTGAATATACAGTACTTAAAAGATTTACTTAATTAACTATAGTATTAATGTAGCAAATTAATTAAATCTTTCAAGTGCATTCAAGTGTTATGGATGTTGTAATATAAACGCAAATTCACACTGTGTACCAAAGTGTTTAGACACTGTAAGTAAATAGAGAGATTACAGCAACCACTCGTCAAGGTAAACTTTCCACAAGTCCATGGAGTACGGAGAGAGGGATGTTCCTCCATTTCGCCTTGAGTACTTCGACCAACTCTGTCAGTAAAAAAGGTCGTGTTGGTCTAAACTTTATCCGTCGTTCAAGTTAATCCCATAAGTGTGGAATGGGATTGAGGTTCGGGCTCTGAGCAGGCCAATACATCCGCGAGACCTTATTTCCCTCATACCACTCCATTCTAGCCCTGGAAACATGACAAGTGGCATGTCGTCCTGGGAAAAACAATCGTCGTGTCCGTAGAACTGTCACAAAGTGGGGAGCATTGAGTTATCCAGGATATCTCTATACAGCACAGAGTTCATGTTGCCATGAATAAAACCAGTGGGCTCACACCGTACCAGCTGAAACCGCCTCATACCAGAACTCAACCGCCTCCGTGCTTCCGACACTGTACACTCCGGAAACAGACGTTTCCCAGGTAACCGCCAACCCCAGAGACGTTCATCCCATCGGAATAATGTGAAGCGCGATTCGTCGCTCAACAACACCTGCCGCCATTGCTCCAATGTCCAATTTTTGTGCTGTTGACACGATCGTAGCCGCGTGGTTTTATTGGTCTTTGTGATGAGAAGTTTAAGGGCGGCTGCTCGGCCATGATGCCCGAGTTAAGGACCTCTCTTCGAAGTGTCTTTGCGGAGACCACAACATCTATGGCCATCTGGAAATCACGTGCTATGGCGTGCAATGATCGGGACCTAGTTTTCCGGATCACCATCTGCAGCACCCTCCGGTCCGTGGGTTGTAGTTTCGTGGATCTTCCGGGCCGAGGTGAATTTTTGCAATGTCCCGTCTTCTTTTACTTGTTGATGACAAAGGCGACAATCGGTTTAGCGACCCTTCTGACGCCCACAATGCTTCTGATGCTCATACATCCAGTGGATCAGCCTATTATAACACACTTTTCAAACTCGGAGATCTATCTCCGGCTAGCCATTTTATCAGCGATTGAGGGTACTTCCGTTGCTGTTTTTTTTTCCTTATCGACCATTTGTCTGCTGCGTGAGCACATTATTGCGCCTGCCGGGGGGAGGAGTGTCCAATCACTTTTGTCCACATAGTGTACAGTATATTATGCAGTATGTACATTTTTACATGAGATTGATTAAAAAGCCGCCTCCAACACCATACCATAAACGTAATAACCAAAGTTATTTCGTGCTAATTGTAGGTAAGAAGTTGAAAATGCTGTCAAAGCAGGGTAACATCTTTTGGAACCAAAGCACACACACCACATCTCTAAATTATCTTTTAAAAAACGCCTTTATTTACAATTTAAAAACATGGTAGATAAAAGCTCTGGCAAGCACTTTCGCGACCACTATGGCCGCATCATCAGGCCGATGAGTGAAACCAGATTAGAACGGCACAAGGTTAAATAGTGACAGATAGGAGCACAAGTAATACACATTATGTAAATTAAACGCATTAGTCATTGCCATTCACTACAAATTGTTAAACGTCTCTGTAATTGTTTATTTTCTTCCTCCCGGGAATGCTGTAAAACCAGGTTTCTCCAGGCGGTGGGAATGTATACAGGCACGTCCTCATTACAGCATTTTGGTCCAAGTTTTATGATATATAGACTCTCAGTAAAGAGCATAGAGCGTTTATTAGAAGCTGTCGATAGTAAGTTCGCATTGTCCCAGTCAGGTCTCAAGTCTTTTTCAATAACAGTTTTTGACAATGTCGAGGTGGCAGATTTCCTACGGATGGCATATCTGTGTTCTGTCCAGCGAATACCCAGGCTTCGAAAGGTCGAGCGCACATAACAAAGATCTGCCGATTGTCCAATTTTGTCAATTAGAGAGATATTATACACTCCAAAGCGGGAAATAGGTAGAACTATGTCTCTATCACGTCTAATTAATGAAAATAGGTTTTGGGTTTTAACCCTGAACCCAATAGAGTACTTTTTACATATGTTTTTTTTAATAAAGTGACAAAAGATGTCTGGTAGTCCATGCTCCCCACATACTTAATTGTGGGTACATTTCTAGTCAGGGTTGTAAAAGTTTTCCGTTCATACTGTTGAACAAGTCTTTGAACACAACCCGCGGGGTATCCATGCACATCAGCAATCTCGGTTATTTTTCTCAGTTCCAAATTTCGACTATCGGAAGCTGAAGAGTGTGAAAAAGCCCTGTGTACAAGGAAGTTGAGTTCTGAAAATTTGTAGGGGTTGGAGTACATGAACTGAAGGGAATAATAACTGGAGTTGAGGTTGGTTTTCGGTCATCTGCGTATCGTAGCCATGTAGATGGCTACGATACGCAGATGATGTTTTCTTCATCTGGGCAAACACCGAGGAGGAACTAAATCGGTTTTTCACCACCATCAATTTGGAACACCTTGCCATAAAGCTCACTATGGAGCGAGAAACAAATGCATCCCTACCGTTCCTGGATGTTTTGGTCAAGAAGTCTCCATCCAGGTACCTCAGCACTAGTGTCCACTACAAACCTACCTATGTTCCTAATGCCATACTGCATTCCTCATCGTTCCCCAAGAAGAGAAAGCTAGCACTTTGCAGACACAGGGCCAGGCAAACTTTCACCCACTCATCAGACAACGCCACACTCCACGCCAAGCTTGACACCGTAAGATCTTTAGCCTTTTCTGCATGACACTCACCCAGCATGGTCGATCAGATCATACACCAAACAAGGTCAAAACTCGCATCCCGTGGCACCAGATGCCCCACCCAAAAACTGCAATACATCGGCTCATGCCAGTACGTACCAGGCTTCACATATTTCTTAAAAATTCCCTAAAAAAACTTGGTTTCGGCATAGGGATTACAGCACCTAGGACAATAGCATCTTGTCTCGCATCAACAAAAACCACCGGCGTGGACCTGGAAGATGCGGGAGTATGCACTATACATCTCTTGTACCCGGACGGAACAAACAAGAACTATGTGGGCATGACCAAGAGGTCTCTGAGACTAAGACTCCAGGAACATAAAAGAGATGTCAAAAGAGGACTTCTCACTACGGCACTAGCGCGTGAAGTCGCCAACAACTCTGCAACACCTCTGTGGGGACAAATAAAGAAAATAGCACGATACACAACCGCCAGAGCCACCCTCCTCAGAGAAACTATAGAAATCCTATCCAGTCACGGGATATGCAACGAGGAAGCGTCAATGGACCTCCCACATGTATGGCGCACGCTCATTAATACGCGAGCTCTTAATCACACATCTAGAATATGACGCGCACGTTCTATAATATCTATAGTAAACTTCTATTTTCTCTTAACTCTGTTTTTGTTTGTTTTTGTTTTTGCATTAGAATGCTTCTGCCTGAAGAAGCCACCCGTGGTGGTGAAAGCTAGCGTTTTTGTACTAGTGTTTCTAATATTACACCAATAAAACTGATTTCAGCGTTTTTATTAGTATTACTGGTGTATGTCTACCCAATTCTTCCGTTATTGGCAGTGGTATTCTATTCCACTGCTCCCCGTAGTCCAGTCTGCTTTTAGAAAGCGCTCTCTTTAGCAGTCCGAATGAACAATAGTCCATTGGTGACACATCAGGGGACTTTGAAGGAATATGAATAAAAGGTATAGACTCAATACCGTCTCTTTTGTCGTTTTTCCAAGAAATAGAATGGTAAATTTGGATGTATGACTGGTAGCCTTATCCTGATGGAGTTCTACTCTTTGAAGTCTGTGCGGATAAAGGAATGTTTTTTTCTCTTTTAACATACGAGTTAAAACATTCTTCTGGTAATATGCAGAATTGATTTTATCATTATTTTTAACTTTTTTTAACTTTAATTTCCCATTGCACGAGATACCAACAGTAATCACAAATCCTTTTTTTTTTCGATTGAAGGTTTAACGACCACCGTGAGCAACTCAATATGTATAACAGTTCCCTGGAACCAGCGTCCCTAATTTAGGGCCGCTGGTTCCAGGGAAGGGAAAGAGCCAGTGCCGTAAGACAAACTCAATATCTATGCCGCACGGAATTCGAACCCGTACCCCTTCCGGACGAATGATCAGAAGCCACCGCTTAGACCGCTGCGTTACTGGGGCGGCCACGAATCCTTCACAGAAACTTTCTTCGGATTCTTGGAATTAAGTTTTTAAGTCTTTTTCTGCTCTTTTGTGATAGTAAATCGACCTTTACCTTGCTACAGTCGTTTAGGTATATCCATGTTTCATCAATAGTCACAATAAATTTCCATCTGTCTCCGGCTAAGTGATTTGCATAAAAAAGTCTACATCGTTCTCTGCGCTTAGTCAGGAGCCTAGGCAAAAGGCGATGTACATTATGTTTCTTGGTTTTTCAGATTCAAATCTTTGTTTATTACCTTGTTTACAGTCGATACAAAGGTTTCTTACGACTTAGCGATTCCTTTTTGGGTCAGTGGATTTTCTTCTAAATCCAGAGACCTTACTTTTGAAATAGTAGTGAAAATACGTACCTTCTTTGGATATTCGTTTGGTGGTGTTTTTTCTTTTAAAAGCAATGCTTGACGATTTTTCCTCTATTATTAATAATATTGCTTCTTTTACATTTAGAAATGCTAATTCCGTGATTTTCACAGCGTTCCCTAATTACAGAATACGAATATTTCTCTTCGTGAAGAGCGAGAACATAACCTTCTATTCACAGCTTGTTTACATGCGGCATTTCCTTAGCAGACGATATTTAACTGCAGCAGATGTTGTTTGTTTGTGTGTGTGTGTTCATCTAACACGGTATTGCTAGCTTCAATTCTTTGAACTTCTTTTATTTCCTATAATTTCTTATCAAAAATGTTCTAAAATGTGTGAACTTCCTCTTTATTTTCCGTTTTAGACAGGTCTCCGTCTTACGCGGCTACATCCAATTTGAATGTTTGTCTTTATAATAACAGATTCAACATAATTAGTTATTACTTAAAAGAATGTACTGTTCGTGCGTACCTTAATCAACTAAAAATCCCACACATCTATTTCTCTAAATAATCCAACGGTGATTTCTGTGCAGTAATACTACACGTAATAATATGACGATAATACAATACTTCGCTCAGTGAGAGCATGTGCGTTCCTCAACTGAAAATTATTCAGTATCGCCTCGGAGAAGTGCGCAATCTCGAATATCCTAATTACTTCGCAATGCTTGACAATATGCATTAATCCTGGACCTGATTTCCAGTGTATATTCACTCCTTCTATTTCATAATCATCACCGCTCTTGTTCTTTTCTTTAGTTTGATGTCGCTCAATAATTTCGTCAAGGTCTTCATTACAATGCTCAGTCACAATGTTACCGCCGATGTTTAGATATGCGTTTGCACTGACACTTACGAAACTTGCTCTGTTTTGTGCTACCTGCAGATCATCGGTGTTTTCACCACACACGTCTGGTCAAGTCCTCCAGAGGAAATTTTGCTTTCATGAAACACGACCTAATTATTTCGGGTGACATCTCGAAATGGGAGGTTAGGAAAATTTATTATTTTATACAACTAAAAGTGTTATGGATGCATTTTTAAAATGTATGCAACATCCGCGCAAAAATATTCAAATAAATATTGTTGGAAATTATTATTAATATTCTTATCACCACATAATGGTTGACCACTTATAATTTGCTATTTATCTGTGCAGGAAACAAGTTCGGGAAAGTGACTGGATAAGACCGATTTGCGTGCGAGAAATCTGTTTTCTAAAAAACTAATAAACATGTCTAAAAATGCTACATAAATTCAAATCCTGTAACAGTCTTCTGGGTTTATGCCTCAACGTTGATTTTATTTTGTTGTGTTTCTTGGTATATTAATGAAAACGCCTTGCTTTCCAGCGTGTTTTAGAGTAATCTGAAATAAGTCATGGAATCCAAATTTCGTATCGCCTCGTCGTCACAGACATTTTCAGTATACCCATGTTTTGGTTCTTCATTGCAGTGGGACATTTTGGTTCTCTGCTCCGTGCCGCTTTCTCGTCTTCATATAGAAAACACGTTCAATTGTTGCCATGAGATGTAAAAACAATTTCAAATACTATCAAAACTTCGCTTTTTAAAATCGAAAAGTTCCGATTTCGGGGGATTAACATCTCCCCCACCCCCACCCCCTCCCCGCTTCCTTGAGTACGCCACTGTTTGCAAGCCATCTAATAGCATCACGAACAATTATGGATTTCGCTAGTTGGCTATAAAAGAATATGTGCTCCATATTCGTAAGGAACGATTGTATAGCAAGTTTCCGATAACGAATCTTAACGCATTGAATAGTCCCTTGATTCACTGGCTGACAAATGCTGTTTGTTTATCTCAACTACTACAGTCTTGTGACGATTATATATACATTAAGATAACAGTGTTTAGCCATCGATGACTTCTTTAGGTCACAATTCCGAATGTAGGTCTTGTGCTCCTTCAATCGAAAACGCAAGGCTCTACGGGTCTGTCCTATATACGAAGCGCCACACTCACATGGAATTTGATAAGTTCCCCACAAGTTTTTGTCTTCAACATAGTCCTTTGATCCTAAAAATCTCATTTTATTTATGGGTTTAAAAATCATAAACTAAAGAAGTCGTCGATGGCTAAACACTGTTACGAAGAG
Organism: Macrothele yani; assembly: GCA_039090855.1. Lineage (NCBI taxonomy): Eukaryota > Metazoa > Arthropoda > Arachnida > Araneae > Macrothelidae > Macrothele > Macrothele yani. The sequence continues at coordinate 151,971,308 of CM077025.1, read as the reverse complement.
GACCACAGATTTCTCTTTGAAGAAGCAAAACTTATTGACAAGCCAGATTCAACCTCCAAACTTGATAGTTTGGAAGCTTTCCATATATATCAGAAGTCTTCGCAACTTGTTAATGACATGGCATCCACGCCATTTCTATCAAACGCGTGGAAGCATCTAACCACAACACTTGACTGTAAACACCATTTATGATGCCATATACAATCTGAATATTTACGTGCCATTCGTCCTGATGAAGCTAGGTCAATACCCAGCGAAACCATGGTCGGCTTGAGAAGTAAAAAATAAAAATAAACATTTGTGACAACTACGTTGTATTATCTTAATCTATAAATGCTTTTTGTGTTTGGTGAAAACCAGTCGAGTTTTACACTTGATAGATAAAGATGGCAATGGTAAGTTGTATTATCCAGAAACTTAAAAAACATGCCTATTTTGCCTTTCCATCTTTGAATTAACACTTGTTGTGCACTCTACCATAATTTGAGGTTCTAGACTTTCTCGATGGATTAAAGAAAGCATCCTACTTTGGCGGCTTTTCCAATCAGTATTGGTTTTTCCATCTAACCAGATATAGACGCACAAGGGAAACTAAGGCATTCCTTAGAACTTTTTCCACTAGTACAGGTTTCAACGTTCAAAGTTTTTCTCGACACTGCCCGAAAAATAAAATCTGTTTCAGTAACCATTAGCAATATTTCGAGGTTTGCAGCATTCAACCAGTGCTAATAATTTTCGCATTCAATCCGAAACTGTCTTCTCGTTGACATCTGCGGCTTCACAATAAATTTTCTTGAACGAAATGTTGTGCCTCTTTCACAAACTCTCTAACTATCCAATAGAAGCATGGAACCCTTTTCCAAGATTTCTGTCTACATGACTTGCTCGCGTTTGCAGTATATAGCCTGAATTTGGAAAATTTCTTGCTCTCCAGACTCTCCCAGACAATCTTAACTTTCATTTCTGCTTTTTTTTCTTTGCAGTTTTCTCTTTGTTATTTTTACGCCGCTGCTCTGTTATCACATCTTTTCGTTTTAAAATATCATAAATCTGTGCTTTCACTGCATTGAACGTTTCTGTCAAATGCTTGACAGTCATATTTTTTCGTCCATTTCAATGAGTACCCAAATCAAGAAAGTTCTTTTCTGGCGCCTAGGCAAGAGCCAAAGGAACGAACGCAATTCACAACAAGCAAAAGTGTGAATGATCATCTCAATGAATAAATGTTAGAGAATTAAATCAGAGTGTCTCGTTAAGCCCGTATAAAGCGACCAGCTGCAAAAACTTTGCACCCAGCAAAGAGAGCAGCGCTGGTCACATGACCTAAACCTGAGCCGTGGGAGTGAGGAGAAGCCAAACAATGGATGTGTTGTTATATGTGTTCTTGTAAACGACTCAAAAGCAATCTTCTCTGTTTAAATTGTGTTATCTTCAACTACACGCAAATTTGCTGTGTGAATTCATACAATTTATCGTATTACGTTTTGTATTCAACAAAAATTCTTGACGATACGGAAACTTCAGGAAAACTTTCCGTTACACCTTTTCGCCATTTCCACTTTCGCGTTAGGCGGATTCCGTTTTAGAAGGTTAAATAGCACGTAATTTTTTATCTTTCATTTCGGGACCAAAAAAAAAATTTCTGTTTAGGGCACGTTTCCGTTTTATGCGTGTTCCATCTCAAACAGGTTTTACTGTATTTGGTTGAGCGTTAAAAACGTGTACAAAAAGGATCGCTCGTCTCGGTTGCGGAATTGAAGATTTACTCTTTTCATTCACATTAAACCTGGGTTCTTCTCCCCAACTTCTTTTTCTAACGATGTCTGAGATGAAACTCTTAACATAACAAAATATGTGTCAGCTAGAAACAGATGTGATTTTCAACTGCATGTTCTCAGCATTTTATATTCAATGCAAATTCACGATTCCTTTTGATTGGAGAACTGGACAAGCTTCAACACGCACACACTCTCCAAGAGCAATTTCTTTAAGAGAGCAACTGATTGTGAAAAGCAGTGACAAGGAGAAGTAACGCATCGGGTAGGCCTTCTCATGAAAAGGATTTTGCATCCTTCTAATAAAAGATGCAATTACTAGATTACTAGACTTGCTTATCTTGGCACGGACAATCCTTAATCAAGTAAATATTTTTGGCAGCTTTTTTATCACATCTTTTGGAAAACTACATGGTTATATAGTATCACTTTTTCCGTCCGACTGTGGACACCATATCTCTGTAACTATTAATCCCATTTGAAAAATTCTTTTTCATTGGGAAGCCCTAAATATGAGAATGACGATCCTTGATTTCCTGTTCTTTTCAACTTCTGCGCTAGATGGCGTAAAGGCACGTGCTATCTAGTTAAAAATACATTTTATGTCATATAATTGCTTCCAAATATCTGATTAAAAAAATCCTTTATTTTTATTCCACACCGTTTTTAACGAAAACTATTTTGGGCAAAGTTTCTATTTCAAGCAATGCAGTTTTTTCTTTAGTGGGCGTAAAGGAAAATTGCGATTTTCCCGATATCTCTGCTCCTAAAAGTCCGATTTGAAAAATCCCTTTTGCGTCGGATAGTTTCTGGTGGAAAATGTTCTATATATAATTTGTAATTTTTGGTAAAGAATTTTTTTGCCACTAGGGGCGTAAAGGTATATTTCTGTTTCTGATGCAATCGCAGCAATATCTGTTTTCTGAGAACTGGATTGAAAAAATGTCTTTGCTATTAGATACCACTCACCACGAAAAATCTTTTGCGCATGTTTTCTGCTTAAAGTAATACATACTTTTTTTGACAGGGAGAGTAAATATATATTTCACTGTTTCCGATGTCTCAGCTTCTAAAGATCCGATTCAAAAAATTCTTTTGACATCGGATACCATTCACCTTGTGAAACATTTTACATGTATTCCTAGGCTTTTGGTAGCTAACTGTTCTGGTGATAAGTGGAGTAAATGTGCATTTCTGTTTGCAACTGAATCTCTGCTTCTAAAAATACCTAATATTTTGTTTTTGTTGTTTTATGCCATTTGCCACTGTAAAGATTTAGAACATTATCTTTTGCAGTTAATGCATATTATTCCCGCTGCGGGGGCGGAAATGCCAAAACTTTTTTCTCACCATCTGTACTTCCACAAAAAGTATTGAAAACATTATTTTTCTTTGGAATTCCTTTTGTTTTGAAGAATACTGTTCTCATATTTTTCCTTATTCAAAATTCTTCCTACAAGGGGCTTCAACGTATATTTCTATCTGAAGAAAGTGTTTCGATTATAAAAATTTCTTATCTTTTTGGTAGGATATTTTGCATTATGAAGATGTTTTGGCATCCATTACCTTCTTTAAGTAACGCACAGCTTTTCCGCTATGGGGCGTAACGTTATATCACGTTTGCCTCTATATCTCTTCTTGTAACTGTTCGATTTGAAAATTACTTTTGTGCCTCTGATGGGCACCGCTACGGGAAACTTTTTGTGCACAACTACAGTTCCGTAATTAGATTCTATAGTATGCAGTTCCGTAGTCAGATTTCGCAGTTAGATTCTGTAGTACGGAAGTTCCGTAGTTAGATTCTGTAGTATGCAGTTCTTTAGATTCTGTAGAATGCAGTTCCGTAGTTAGATTCTGTGGTATGCAGTTTCGTAGTTAGATTCTGTAGCATGCAGTTCCGTAGTTAGATTCTGTAGAATGCGGTTTCCTAGTTAGATTTTGCAGCATGCAGTTCCGTTGTTGGATTCTGCAGGATGCAGTTCCGCAGTTAAATTCTGTAGTATGCAGTTCCTTAGATTCTGTAGTATCCAGTTCCTTAGATTCTGTAGTATGCAGTTATGTAGTTAGATTCTGTAGTATGCAGTTCCGTAGTGAGATTCTGTAGTATGCAGTTCCGTAGTGAGATTCTGTAGTATGCAGTTCTGTATTTAGACCTACGGCACCAGGAAAGTGTGTAACGCTGAGCATCCCGTAACTTGTGATCGTCCTCGAGGGCAAATAAAATCGCCTTCTTTGCATCGTATTTCCTGTCAAAATTATCTAAATGGGAAAAAATAACAATATTTCTCAATCGTTTGCGGGACCTCTATCTTCGTATTCGTTGCGTTTTCCTGTTATTAACGTATTTCTGGTAATTTTTTAAAAAGTACGACCTCTCCTGGCGATTTCGACGCGGATTTTTTAAAACTCGAAGTGCCGCAAATGCGGTGTTTTTTTTTTTTTTTTTTTTTTTATATACGGACGTTTGATCCGTAGAACCTAAAATAATATTTTTTAACAGATAAGCCGCGGATTATTAGGCGAAATATGCGGTAATTTATTTGTTTTGCAGCGTGGATTTATTTTGTTTCTCATAATCGATTTTCCCCGCATGGGTAAATTGTTCTTTGCTTTTAAAGAAGACAGCCATCGATTACTCTTACGTGTGTAATTTTGCAATTTTCAAGACTGAAAGAGACGGACTTGAGTTTGGTTGTGAGATTTACGCCAAGCCTGATTCCAGACGTGCGATAGGTTTCACGAGATCGTTTAATGTCTTAGCGCGAATACTCTTACCCAGCGCCGTCGCGTATAATACGGCATAAATTTTCCATGATATGTAAATGAAACTTTTACTTTCCTCTAATTCTCCTTCGTGATTATGAATCACCTTTCCGCTGAAGCCAAAATTTATCCGTGCGAAACTGCCAGAGATCATGGCTAGTTATTCCACAGTCTGATCATCCGGGAGATACTGTCATGCGACGGCACTTAATTCCCGTGATTTGGAACTCAAGTCTTTCTTTCTTTTTTGTTTTGTGTTCCTGTAGTACGAGGCGTAAAAATGTCTCCATGCAAAGAAGCATTAAAGGCCTGAAACATGTTATGTTCGACAAACTTGTTTCCTTCCCTTCCCCGCCTTCATTTTTCATGTGTTCCTTTACCGTTCGAGGAATGCACACACCAAATAAAGATTCGAAACTGAAAGAAAAACAAATAAGGAAACCATGGAGCAGAAGAAAGGGGGAGGGGAAAAAAGAGGAAGCGAGAAAAATGACTATGTCACTTTTTTTCCGCACGCACGTATGCTATCTCGTCATCTCTAATGGTCCGTATGAAAGATGACATCTTGTGCCAATCGCCAGAAGACTTTTTAAAAACTTCCAACTTAAATATAAAGTTTCCCTCCTTTGGCAACGCCTAATCGACGGTTGACGTGATGCGTTCTGTGCCGGGCGCTGCGGTCGACAAAATGGCGGCTACACGCAAACCGCAACAAATGATGCATAACATCTTCTTACGATAAAAAATGTAAATGTGAGTAGTTATAAGTGGCCAGAGGATTTTTTTTTCTTCTTTTTCGCTTTCCACTAAAGTTATTCTTGTTCATTTACTTTCTATCAAATACGGACTAAGTTTGTTGGGGGAACTTTTTATGTGGCTTTTGTTGGTAATGCCTCAAACTTTGTTTATCTTGGTCATTAAGTTTTTTGAGGTCTTCGCGAGATGTGAGGTTTAGCGGCAATCATTTTTACTTACTCGTGAAAAATGGGGAGCCGACTCTCTTTAGGAGAAGCATATATTCACGGAAAATTCGTGTTAAAAAAATTCGCAATGAGAAAATAGCGGATCATATCATGTTTCTACGCATCGCTCAAAAGCATATTTTTTTCGATGTTTTTTTTTTACCTTTATGAATCATTTTTTTTTTGACAAGGCCTCAACGCCAAGTAGCCATGCTGATCTTGCATGAAAAAATATCCCTTCCTTTTAGAGGATGGGGTCATCTTCAAAATGCATACCTGCCATATCAATTTACACATACATCCCAGCACTGTTGAAAACCATTTTTGAAAATATTTCTCACCTTTTTTTCACTTTGCTTTTAATGCCTTTAAGTGATTAAAATCAGATCCCTTCAAGTAATTTTTCTCTTTTAAAAACGAAAAGAATTTGCATGGCGAAAGGATGAGGGTACGGGCGGAAACCCACACAGTGGATTTTGTAAGCAAAAAAGTTTGCGAACTAGAAGCGCTGTGTGAGAAAGCACATTCTTATGACTTTCTCTTTTATATAATATTATACTAGCGTATAGCCCGTCTCAGGACGGTTGTTTTTAAGCTTTTAATAAATATTAATGTATAGAGGATGTTGCCCTTCCTATGACGGAATGAAATTTTTAATTGAAGTAGATTGAAAATAAATCAAATAGACGCCGGATTTCTGTATGGAAATATAGTACAAACTTATAAATCATTCATGTTAGAACTAAAAATTATATGCTATTTATTTCCGTTTTTTGAAAGACCTCCAGATAAATAACATTCTGTGCAAAATATTTGTTGTTTAACAATTGTAGATTAGAGCGTTTAGATAGATCGATATTTTGCTAAATGTATAATATAATCAGCACTAAACTCGGAAAGTTGTTTACGCGTAAACTTACCTTAATAACTTCTTTTTTATCTTTCGCTTCAAATCACTTTTTCTCCGGCACACTTGTTATTCCCTTCACGGTTTGTTTTAGTCTGTCCTATTCGACGGTTAGTTTGAAACTTCGTAACAAATATTTTTCTACAAAATAATGCGACACTTGGTGTTGCAAATCGGAACTATCTAAATTCTCGACAATGTGCTATTGGGGTGACATCTGCTTTTAGACGCAATCTTGCTCACTTTGACATCGCAAGATTTCAGTATTTATTGTAGGTTACAGCGTTTAGATAGTCGATCTTTTGCAAAATGTTTAATATAATCAACACTAAACTCGGAAAGTTAGTTAAATTAAAAAAGTAAAAAATAATGGAAGCGTACAAATTAATATTCGAATTGTGCTAAATTAAATTAATATACAAACGCAACTTGCCGTGACATTAAGATTTTTCGAATTTTGTAGATCGGATAAATAGAACTCGAGCCATTAATAATCCATTGTTTTAAGTGAGAACGCAATCACCTTGACATCTAAAAGTTATCGCACTGCTATTATATAGCACGCAATCATTTTGACATCGCGAGAGCACACACGAATTGTTCGAAAAGTGATGGCGTAATAATGCAGACGTTGCTGAGACGTCAAGCGTTCCAGGGAGGCAGACGGATCTGGGTGTTTATATATATTATTTGTCCTACTGACGTTGTTTTCCTTATTTCACCGGAAACAGTAGCTCTAAATTACAGATACTCATGGGAGACACAATAAACAATAACTCTAAATTACAAATAATATGGGAGACCCAAAGCCTCCAAACAATCTAGTTTTTGCAAAACAAAAAGGAAAAAAAAAAAGAAAAACAGGTTTGTGGTGTCACCACGCTTCTAGAATAAATTGATTGGAAATTGTGTTAATCAATGTGCATAACTAAATGCCCAAATAAGCAGATATTATTTTTTTCTATACTGCTCATGAAATCAGTGAAATCATTAATATTAAATTTTGGAAACATTACATAGAGTTCATCTCATTTGAACCATCTGCCTACTTTGGGATTCATTTCCAAAAGTAAAAAGCAATTTTTTGAAATTTGATACACATTACATTCTCGTTAACACTGGCTACTGATGAAAGCATGCGTATGAAAACGAAGTGGGTAAATTTCGGCTTCCATTACGAAAAACAGTTTTGATGCTATGCATCTTTCCCGACAGTAAATCCCAAGTAAAATATTTCGATGTAACAAAAATGGGTAACGGAAGTAGAAAAAACTATTGTTGAAATCTGATTTTTGGATGCTATCACATGAAGTGACACAACAATAGCTAATTTCAATTTTTCTCAACGATATATTTTACTAAACTTTTGACTACATTGTTTCACCATGTTTTACATAAACGTAACAATATCTCATTGCAAACTTGTTTGCTGATGATCTCAAGCTTTATCGCAATGTGCAGACTCCTGATGACTGTCTTGTTCTTCAAACTGACGTCAATAACCTGCTTCACCTCAACATCTTCAAGTGTCATGTCGTTTCCTTTTCGCGGAAAAGAAACCCAATTCTTTTACTACAAAGCTGGCGACTATACTCTTAGTCGGACAAACGAAGTCCAGGACTTGGGAGTCACGTTTGATTCAAACTTGGACTTTAAAAATCATATCAAAAGAATTGTACGTACAGCGTACAGAAAATTTGGATTTATCATGCGACATTCCAAGTATTACTCGAATACTCAGACACTTAATCGCATTTTTGAGACTACGGTAAGATCCTCACTGGAATATGCGGCGATCATTTGCAGTCCTAGCCAAGTAACTCTAGTAAATGAACTTGAAAAAGTTAAGAAAAAGTTTCTTCGACACCTTTTTTTACAAATCGACCGGTGTTTATATAGCGGACATCCCGACGGCTGACCTTCTGACATTCTTCAAGATGACCTCTCTGCGATCGAGAAGGAAGGCTCTCCAACTCAAGTTCCTGTACGGCATCATAAATATAGAGATTGATGATACTCAAATTGTAAACCAATTAAGTTTCCGTATCCCAGATTTACCGAGAACAAAATGTGAACTATTTGCAGTGCCATTTTGCAGAACTGATGGTGGAAAACATTATCCGTTATGTAAAATGTATAGGCTTCACAACTCACTTGAAGAATGTCCGGATATGTTTAAGGTAAGTACTAATTTTTTTCATAAAGCATGTTTTGCAAGATTGTGAATATCCCTTGGTAATTATCACTGTAAATATAACTATAGCAATTCCTGTAACTAGATTTACCGTCTGTAGAGATGTGCTTACAAATAAATAAATACGCATGAGTAAATTACGAAAACTTGATGCTAAGTGTGATAAAAGCCATTAAAAAGATGCACTTTTGATGCCATGAAAGCGGTGCGTCGAAAAGAAATTTGGCTCCCTTTCGACGGTTTACCTGATACTTACGATAGCTTTCAAATGGCGTATAACGCGATGAGATGTAACATGTAAATATCCTAGACAAAAAGTTGCCCATCTCTTTCACTAACACGCTTCAGTTTCAATTTTTCTTTCTATCTTGAAGTCAGATTTAAATTTGCGCTTGCGCAGATAGACTTTCGTAGCTACATCAAATTTAATCGGTGTCATGGTCGTTTCTTACGTTCGTATAAACCTGAATGATATACAATAATAATGATAAATATTGTTTCCGAAAAACAGAACAGTCGAAATACTTAATATTGTCGCCGCCATAGTTAAGTAAATATTTACTTTTATGACTCATACAACTTTTTTCATTGGTTTTATAACAATAATTTAATCCACCTACGTAAGTACCGCTCAATAGCAGTAATTTCTAAACTTTATTGTTTGTTGTTATGATTTAATTCCACTTACTATGTACCCGACTGTTGCTCGGTGTGCTTGTGAGTGATGCGAGTAAATGTAATAAATGTATACTCTCGAATCACTCGTTTTATTTCACACCCACAAAGATCTTGGCATGTGAATGATGCATGTCATGAATTATCTACAAAAAGTACTAGGGTACGCTTGTATATGGTATATACACTGCTGGACAATTGCTAAGGACGGATCATAAATGGCTATATAGCGCATAAAAAAGTAAGTGTGGTTGGATGCCAAGTGAAATAAAATAATGTCAGAATGCCAGGACATTACAAGAAAGACAATTTATTGTGCTCTGAAATCCAGAAGGCTTTGGAACGTGTTCAAGGGACAAACAGGCCATTTTGTGCAGAATACGTAAACGTGAAAAAAAATGCAATTACCGTCCGCAGGCGTACCGTCGTAAGATGTCAATACGGGATATGGCCACCATGGAAGGAGATACAAGATTCCACACGTCGTGTCATGCTTTGCACAACATTATCCAGCAGCTGTTGGGGTAATTTATCCCATTCCTCTGTCAGTGCACGGATGAGGGTGTCCTTGTTTATTGGAGGGCATTGGCGACCAGCAAGACTCCTCCCCAAAACATCCCACACATTTTCAATGGGATTCAGATCTGGAAAACGTGCTGGCCATACGAGGCGTTGAATATCCTCGCTCTCAAGACACTCCTGGACAGCGACTGTTCGATGACATGTTGCGTTGTCGTCCATGAAAATGAATCTATCACCGACAGCACCACGGAACATGCAAACATGAGGTAGCAGAACATCATTAATGTATCGTTGGCCAGTCATAGTCCCAGTTGGAAGCACATAGAGGGACGTACGGCCATTGATCATGATGCCAGCCCATACCATGACACTACACGTCGGATATCGGTCCCTTTCCTGTATGTTTGCTGGACAATATGCAGTACCACTATCACGCCAGATCAGTTGTCGTCGACAATCAGACGATAGACTGTATCTACTCTCATCTGAGAAGAATCCAGCAGACCAGTCGTTATCAGTCCAATTGCGATGTTGATGGCACCATTGCAAACGAGCGGTATGGTGACGTCTGGACAATGGGATGCACACAACAGGACGGCGGGCGTATAGTCATCCTTCATGCAAACGTCTAGCGACAGTTTTTCCGAAGATCCGCTTGCCAGTAGCAGCCATAAACTGATTTGCTACCTCACTAGCTGTGCTGCGCCGGTGTCTTTTTGTTGATGGCACTATGTACCGATTTTCTGCAATTGTCATACTGCGAACACGACCTCCCCCGTGACGTTTGCTACACTCTCCATTTGTTTGAAATGATTTTCAAAGCCTTGAAACATCACTGTAGCTGACGTCGAACTCCCTGGCAACATCTGTTATTTTTCGCCCTTCTTCAATCTTGCCAATAATACGGCCACACGTAAAATCATCTAGGTGATGTCGGGAAGACATACTGAAAATTGCAAGTTCGTCAATTGATTCTTTTCCTTTCAACTTTGCGTTTGAACAACAACAGTCAATACGCGTCAAATCCTTTATATCTCTTATCAGCGCTATGACGTCCCGAACAAGTTCGGCAATCCAAAATTTGCATACGCACAACACGTCTTACTGTATCCCGCACTTATGCTAATTTACACATTTTCCTGCCTTCCATTTTATGGTTGTTATCGTTTCTATTGTCATCCGTCCTTAGCAATTGTCCGGCAGTGTACTAGGATATATATACACTTATCATCAACAAAGTAGTTGCACCCAGAAGGACGTGTCGGATTGCAATGCTATTCGGGAAGAAGGTAAAGGTTGCCAGGAACAATAAATGATTAAATATTGAGACTGATATGCGTAGTATTTATTGAGCTACACGCGAATAAGTAGTGTCTCTAAGTATGGCATCGGGCCGCCGTGTTTGCTCACAAAGCATGCCAGATGCCTCGGTATGGAGTTGCACAGGTTACTAATGGTGTCCTACGATAAGCCATACATGCAGCTTGAATCTTCTCACGCAGTGCCTGCAGATAGCGCTGTAGTGTTACAGGGCTTGGTGCTGAGTTATATTACAGCGCCCTGTGTGAAGGGTTCATTTGATGCTTCGTTTGCAGCAAGTTCTGTATCTGGGGTTTAACTCGTATTTCTCCCGACTAAAGCAGATAAATAAAATACAAAGTATAAATAAAATCGACTAAAGTTAAACTTTGCTCTTGCAGTGAGGAGGATGTTTATTCAAATTCCCTTAGGAATGTCTCTAAGCATTGTCCATCATTTTCATTCCTTCTCTATATTATCGTTAGCACACTGATTGCCCTTTTTTCTCAAGGCCAGTGTTCGCCTCGTACCTTCTCATTCTCCGTCGGTTCTCCACATTTTCCCTAATTCCCACTGACCAGCGAGATTTCTCACCTCCTCTCTCGCCTCCTGTCCACCGAATCTCCTGCAACGGAGTTCCCCATCCTATTGCTGATAACCCCCCCACCACCACCACCAGTCTCCCCTGCAAAAGAGTGAAATTCACGCTCTCCAAGAAAGCGCAGACTCTCCTTAAAAACGTCTTGTCTCTGAAAACGCAAAGTTCCTTAATTGTTTCGCTGTATCCCTCTTCTCTCACTCCCTCGCAGGAAAGTGTCCACGTAACAACTCCCTCCCCTTGCTTGGGATGACTATAAAGCAATTATGTCTTGTTCCACTTTTCTTACATCCACGAAACCATAAATCTAACACCCCCTCTGTTGTGATGCATGAGAAAGAGAGTACTTCAACAGTCGCCCTGCTCATCAAAATGGCGGGGAAATGCAGGAAAATGATTACAATTCACTATCTCTAAAATGGCTACTGGACTTCTGATAAATATGGATGCCCAGGTTACAGTAGGGGTGGAGTGTGGATAGGGCGTCCGGTAGCATAGCACACATATTCAATCGGCGATAGGTCTGGCGATGCAGCCGGCCATGACAGAGTATCAGTGCCTTGAAGACAAGCTCTCGAGACAGCATCAGTATGCGGACGAGCGTTGTCCTGTTGGAAAATCGCACCGGAGTGAGCTTTTAGAAAATGTAGACCCACTGGCTTCAGGTCCTCATTAACGTAACACTGGGCTGTCAAAGTGCCTGTAATGAACACCAAACGTGATCTGGCATCGTATGCAATCGCACCCCACACCATGACATCAGGCATTCTGGACGTGTGACGCTCGACAACAAACCGTTCATCTTGGCGCTAACCACGGTGCCTCAACACAGGAATCCCTTGGTCTTCTCCTCCAGGACAAAAACGGAACTCGTCACTGAAGATCATCCGTTGCCATTCTGAGTGGCTTCTTGAGAGTCTGGCACGACACCATTGCAGTCTTTGGCGACGATGCAATGGTATTAAGGGCAGTCATCGAAACGGTCTGCATGCGTGAGTCCTACGTCGTTCAGCAGTCTGCCTGTGGCACTAATCGATGATACATGGAGGGCACCACTGCTCGCTGAATATCCGCAATCGTGGCTGTTGGGTCACTCCGCGCATGTCGGGCAACCCGCTGATCCTGTCTCTCCGTGGTTCGTCTAGGTCTCCCAGACCCTTCCTGTCGCTGCTGCGTGCCTTGTTTTATCCAATGCCGCCAACAGCGTGCTACGGTGATATCCGTACAACTGATATGGTGCGCAAAATGGCGATAAGAGCATCCCGCTTTCCAGTGCCCGACGATGCGGCCTTTCTAGAACTCCTGCAACGGCTCGAAATGCTTCCGAACTTTTCTCCGAGGCATACTTCAGTTGCAAAGGATGCAACCAGCACAACAGCACGAATCAGAATGGCAAGCACGCGCAACGGGACGACCTTATATTACCGGTGAGGCACATCTGTACAACCCCTCCTTGCTAGCGTCACATGTGCGGCCGGGCGTGATACTTGAATCATTTACATGTCTCACAATGTCAAATCTACCCACCAAGTTTCATTCCTATCGGTTGCTTCCTTCTGGGTGCAACTATTTTTTTAACAATGAGTGTATATATGTGTGTGTGTATGAACACACACACATACATATTGTATATCCATTTTGCATATCTATGGTATATACTAGGACCATCCAGAAAGTAAGCATCGTTTGAAGATAAACCGAAAAAATTATGACAATTAATTTTTAATGGACGATGAATTCTACATACCTAAATCTACTTTTCAGCATATTCCTCGTGAACGTTAAGGCATTTGTCATATCATGGCAAACGTTTCTGGATACCCTCCTCATAGACGTCTGCCCCCAGGGTTCTACATACATACCTTAATATACTTTTCAACATATTCCCCGTGGATGTTAAGGCATTTGTCATATCGTGGCACACGTTTCTGGATACCTACCTCATAGAAGTCTGCCGCCTGGATTCCACAGGGTACATACTTTATTCTACTTTTCAACATATTCCCCGTAAATGTTAAGGCATTTGTCATATCGTGTCTCAAGTTTCTGGATACCCACCTTATAGAAGTCTGCCGCCTGGGTTCTACAGGGTCAATATCTTAATCTACTTTTCAACATATTCCCCGTATATGTTAAGGAATTTGTCATATCGTGACACAAGTTTCTTGATACCCACCTCATAGAAGTCTGCCGCCTGGGTTCTACAGGGTACATATCTTAATCTACTTTTTAACATATTCCCCGTGGATGTTAACGCATTTATCATACCGTGGCACAAATTTCTGGATACCCACCTCATAGAAATCTGCCGCCTGGGTTCTACAGGGTACATATCTTAATCTACTTTTGAACATATTCCCCGTGAATGTCAACGCATTTATCATATCGTGGCACAAATTTCTGGATTCCCACCTCTCAGAAGTCTACCGCCTAGGTTCTACAGGGTACATACTTTATTCTACTTTTCAACATATTCCCCGTACATGTTAAGGCATTTGTCATATCGTGTCTCAAGTTTCTGGATACCCATTTCATAGAAGTCTGCCTCCTCGGTTTTGAGTCCCCGCTCAACTATCGTCTGCAGGTCATCGTCATTATCAAACCTCTGGCTGGCAAGAAATCGTTTCAAGTGAAGAAACAAATTATAGTCACTGGGCGCCAAGTCTGGGCTGTAGGTAGGTGTTGATCAGGTGCTGCAGTCCAAATTTAGAGACCAGGTTTTGCGTTAGATTCGGGGCATGTGGCCGTGCGTTTTCATGAAGGAAAACTCCCTGGCTCAGCATGCCGCGCCGTTTGTTTTGAATTGCACAACAGAACTTTCTCAGTGTCTTTCAATAAACGGCCGCGTTTACTGTTGTTCCTTTCGGCCAGAATTCTACTAACAAAATTCCTTTCCTGTTCCAAAAGACAGTGCGCCTGACTTTCCTCGTTGACATCGTCTGTTTGAATTTTTGGCAGTAAGAGAGCCCGTGTGTATCCGTTGCAGCTACTTCTGTTTCGATTCAGATGTGATGTGAGAGACACAAGTCTTGTCTCCTGTCACTATACGCCTTAAAACATATTGCGTTCCTTCGCGTAGCACTCCAAAAATTCTAAAGTTGTGTGCTCTTCCGTCGACACCTTTGGCACTCATCGTGCACACACTTAGCAGTACTTATGCTTTTCTTAATTATTTAGTGTAGTAATGATTAATAAACTTCAAGGAAATGTCCTAAAAGATCAGGAATTGTGTGGCGTCGGTTCTCCCTGTTTTCATTCACTCTCTCCAACATATCTTCCGTGACCAGAGAAGGCCTACCACTGCGCAATTCATCATGAACACTCTGCCGTCCTTCATTAAGCATTCGAATACACTTCCGCACCATTCCTTCATTCATTTCATTTTGTTCGTACATTTCGCAAATTTTCTGATGAGTCTCACTTGATCTGACATTTCCTGCATTCCGAAACCTTACCTCAGACCGGACTTCGCAGTCGGCGAGCCATTCTATTAACCCACAGCCCACACTTTTAACATAAGCATAACCTCACAAAATGGGGTCAGGGCGGAGCTAATAGATGAGGCTTGAGGCTACAGAGATTCGAATGCTTGCGACACTGAAAGAAATACTTACGGGGCAATGATGCGCAAACGGTACTTACTTTCTGTGTATACTTCGATTCGCCCTATAAAATGACATTGAAAGGGAAGGTACGTGAAACCTACCGCCGCGACTAAAAGTAGTTCCCAACATTTTCCGTGAAAACCAACGCATTTATTGCCCAGATCATACTATATATTGTCCTAGCTGTTTACTTATAAGTACATACTGTTATTTTATACAAATCTAAAAAAAGATCTATTTTCAGAAATTAAGTTTTAAAGTTAGACCAGCACACGCATGTGTAGATATGCAGTGTTGGGGAGACCAGGATGCCACCGAGTTGATGGGGTAAGTGATTGACAGCTGCTAACAGCAGGACATACTGGGGAGTGACGCGGATGAACATAACTCTCAGCAGTCCTCGAAGATTCAGTGAGTGCGTAGGCTCTTGTACCTTAGACTGCAGTGTCATCTTAGGGTGAATCGAAGTATAGATGGCCCTCGTATATTTTTTGTATTTGAATTGTCCATCAATATTTCGACATTTCTTCTGCAACAATCTAATAAATACAAATTAAGTAACAAGTGCAATAACAGATGGCACGTGAGATGGCCAAAATGCTGCGAGAAGTAGGCTATAAAATGGCACCAAGTACGCAGGTTCATCTCATTCGTAAACAAGTCACACATGTCCAGCAATAACGATCCCATTAGGCATTGTTTGCTTTATCAGTTCAACAAAGGCAATAAAGCAGCTGACATTTGTGAGAGGTATTGCGAGTGTGATGTAGACGAAAGCCCACGTCGCCATTGGTTTCGGAAATTGCAAGGAGACAGAAGCTGCAGTGGTCAACGACGCTCTGGACTTCCATCAGAGGTTTCTGAAGAAGATCTCAACCAAGCCATATGAAATGCTCAACCTCGGACAGTTGAAGAATTATCAGAAAGGTTTTCTCTACACAGAATCACAGTAGAAAGAAGGATGAATATCCTTCTTCATAGAGTTTATCTCAAATTTCGACCAGTGGGTACCTACCATATAACCCATCCTCAAGAAATCGATCGGAAAGAATGACCACATGTCTTGTCTTTCTTTTCTTGCACGTCACAGAAATGGACCTCTCTTGGAATGATTAGTTACAGGCGACGAAAAGTGGGTTCTTTACAGAAATGTAAAGCATCGAAGGACCGTATGCCGGGTTGGAGAGCCTGATCTATCGACTTCAAGAGGAGTACTGCATTCGATAAAGGTCTTGTTAAGTGTACCGTGGGATGTCAAGGGAAAGGTTCACTGGCAACTGCTTTCACATAACAAAACAATAAATGCTGACCTGTACTGACAACAATTAGAAAGGCTAAAAGAATAATTGAAATCTGAGAGTCATGCTCCAGTTCATAATCACAAAGGCGCCATCTTACAACATGACAACGCAAGACCTCCATACAGTACAAATTTTGAAGTTGTGAATCTGTTTATTGGTGTAAAAATTACATGAATGGTAAGTCAGATAATATCCGAAAACTTCAAAATGTCGTCGTTCTGGAGCGGAAATTGAGCTCGCGTCTCCCGGATTGCGCCCGAGTATGCTAACCACTACAATACCCAAAACGACCAAGTCTCAAGTGTCCGATTGATTTGAATATAACCATCACAGGACTCGCTAGTTGAAGCAACCAACATTCATATATAGCGAATTTGGAGCATTAGAATTAATTCCCGTGAGAGGAGCAGAATATCAATGAATGAAATACGGGATTACATCATTGTACAATACAATTTTGGAAGATGTGAATCCGTTTATTGGTGTAAATATGGCATGGATGATAAGTGAGATAATATCCGAAAACTTGAAAATTTCGTCGTGGAGCGGAAATAGAACCCGCGTCTCCCGGATAGCGCCCGAGTATGCTAATCACTACACAACCCAGAACGACCAAGTCTCAAGTTTCGGGTTAATTTGAATATAACCGTATTATATGACTTACCATTTATGTCATGTTTACATCAATAAACGGATTTACAACTTCAAAATTTGTAATGCACAATGGTGTAATCCCATACTTCATTCATTGACCTCCATACAGTTTTAGCAAATCAGGGAAAATACTGGACATTGGATGGGAAGCGTTACCTCCCCACCAGTAAACCCCAGACCTTGCGTCTATGGGCTGCCACCATTTTCGATCTATTCAGACAACTTCAGAACAACTTCCCTGGGAAAATATTCGACGAAGTTGATGTCGAAACTGAATTACAATAGTTTATTATTATTATTATTATTATTATTATTATTACTAGCAATTATGCCCGTTCTCCGAACGGTGAATCTATAATTTTTCGAACATAAATTAAAGAAAGGAAAAGTAATTAAGGGAAAAAAAAAGTAATTTAAGAACCGTAACTATTTCAGGATTTAGAACAGGGTCGTGACGTCAATGCATACGATCTGACGTAAAACGGATCAGACTTTGGCGCCCCTTAATTTTAAATCAAAATTTCATGGAATTTTTACAGCATTTCAACGTTTCTGGCATAATTATCTTTAAACCTATCAGCATTTTGAACAGTAAAGCTGAGCCACCCTTTTGAACTGTTTGGCTTTTAGACTTTTTAAGGTATCAGGACCTTAAGGACTATCAGCATGCCAATTTTCAGATCTCAAGGTTTTTGAGTAGTGGGCAAACAATTGGCGAAACATTCAGGCAGACAATGTTCCAAAGCCGCCATTTCAATTTTTTTTTCGGACTCTTCTAGGCATTTTGATCTTAAGATCTATCAACATGACAATTTTCAAATCTCCAGGTCAAGTAAAAGAGGTAGAACAATTCACAAAACTTTTAAGCAGAGAAATGTCCTATAGCCACCATTTTTATTTTATTTTATTTCATTCATTTCATTTTATTTATTTCATTTTATTTTTATTTTATGCCGGCAGAAAACTGCGAACTTTAGAAGCATCACTACATCATTAAGCCTTGAGTCATTAACAGTTTGATTGTAGCCTGTCCTTTCACCCAGTGAGTAGAGAGCGCTAAAAATAGCTGCGTCATCGTGGCAGCAAGTCACGGGATCAGAACTTTCGTGTGTGGTTACCGCTGAAGACAAAGCAAGCCGTTCGTTCCTTTCCTTTGCGTCTTTAAAAAATTCTTAAAAATCAGAAAATGAAGATATCAAAATATTAGTATCTCGTGCGGAATGAGTCAATCATAAAAGCTTAAGGTAGCAGTCTTAAAAGCACGATAATTAAAACATTACTCAGGCTTCCAATGAAGTGAAGAACTTATCTATTGCATAAGTTAAAAGATTAAAAATAAAGCCATAAGAAATTTCTCTTTAGGAAGATCGAAAGTTCTTATGGCTTTATTTTTAATTCATTGCTTCCATCTGATGATGGTCTTTAGGAAGACCGAAAGTTCTTATGGCTTTATTTTTAATCTTTTAACTTATACAATAAATAAGTTCTTCACTTCATCGGAAGCCTGCATAGCTTTTATGATTGAATCAGAAAATGATTTTTCTTAATTTTTTTTTGAAAGAGGGATGATTGTTGTGAGTTTATGCTGTAAAAATTGCAATGCGTTATGATTTATAGTTTGCCATATATCCGTTTTGTTAAATGAATCCCATTGCGGAATAAAGAATTTTATGAAATTTAAAAATTTAATTTCTTGTGAACTAAATTGAAATTCAAAAAAAGGGGCGACGAGGTGCAAAAATTCGGCGATGGCTCTATATGCCCACAAAGTTTCGTGGTTCTGTTGTTGTTAGTGTGTCCGACACTAACAGCAACAGAATTACGATCTGATAGCACTTTTTGCTTACCTTAACTTTGAAATGCAATAGCTCTTGAAGTATCGCCAGAATCGAAAAACGGTTTATTTCAGCGTGTTCTCTGAATAATTCTCTGCAAACGATGTAAATTTCATATTTTTGGTTGGTTGTTTGATTTTTATGGCGCAAGGGCCATGGTTGGCCAAAGAGCGCCTCATATTTTTGTGTTCAATAGTTTTTACGTTGCGAGCTAGAAAAACGCGAGTGCCGTGAAATTTCTAAAACATCGGAGGCGGCGTAGCGGCAATTGTTTTTTTTTTTAGAACAGAGAGATTATTATTATTATTATTATTATTGTTATTTTCTTTATTCGAAATATACGAATCACAGCCTCTGACAAACAAAATAAACAGCAAATTATCATTGACTGGTATTGTTGAACTGATACGAGTTTTCACCGGAGACCTAGGTATCAGTCAAGAATAGGCGTAAAATATATGATGTCCCAAGCAAAAAGCTGTCTTCTGCAGTTCTGTAGGTGGCATATCAGAAAGCTGCAATTTTTCAAAATGATTCATAAAATTTTTTGACATTGTTCCAAGTGCCACGATGACAATGGGGACTACCGTTGTGTGTTTAGTCCATAACCGAGTAACTTCTATGGCCAGGTCTCTCTCTATATTTAGTCATTTTTTCCAATTCTTTTTTATTGACTCTGGTCTCTCCAGGGATCGCTATATCAATTAGCCAGGCTTTCAGATTTTCTATTACTGTTATGTCTGGTGTATTATGTTCTATGTGTCGATCGATTTGAATTGTGAAATCCCACAAGATCTTGACTTCATTATTTTCTATGACTTTCTCAGCCTTGTGTTCCCATGAGTTTTTCTATGCTGGCAGATTGTGCTTTCTGCATAATGACCAATGAATCAATTGTGCAACCCTGTCATGTTATTATTATTATTATTATCATTGACTCCAAAATGGAAAAAATCTACAGAAGAGGAATTTAGTTTCCACCAGAACAATGGCAAGATGTCATAGATATAATGGCAATTATTTAAAAGAATGAGGATGTTATTTATTAAAAAAATTGTTTTTCTTCTCTACAAAAAAACAGGGTCGAACTTTTTCACACACTTAATAATAACACGATTCCAATAGTACTGGCAACAGTCAAATTTTATATCCAGCAAGATTCGCCTAAATATTCTCCTTCCTGATCAAACAACCAGAAAATATTTGGTTCGAAGTTTCGGTGCTGAGTTTGTTGCGTTAAGAGTGACATTTGTCACTAACTGTTACGCTTTAAATGATCAACGAATTATAACCTCCGCCCCTGCTAGTTGAAATGAGCTGTGTAATAAAAAAAGAGCAGTAATTTGATGCCCTGGGATGCGTAAATTCTTTGTCGATAGTATCTAATGGGAATCACACACAGACATTGTTGTTCAATAAAATTTTAAAAGTGGAGTTATTGCTCGGGCATTATCTCGTAGTATCGTGTGAGCAGTTACCGCAGAAGTTCGGGTATTATAGTGGAAACTACGGGAACTGCCTGTGCAAAATACTGGACATCACGTGAAGTTTTCCCTATCAGCGATCATTGGTTGCTTAGGAAGACCGAAGCATTTAGTGTTTCGTGCAGACTAATTCGCAGCTATACACTAGTGAACAAAATTAAAGTCTGAAAGGCATTCGCAAGGATAAAAAGGAAAACACGTAGCTGCAGGTAGAAACCCTTTGCATGTAAAGGACACAATCGTAAGAGTAATAAACATCTGACAACACAGATACATACGTACACATTTGGCGTATACAGGGTCACATCCACAAATGTCATCAAGGTGATATGTAAGAATGTAACCTAAAATTGTCTTAATAAGGAATGTAATCATCACGTACTGACAGACGACTCTCACAACGACAATAAATAATCATCACCAATTTGTTGATGAAATCTGGAGGGATAGATTTCCATTCTTCGACGAGAGCGGTGCGTAGCTCGGGAAGGGTTCTAGGAGTGGGCTGACGAGCTGATACATATCGTCCTAGAACATTCCCGTGCATGTTATATAGGGTTCGGGTACGGAGACCTGGCTGGTCAGTCCATACGCCAAATATCCTCGCTCTGCAGGAAATCATTGACATGCTGAACCCTGTGCGGGCGAGCGTTATCATCCATTAAAAAGAACCGAGGGCAAACATCTCCCCGTAAAAATCTGACATTGAGCTGTAGGATCTCGTTTCTATGGCGCTCAGCCTTCACATTGCCTCCTGCAAACACCTAGAGTGGTGTGCGGCCGTTGAGCGTAATGCCATCCCACAAGAGCAGACCACCGCCTTCGAAAGAGTCTTGTTCGCGGACGTTTGCAGGATCATTATGGGTTTCTGTGTCGTCCAAATGAAATGCCGACGAGAATCCGTTTGTAGACTGAATCTGGAGTCGTCTGTAAAAAGAACACCGGTCCACTCGTCTGGACTCCAGGAACGATGTTGCCTGCACCAGTTCAAAGGAGTCGTCCTGTGAGCTTGTTAGAGTGATACAAGCCAAGGGTCTCCTGGAATAAAGGTCAATTGCATTAAGCTTTCGATACATCGTTTGCCTTGGTATCGTAGTCCCACTGATAGAAGAGAGCTCCGAAAACAATTGCTGGGCTGTGTAGAACTTTGGACGTCGTGCGATTAAACAACATAACGTTCCTCACTAGGTGGCGTATAGTTTGGCCTACCTTGGCCAGGCTTTCGTGACACCCCACCGGTGTTGTTAAATTGCTGTCGTAACCGTGAAACCACTCCTGGGTGGATAGTCAAGTCACTTACGACCTGGACCTGAGATTGGCGTGATTCTAGTCGTCTTATCGCTCGCCACCGTACAGCATCGAATGCACGTGTATGAGACATTAAGAAAGTATTTGCAACCACCGGAATGCCTCAAACGCGCTGTCAACGAGAAATACCATTGCCGTTCTCCTTTCACTGTAAGTATGTAACTCAGTTCGCATACTGAACAGTATTTTACTCACTGGTATTCAAATTTCACTGCTGGCATTTGTTTTTCGTGTCCTTTGAACATTGTAACATTTCACTGAGCGCTTTGGATTACTTGCCCGCTTATGCCTTCCGAACTTTAATGTTGGACACCACTACAGTTCTGATTACAATCTCAGCATATAACGCGCAAAGTCATTTCTAGCAGAACAATGAGTCAGATCTCTCAGACGATCGTGTACAGCAGAAGCTGACACAATTGTCATGATCTATTTGTACGTATGATGGGTGACAACTATCACAACTGAACGATCAAAAAATGGTAAAATGTTTGTCTTACAAGGAATAAGTTATGTCGCACTTATGATCGGCACCGTCTGTGCAGAAGTCATATGCTTAACTGTTATGTTGGAGACATTGTGGTGGCGACAATTTCGTGTTCATGGATGTTCTTTCCTTCGTTTCGTGGATTCTGCACGTTGTATAAACGTTCTTGAAAATCATGCAGACGCATAATTGATCCTTTTACGAGGGTTGTACGAAAGTAATGCAAAAGTGGACATAACTTTTAAATTAACTGGTAGAGGTTGAGAATATTTAAAAGTGTCAACAGCTGTCGTGGACAGTTGAGTCTGTTGATGTACGTTCTTCTGCTTGTTTCTTAGGCATCCACCTAGTGTAATCTTTCCGATAATGCAGTTGTTCATGGACAACACTAAGGATACTGAATACGGAAATCTGCAGTTCACAGAGGAGTTCTCTCACTGTAATGCGTGTGGTGAAATGAGTGAGAGCAACAGCCAGTAGCACACTGACCTCTCGAATGACGGTTGTTGGTTGCTTATCTTGAGGTTTGCCGCCAACGTCTGTCGTACCCTTTGCAAACTCTGCGCCACTTCCACACTTCATTCCATGTTATGACACTTTCGCGGTACAATTCCACTTAATGGTGATGAATTTCCACTTGCGAAAAACCTTTTGCATCAAGAAAACTGGAGACTCTTCGCACACTGCTTCATGTGATCATGTCGAAGGGCGCGGAACCCTCTTCTGACGAAATGGTGTTTCCGGCCCTTTGGAGGTACGCCCGCACTTTAGCTCTTAATTGGCGCGTGATTTTTGTTTGTTTGTTTATTTGTCTTTGCTTTTTGTTGTTGTTGTTTTTGCCCAAATTATACACCAAATTTCTGGTGAAGCGTACACTCAGAATTTTCCATGATATTTCTTTTTCTGTTGTTAATTTTTAATATGCTTTTGAGATTTTACTTTTAGGGAACTATTTAAAGACCTTTATCATTAAAGATATTTGTGTGTGTGTGCGTATACTGAAACTAATTCTACATTTGAATTTACGGTTTTTATCTTGAGATTGTGATTTATGTTTAATTTAGTAACCAATTTCTCTCTATAAACAAGTCTTTTTACTGCCATTTTAATCCACCAAATTTGTATTTCTCTATTTCGTAATGTATTTTATTTTCATCTGTACTAATTATTTTCTCTTGCCCTATTTTTTACGCTTTCCAACTGTAATTTAAGGAAGCGTGTATGCTCCAGCTTTGTCCGTCCGCACGATAGCTCGCGTAAAAATGGTTCGATTTCGATCAAATTTTAGTATGTGGTAGGGGACCACCTGGGGACGAACCCTATTAAAAATGGCCGACGTGGGGTCGAAGATCAGGATATAGGAGCGGGACGCATTCCATTGCCCTTATGCGTCATAACTTGCGTAAAAATGGTTCGATTTCGTTTAAACTTTAGTATGTGGTAAGGACCCATCTGGGGACGGAACCTGTTGGAAATGGTCGACGTGGGGTCAAAGGTCAGGATATAGGAGCGGGATGCATTCCATTACCCTTATGCGTCATAACTTGCGTAAAAATGGTTAACTTTCGATTCAATTTTAGTATGTGGTAGGGGACCACTTGGGCACGATCCCTTTTGAAAATGGGTGAAATGGGGTCAAAGGTCAGGACATAGGAGTGGGATCCATTCAATTGCTCTTATGCATCTTAACTGGCGTAAAAATGGGTCGATTTCGATGGACTTTTAGTATGTGGTAAGGGACCATCTGGGGACGAACCTTATTGAAAATGGGTGAAATGGGGTCAAAGATCAGGACATAGGAGCGGGATCCATTTCATCGACCTTATGCGTTATAACTTATGTAAAAATGCTTCGATTGAGACAAAACTTTATCATGTTGTTCCGGAACTATACTTTACCGGTTCAGTTGAATATCATCGAAATGGGGTCAAAGTCAGGTCATAGGAGCGAGATTTATTCTACAGCCTTTATCCTCATAACGTGAGTAATAACTTGAGTAATAATTTCTGTTATGTTGGAAAGCGTATCATAATCAGTGCATTGCATGATTTTACTAACTCCTTTATTATTCTACATCCCGGTGGGAAGAGATAAAGTTTCAAACTAGTGATTGCGTCAGGTATTCGGTATTCCAAATATACCGTTCAACTTTTGCATATAAATTTATACAAAAACATTTGCATACAGAAATACAAGTATTTTTAATGGTAAAATACCGGTATTTCGGTATTCTTTGAAAATCTGATTTATTCAGTCTTGTGTCCTACAAAAACGGCGCCCAACTCGAGCCCTTCGAGCAGAGATTAAGATTCAATGTGGGACATTTGATCTCCTATATAAATTAAAACTTCTTTCCACGTTATACACTGCTGGCCACGCAAAATGCAACACCAAGAAGGAAGCATCCGATTGGCCTGAATTTCGCAGCATGCGTCGCCCGCGAGAGGACATGCAAACGATTAGCATTGCAGGGCATATGCAAATCATGTGCGCCCGGCACGCCACCGAGAAGCACTATAAGAAGGGTGCACAGAAGGCGGGGTGTAAGTAGTGGAAGTGAGTTGTGCTGCCGGACCTGTGAGTGGGAAGCTTCCTGATGCCTTGTCTCAGAATACGGTAGTCATTCCAGCACGTTTCGGAACTCGACAGAGGACGAATAGTGGCTTATCGCGACAGCGGTTTATCGTACCGAGACGTCGGCGCCCGTGTCTGACGACATCCAGCCACAGTGAGGCGAGTATGGATTCGGTGGGTGCAGGAGGGATGGACGGACCGACGTGAGCGATTGCCGCAGCCGCGGCGCACCACCGAACTAGAAGACCGGCATGTTGTGCGGCGGGCATTGACGGCACGCACCGCCATTTCCCGAACGTTAACGCAGGAATTAGGGTGTGTTGCACAACAACCTGTGTCAGCACGTACCGTTTGACGTCGTCTGCAGGAGCGGGGACTTTTCGCACGGCGCCCATTGCTCCGATTACCATTGACGTTACACCACCGGTGAGTGCGGCAGCAGTGGGCCGTTGAACGCTACACCTGTACTACGGAATGGCACGGCATTGTCTTCTCCGACGAATCCCGCTTCTTCCTGCAACATCACGATGGTCGGATCCACGTGAGGCGGCACCGCGGCGAGAGACTGTATGACGCCTGTATTATGCATCGCCATACCGGTCCGTCGCCAGGCGTTATGGTTTGGGGCGCAATTGGATATGACACCCGTACCCCTCTGGTACGCATCGCCGGTACACTCAACAGCCACTGCTGCATCTCCGACGTTTTGGAGCCTGTAGTCCTGCCTTACCTGCAGGACCTACCAGCGGCCACGTTTCAACAGGACAATGCACGCCCGCACGTGGCACGCATCGTGCAACATTTCTTCACGGCCCACCAGGTGTCACTGCTGCAGTGGCCCGCCTGTTCTCCCCATATGTCTCCCATCGAACACGTCTGGTCGCTGATCGGCAACCGAATGGCCCGGCAAGCACCACCCGCGGCTACGCCTGATGAATTGTGGCAAAGTGTGGAAGCAGCCTGGACCGACATACCCCAAGCCCACATCCAAAGCCTCTTTCGTTCGATGCCGCGGCGTGTAGTGGCCGATATTGCCAGCCATGAAGGCCACACGAACTATTGATGTCTGTGTGTTCCGCAAGTCGCATGGGCCTGTAAGCTCAATCGTTTCATCTTTGTATCTGCTGTTATGTGTCCAGTAAATCTGGCTTTGCTATCTCGTGTCCTTCTTGGTGTTGCGTTTTGGGTAGCCAGCAGTGTATATGCGTTTATTTTATTCAGACATCTCTCTTCCGTTAACCTTTACTGTGAAACATTGAATTCTCCTCTTATACAATTATGCACGAAGGCAAAATGTGGAGAGATCAAATTCGCCTTGCTTCAATCAGTGTCCATAATTGTTGCGCAACATGACCGAAAACTAGATAAAAAATATTTGAAAACCAACGTCGAGAACGAGACTGAATGCAGTCCGTAATACAATATTAGGGAAAACCCTAGGAAAATAGCAGCGTTCAAATCAAAACAGTTTTAGAAGAACATAAAAATTACGTAATATTTGTGATTTATTTGTATTTGATAAACAACACTGTTCTATAAATAACATTTTATCAACCCACCGGATGGCAAGCACGCATATATACGTTCGGAGATTTCTGTGCCCAAAGCGGCGACGACGCATTTATACGTTCATCGAAAACCTGTTCAGAAGCGGCGAGAACGGAATATTGCGTCAATAAAATTTCCGGGCTCATAGTGGCGAGAACGAATATATGCGCATCTTAATTGTGACAAATTTTACAGAAAGACGTCTTTATGGGGGTCTCCTGTTATACATGTTGACAAAATTTCGCATTGCTTCTTCCAAAGGTCCTGCCACCTGGAGGGTTAATGAATACCTTAAAATAAATTCGGTATCAGTATCAATACCGGTGTTCATACCAGTAATCCGTGGAATAAACGCTGAAATGACCGTTCTAGTCCCGTACTGAAATCACTACTCCCGAACTTAGAAGAAGCACATAGCTTGAAGACGACGCCCGCCCACGTGGCCGAATAACCAGAGGCGTGATTAGAGCTTCTGGTAAATCTTGAATGAGACGTGAGTGGTGCGCTTGTCCTACGGTAGTAGCCCTCTCTTCCTCCCTAGTATAGCGTAAAACCTTTTTGCGGGTGGTGATTCGAACCCACGTCTTCCCGTTCCGGAGCCGGTTATTATCCCGACTGAACTAAACCGACTTTGACTTTTCGCTGCAACTTTTAACTCTTAAGTCGCCTCGGTGATACATCAGAAATTACGTCCTCCCCCTTGAGAAAGGCGGGGGCACGAAATCCCAGATTTCGGATCCGCTGCAAACCATGCTTGAAATAACTCGCTGTAGATGACAGAATTCTGATTAATTCCAGACGATGTGCGGAAGAAGCATCACGAATTTTTCTCGAACGTCAAGGCCAGGCGATCCAGTTTTACGTTTGGGCACCAATACAGCGTAAAACCGTTTCGCCGGTGATGAAACCCGAAGCATGTCTTTCAGCTCCGGAGCCTGTTATTCTCCCTACACAACGACAACGACTTTGGCTTATCGCTGTAACTTGCCATTTCTACTATTGCGTCACCTCAGTGGTACGTCGCACTATAACTAGTGGTTCTAAATAAGGAACAGGGGGCTGCTTATATTGATGGTGGTCATTTAACCCCGAAAAAATAAGGACCTCATCTGCGTGAAAACCTTTGTGACAATTCTGAGTGCAATGCGCAGTCTTTTTACTAACCCCTAAGGCCACCCAGAAAGTAAGTACCGTTTGCGTAAGTATTCGCTTCAGAGTCGTACCTGCGCAGATGCGTTGCCTCATCCATTAGCCATGCCCTGACTGCATTTTGTAAGATGTTGCTTATGTTAAAGGTTTGTGATGTGCGCTAATAATGTTTAAGTTAATAGAACGGCGCACCGACTGTTAAGCCTGGTCTCTGATAAGGTTTCTGAATGGAAGAAGTGTCTGACCTAGTGAGATTCATCAGCAAATTTACGAAATTTGCGGACAAAACGGAATGAATGCAGGAATGGTGTGGAAGTGCGGTCGAATGTTCAATGAAGGAAGACAGAGCGTTCACGGCGGATTGAGCAGTGGTAGGTCTTCTCTAGTCACGGAAGATTTGGTAGAGAGGATGAATGAAAGCATTAGGGAGAACCGACGCCTTACAATTTCTGATCTTTCAGAACATTTCCCTGAAGTTTCGAAATCATTGCTGTCAGACATCAATAAGGAAACGCTTCAGTACAGCAAAGTGTGTGCAAGATGGGTGCCAAAGATGTTGACGGAAGAGAGCAAAACGTAGCGCACGGGATCTGCTTTGGAATTTTTGGGGAGGTACACGGAAGAAGGCGATGATTATTTTAAGCCGTGCAGTGGCGGGAGATGAAACTTGGGTACCTCACATCACACATGAATCGAAACAGCAGTCCCTGCAATGGAAACACATAGGTTCGCCTACAGTCAGAAAACTGAAACAGACGATGCCAACCAGGAAGGTCATGAGCACTTGTATTTGAGGACAGGAAAGGAATTTTGTTTGTACTCGTAGAATTCCTGCCGAAAGGAACAACAGTAAATGCGGCCGGTTATTGAGAGACACTGAGAAAGTTCCGTCGTGCAATTCAAAAAGAGCGACGCTGCATGCTGAGCAAGGGAGTTGTTCTTCTCCATGAAAACGGAAGGCCGCATGTCCCGAATGTCACACAAAACCTGGACTACAAATTTGGACTGGAGTAGCTGATCAACCCTCCTTACAGCCCGAGACTTGGCGCCCAGTGACTATCATTTGTTTCTTCACTTGAAACGATTTCTTGCCGGCCAGCGATTCAATGACGATGATAACCTGAGGACGGCGGCTGAGCGATGGCTCATAACCCAGGCGGCAGACTTCTATGAGGATGGTATCCAGAAACTTGAGCCACGGTATGACAAATGCCTTAACAACTACGGGGAATTTGTTGAAAAGTAGATTAAGGTATGTAGAACCCAGGGGGCAGACTTCTATGAGAAGGGTATCCAGACACTTGAGCCACGATATGACAAATGCCTTAACATCCATGAGGAATATGTTGAAAAGTAGATTAAGGTACGTAGAATCCATGCAGCAGACTCCTATGAAGAGGGTATCCAGAAACTTGTGCCACGATATGACAATTGCCTTAACATTCATGAGGAATATGTTGAAAAGTAGATTAAGGTCCGTAGAACCCAGGCGGCAGACTCCTATGAAGAGGGTCTCCAGAAACTTGTCCCACGATATTACAAATGTCTTAACATCCACGGGGAATATGTTGAAAAGTAGATTAAGGTACGTAGAACCCAGGCGGCAGACTTCTATGAAGAGGGTATTCAGAAACTTGTGCCACGATATGACAAATACTTTAACATACACGAGGAATATGTTGAAAAATAGATTTAGGTATGTAGAAATCATCGTACATTAAAATATTTATCAACACTTTTTTTTTATCCTCAGACGGTACTTACTTTCTGGAAAGCCCTCCTACATTTTATATTTCCTGCTACAATTTTAAGTCTTTTTAAGATATCGTCGCCAACCGGCATCCACGTATGAAACCTTGAAAGCTCGTGACGAACATTTCTCTGAATAACCAACATTTGTCCCTTCGACTTCGATTTTAAGTGCTTTTAAGAAACTTTCTAATGATATCTAGATTTTCACGTTCTCCAGGGAACATACAGATACTGAAGAGCGAAGGAAAAGGTGGATGCATTGCCTGGGGCAAAAGGGACCACTCATGAAGAACGGAGAGGTCGCAGCGTTAAAAGTGCATTTCTATTAAATTTGCGAAGTGAAAGAGAATTCATTGGATGAGGTATGCCAGCTCGACTTTCAGCAATATAAACAGTAAATGAATTCTGTGTAGCGCCATTACTACATATTCCTTATGCGGGCACGTATCTGTGTTACAAGATTTATGCAATGTAGCTCATATTTGAAGCGGTTTCTGTTAAGCATTTTGGATGAAATTTTATTGAAAACCTTTAACTGGGTACCATCTATTTTTATTTTTTCATTCATTATGTAGAAAAGTTCCTGAAGGTATTTCTTTGAAAATTTTTAAAGGGTTCCTACTGAGAAATCCCGCTTAAAGATTTGAATGAGTTTTCTTAGAAATGTTGTGATAGTTTTCTATTGGGTACTTTTTCCCGTCTCTATTAAACTTTTCTCAAATTACTTTACTTGATTTTCTAGACGAATGAGTTTTACTGAAATCTCTCTCTTTTGAACAAATTTCTATTTAAAATTTCAAATGGATCCCTGTTGTAGATTTGAATGGGTTTTCATAGAGAATTATCTAGTTACACCGATCCTCACACTTTTAAGAGTAATGTTGCAGCATTTACAAACAAACAAACACACACACACAAAGGCTAAAGAAGATCAACTACCAGCTGATGTTTGCATGTGTCTAACATACATGAACAAATTATTTTTACATAGCAATTTTGCAATACTATAGATGCGATCTTTGCGTACCGCGCTAACCAGCAGCGTTCGCGCTCCGAGGAATGATGCGCCTTTGTGGAGAACTGGCGTACTACAGAGGTGACGCACATGTCAAGACGGCCAGCAGCACTGATAAGCTCTTAATGGCGTAGCTTAAATGGGAAAGTATTCAGCTCCGGAGCAAAAGGATGTGGCTTCGAGTCCGCCATCCACAAATTGGAATTTCGCACTGGCGTCCGAACGTAAATGTGAAATTAAATAAAAATTTCTAGTAAAAAAGTATTATTTACGCTTATAATATATAATACTTTCCTCGAGGGGAGAGGGAGAAAAGTATTATTTTGCCGTAGCTTTCGTAAAACCTGGTAGCTACGTGAACCAGAAATTTTTTGGCACAATTTAGTTCTGGCATATAGGCTGCTTAAATGGTTGAAATACCTGCAATACAAACATTTGACTGAATAGAAATTTGTGAGAAGTGTGCGTCACGCGATATGTGTGATGTAGGCCACACATATCACGTGACATACACTCGTGGCCTGTAGACCGAACGGCAGGTAGATCCATTTTTACGTTCGGGCACCAATGTGAAACCCAATTTTTTGCCGGTGGAGAAACTTGAAGCTGGATCCATCTGCTCCGGAGCCGAATGATTTCCTAAATAAGCTACAGCGACAAGTGCTTATCACTGCGAGTTACCGTCCTGGCATGTGCGTCGCCTCTGAGGTAGATACGTCACAAGTTGCTTATGCTGGTCGTTAAATTCCAAAACAAACAAAAAAGAAGAGTGCTGGTAGATTCATGACGATTACCCTCTACGACCGCCAAGGATTCATGTATCAACATATTGTACTGTCATGTACAACAGTTACTGATGCAAGTTTTAAGTGCAATACTGAAGCATATTC
Organism: Macrothele yani; assembly: GCA_039090855.1. Classification (NCBI taxonomy): domain Eukaryota; kingdom Metazoa; phylum Arthropoda; class Arachnida; order Araneae; family Macrothelidae; genus Macrothele; species Macrothele yani. Next base: position 151,940,011 of record CM077025.1, on the reverse strand, counting down.
GAAATAAACAACAGCAGAGGAAAACCGAGAACCTGCTGCCGTCGACATTTTTTCATGTCGTAAAGGACTTATTACATGAGAAGAGAATCCACGTAGCAACACATCACCGTGCAATCCAGATCTCTCATTATGTGACTTTTGACTCTTCCAGAAAGTGAAAAGAAAACTGAAAGGTAAACATCTTTCGTCGGATAAAGAGGCGAAATCTGCCAAGGAGACTGTTTGCAAAGGTTTTTCATTTCATGAGATGGATTTCCTGTTCAAAATGTGTCAAGGTTGATGGAAACAGTGTGTTATATTTTATGGGGCAGACCATGTAAAATTTGAAAATTTGGTACATAAATTTTTAAAGAATTTTGTCTTTTTTTTTTTTATATATATAAGTTTCTACCATCAGCCAAGGAGTTGTGTGACGTACTACAGACGTAAAGCAAGTGTCAAGGTGACAAATCTGCAGCGAGACATTCTGTCTGTGTAGCTTAGTAGAGAGAGCAACTTACTCCGGAGTGACGGGGCGCGGTTTCGATCGTCGTCACGGGAAAATTTGTGTTTTCAGATTGGCACCCGAAAGTAAAAAGGGATCTACTAGCCGTTGGATTCTTTGAAAAATATGTGATGTTTGTTCCACACATCGTCTGGAATTAATAAAAGGTTCTTTCTTCAGTTCAAAAAAAATTAAGAGGGAGATGGTGTGACGTACTACAGAGGTAACGCACGTGTCAAGACGACAAATCGTCAGCGATACATTCTGTCCGTGTAAGTTAGTTGGAAGAGCAACTTACTTCAGACTGAGGAGGCGCGGGTTCGATCCCTGTCACTGACAAATTTGTCTTTTCCCAGTTGTCACTGAGGCATATATTTCATCGTCGACAATATCTTATGTTGCAATATTTAGGACGATAATATTTTTAAAAGCGAGAGTTTTGGCATGCCTCCACTTTCCGAAAATCGTTCGTTAGTCCATTGTTATTATATATACGCTAAATAAACATTCCTCCGCCACTTCGCAGCTTAAAAAAGGAAAGCGGAAATCTGATCGGGCGCTTTCAAGATAAACACCGGCGTTTCACGAACGACTTTTGCAGACGTAATTGATGGTTCACGTCAGGCGTAACCGATACGGCAACGCCGCTGTGCCGGGTGTTGTTTTTTGGATTTCCGCTGCTCTGAATCGTGAAAGCGGATTATTTAAAACTATTTCGCTGATATGCTTATTGGTTTGCGCGCGTCAGTCGCGTTTTTATGATCCCTCTCTTTTCTCTCTTCTAATCGTTATTGATTTTGGCATCAACAGTTGAAGGGCGGTGGAGGAGCGAGTGCAACCTCAAGCGCCGAAAAATGTTTAAACGAAACGCTTTAAACGACGAAAGCTTGAGGAAAAGATAAATTAGTGGAACCTTTCCAGTTAATTACTTCGTCATTAACTGCGAATTTTTAAACGCGCTGTGGGCTCTTAAAAAATGATCAGACCGTTTCTGAAAGCTCCGTGCATATTATTAACTGCGGCGGAAAGTGGAGCATAGGTTTTGACCGATCTGAGAAGAAAAGCAGCCAAGTGCTAAAAAAAAAGCAGAGTGAGAGACACACACACACACAAAATTTATTTCTTTGAACTTTTTTTTTCAAAGTAGTTAAAGATTTTAGAATTAGAATCTCGTTGCACGTTCAAATGCAGATAGATGAAGAATCCAACATCCAATTCAGAAAGCACGCCAGATGATGAACGGAGGCAATTTATTTTTGCTGAACTTTGGCGTTGAACAATTTGAAATAGCCCAACAAATCTAGCTGGGTGAGTATTTTACTTTCATTTTGTAAAAGAATGACTGAATACTGGGAAAGAAGAGAAATCCAAGATTTGGTTTCATTATATGCGACATCATTGATCATAAAATATTTTTATGGTCCTCTTAACAGCTGGTATCAATCCATTGGTGGAAGGTTTTGCTATTCCTTTAAATCAGGCTCTGTCTCTAGTTTTTAACACCCAATTTCTCCTTGTGAATCTCATAGCTTAACCTCCTACTTGTGCTTAAAGTCTCCTCTCCTATGCATGGTCCAGTTTTAATCTTGCCCTCTTTCCGGACGTTTAATCTTCTTGAGGTAGATGCATCCTTTATTTCATTATATACAAATGTGAGGAGCCGTCCATCCCTTTTGCGAGGGTAAATCAAAAAGTAAGGTCAACCTTTTCGTATATTAAAGGAACTAAGAGGCATACAGATAACAATTATTATTTCTCAACATAGTCCCCCTGTCGTTTAACGCATATTTTATATTTGTCTACAAGCTTCTGGATTCCTGCAGAGAAAAATGCTTTGCGTTGTTCCTGCAGCCGAATGCAACGCTTCCTAATACCTGGGCATCACTTTCAAAACAGAGGCCTCGCAAAGCGTCTTTCACAAGTCCGAAGACATGAAAGTCGCACGGCGCCAGATCGGGGTTGTAAGCAGGATGTCGTAACACCTCAAACTAGCAATAGCACCTTCATTATGTAGCTGGCAACACAGATCAAAGTTTGCGATGGGTTTTAAGCGGCGACATAGAGCCGCATGACTCTGTTAGCTGTCGTCAGCCACCGCGAATGTGACAGTGGTCCTAGATTTCTTCTAGAAAGGCTGACATCACAGTCTCCCTGTGACACGGCGCAACAGATTTGCAGTATATACTGCTGGTCCGTACTCAGTTCATGTGTATCCTTCAATTCTTCCATGTGTTCTGTCCATTCTACATGAATACTGAGTAGCAGCAAAGTCAACTATTGGGAGATTTTCACAGCCGTCGAGAGCTGCCCCAATCTCCCCTGAACAAGTTGTAGGATCAGTTTCCAAACACTTTTGGAAACTGATCAACTTATCGTGCTTCATGGATTTGAAGTGCAAAGTAACCATTGATGCAGTGATAAAGAGAAACGCGTTCTTCAGTCACCCAGAGAATATATTGCTAAGTATGATTGCGGACGAACGCCCCCACGTTAGAGCTTTGGATGGAGAAGAATAAAGAAAGCTGGACAACAACAAATGAATGATGTCGTAAGAGAATTCGAAATGCCGCAATTAAATTTGGATGCTAATGAATATTATGAGCTGATCGATTGGACTAAAACGCGTCTTACCGAACCACCCCTGACAAAACACATCTCAGGCGAAGGTCTGGATCGACTAATCACAACTTTTGCTGCAGCTGGCAAAGAAATAGCAACGTTTCCCTGCCACGCGCAAGCTGTGGAACGTTGCATGAAACTGGTGACCGAAGCATCTGCCTCAGTGTGTGGATTTGAAGCATTAGATTCGTTCATAAGAACAACAATTGCATCACGGCAATTAATGACACATTTTTCAAGTAAAGCGGATTACCGAACAAGATATACCACGTAGAAATAAAATTATGAGCTGGAGGGAGGGTGGGTGGGTGGAACTCGAATTGTAGTCACCTCCTCGTGGTGAGTTCTGGGTCGTTGCCATATGTGACATTGGAAGCACGCAAAGAGCTTCGTTCTACACATTGCAAAGCAAACTGAGTGCACTACACATGCACATGCATGGTGCACTCAGAACAGTGCAGCTTCCTACGGATTTTTCCGATGCTCTACATGACAGGATACCTTTACCTAGCCTAGGCCTACGGGGCGAATGTGGGAAGGAAATTGTGAACTTCGCGTGCAGTGCGGAGTCATAGCATATTGATCAACTTCAAAACTTTTTTACACTGTTATTGGAAACACTAAAGGACACTTTTCCGCACAAGGGGTTACTCGATTTCAATTATAAAAAAATCCATCCGTTTTCGCTTACGGCCCAATGCGGTCGAAAAAACGTGAACTTAGTGTGCCGTGCGGAGACGTAAGATATTAACCGATTTCAAAAAATATTTCTTTTGCTATTCTTTTTGACCTAAATGGCAACGTTTCCGCTCTAGGCAATATTCAAATTAAGAAAAGTATTTTCGGCCCACCCTATTTTAGGGGATGTCCTCAGCAACACTGGTTCCCATAAATTAAGGAAAAACCAAAAATCGGGTTATCTGTGGAAGAAGAGTTGGACATGCACGAAAGTTGGGTGTATGACGTGAAACGTAATGCAGAATCAGGATATTGTACGCAAATGGGTGGCAATTGCATCGGCTTATGCGAAACTGAGCTGCATAAATGGGACTGTTGCGGTGGTGTGAGTCAAATCTTATGCGGAGTGTAAAGAAAGGACTTTCAGGTACAGTAGATTCCGGTTAATTTGGACATACGAACACTTTGGCCCAATGACGCGGTTTCCCCAATTATGCGACGCTTTATCCCAAAGCGCTCATTTGGAATGAACTTCAAGTACTGTTCCAAATAAATGACTGCCCTGATTAACTGATGGCCCCATTAACCAGAATCTACTGTAGTAAATTTGTTGAAATGGCTACAACACGTTTAACAGATAAACTGAGGTAGAGAGCGCTCGGAAAACTAGGCTGGACAAAGCCAGTTGCGAGATGGCTGCATGTGAGTCCTTCTGCTGTCCTCAGACTGTGGAATCAACTTTAAAATTCGTAATCAGTATCCCGAAGGTGCAGCGTAGGAAGGCATAGAGTTACAACATTAGTCGATGTCTGATATCTCCGAATAATTGCGCGTACGAACAGGACGGCTACCCTAACACAGCTGCAACTTTCTCTTGCTCCGGCTGCAGGAATGGTCGTACCTTCTTCCTGTTAGTGATTTAATACTCTATAATGTGCACTCAATAACGTTTTGCGCATTGATCTCAAATGACGACTAACGAAAGAACTAGAATTTTCCAACTCGCTGAACACAAGACCGAAAAGAGAGAGAGTACTTACTACCACTCATTAAGTAATCCGAATTTATTCACATTAAGTTGATTCACGACACCATATTCGTTCACTGATAACTGCAGGTTGATTTAACCCACACATAAGTTGATATTGTTTTTACAATAAGACAAGCACACACACCGCCATTTTAATCCTTTCGTTGACGACGAGAGAGAGGAACAACGGCAGCTTCACTTCACATGTAGGAGTGAGCGATAGAATTTCGCCCAGTGCGGCAGCGCCATCTGTCGTCCTCGTGATTTAGACAGACACATCTTGGTAATTCTTCTAACACTTCCAGTTTGCGTAGAAGGCTTCACGCAGAAGGTCTGTACGCTAGGGCATCAGCACTCTGGGTACCCTTAACCCCGTCAATGGAAGAAATATTTCGACTGAGCAAGACTTCATATTCAATTAAAATGAAAATCAATGAATTCAGTAATCTTCACATATGAATCCAGATGTGCTTTCAAGAGCGATTAAAGGCGTGTTCCCCGCTTCGCAAGACCTGGAGAGAGCGATCGGCACGCTACCATTCCCCTACGACCTGACACGTAAAAGAGAAACTTATGATGACAGTAGCATGCTGACTTGAGGTGACATCTCGTTCGGTGGACGCACAAAACTTTATGAACTTCCAAGAGGAATCATGAATGCTCGACGCTATAGGGATGATGTCCTGGAACCCTGTGTTAATACTTCTGTAGGTGCCATGCAAGACATTTGTCTCCTAGATGACGATAACAGTCGCCCCATAAAGCAAGTCTAGCAGAAAAATATCTTCAAGAAGAGACCATCGTCCGTATGGATTGGCCAACCAGGTCTTCCGATCTTAATCCGATTGCGCATGTCCAGGATGATCTAGAGAAACGTGCTGCTACCCTCAACCCCGCTTCGCAAGACTTGGAGAGACTTAAACAAGCTTTGCACGAATAATGGCCGTTCCTACCTACTGAACCCCTAGACTCGATAATCAACAGCATGAAACATCGCTGTGATAACCACATTCGTGTGAGGGTTCATCTCACTCCCTTTGACTATTTCATTTTGACACCTTATTTTTCATTTGGTTCGTTATGTGGCCATTTTTGTCAGAATGAAGTGCTGCACACAAAATGTTTAGGGTCTTTCTCTAACGTCCGATATGATGCATGATTACATTAAATTCAGTAAATTTCATTATGTATGTTTTGAATTATCGCGATGCTTCTGTTTTTTCATTAATTTATGGAAACCAGTAAATTTATCAAAAAAACTTTTAAATGTTCTTTTAACACCATTATAGCGGCCCAGGTTGGCGCAGTGGTCTAAGTTATGGCTTCTGACCATTCGTTCGAGAAGGGTCCTGGTTCGAATCCCGATGAGGCATGGATGTTGTGTTCGTCTTACGGCACTGGCTCTCTCCGTTACCTGGAACCAGTGTCCCTAAATCAGGGACGAGCGACTGCTTATAGTCCATTGATTTGCTCACGGTGGTCATTAAACCTCCAAACAAAAACATCATAAAGAGGTTATCAAACTTGAAATAGTATAATTAATTTTAATAGTAATCCGAATTTATTGGCGTATAGAATAGAAATCAAAGTTTTCAAGCGTGCTTTCGCACATCTACCAGATCACTTTTTCAAGGAAGGTAGATAGAAAAGGAAGTTTCTGCCTATCTTCATTGGAAAGCTATCTGGTTGGTGCGCGAAAGTTTGGGAACTTTGATTTCTATTCTACTTCAATGAGTTCGAATTACTAGTATAGTTATACTATTTTTAAGTATGCTTGGTGTAAAGTTGTTAGTGTTATTTTATCAAACTTCCTTAACGATCAATAGGAAGTTAAATTTAAAAAACTTCTGGACTACAACAAAAGAGCTCTCAAGTTTTTTCATAAAAGAAAACTTAACCGGAATTTGTACCTGAAGGAAGATTTACTCGCTGTAAATGATCGGGAACGGGCATTCGATTTACCTACAATGCTCAAACATTGAAGTTAAATGCTTCAGATATTAAATGCATTGGAAACTAGAGATCATACAGAATGAAAGAGCACCAGTAGATGTATCTAGTTTAACAACTACGAATGAGATGAAATATCCTTATGATTTCATGTGAGCAGAAGGGTTCGTTCAAGGGCAACGCATCTTTCAAAACTTTAACTGTTTTTTAAAGAGGTTAATTCTTTTGTGACTGAAAAGAATAATTAGATCATTAAGCGAGCTTAGCGAATGTGTGAATTAATTTTTTGTTCCAAAGATATTCGCTTTCATAATTTCTGTCTTACAATAGTGCCACCAGGGAACACGAAGACAAATAAGTGAATAATTAATTTCATATTTACAGAAAAAAATGCGCAATATGTTCTTTTACTGGCATGCATTCGTGAAGGCATTTCCTCAGAAATGAAATTAGCTGAAAATATTGTAATCAGATATCATATTTCTTAATTTTGTAATTAACTAAAGCAATTAGTTTTTCTGCAAAGTTTTCAATTAATCCGTAGTTTTATCCGTGGCAAGTCCGTGTCGTACAAATATGGCTTATAAATGATTCCTAAGTTTATCATAGGAAGTACTAAAGAAGCTGTGCTTCGCATAAACAACAATTATTCTTCAGAATTAAATATTTTAATCGAGGAACTGTTCAAAGAAACGTGAGCTCTAAATTTATGATTGCCAAAATTCAGAAATAAATTGATTTCTATGTAAAAAAATGAAGATGTAATCCAGCAAAGCAATGCTTAGTGCGATTTTCTCAATCATATTTTAAATTCAATTTTCTTTTCAGTTGAAAATGGATTTATTTTATATAGTTTAGCCCCATCAGTCAGCTGTACATAACTATATGTATATCCCTTATTAATGTTACTCACTGTGAAGGAGAAAAGTAAATAATGCATCTGATAGCTAAAGACAACGAACTGCAACTGACATGTCACATGAGAGATGCGAATGCAGGCCGTTAGAGTGAGAAACATACATTCCAGAATCTCAGAAAGTGGGACAGACAAACATACTAGGCAGATGAGCCATTACATTATGACGACTTACCTAATAAGCTGTAGGACGCCCTTTATTAGCTCGCAAAACAGCTGCCACTCGGCGAGGTATCGATGCGAAGAGGTGGCGATATGTATCATGGGGTATCTGGTACCGTAATGTCAACAGAAGGTCCTCCAGTTCCCGTACATTTCGGGGTCGTGATGACTCAGCACGAACCCGCTTTTCCATGTCGAACCACATATGTTCGACTGGGTACATGTCAGGTGAATTTGGAGGCCAGGGCATTATCCGAACCACTAATTGACGATTCTGGCAGTGTGACATGGCGCATTATCCTGTTGGTAATGGCCATCACCAGCAGGGAACACAGTTGCCATGAATGTGTGAACTTGGTCTGCAACGATGATCAGATACTTGACAGCTGTCAGGGATTGTGCTACTGGGATAATGGGGACTAAAATGTTCCAAGAAAGCATCGACTACAGAAAAACACCGTCGCTGGCGCATACAAATGCCATGGCCTCCGTTGGTAATTTACGTATCCGCGCTCGGCCGTCTACGTGATGCACCAGAAATCTTGATTCGTCAGACCAGGTCACTTTCTTCCAATCATCCACGATCCAATCTAGATGATCTTGGGCCTATTTCATGCGTTGTTGGCGATGACGTGCAGTGAACATAGAGACCCGACTAGTACTTCGGCTACGCAAGCCCATGAGATGAACTTTGTGCTGTGACACATTGCTCTGATCACCACTGTTGTAGCTGTGAGTGATTTGTCACACTCTGGCCCTGGGATCGCTGTGAACAATTCGCGACAGTCTCCGCTCCCCTCTGGCATTAATGAACTACAGTCAACACACGCTGGTTCCTCGTTTGGCCATCTGGGCACCAATTTTGATACGTACTCACTACAGAGGCACGCCAACAACCCACACGCAGCGCCGTTTCCGAGATCGCAGTTCCGAGGTGCCATGCCATCACAATTTGTCCTTCATCAATCTCCGATAAATCGGCAGCTTTCCCCATTCTGACTCCGAACTCTCTACTAACCGAAAGCCAGTCCTTGGGTTGTACATATAATACTTTGTGAACTTCACCTGCGCCACAGTTAGATCTCCAGGCGCGCTGATTTCTCTAGGCTGAATGTGGTCATAATGGAATGGTTTATCTGTGTATTCTTTATTTTAAATCCTGCAACTTTTTCATATAATATTTGCCCAATATTTATTTTCTAATGTTTAGAAAAAACAAAGATAAAAAGAAGCCATCCTGTATGCAGTATTTTTTGTTTCAAATGTCACTGCTTTAAACATTACTATCCTACTACACTGCTGGCCACCCAAAATGCAACACCAAGAAGGAAGCATCCGATTGGCCTGAAATTCGCAGCATGCGTCGCCCGCGAGAGGACATGCAAACGATTAGCATTGCAGGGCATATGCAAATCATGTGCGCCCGACACGCCACCGAGAAGCACTATAAGAAGGGTGCACAGAAGGCGGGGTGTAAGTAGTGGAAGTGTGTTGTGCTGCCGGACCTGTGCGTGGGAAGATTCCTGATGCCTCGTCGCAGAATACGGCAGTCATTTCAGCACGTTTCGGTGTTCGACAGAGGACGAATAGTGGCTTATCGTAACGAGACATCGACGCCCGTGTGGGACGACATCCAGCTAGTGTGAGGCGAGTATGGATTCGGTGGGTGCAGGAGGGATGGACGGACCGACGTAAGGGATTGCCGCAGCCGCGGCGCACCACCGAACGAGAGGACCGGCAGGTTGTACGGCGGGCATCGACGGCTCGGACCGCCACATCACGAACGTCAGCGCAGGAATTAGGGTGTGTTGCACAACAACCTGTGTCAGCACGTACCGTTCGACGTCGTCTGCAGGAGCGGGGACTTATCACACGGCGCCCATTTCTCCGGTTACCATTGACGTTACAACACCGGCGGGAGCGGCGGCAGTGGGCCGTTGAACGCCGCACCTGGACTACGCAATGGCAGGACGTTGTCTTCTCCGACAAATCCCGCTTCTGCCTGCAACACCACGATGGTCGGATCCGCGTGTGGCGGCACCGCGGCGAGGTACTGTATGACGCCTGCATTATGCATCGCCATGCTGGTCCGTCGCCTGGCGTTATGGTTTGGGGCGCAATTGGATATGACACCCGCACCACTCTGGTACGTATCGCCGTTACACTCAACAGCAACCGCTACATCTCCAATGTTTTGGAGCCTGTAGTATTCCCTTACCTGCAGGACCTGCCAGCGGCCACGTTTCAACGGGACAATGTGCGCCCGCACGTGGCACGCATCGCGCAACAATTCTTCACGGCCCACCAGGTGTCACTGCTGCCGTGGCCCGCCTGTTCTCCCGATATGTCGCCCATCGAACACGTCTGGTTGCTGATCGGCAACAGAGTGGCCCGGCAAGCATCACCCGCGGCTACGCCTGATGAACTGTGGCAACGTGTGGAAGCAGCCTGGACCGACATACCCCATGCCCACATCCAAAGCCTCTTTCGTTCAATGCCGTGGCGTGTAGCGGCCGTTATTGCCAGCCATGCGAGCCACACGAACTATTGATGTCTGCGTGTTCCGCAAGTCGCACGGGCCTGTAAGCTCAACCGTTTTATCTTTGTATCTGTTGGTATGTGTCCAGTAAATCTGGCTTTGCTATCTCGTGTCCTTCTTGGTGCTACATTTTGGGTGGCCAGCAGTGTATTTTCTATTTGAACTAGGGGCATTGTAACTACGAGGTCTTAAGCACTGGATAGCTAGCACGTAAAAATCACTAACTATACACTGAGCTAAATTAAGTGACCCAAAGGCCAGAAAAGAGTAGATTTCAACTTAAGAAAATTAATGTCTTTTATTATCCAAATACTTCAGGTAAAATAAACATCTACGATCATCATCATCCGCACAGTAACGAGTATCGCTACTTTTCAATGAAATCCACATCTTTGCATATAGAAAGTCGTGAAAGTATAACGTAACGCAACATTAATCTATACACAACATCGCCAAACCAGCACAGTTTTCGCTGTTTGCTTCAACGTCATATACAGTTTATAGAAATTAGCACGCCTGTAGACCGAAACGTGGCGCAGGTGAAGTTCACTGAGAAGAATATATACAACCTGAGGACCAGCTTTCGGTTGGTAGACTGTTCGAAGTGAGAATGGGAAAAGCTGTCGATTTATCGGAGTTTGATAAAGGACAAATTGTGATGGCACGGTGCTTCGGAACTACGATCTCGGAAACGGCGCAGCTTGTGGTTTCTTCACGTGCCGCTGTAGTGAGTACGTATTAAAATTGGTGCACAATGGCCAAACGACGAGCCTTCGTTCATCCGTGTGTCGTCCGCAGCTCATTGATGCCAGAGGGGAATGAAGAGTATCGTGCATTGTTCACAGCGACTGCAGGTCTACAGTGTGACAAATCACCCTCAACTGCAACTGCAGTGAGCAAGGCAGTGTGTCACAGCACACAGTTCATCACAGCCTTCTGCGCACGGGCCTGCGTAGCCGAAGACCCAGCCGGGTCCCCATGCTCACTGAACGTCATCGCCAATAGCGCATGAAAGTAGCCCAAGATCATCGAGATTGGACCGTGGATGATTGGTAGGAAGTGGCCTGGTCTGACGAATCAGAATTCCTGGTGCATCACGTAGACGGCCGAGAACGGATACGGCAATCACGAACGGAGGCTATAGCACCTGGATGCACTGTTGGTCGGGAAAAGGCAGAGGGCAGCGGTGTTATGCTGTGGGCGATGTTTTCTTGGGTCATTTTAGGCCCCATTATCCTAATAGCACAATCCCTGACAGCTGTCAGGTATCTGAACATCGTTGCGGACCAAGTTCACCCGTTCATGGTAAATGTGTTTCCTGCTGGTGATGGCCATTATCAACAGGACAGTGTGCCATGCCACACTGCCAGAATCGTCTCGGATTGGTTTGAGGAACATGCTGTTGACTTTCTGTTGATACTCTGGCCTCCAAATTCACCTGACGTGTACCCAATCCAACATTTGTGGTTCGACTTGAAAAAGCGGGTTCGCGCTAAATTATCACCACCCCGAAATGTACGAGAAATGGAGAACCTGCTGTTGACATTATGGTACCAGATACCCCAGGATACCTATCGCCACCTCATCGAATCGATGCCTCGCCGAGTGGCCGCTGTTTTGTAGGCTAAAGGAGGTCCTACAGCTTATTAGATAGGCGGTCATAATGTAATGGCTCATTGGTATACATAAGAAAGGGCACAATTTCTCACTTTAACTTTGTCGGTCTTGTGCAGAGATGAATATTACCAAAATTTCCCATTTAACTTCTGAATAGAGATAAAATTAAAAATGTTCCACTAAAATTTATGTGTCTCGTTGTTGTTTTTTCTGGAATAGAGACGGGCATCTTGAAGTGCTAGATTTAACTTTTTGTTGTTGTTTGTCTGTTCTCAAAATATTCTTCTTTTGAATGCCGGTGGAAAAGAAAGTATGTAACTGTTATTCTTTTTTTGCTTTCTGTAATTTTATCTGAGGTTTAACGACTACCGTGTGCAACTAAGTAGGCTATAGGCAGTCACTATTCTCTGTTTTGAGGACACTGGTTCCAAGAAGGGGAGACACCCAGTGCCGTGAGACAAGTACATCATCCATGCCGGGCGTGGGATTTGAAGCCGGACCTATCTCGGACGAATGATGTGAAGATCTCCGTACACAGCTTCGTACCACTTGAGAAACCTGTGTGTGGGGTTGGGGTGCATTCTGGTTGTAACTTTCGCATTATATGGAGAAAAGTTAATTTTTCGTAGTTCAAACTACAACGAAGCAGACAACAGAAAGCAAGTGGGGGAACTCATCGCCCTCTATTACTTTCATATCCTTTATAAGAAATATTGCTTCACATGATTTAGTGATTTTTTGAAATGTATTTACGAGGTAAAATGAAAATTCCTGTATCAGCGAAAATGATGATGTGGTGCAAAAACTAAAATGAAGATTTATTTAATTAATTCCTTCGTCTTATGCGTGGTTACTGAAACAAGAAACTAATAACATTTGCGAAATCTCAGTGGTTGCATACTCCAGGACTCTTTCTTCCGGAACTATGCAGAAATCGTCCTAAATTGTTGTCATGTGAGCTTCGCAAGAGCTCTTGACTTAACAGGTGATATCGCCATAGATGCACATGTATCATCTAGGTCCAGTGGGAAAGTGCTTTTCCCTGACAGCCTCACTTGAATTGTTGACAGTGACGAAAACTGCTGCACCATCTTCAAAAGGTGAGTTAAGACATTTCACAAAGTTCAAGTGACAGTCGCTATCTTTGACAGTTTGCGTGCAGTCCCAGAAGTAACATGGACGCAGTCGATCGGATTATTAACTACTGCAAAGTTTGCTGAAATGTAAATTTATTTTTCAGCAGTCATGTGTGAAGTAAATCTCTTTCGTTGATTCAGTCTTCGCGTTGCCATATTGTTCTTCTTCTCCACCATAATTGTTGTTAAATGAATGAAAACAAATAGTTTGATTAAATACGAGTCGTAAGCTAGGGAGCTTTAAAACTAATTTCTGATCCAGGCGCGACGCTACGGGTTGGCTTCAGCCCAAACAACTTTTCTTTGAATCCACCCTTTAGTTCCTCCCCTCCTCCAGTATTTAAGCAGTTGGAGAACGCAGCCATCTAAGATTTTAGAGAATTTGATTAAATATAAGTGAAATTTTGGATTTCATAGAATTTTTTTACATAAAAGGAATTTTTTGTTAAATTTTGTGTTGTGCTATTCTGTGAAATGGAGGTAATCCTCTGAGCGATGTCTAGGAGTGTACAAGAAAGACACAATTTCCGTAATTATAGTTTAGAAAGATGAAACAGCGAGAGAGAGAGAGAGAGAGAGACAAACAGACAGAAAGACAAAGATTCCTACTCAGATTAAAAAACAAAAACTACCTGAAACTACCTTATGAAATCCAATATTAAACAAGAAATATGACACCGAATTTTTGAATGTAATGAGCACGTATTTTCAATCCCTTTTTAACGCGAATTAAATTTAAAGCTATTCAAAGTCACTGGAATTGGTATGGGAAACATCTGACAGAAGAAACTTGTGCGCTAAGAAAAATTTGAAATTATATGTAAAACATTTCGCACCGGAAACGGTCTCCAACAGAAAATGAATTTTTCAAATCTGACTCGTAGAAGCAGAGATATCGAAAAATATAAGATATGCATTCCACACCCCTGGCGGGAAAAATATGCATTATTTTAAGAAAAAAGTATTCTCAAAAGGGTATGTGAGCGGTATCGGTCCAGCAAACAATTTCTTCAGTCGAATTTTTAGGATCTCAAATTTTGCTTCAGATACGTCAAAAGCAGAAATACTGTTATGCCCCCTTTTGGCCAAACCATTTTTTACCAAATATTAGAAATTATATGAATTATATGAAAAACTTTTCCCATCAGGAGCTGTATGCGATGCAGGACGAATTTTTAAAATCGGAGTTTTAGAAGCAGAAATATCGGGAGGAAACGGAATTTACCTTTACGCCCCCTAGCGGAAAGTCTATGAGTTACTTGAAAAATTTGAAATTATATGAAAAACATTTTGCGCCAGAAACCTTATCTCACAAAGAAGGAATTTTTAGAATCGGACTGTTAGAAGTAGAGATATTGACAAAAGTAAGATATACACTGAAGAGCAATTGAATTAGAGATATCTGTCTAGTACCGTGTAGCACCACCTTTCGTCCTGATGACGGCAGCAATTCGTCTCGGCATGGACTCGACAAGACACCGAAAGCGTTGGGAAGCCATACGGATCCACGACCTCTGAACAAGCTCCCACAGTTTACGAAGATTTGATGGAGGGGGTCAGAGCCACGAACATCTCTCTCGATGGCATCCCAGATGTGCTCGATGTGATTGAGGTCAGGTGACCTAGCTGGCCAAGGAAGCGAGGTCACGTCGTTTGAATGTTCATTCAACCATTCGGATACAATTAGGGAGCGATGGCGCGATGCATTGTCTTGTTGCAGTATGAGGTCCCCAGTGGGATGTTGAAGACGCACAAACGGGAGCAAATGGTCGTCCAGGATATCCGGTAACGTTGACCTGTGAGGGACGATGTCACACGTACCAAGGGTCCCATTTCACTTAACGTAAGCAGTCCCCAGACGAGAACGCCACTCCCACCAGCTTGAAGAGTACCCTGCTGAAAAGAAGGATCCATCGCTTCATGTGGTTTGTGCTGTACTTGTATCCTGTCATCCGCATGTACCAACGTGATTCTTGACTCATCAGTCCAGGCAACATTTTTCTACATGTCTAGGGTCCAGTGGCGATGTTCCCGCGCCCATGCTAATCTTTGCACCCTGTGATGTGCGGTCAGCAGCGGTGCCCTCGTGGGAGATGGCTTCTGTACCCCATACCGAGGAGATGGATCTGGATGGTGTGGCTGCTTACACGTTTTTGTGCACCAGCGTTAAATTGCCGAGTGATTTCTTGCACTGTGGCCCGTCTATCCGCTGTTACAATGCCAGCTAGCCGACGATGACCCCGCTCATCCACACGCTGTCGTCCACGGCAGTTGGCTCTTGCAGGGATGATTTTACCGGATTTGATGTACTCACAGCGCACCCGTGACACAGTTGCTCATAAAAATCCCAGTGCCTGCACGACTTCCGAGATGGAGTGACCCATTCGTCAGGCCCCGACAATTTGCCCACGATCAAATGCGCTTAGATCCTTCATCTTACCCATACTGCGTCTGACTCTTACTGATTCCCGTCGCATCACTCCTTATATTGTCGGATCGCTGCATACGTCATGTCGTTTCCGTTTACAGGGCCGCCCACAGCGCCATATTTGCATAACGCCAGCTGTCTCTAATTCAATTGCTCTTCAGTGTACATCTATGCCGCCTGACGGAGAAACCATGCATTATTTTAAGATGTAAGTATTCCTAAAAGGTTTTTTGATGTGAGCGGTATCGGTCCAGCAAACAATTTTTTCAGTCGAATTTTCAGGAGCTCAGATTTAGCTTCAGATATATCAGAAGCAGAAATTAAGTCTGACGCCACCTGGTGGAAAAACCATTTTTATCAAAAATTAGAAATTATATGCAAAAGATTTCATATCAGGAGCTGTATCTGGTGCAGGAAGAAGATTTAAATCAGAATTTTAGAAGCAGAGATATCGGGGGAAACTTAATTTTCCTTTACGCCCCCTAGCGGAAAGTTTATTAATTACTTAGAAATTCTGAAATTATATGGAAAACATGTCGCACTGGAAACTATCCAATTAAGAAGTAATTTTTTTCCAAATCGGACCATTAGAAGCAGAGATATTCACAAAAATCAGATATACCGCTACGCCCCCTGGTAAAGAAACCATGCAAAATTTTAAGAAGAAAATATTTCGAAAAGGTTTATCTATGTGAGTAGCATCGGTCCACAACGAATGTTTTCAATCGAGGTTTTAGAAGCTCAGATTTTACTGCAAATACATCGAAGCAGAAATTAACGCTTACGCGCCCTGGTGGCCAAATCGTTCTTTACGAAAAATTAGAAAAATATATGCAAAAGATTTCCCTTTAGGAACTGTATCCTCTGAAGATTTTTTTTTTTCAAATCGGAGTTTTAGGAAGTAGAGATATCGGGAAAAACACAATTTACTTTTATTTACGTAGCGGAATATCTATACGTAACATGAAAAAGTAACTATACCTAAAATACTCTTTGACATAAATGGAATCGAAAGGTTATATGGAATAAAATATATTTTAAAATCGATATCATCTGCAGTTACGCACTTTAGCAGCGAAATTGTACATCGTAAAAAAAACGAAATGAAGGATCATCATTCGCATATTTCAAACTTTCCAATGAAAAAAGGATTTTTCAAATTGTACAGATACAGTAGTTGCAGAGATATGGTGTTTACAGACGGTCGGACGGACGGACAAACTGATAACATAAGCACGATCTCTTTTTACAAAAGACGTGCTAGAAAGCTAAAAGAAGTGACGTAAGTGAGCGAGAATTTTACGAAGAAATAATAAAGTGCTAAAGCCCATGATGGTTCGTATCCATGGTTGCCAATACTACGTACATTGAATAAATACTACGTACGACATGTACCTAAAAACGTTTTATTTTACTGGAGATACCGTTATCAGCGTCGAGTAAAATCTACATGAACTGCATTTTTTGGACAAATTTCTGCTAAGCACTTGAAAATTTTTACACCTCCCCGTGCGACGCATAACCGCCCCCTAATAGATGCCTACTCCCCCTTATTTTAAGATACTTATTAGATCACTATGTAACACGATTTTGCTTTCCTGAAAACACGTAAAGAAAAACTATTATTAGTGTGCAATTTTCCCACAGAAAATGCAGTAATTGCATTTTTGGCTGTAAATTTACTATTTCTATTACAATAAAGTAATTCACCGATGCTGTCACACGTACGGTCATTCACAAACATAATTTTCAAATTGCAAGTCAAGATTAAAACACTTTATTTACAATTAAAAATTAATATTTACACGTGAGATCTTTCGGGGCTGAACATAGCACCCATCATCAGGCTCAAGCGTCACGAAACACAGGAGCAGACATTATATATATATATATATATATATATATATATATATATATATATATATATATATATCATCATCATCATCATCATTGTCAACCATTATCAATCCACTGCTGGACGAAGGTCTCCCCAAGTTTCCTCCACAACGGTCTGTCTTGTGCCAGTCTCCTCCATGTCACCCCTGCATACTTTCGAATTTCATCCACCCATCTCCCATGTGGTCTTCTTCTGGGTCTTTTCCTGTCCCTTGGAATCCAATCTAAAATTTCGGCTGTCCATCGATGATCTGTCCTTCTGGCAGTATGTCCAGCCCATTGCCATTTCAGGGATTTAACTCTGATCATGATGTCTTCCACTCTTGTCATTTTTCGGATCCACGAGTTCCTCTTCTTATCTCTCCTGGTTACACCAAGTATGCACCTCTCCATGCTTCTTTGAGTTGTCTGCAGCCTTTGTATGTCTCTTTTAGTTAAGGTCCACGTCTCTGCACCATACGTAAGCACTGGAAGGATGCATTGATCAAACACTTTTCTTTTAAGACATAATGGCATATTGCTCTTGAAAATTATGCTGTTTCTTCCAAAAGCTCTCCAGGCAAGTTTTGTACGCCGATTAATTTCTTCATCAATGTGACCCTCACTTGATATCTGCTGTCCAAGATAAACGTACGTGTCTGTTATCTCCAGCTTTTCTCCATCAATCGATAAATCTTCATTTCTTGTAAAAGCATTGAACATCACTTTGGTCTTCTGAAAGTTCATTTTTAATCTTACTTCTTTACTCTTGTCAGCAAGTTCCTGGATCATACTCTGCAGCTCTGATGGGGTAGTTGCAAAAATGACTACGTCATCAGCAAAACGAAGGTGGGTTAGATAATCTCCATTAATCTTTATCCCCTTGTTTTCCCAGCTCAGCGACTGAAAAACACCCTCCAATGTGGCATTAAAGAGCTTCGGAGATATGGTGTCACCTTGTCTCACTCCCTTTCCAATTTTTATGTGTGTTGTATTTTCAAACAGCCGAATCTTTGCACTTGCATTTTCATAGATGTTATTAATAATATTAATGTATGCATCTTCAATACCGCAGGTTTTCAGAGCCATTGTAACTGCTGATGGTTTCACCGAATCAAAGGCTTTTTCATAATCGATAAAAGCCATGCACAATGGAAGTTCATATTCCCTCGCTCTTTCAATTAGTTCTCTCAGTACGTGGATATGATCTATTGTGCTGTAGCCACTCCTGAATCCAGCTTGTTCTCTCGGTTGAGCCATGTCCAGTGTTACCTTCAAGCGGTGTGAAAGAACTTTAGTGAAGATTTTATAAACTACTGATAGGAGGCTGATAGGTCTGTAGTTTCCGAGATCCTCAATGTCACCTTTCTTATGTAGCAGGATCATTGTAGCGTTGTTCCAATCCTCAGGAATCTTTCCTTCATTAAGGCATCGAGTGAAAATTTGGGCGAGTACTGTTTCGATTTCTCCACTTGCTTCTTGTATGATGTCTACAGTAATTCCATCTTCTCCTGGAGCTTTTCCCCGCTTCATGTTCTTGATTGCATGTGCAACTTCTGCTGGAAGGACTGGAGGAACTCTGGTACTGGTATCTTTCATGATGTCTGGAGTGCATGTATCATCCCTTTCATATAATTTGGAGTAGAAATCTTTCACTCTTGTCAAAATTTCGCCTCTATTTCTTGTTACAGAACCATCTTCTTTTCTCAGTGCCATAATCTGTTTTCTTCCCTTACTGAGATGTCCCTTTGCTATCTTTAGGCTTTGGTTGTTTTCAATTGCTTTCCTCACTAGCTCACAGTTGAATTTTCTTACGTCTTCAGTGATACTTTTTCTTACTGTCTTGCATAGCTCTATATATTCCACTTTGGAAGTCACATCTTCTTTAGTTGTGCTCATCTCTCTTCTTTTTTGCATCAACATTTTCGTTTTTCCTGATAATTTGTTTACATGCAACTTGTTCTTAGACCCAGCTAATTTTGTTGCTGTTTCCATAAGAGCTTTGGTTACTTTTCTGTTAACTTCAGAGATGTCCACTTCTTCCCATGTTAGGCCTTCTAAAGCAGAGAACCTGTTCTTCAGTTCCAACTTGAAGGTATTATGGTGTTTTTTAAGGTTGGTTATGTCAATAGATTTTGTTTGTCTTATGAGCTTGCCACGTTCAAGTTTAGTGTTGAGGTGCATCTTACATCTCACCAATCTATGGTCACTACCTGTGTTGAACTTGTTTAGCACACTGCAGTCTTCTATGACGAATTTTTTGTTACACATAATAAAATCAATTTCACTTGTCGTCCCATTTGGATGTCTCCATGTCCATTTCCTGTGTGGCTTTTCTTGAAGAAGGAGTTCAAGATGAAAAACCCTTCTGCCTCTGCAAACTCAACGAGAGTATTTCCACGCTGGTTTCTGTTGCCGTGACCGAATTTACCTACTGAAGTTTCATTCTGTTGCCGTTGCCCTATTTTTGCATTGAAATCTCCCATAATTATTTTCAAGTGCTGCTTACCTTTATTATTTAGATGACAAATTTCCTCATAAAATTCTTCAATTTCTTCTTCAGGATGACTTGTGGTGGGTGCATAAGTTTGAATAATCTGAGCCTGGTATCTTTTCGAGAGTTGGATAACAAGTCGTGCAGCTCTGTCAGAGGAACTTTCAACTTCTACAACTTTATCCTTCAGTTTCTTGTTTATTATAAATCCAACACCACTAGTTCTGCCAGTATCTGTCCCACGATAGTAGAAGAGATGTCCACTTTTCAGTTCGATGAGATCTTCTCCTTTTCTCCTTACCTCACTTAGCCCCACGATGTCCCACTTGATCCTTTGTAGTTCCTCTTCCAATTCAAGAAGCCTTGAATCAGAAGATAGAGCGTCCATTGTACGTAGCCAAGGTCAGCATCAGATGGCAGCCTAGTCCGGTCCTCCGGGGATTCTTAGCACCCTCTGCCTTCATGTCGCACTGGCCGCTGCCTTGGCCAGGTACATTCCAGCTGCCGGAGACTGAGGGCCAAGATTTAAGTTGTGGAATCATTTTGGAGGTGTTTGGCCATAACTCACCACGCTGGCCAAGCGGGTTGGTGAGTGTGGGATAGAATTTCCTCTAATCCCGATGGTATAGTTATACCGCTATTGGCGGTCGTCAGAGCCCCTTTAGTGGGAACAGGATGCATGTCCAGCCCATTGCCATTTCAGGGATTTAACTCTGATCATGATGTCTTCCACTCTTGTCATTTTCGGATCCACGAGTTCCTCTTCTTATCTCTCCTGGTTACACACAAGTATGCACCTCTCCATGCAGCTTTGAGTTGTCTGCAGCCTTTGTATGTCTCTTTTAGTTAAGGTACGTCTCTACCATACGTAAGCACTGGAAGATATATATATATATATATATATATATATATATATATATATATATATATATATATATATATCTTCCAGTGCTTACGTATGGTGCAGAGACGTGGACCTTAACTAAAAGAGACATACAAAGGCTGCAGACAACTCAAAGCTGCATGGAGAGGTGCATACTTGGTGTAACCAGGAGAGATAAGAAGAGGAACTCGTGGATCCGAAAAATGACAAGAGTGGAAGACATCATGATCAGAGTTAAATCCCTGAAATGGCAATGGGCTGGACATACTGCCAGAAGGACAGATCATCGATGGACAGCCGAAATTTTAGATTGGATTCCAAGGGACAGGAAAAGACCCAGAAGAAGACCACATGGGAGATGGGTGGATGAAATTCGAAAGTATGCAGGGGTAACATGGAGGAGACTGGCACAAGACAGACCGTTGTGGAGGAAACTTGGGGAGACCTTCGTCCAGCAGTGGATTGATAATGGTTGACAATGATGATGATGATATATATATATACTATTTCCATGCTGTTTTATGTTCCATATTTTTAAGTACATGTGTTTACACGAATACAAATACTTGTCAGAATGGTGGTGTGTGTGTGTGCATTAATATTAGCACGAAGATATTTTATACTTATTTACATGTCTTATCATTTTGGAAGCCTCTAGGAGTGCATTTATGAAGGATTTTCAGATTAAATAAAAAGCTTCCGTTTCGGAAATGCACGACACGAAAATTAGCCCCAAAATGCTGGATTACTTTTTCCTCAAATAGCTTCTCTCTGTGTGATGCAAAAAATAAGATACGATGATGTTAGATTCAATTGTTTTTTTGTTCTTTTCTCTGGAAATTTGTCGTCAGCGCGGGACGAAGACAAGAGTTACGATGCAAAAATGGTAAACCTCGTGAAAGTACAAACCTCCTGAATGAATCTGAATTATCGATTTTACTCTAAGAAAAGAACCGTAATTCAGAAATGCTTTAAAAAATCATGATGTAGGACTTCTTTAGAAAACCTTAAATTTCAGCTGCTTAAAAAACTTTGACAACTGCCCAAATTTGATCAGAGCTGCCTTCAAGAATTCTTGGTGGCAGCTTTTTAATAAATGTTAAGATCTGCTTTAAAACCTGAATGCTGTTTTTAAGATCTTGATTCACATCAGCTATAATTTATTTAAAAATATATATTTATTGAAAGCTAGTTAAGGAAATTCTTAATATTTGAAAAACTTTGACTGGCAGCCGTTGCACACATTATAAACATTTTTCGCTTAAAAATATTTATAATGTTAAACATATAAAACACCTGACTGAGAGTTGCATTTCGGAATTCTTGATTGAAAGCTTTTTACCAAGAACAACTTTCGGAAAATTTCGATTGACAACTGCTTTAAACAAGAAAGATGACAGCGATTTTTTTGTTCTAATGAGCACGTCTTTTGAATCGGTTCTGACGCAAATTAAATGCATCAAAGGAATGGAACCGGTAGGGAAAACAGTAGTATCTGACCGAAGAAAAAAGTTTTTCAGTCGGGTTTTAGCCCCGTATATATTGCTGTAAACGGAAACATGAACTTACGCCCTGTCGTGGCAGACTTGCGCGTTAAGAAAAATTTCAAATTATATGAGAAACATTTCGCAGCAAAAACGCTCTCAAACAAAGGAAGAATTTTTCAAATCGAATTCTTAGAAGTAGAGATATCAACAAAAGTAAGATATGGCGGAAAAACCATGGATTATTCTAAGAAGAAAGTATCATCAAAGAGTTGTTCGATGTAGGCGGAATCGGTCCACGAAAAACAAATTTCAGTCGAGTTTTCAGGATTTCAGATTTTTCTGCAAATACATCAGAAGCAGAAATTTACACTTACGCCTCCTAGTGGTCAACCCATTCTTACCAAACATTAGAAATTACACTGCCGGACAATTGCTAAGGACGGATGACAATAGCAACGATAGCAACCATAAAATGGAAGGCAGGAAAATGTGGAAATTAGCATAAGTGCGGGATACAGTAAGACGTGTTGTGCGTATGCAAATTTTGGATTGCCGAACTTGTTCGTGACGTCATAGCGTTGATAAGAGATATAAAGGATTTGACGCGTATTGACCGTTGTTGTTCAAACGCAAAGTTGAAAGGGAAAAAATCATCTGACGAAATTGCAATTTTCAGTATGTCTTTCCGACATCACCTAGATGATTTTACGCATGGCCGTATTATTGGCAAGATTGAAGAAGGGCGAAAAATAACAGATGTTGCCAGGGAGTACGACGTCAGCCACAGTGTTGTTTCAAGGCTTTGGAAATCATTTCAAACAAATGGAGAGTGTAGCAAACGTCACGGGGGAGGTCGTGTTCGCAGCACGACACCTGCAGAAGATCGGTACATAGTGCTATCAACAAAAAGACACCGGCGCAGCACAGCTAGTGAGGTAGCAAATCAGTTTATGGCTGCTACTGGCAGGCGGATCTCCCGAAAAACGGTCGCCAGACGTTTGCATGAAGGAGGACTATACGCCTGCCGTCCTGTTGTGTGCATCCCATTGTCCAGACGTCACCGTACCGCCCGTTTGCAATGGTGCCATCAACATCGCAATTGGACTGATAACGACTGGTCTGCTGTCCTCTTCTCAGATGAGAGTAGATACAGTCTATCGTCTGATTGTCGACGACAACTGATCTGGCGTGATAGTGGTAATGATTATGTCCAGCAAACATACACGAAAGGGACCGATATCCGACATGTAGTGTCATGGTATGAGCTGGCATCATGATCAATGGCCGTACGTCCCTCTATGTGCTTCCAACTGGGACTATGACTGGCCAACGATACATTAATGATGTTCTGCTACCTCATGTTCGCATGTTCCGTGGTGCTGTCGGTGATAGATTCATTTTCATGGACGACAACGCAACATGTCATCGAACAGTCGCTGTCCAGGAGTGTCTTGAGATCGAGGATATTCAACGCCTCGTATGGCCAACACGTTCTCCAGATCTGAATCCCATTGAAAATGTGTGGGAGGCTTTGGGGAGGAGTTTTGCTGGTCGCCAATGCCCTCCAATAAACAAGGACACCCTCATCCGTGCACTGACAGAGGAATGGGTTAAATTACCCCAACAGCTGCTTGATAATGTTGTGCAAAGCATGACACGACGTGTGGAATCTTGCATCGCCCTCCATGGTGGCCATATCCCGTATTGACATCTTACGCCGGAACGCCTGCGGACGGTAATTGCATTTTTTTCACGTTTACGTATTCTGCACAAAATGGCCTGTTTTTCCCTTGAACACGTTCCAACGCCTTCTGGATTTCAGAGCACAATAAATTGTCTTTCTTGTAATGTCCTGGCATTCTGACATTATTTTATTTCACTTGGCATCCAACCACACTTACTTTTTTATGCGCTATATAGCTGTTTATGATCCGTCCTTAGCAATTGTCCAGCAGTGTATATGCAAAACATTTCCCATCAGAAGCTGTATGCGATACAGGAAGATTTTTTCAAATCGGAGTTATACAAGCACAGATATCGGGTAAAATGCAATTTACTTTTACGCCCCCTAGCGGAAAATCTATGCGTACCTTAAAAAAGTGACTATACCTAGAATAGTCTTCGACATAAATGGAATCGAAAGGTAATATTTTTTCAATCAAATATTTAGAAGCAAATATATGGAATAAAACGTATTTTGAATTCCATATCGCTTGCATTTACGCCCTCTAGCGTCGAAATTGTGCATCGTAAAAAGAAACGAAATAAAGGATCATCATTCGCACATTTCAAGCTTCCCAATGCAAAACGAATTTTTTAAATCGGACTAACAGTTTCAGAGATATGGTTCAACAGATGGACGGACAAACCGATAAAAAAGCACGATCTTATTTACAAAAGACGTGCTAGAAAATTGATTCACGGCTGCATTAAAGATTTCTCAGTATGGGTTCACTAAACATTTGATTATGTTATGCTTTAAGAATTTTCTTTGAGATCTTCTGTTAAGAAATTTTGATTTATCTGTGCTCAAAAAAATCTTTAATTAAGAAGTGTCTCTTAAAGTTTTGACTGAGAGTTTATTTAAAAGATTCAGAAAAAAAGGTCTTAATCTGCTCCACTTTAAAATTATTTTGATATCAAGACCTTCATTTTAAAAAATCGCGATAGAGGGTCTTTATTAATTTTTACTGAAACGTCTTTAATCTTGAAGAACAGAAGAGCATCTTAGAAAAATCTTGATTGAAAGCAGCCTTACAAAATCTTGAATGAGAAAAGGCTTTAAGAATCATTATTGGGAGATTTTTTTCTTTATTTTAGAAAATCTTGGTTTGAAGTCTCTTTAAAAATGCTGATTCACAGATGCTATAAGAAATCTTGACTGAGTTCTTCTATAGAAGTGGTTTTCATTTAGCGCTGCTTTAAATGGATTTTGATCAGAGCCCCTACCCCTTTTAAAAGTCGTAACTGAGAGATTCTTTACAAATCTTAATAAGAATTCTTATTTTTTAATCTTAATAAGAGTTTTTTTTTTATCTTGCTGAATAACTGCTTTGGAAAAACTTGGTTGAGATCTGTTTTAAAAGCATCTGTTGCCCTAGTGGACAAGTGGTCTAAGCGCTGGCTTCTGACCGTTCGTCCGTGTGGGCCAAAGTTTAAGTCCCGGATGAGGAATGGGTGGTGAGTTTATCTTACAACACTGGCTCTCTTATTTCACTGGAACCAGTAACCCTAAATTGCTGACGGCGGCTGCTTATACCCCTTGAATTGTTCACGACGGTTGTTAAGCCCCGAAACAAATAAATTCATCAGCACAAAAGTACCCGATAGTCCATAAATAATTTTCGCGCTATCTCGGGAATACAGTAGCTGGTTTAAAGTTAAAACCATGGCCACCAAAATAAAGTGCGTTATTGCTGCAGTGTATTGCGTAAGATCTCACTCTCCATGCATCGCTCAAAGATGCGCGATTTCTTACGTGCATTCAGTGTCAAAGTATGCCAGCGTTCAACCTACTTATAAATCTATTCCAACAGCTGGAAGTTTCCTATAGTGTAGACGCAGAGCAGGAACGATGAAATTTCATTTTGCAGGCAATCAATACGGATATTAAACAAGGCATCCTTTTTGTTTAGGAAGTCGAAGGGAGGTAGGTTATTAAGAGAATCGTTAAATTACCCAGAAGTTTGGGCTTTGAATTTATTTTTATGGAAGGTGCTTCCGGTGATCCTAATCTGGCGTGATTTACGATGCAAGCGAAAGGAATAATAGCAGGTGCTGCTTAGTCTTCGAAGAAATACATTCCGAGGTATAATTTAGTAGCTCCTGGAGAAAGCGTCAAGGTATTACACCTGAGTGTATCCTTGGAGGAGCGGAAATCCACATCCTGTCTTACTTCTTTATCGTGCTGGTAATAAAAAGTTTCAGAGTGGTGCTTTCGAAACGGAGAAATATTGTTCTTTCTGAGAAATGTAACACTAGGAGAAGAGCGATATCCCTACGCAAAGCTCCAAATGCGCGAAAGATACGAACGGGGGGAAAAAATTGAGGCAGAGATTTTCTCAGTCGCCAAAACAAGTCCCAAGTCCTCGGCCATCAATCAACAAAGCCATTGAAAAACTCATTCAAACACTCGCTGGAGTCGGACCACGGAAATTTACTCCGTGTCAGCAAATAACTCGGCTCCCATCGGCAGGCGATTTACGGTTTTATTTTGCCTCTCGGTATCGGCTTTATGTTCCGGAATCTCGCCAGCGGCCATCTTGTCTTGGGGAACACCTGGTCGTCTCTCAAGGGTACAAGCCCATTCATGATTTAACGCTACTGCTCCCAAAAGTCACTACTTCACAGTGCTTACATTTTCCTTATAGTGTAAACTCTACGATAGACACCCGAGATTCATGGCAGAGAATGCGCGAACAGTGAAAGGAAATACCCTGTTTCACGCTGTATTTTGAATTTTTATTGAGAAATTTATTTTCCCCTTACCAGACCATTCTTTTAGCTCTCCCTGAAAAAAAGCAACTTAAGTAAAGGGTTGGTGGAAGATTAGCCAAAGTGAAAAATTGCTACAATTTCTTTTAATATGAAACTAAGAGCAATAAACAAAGCTGGTTGTTTTTTCGCGTGGGAACTTAAAAGTTACAACACCCAAAATGCTTTCAAAACTCCAGAAAATTCTAGTTGATATGTCGCATTAAAAAATAAAATCCAGATACTCTATGCTATGATTTTAAAACATATTTTTCGCTTCTTCTTAAAGTAATTTCTTAGTGCTGGCCACTTTATTCTTCCATCTTTTTGTTAAAAAGAAAATGAGATTTTGATTCAAAGACAAATTTAATTATAAAATTTTAGAACTACAAGCAGAAAATATTCACGCAAATTCGTGTTTTCGGTTTTTTTGGTATACGAATTTTTGCTTACAGAAGAGCATAAAAAGTAAATACGAAAAATTTCACGATGCACAAATAACATAACACGATTCGTTTAATCACATACAGCAGAGTGTTGAAAGTCTGGATAATTTTTATTTACATTCCTTTCTTAGAAAAGAGTTATTTTGATAATTTCTTATTGCAATGTTACCTTATATCAGATATACTATCAGTGTATCAGCAGTTGCAGTATCTTCCAAGCGACTGCTGATATATTATCAGCAGTTGCTTCGAAGATACTGTTTTAGACAGTGAACCAAATATATTTTTCTGGCAGTCTAAAGATGCATAAAACCTTAAAGAAACAGGTACGATACACTGTAATTAAACGAATAATTTGAAAATGTGCATAAGAACACTGTACTCATTGCTCCCTGAAGAAAATCCAACACTGCAGGAAATTATCCAGGAAAATCGTTCTCTGTCTTTCTTTCTCTCTCTGCCTGTCTCTCCCTCTCTTTTTCCCTATCTCTCTCCCTCCCTCTCTCTCTCTCTCTCTCTCTCTCTCTCTCTCTCTCTCTCTCTCTCTCCCTCCCTGTCTCTTCCTCCCTTTCTCTCTCCCTTTCTCTCTCCCTCTCTCTCTCCCTTTCTCTCTCTCCCTCTCTCATGACTGCTTAAGTTGGGAGAAGTCTTCCATTCCTTCCACACAGTCACTTTTCTCCAAGTTACATACATTGTACTGATGGTCAGTCAGCTACCGAAAGTCCGAGACTTTGAATTAAGTAACTTCTAATATTAAAGTTTTCAGTAAAACGCCTAGTGATTTTGAAACTTTATTTGAGATAGAAATTTTGCCCGATAAACTGCTGAGCAAGCAGAAATTGATTTTGAGTAATATTTCTGTAGTTTTTTGCTCTAAATGCTAGCGACTACATTTTGTAGAGGAGGCGGCTGTTCCGCACTCCCACAGCAATACACTATTAGACTAATTTGAAGTATAGATTGTCACGTACTGCAGAGGTGAATCACGTGTCCAGACGACTAATCTGCCGCAATATATTCCGTCGGTGTAGCTTAGTCGGTTAGAGCAACTCACTCCGGAGCGACGAGACGCAGGATCAATCTGCGTCACCGACAAATTTTTGTTCCACATTGGTGCCCGAACGGAAATTGGATCTACTGGAAGTTGGATTCTTCGATCGTTGTTCCTTCTGCCTAATTTGAAATATTGCCTAATTTTAAACAAAATTCGATGCACGCGCGCTCTTCTTTGAAATCGGCATTCTCACAAATACGAAAAATCGCAAAATGCACTCAACATGTTTTCACTCTACTGCATAAAACTAGACACCAACGCAAGACAGAGAACTCCGTTTTGCATCGTATGACTTAGCACATTCCATTATAGATAATGGTCGAAGTCCAAACTGTAGCGCGTGCACGCCAATGCTACTGTGAGGCCCTTCCGAAAATTTCATACCTCGTAAATTGAATGTTGAGGAAATTTTCATATTATGTGTTTTAAAGAGCGAACAGTCCCGATGCAAACAGAAAAGCAAATAATCGCCGGAAGTAATATCGTTTCTACCAAAAACGTTCTAAGAACATAAGCTGCCCTTTCGTTTATGGGGACATAAATTTGATAATCAATAACTTTAGAAAAGCTGTACTTTTACGAAAATAAAGGATACCCGAATTATTTTCCACAATCAATGAATCATTGTACGCAACTCTGTAAAAATTCATGCGCATATACATTTACATTCCTAAATTAAAGTTTATAATACCAAAGCTCAATACAAAAGAATCATTTTCAAGCATATGCATCTTCCTCTAATGTACTCTCACCAAGTGCGCAGCTGCCGTTCGGGCAAGTTATGTGATCGGCGAGCAGACGTGCCTAGATGACTAAAACTTGATTCTTCTATTCTTCAGCTGGTGGTGCCACTTTATTTTCCGTGGAAACTTTTGCATTGAATTATGGGAATCGCAAAATGGGTGGTGTCAGACATCTGTTTTTTAATGAAAATAAGGAATCGAAAGCACACTCAAAAACAATATCGCTTTCCTAATTTTATTGAAATGAAATAAAATCCTTAGCATTTTCCATTTGCATTAAGTGTATACCATGAGATTTAAGTAGTTTACTTTTCTTTAATTTCTAATGTTTTTTGTAAATAAGCATCATCAAATTCGAAAGGAAAAAGTACAGAATAAAATATTTTCTCCGCTTTTCAAAAAAAGAAAAACTGTTTAACAGTATCGTATCACTAGTTTCATTGTCTTGAAATTTCTGGGAAACGAAAGCTGAATGTAGAAGATGCTTTAAACAGATTCCGTCAAATTTTATAGTTTTGCCTCTTTGCGTACTTTATAAAAACAATTTTGTTCCAAACATTATTAACACATTTTTCTTTCCATAAACAGTATATGGAGTAATACTTAACTCCTGCGTATATAATCGACACTATAATCGATACTACTGTTGATTGATACTACTGTTACCGCGTTATTACAAGTTTTATATATATTTTCCAACATCACCTGCAAACGGTACGTGAGTAACATCTTCACTACACTTCATTCCTTAACATGCATTTACTTAGCAATAAGCGTCGTCATGCAGGAAAACCTAATCTACAGGATTAACTGGATGTTTCCACAATGAACAAGCAATCTTGATTTTTCAGTTTCTTTTTATGTGTGAAATCGATTGAGGTAAAAGAAGATGTATATAAAATTCACAAATCGCGTTTGAATTAGCTTTAATGATCTGATGACACACATTCGCACAAAGTCTTGTTACCATCCTTTCCGAAAATCCTTCGTGGTTTTATATGCAGAATTGACCAAGAAAATGAGAGAATGAAAACTTTTTTTTCTTATTTTGCTCTTAACAAAACTCTGATACAAGCGTTTGGATCCCAAGCAATGCATCTACTGAAACTTTAAATTGTATTTTATATATGATGCGATAAAAACAATTATATTCTTTCCAAAACAGTGATAAAACAACAAACTTTCTGCCTTTAGAGCACGGTTCTATAGAGCGTATAACGTATGCAAACCCAACTACCTAAATAACAAGGAAATTGATAACATTTATAGCAAAGGTCTAAAAGGCTGGATATAAGAAGGATGACAGACAGAATAAATATAACTGTAAGAAAACGTATAATGTCAGCAATAACAAAATCACCTAGTAAGAGAATGAGATAAGCAGGATCCATCACATATGTCCCAGGCTTTGCACATTGGTTAAAGAATTTGTTACATAAATACAACATATTAATAGCAATGAAGACCCCGACCTCATTATCACATATAATATCAAGCTGCAAGGAGAGACAGTATGAAAAAGAAAAGGCGGGTGTGTACGCTATACCTTTGGTATATCCTGACAACACGGAAAAGATATATATCAGAATGACAAAGCGATCCTTGGACACTAGATGTACAGAACACGTGCGAAGTGTCAACCAGTACATGCAGAAAACGGCCCTTGCCAGAGAAGTCATGCATTCATCGGCTGCTCCAGTATGGAATAATATTAGAAGAATTGCCCTTCACACGAACTTTAAAGAAACTGCCATCAGGGAAACTGTCGAAATCTTCTCCAGCAAAGTAGCATGCAATGATATGATCTCTACTGAACCACCAAGGGTTTGGCATGCGTTATTAAAAGATGGAAGTACATCACGACGCACCGTATAACTGCGTGACAAAAATTCGTGTAATATGCTCGTGATGTCATTCACGTTATTTTCAAAAATCATCTTTGTTCCTTACGTGTTCCAATTCCCTGCATTCTTAAGTCTACCATGGCCTTGAGAAAGCCTCACAGTGGAGTGCGAGAGCTTGGCGAATCTTGTGCTTATTACACTACAAACATTAACGGATTTAATACGCTATATGAGTTTCTTGAGTATATTATTGCTATTTGAGAAACATATCCTGTAACCAGGAGCGTAACTAGGGCGCAGCTCAAAAAAGTGCGCAAAAATCACTGCTTGCAGTCTGATTAAAATTGGAATTGAAACATCTACACCAGATTTTGTTACACTTAAAATCCGAATTTCTTACTCAAAATGTTCAGAGGATGTTAGGTACTCACGCTCAGAAATGAAGTCTGTCTAACTAAAGAAGAACAACGGCCTTTGTCTACAACAATGAGGCTCATTTTTCTTTAGTATGCTGCACGATAAGGATGTCGTTTACATTGTTGAAGATTCTCTGGAGTCTATTCCACCATTACTGTGGTTGCGAGCCACGACCGTCAGCTACATTCGTTCCGTTTTATGTCGTACCTAACGTCCGAGCTCTGAAGCAGTTGCAATAAGCTGTAAAAACATATTTATATGTAAAGCATACAATGCCAGACGTTATTACTAATTTAATATAATATTACTGATTTAATAGTTCCATGAAATGGCAATCGGCTGGACATATTATTGGGTTGATGCATAAGTTGATGCCGTTTTTTCCACCGCATCAGAAGGGAAAACGGAATCAATTAACTATATATTCCCTCCCCATTGTTTATGATGGTGTCCCAACGTCAGGATAGGTCTCTGCAGTGCCATTCTTGAAAAAACGTGCAGTTTTTGCTGCGAAGAAATCATCAAGGAAATGCTGGAGATCAACATCATTGTTGAAGTTCTGCCACGGAGTGCATTTGACAGAAATCGGAACAGGTGATAGTCTGAAGGGGCGACATCTGCAGATTAATAGGCCGGATGTAGAAGGATCTCACATTTCACGTCCTGAAAGGCCATTTTGGTCATATTTGCACTATGAGGGCGTGCGTTATCATGTTGGAGAAGGACAGCATGCGGCCGTTGTGGCCGTTTCTGTTGAATTGCTCCCTCCAGACGGCGGAGTTGCTCACAAGAGAGTGCAGCGTTGATGGTCCGATTCCTCCGCAGCATTTCCCAGTGAATAATGCCTTCCATATCCCACCAGGGACACAACATGACCTTTGCAGGATGAAGGTCATGTTTTGGATGTGGTGTTGGCGTCTTGTTTGGGTTTAACCATTCCCTCCGATACCTGAAATTCACGTTCAGGCGCCATTTTTCATCTCCAGTTGCAATACGTGACAGAAAGAGTTTGTGATGCTGAGAACATTCGCAATAACGGGCGAGCAAGGAACTACATATGGCATCACGCTGATTCTTGTTATCCTCGTTGAGAGTGTGAGGAATTCTTGTTATCCTGATTCTTGTTATCCTCGTTGAGAGTGTGAGGAATTCTTGTTATCCTGATTCTTGTTATCCTCGTTGAGAGTGTGAGTGTGTGCGCGTGTGTGTGCGCGCGCGCGCACACACACACACACACACAACGAAGATCCTGATGATACAGAAACAAGTAAATAAAATGTCGCGTGTTATAAGTTAATTAGTTTTAAATGTATAATTAAGAGGTCTCCCTTTGAATATTGATAGCAATGATGAAACAATTGTTTGTATAGTAAGACCGGGTAATCTACGAGTAGTTCGAAGGGAAAACAAACGACTTCTCAATTCATTGAGCAAAATATTTTGATTTCCGTAGTTACCCACGATTATTTACTTGCCGTTTCCGCCCACAAAAAGACAGCTGACTGGTTTTATTTGTTGTTTGGGCACCACACATTGTACATCCTAGATACAGTTGTCCTTGCATAGCCGAGAAGGTTTGCCGTTTCTGAAATTCCTGCTTTCACCTGCCCACTATCATACCTCTTTCAAAGTCGCTTAAATCACGAATCTTTCTCATATTGCCTCTACCCACTCTTCGTACGTTTCTTGAATCCTTCGCAGTGAGCTGTTTATAAAGTCATATCAACGTCGTATATGCGTACGTAAGTGAAGATGGCACATGTCTGATTTCTATTGGGTGTCCCAAATAATTTGCTACTGTAATATACAGTAATACCATATAATATAATATATTTGACGCACACTCTAATTTAACTTTCCTTTTTAGTTCCTAACTTCTTATGTAAATTTGGATTTATTCCCGTTAAACGTTTTTCATTCTGAACGCCATAGTTTTATCTCTCGATGAATTTGTGTTTGAAAACCCTGACAACGGGTCAAAGTATAATGATGTATGTTGAAGCTAAGTTGCCGTTTGAAATGTATCAGACGATTTGGAATGATTGGATTTCATTTGAGAATATTCACGAATTCCCGCTAACTTGAATAGTCGCTCACGTTCTCACTTAATGTTTCGGTTTCCTTGTTTTAGAGTTTGAATGGTTTGTTGGATGGTGGCGATATTTTACGATTATACTGTTTTGAGCACGACATTGTGAGGTGCGCTAATTAATAATGTATCAAAGCCAGTACAGTATTGTATTTTGATGAGA
Organism: Macrothele yani; assembly: GCA_039090855.1. Lineage (NCBI taxonomy): Eukaryota > Metazoa > Arthropoda > Arachnida > Araneae > Macrothelidae > Macrothele > Macrothele yani. The sequence goes on along the minus strand of CM077025.1, from coordinate 151,906,484 downwards.
GAGAGAGAGAAGAGGAAGAGAGAAGGAGGAAGGGAGGGAGGGAGGGAGTTGTGTCTAAGGTGATACGTTTTGTTACCAAGCTATTTAATAGCATGCTACCTATTCTTGACGAACGTGAATAAAAGAGCGTAACTCCGTAAGTACGATTTACAGTATATGACTTTCATCTAGCCGTTATTATTCCTAATGCTTAATTAGTAAATTCATGTTTGATTATGTATATATTTGCAACGAAGTGAAGATGTCCAGGATACGTCTAAAGTAATTCAGTATACTTTACGGTGAAGCAAGTTTGCTTCGAAAGGTAAGCCTTAGTTTGTGATCGTTGTAGAATTCAGAGTGAAGTTCCATTTTATGGTAATGGTTGGAAACAAACATATTCTGGAAGACAAATATTGTCCCACATGTAATAGAATAGAATAAAATAAAATTGAATGCAATATAATATAATATAATAAGTTTAAAACGTCAGTCACTTTATACGTATGAGATCTACAAACACTTAGCCCATCTTCTCATTCTGTATGATTAGTACCCGCAAAGAAATGAGGGCAAAGCGTTTATCGTTCTGATTAATAAATTCTACTTCGAAGGGCACTAACCTAATCTGTATGACTAAAATATCATAAGTTTTTTGCGCATTCAGTTTGCTATATGTTTTTCAGCATTAATATATTACATTAATCTACATTTTTGCGTTGGCATCTTTGTTTGGTACTTTATCCTTCATTCAGCTGTATTTCAAAAGGTCGACATGATTTTATGTAAAACAATATATTCTGTGTGGACTCAAAATTACAAACAAAGTGTTTTTATGACATCGCAAAATGTCGAAAAGCAAAAACAAAATTTGAAAGGCTATCCTATATCTTATTTTGTAAAGTGCTAAATGTCGAATTTCGTATCGCAAAATATCGAACAGTAAAAACAAAATTCGAAAGGCTAAAATAAAAAAAGCTGCAGCTGGCCGTATCTTACTTTTTCTTTTTTTTTTTTTTTTTGGGTTGGAGGTTTAGCGACTACCGTGAGCAACTCAATGGGCTATAAGCAGTCACCCGTCCCTAATTTAGGGTCACTGGTTCCAGAGAAAGGAGAGAGCCAGCGCCGTAAGACAAACACAGTAGCAATGTCTCCGGGATTCGAACCCGGATGCCTTTCGGAAGAATGATCAGAGGACATCGCTTAGACCACTGCGCCACCGAGGCGGCATCTTACATCTTATTTTGTAATCAATAATATTTAACAGGCACCAAAAAAAGGCACCAGATAAGAGAAGGAAATCCTTACGTCGCCCTGAGAACTCGATAAGAGCTTTCAGTTATTTCAATAACATTGTCCGAAATCACTAAAACAAAAATTATGAAGAGTGCTTTCGAATGACTTTATTCACTAATACATTCCGTTCGATTATCTTCCAGCAAAATTTACTCCCCATTTTTACAGAAAGCAAAAATGCATTCTTGTCGCCGCATTTCATTAATTAACTGAAAAACAAGAAAATAAAAACTTGCAAAAAAGTTCTACGTTTGAAGATGAAATTATCTAAAATGCGTTTCTTCCAAGATAAAGGTTATTAAAAACACACGAATAGGAAAATTGCTTCAATCAAATAAAAAAGGTTTCATACCCATAGTTGGTCTTATAATGATAAAAATGAGAAAGAAAAGACACAAAAAAGGCTTCTTAATGCAAGAACTGGTTACACATCTTTGCTACAGCAGAATTTGTTATAAATAATGTTTCCCAAATAATGAATCTCATCTGTTGCTTTCTCACTCAGGGGATTCCAATTAAATTTTTCCCATGGAAATTTCAAATGGAGTTTTTTTTTAAGAAACAATTAAAGCCTGTGGATCTACCAGTATGGGCAAATCGCGCAAGCTCTGTATGATACCTGCTGTATCTTCAGACCAATGCTTTTTTTGTTATCGACGCTGTCTTGTTTAAGTTCTGAATTCCGACAGCAAATTATCTAAAAAGATTAACCACTTCATTAAATTTGGCTTACAAATTATTATCAGCCTATTATCACTTTGCCGGAAAAAGAGACACTATCTAAGGAGGATCATCAGAAGCAAAAGAGAGGATTGGAAAATTCTCTTCTGCTTCAAATACTTACAACATGAGAAAACAAGAAAGAAGGGACACACTATCTAAGGAGGATCCATCAGAAGCAAAAGAGAGGATTGGAAAATTCTCTTTTGCTTCAAATGCTTACAACGTGAGAAAACAAAAAAGAAGGGACACACTATCTAAGAGGGATCATCAGAAGCAAAAGAAAGGATTCGAAAATTCTCTTTTGCTTCAAATGCTTACAACATGAGAAAACAAGAAAGAAGGGACACACTATCTAAGAAGGATCATCAGAAGCAAAAGAGAGGATTGGGAAATTCCTTTTTGCTTCTGAAGCTTACAACATGAAAAAACAAGAAAGATGACACTCAATTCTCAGGTGTAGCGAGCACAATTTTAGAAAGAGGAAAAAATCAGCAGAGGAGAGAACGCACTTACGGCCCCTAGCGAAGAATCTGCGTATTATGTTAAACACGCAGTATTCTTCATAGTGAATGAATCCAGTTACAAAAAAATTGACCGGATTTTCACAACCCGTTTAACATCTAAAAAACGAAACAGCTACTTACGCCCACTAGCAGTTGAACTGCCTTACGAAAAACGCAAATTAAACACAAAATGTTTCCCATACGGGACGTTATCCTAGGCTCAAAGAACTTTTTTGAATCGAACAATTAGGAAAAGATATATGGTGAAAAACGTGATATTACTTTACGCCTTTTAGCGGGAAATAAATGAATTATTAAAAGAAGAAAATATTTGCAAATTATACTTCACAATCAAAAATACACAACCAAAGAAGAATTTTTAGTAACGGAAAAACTTCTTCGGATAGAAATGTACCCTGTCCTCCTCTTACGGCAGAATTCTGAATTTTGAAAAAGCAGAATGTATAAGCAAAATATTCTACACTACAAACTATGCGATGTAGAAAGAATTTCTTCAAATCTGATTTTCAGAAGTAGAGATACAGGGTAAAGAACGATATACATTTACACTTCTCCCCACATACACCCGCGGAAAAGTTGTGCAATACAGGTTCCCTCGCTATTCGAAAGTAGAGCGTTCCTACGAAACCTTTCATAAACAGAAATGGCGTAAAGTGAGGAAGCAATTACCATTTATTTATATTGGAAAAATTTATATAACACAAATTTTTGAACGCTCCCAAACCCCAAAAGTAACTACTAAATCATACCAAATAACACATAAAAACTAAAATAACACTAACATATACAGAGTCGAGTCACATTATTGTGATCACCTCCTACTTTTGACGTCAATTGCGCGTAGACAATAAAAGAAGGCACGTGTCGTGAGCTGGCTTGGAGGGTATATAAGGTGTGCTGTAGGTAATCTGAAAACATATCCTTCGTTGCTGTCATTGATAAAAAAAGCGATTTATCAGATTTGTAAAAAGGGATTATTATCGGCTTTCGGGCCAAGGGTGGCAGTATTTCTGAAACAGCGTAGTTTGTGAACTGTTCGCGTGCTGCTGTGGTTAAAGTGTATCTTGATTGGAGAAATGGCACCATTGCGAATAAGTGACGTGCAAACTGCGGAGCACCACGGGCTATTGATGTGAGAGGTGAACGTCGGTTTCCTCTCACATCAATGGCACGTGGTGCAGGCTGTACTAAGGAGTCAGCCTTCCCTAACTTAAGGACACTGGTTCCAGGGAAAGGCTAAATCCATAGCCACCAGACAAAGCCCGCAAACCTCCATCAGGGCTCGAACTCGGGCCCGAATCGAATGATTATCCCGAATACCGCGCTTTTAATCAGGCGTCCATCGGTGCTGTAAACCGAGTTTATTTTGTTCTGCTGCTTTTTTTTTTTTTTTTTTTTGAATGGAGGTTTAACGACCACCGTGAGCAACTCAATGGGCTATAAGCAGTCGCCCGTCCCTAATTTAGGGTCACTGGTTCCAGGGAAGGGAGAGAGCCAGTGCCGTAAGACAAACACAACATCCATGCCTCACCGGGATTCGAACCCGGACCCCTTACGGACGAACAATCAGAGGCCAGCGCCTTAGACCACTGCGCCACCGGGGCGGCTGTCCTGCTTCTCTCAGCCCAAGTGTACACGTTTCATTGATGAGAAAACCCCAAAACATTCTAATAATTCAGCGCGAAATGTTCGCTACGTATTCGTGGTCATACCAAATGCGATAGTAACTGATAAACATTTCTAAAAGAAGCGAAATATTCTTGGATGCGACAGCTCTACTCTGAACACATTGGAAAGTCCATTTTTACCAAACTTCTCATGCTCATATAAAAATAAATGAACTTGATAAACACTGCTGAAATAAACCAAAAATTAAGCGTCGTTCTTTGTTGTTAATTTCAAAAGCAAATAACTACATTTCAAACAGCCTGAAGTGCGCGCATATCAGGATCCCTAAGCTGCTGAACCATCTTACTTCAGTTTCTTTGTTTTTATTTTTTATTTTATACTTCGCATCGTGTTCCTATTGTTGGATCACTGCAGCAAAAGCGTACGCAACACAAAATAAATGCAAACAGAAGCTACGTTGCGGATGTACATGGCGATCTTGGAAACTACGTCTATGTATATGCTTACATGGCGGAACAATGTGAATACTCATCTCTCCACGAGTGGACACGTCAAACAGCACGTAACAGTAATGTCCCTTACAGGAGCAAAATATACCATTAAAAGTGAAACCAGTGGCGGATTTACAACTAGGCCAACTAGGCTACGGTCTTGGGGTCGCAGGTGTAGAATCCAGAAAAACGAAGAGAATACAACAGTAAAACTTAGAAAAGGGAGGTATCGTTATTTTAATTTACTTGAATAAACTAAAGTAGTGGTAATTTTTTATTTAGTTATCAAAAAACACAATCGTAGGACTATGACATGGAAACGAAGAGAAAAAGAAAAGCATTTCATGGTGAAGACGAGGACGATTATGTTATTGAATTCAAAGGAAGAGTAGACATGAAGATTAATACCTTTTTTTGTTGTTATTGATAAGCTTTCTGTAGAGTTAGAGGCAAGATCAAAAGTATACTTTTGCCAAAATGAAATATTTGTTGGGTTTTTTTGTATAATTTGTCCACGATAGAAAATGACGAAATCCTAATAAAAGCTTCTGTTTTGCCGAAAAATACAAAACAGACATAGGTCAAGACTTCGGAGAAGAATGCGTGCAGTTTAAAGAGTTTGTCAAGGAGTTAGATTTTGGTGAGAAAAACCACGATCAACCTTTAGCATTCTTAACGTTTATCAGCGACGAACAGCTAATAACACTATTTCCGAACTTGGATACTGCTTTAAGAATTATTTTGTGCATGATGACGACAAATGCATCAGGGGAAAGGTCCTTTAGCATTTTAAAAAGAATAAAACACTATTTAAGAAATTTAAACACAGACTCTAAGTTATCTAGTTTTGCAAGTTCTGTTGCCAACGAAGATTTGTTCAAAAACTTAGATTTTGATTATCTAATTAAAGACCTTTTTTCTATTAAATCCCGTAAAGTTGATCTGTGATCATTTTTAAATCTATACCCAGATCTGAACTCATGCTGTTAATTTATTGTTTAATTATTTAACTAACTCACTCATAACTACTTTTGTCTATTAGGTTTAGTTGTATTTGTAAATGTTAGAAATAAGGGTTTCATTTTATAAAGTATAGCAAGAGCTGAGTACTCATACTTGTAGTAGATTACTTATATAAGCTTATTATTCCATTTTCCTTATGTACCAATAAATCAAACTTGTAAAAAAATATGTCAGTTTATATCATTTCCCAAAACAACTTACAATTAATTTTTATATACTTTATTAATTTTTGTTATGGAATTTTAAAAATCAAAAGAAGAAATACTATTGTTTACTTTCGTGTTATAAGAACGCATCGTGTGTCGGTTTCAAATGTAGGTCTAAGGTTTCAAATGTAAAGTGTTGTTCCTGGATAAGCATGAACCTCTTTGTCTATGTTTACAAATATTTTTTTTTACAACCTTTAATTTAATAACAAGTTAAATCAAAATAATTTTTACTTAAATAATACTTATTTAACAATAAAATTACACTACCAATTATTAAATTCTTAACTTAAAGATAAGTTTATTAGAAAATCTTTTAGGAGCAAATTCAAATATGGGTTGCCGGATGGGGGGGAAGCATAGAAAATTCGGCCTAAGGCCTCAAAAGCCTTAAATCCGGCACTAAGTGCAACACTACGAAAGACAAGAGATATCAAAGCTAAATTTATTGTACAGAAAGCATATGATAAAAGGGTGAATTGATTACAAATACAGCACGGTGAGACAAGGGGAACATATAACAATCAGTATCTGCTGTAGCCACCCACCATGGGCGACGATTACAGCTGCTATACGGCCCGACACGGAGAGGAAGAGACGGTTGGATGTGTTTTTGGTGAATGTCCGTCAACGTAGCTCCGATACGATACTATAGTTCCTCCGTTGTAGCAGAGGGTAGTCGCTGGCGTGCCTGTCGTCTGGCGATCAAGCACCATACGTGTTCAATACGCGACATATCTGGGGACCGCGCTGGCCAAGGAAGACGTGGCACATTGTGGCGATACAGGAAGTCTTAGACGTTGCGTGCCACATGCGGTCGCAGATTATCCTGTTGGTTAATGGCGCCAGACAATCCCTGAAGATGTGGTACATCAGGCTCCAACACCTCAGTGATGTAAAGATGACTGTTCAACGTACAGGTGAAGCGGACGAGGCGCGCGTGAGAGTGAAATCCAATGGCACCCCTTACCATAACGCAGGGTGCCGCACCCGTATGGCGTAGCATAATTCAGGAATCACCCAGCCAGTCGCCGCGGTACAGCCTGACACGGATTCGTCCATCACGGTGCTGCAAACTGAAGCGGGATGAGTCGGAAAACACGATGCCTTGCCATTTGTTCATCCATGCGCGACGTTCTTGTCGCCACTGCAGCCGTAGACGCCGGTGTTGTACAGTCAAAGGTATCCGACGTAACGGGGGCAGTGCACAAATGCGCCGCTGATGCAGACGAAGTCTAACCGTTCGTGCTGAGACTGCGTGTTGTGCCACACACCCGAACTGTTGAGCTACGGTAGTCGATGTGGTTGTGTGATCCATCAGAACCATGCGCACCACATGTCAGGCGGTTGGGATCCCGCACGTCGGTGTGTTCGTTCCACCGCTGACACCATAGTTTCTCCGCTGTGGCCGAATGCCGCCCCATACGAGCACCGATGTCTCGGAATGCTTATCCGCAATCCGGTTATGCCACAATTCTGCTGTTGTTGTATTCAGCGGGGCATGCTGCAACTGTCCTGAGTAGGAACGGCGAGCAAACACACTTCGGGTGCTTAGCACTGGGTCCTTGTTCACCCCTCTTATGCGCCTCCCAGGGGGGGCGTTACTGTCCCACATTATTTCTGTATGTGCCGCTCGGTTAATCATTTACATGCGCGCCCGTGTTCTACCCATCTGCCAACTTTCGAGACCCTGGGATGTGGTCTTCTTGGTGTTGCACTTTTAACGGTCTGCAGTGTATATAAACGTCGAAGGAAGAGGCAATCAGTTCGCCAGTACGAAGCCCATGTACAGGGAAAAGCGAAGTACTTGTCGGATTTTGAACGGGGAATGATTATCGGCGGAATTAGGGGGCCAATGTCTCAGCGACCACAGGCATTGTTGTCTGTTCGAGGCACAAGCATCCACTCAACGTGATAGGAAGGGGAGACCACCAATAGTCGATAGTCCAGGTGAACGCCCTTCGGCAAATTGTGTCCGGAACGACGTACGACCCACGATCCTTTATTTACCAGCAAACTACACCCAGGACTCTGAATGAAAAATTTCTGAGAACACTAATCCAATAAAACTTTTGGCAAATGAGCCCTAAGAAGTCGGCGAGCCTGTCGTGCGCGAATGTTGACAAGTCTCCCCTTGAAGTGGGTGCAAGAGAAGTGTAAGTGGACGTTGCATCACTAGAAAAGAATCATTCTGTCGGATGAGTCCAGGTTCAAGATTCAACATGCCGATGAATCCACATTCGACGCCGTGCGGATGAACAGCTTCAACCAGGCTGCAGACTTGAATGGAAACAGTCTGGCGACGGGAGTATCATGGAATAAAAATTGCACTCGTGGACATCTCTGGATTCTCCACGGAAAGGACCTCAGGTTCGATCCCAGGCATGTACGAACGCTCGATCCACTAAATATCCGCCGTACGTCGGATGGGCACGTTAAGCCGTCGGACCCAGGGTACTGGTTTCTCGGTAATAAATAAGGGCGTCTTCCTCCCCCTTTCTACTTCGCTTCCGTGTCACTTTCCTATCGGACATTCTAGCCCAAACCTACTAGCTTCCTATTTCTAAGGGTTGTTTAAGACCTGGGGTCAGACACTCCCTTCCTAAAATCCTCTACATATGATCATCTCTGGATTCTCAAATTTCCGTTGAACACACCCTCGTCACTAGATTTTACCTAGACATTGTTTCATTCCAAGTGCTCTACATGATGGCCGTGTATGCGGATGGCACTGGTCTCTTTCGTGATAACAATCAGTGTTACAAGGCCTTCATTGTGCAGGAATGGTTTGAGAATCATGTCTAAGCATTTTGTGTGGTTCCCTGGTCGCCAAATTCTCCCCGCTTCAATCCTATCCAACACTTTGCGATGCAACGAAACGCAACATTCGCTGATCCACACCAATACTTCTCGCTGTCTCCGAACTCGAGAAATATTATGTTTAGCTGGTGTAGAATACCCGTGCAAACCTTGAGCTGTCTAGTGAAGTCGATGCCACTCCGATGGAAACGGTTATCGCAGCGAAAGGAAGTGGAACTCGATGTTATGCAGGTGGACATACCGTTATAGATCATGAATGTATACATCTGTGTCTGGGATACGAGCGATGGAATAATGAATATCAAGGTCACTTCAATCATCACTAGTACTGAGGGCTTTAGCTATCTCCAGCGAACGTGGTCCACAAAATCTGAGCCCAGATTGTCACAGTCACTGAAGACAGTGTGTATTCTCATCAGAAATCCTGCACTGTAAAAACAAATCTGAAATTCACGAGCCACTTTCAGTCATTTCTTTCGTGAATTAACGAAGCATATTTCTGACACAACTTTTTCCGTTAAATAACGGAAAGAAACCTGGGTTTCACGGATTTCTGGTACCACGGGAAATGTTTGAATTTTCAGAAACCTTTCCACAGTTTCTTTCTTATATTAACGGTAAATTGCCGTTTCAGAGATGTGTTAGTCGAAAATTATGAATTTCTAGAAATCTTTCCGCAATTCCTTTCGTAAATTAACGGAAAAACTCCGTTCTCACTTTTTCCGTATCCGTATGACAAGAAATTACCGGTAATAGGAGTGAACACTTGAGATTTGATTAACTTTTAAATTTCAATTGCCTGTCGAAGGCCATGATTTTGAAGTTCCGTAGCGAGATCTGATATTGTGGATAGCATATCGCATGATTTTGTTTATTGTGGCACAGGATATTTCTTCCCCTCTCCCTTATTTTGTGCACCAGCTATTTATTATAGAGTATATATATACATATACAGTATACTGTGTTGACTAGTCTTCTGAAAGTTCATTTTACTATATATATATAACGGGATGTAAGGTCAGGTGATGCATAACATCACAGCCTCTCCTTGACAAATGTCAACCCCGCCTTCTCGTGGTACATCCTGTTCTCACTAAAGGGGCTCTGACGACCGCCAATAGCGGTATAACTATACCATCGGGATTAGAGGAAATGCTATCCCACACTCGCCAACCCGCTTGGCCAGCGTGGTGAGTTATGGCCAAACCCCTCCAAAATGATTCCACAACTTAAATCTTGGCCCTCAGTCTCCGGCAGCTGGAATGTACCTGGCCAAGGCAGCGGCCAGTGCGACATGAAGGCAGAGGGTGCTAAGAATCCCCGGAGGACCGGACTAGGCTGCCATCTGATGCTGACCTTGGCTACGTATAAAGGACGCTCCCTATCTTCTGATTCAAGGCTTCTTGAATTGGAAGAGGAACTACAAAGGATCAAGTGGGACATCGTCGGGCTAAGTGAGGTAAGGAGAAAAGGAGAAGATCTCATTGAACTGAAAAGTGGACATCTCTTCTACTATCGTGGGACAGATACTGGCAGAACTAGTGGTGTTGGATTTATAATAAACAAGAAACTGAAGGATAAAGTTGTAGAAGTTGAAAGTTCCTCTGACAGAGTTGCACGACTCGTTATCCAACTCTCGAGAAGATACCAGGCTCAGATTATTCAAACTTATGCACCCACCACAAGTCATGCTGAAGAAGAAATTGAAGAATTTTATGAGGAAATTCGTGATCTAAATAATAAAGGTAAGCAGCACTTCAAGATAATTATGGGAGATTTAAATGCAAAAATAGGGCAACGGCAACAGAATGAAACTTCAGTAGGTAAATTCGGTCACGGCAACAGAATGAAACTTCAGTAGGTAAATTCGGTCACGGCAACAGAAACCAGCGTGGAAATACTCTCGTAGAGTTTGCAGAGGCAGAAGGGTTTTTCATCTTGAACTCCTTTTTCAAGAAAAAGCCACACAGGAAATGGACATGGAGACATCCAAATGGGACGACAAGTGAAATTGATTTTATTATGTGTAACAAAAAATTCGTCATAGAAGACTGCAGTGTGCTGAACAAGTTCAACACAGGCAGTGACCATAGATTGGTGAGATGTAAGATGCACCTCAACACTAAAGACTGCAGTGTGCTGAACAAGTTCAACACAGGCAGTGACCATAGATTGGCGAGATGTAAGATGCACCTCAACACTAAACTCGAACGTAGCAAGCTCATAAGACAAACAAAATGTATTGACATAACCAACCTTAAGAAACACCATAATACCTTCAAATTGGAACTGAAGAACAGATTCTCTGCTTTAGAAGGCCTAACATCGGAAGAAGTGGATATTTCTGAAGTTAACAGAAAAGTAACCAAAGCTCTTATGGAAACAGCAACAAAATTAGCTGGGTCTAAGAACAAATTGCATGTGAACAAATTATCAGGAAAAACCAAAATGTTGATGCAAAAAAGAAGAGTGATGAGGACAACTAAAGAAGATGTGACTTCCAAAGTGGAATATATAGAGCTATGCAAGACAGTACGAAAAAGTATCACTGAAGACGTAAGGAAATTCAACTGTGAACTAGTGAGGAAAGCAATTGAAAACAACCAAAGCCTAAAGATAGCAAAGGGACATCTCAGTAAGGGGGAAAAAAACAGATTGTGGTACTGAGGAAAGAAGATGGTTCTGTAACAAGAAATAGAGGGGAAATTTTGACAAAAGTGAAAGATTTCTACTCCAAATTATATGAAAGGGATGATACATGTACTCCAGACATCATGAAAGGTACCAGTACCAGAGTTCTTCCAGTCCTTCCAGCAGAAGTTGCACATGCAATCAAGAACATGAAGCGGGGAAAAGCTCCAGGAGAAGATGGAATTACTGTAGACATCATACAAGAAGCAAGTGGTGAAATCGAAACAGTACTCGCCCAAATTTTCACTCGATGCCTTAATGAAGGGAAAATTCCTGAGGATTGGAACAACGCTACAATGATCTTGCTACATAAAAAAGGTGACATTGAGGATCTCAGGAACTACAGACCTATCAGCCTCCTATCAGTGGTTTATAAAATCTTCACTAAAAGTTCTTTCACACCGCTTGAAGGTGACACTGGACATGGCTCAACCGAGAGAACAAGCTGGATTCAGGAGTGGCTACAGCACAATAGATCATATCCATGTACTGAGAGAACTAATTGAAAGAGCGAGAGAATATGAACTTCCATTGTGCATGGCTTTTATCGATTATGAAAAAGCCTTTGATTCGGTGAAACCATCAGCAGTTGCAATGGCTCTGAAATCCTGCGGTATTGAAGATGCATACATTAATATTATTAATAACATCTATGAAAATGCAAGTGCAAAGATTCGGCTGTTTGAAAATACAACACACATAAAAATTGGAAAAGGACTGAGACAAGGTGACACCATATCTCCGAAGCTCTTTAATGCCACATTGGAAAATGTCTTTCAATCACTGAACTGGGAAAACAAAGGGATAAAGATTAATGGAGATTATCTAACCCACCTTCGTTTTGCTGATGACATAGTCATTTTTGCAACTACCCCATCAGAGCTACAGAGTATGATCCTGGAACTTGCTGACAAGAGTAAAGAAGTGGGATTAAAAATGAACTTTCAGAAGACAAAAGTGATGTACAATGCTTTTACAAGAAATGAAGATTTATCGATTGATGGAGAAAAGCTGGAGATAACAGACACGTACGTTTATCTTGGACAGCAGATATCAAGTGAGGGTCACATTGGTGAAGAAATTAATCGGCGTACAAAACTTGCCTGGAGAGCTTTTGGAAGAAACAGCATAATTTTCAAGAGCAATATGCCATTATGTCTTAAAAGAAAAGCGTTTGATCAATGCATCCTTCCAGTGCTTACGTATGGTGCAGAGACGTGGACCTTGGCTAAAAGAGACATACAAAGGCTGCAGACAACTCAAAGACGCATGGAGAGGTGCATGCTTGGTGTAACCAGGAGAGATAAGAAGAGGAACACGTGGATCCGAAAAATGACAAGAGTGGAAGACATCATGATCAGAGTTAAATCCCTGAAATGGCAATGGGCTGGACATACTGCCAGAAGAACAGACCATCGATGGACAGCTGAAATTTTAGATTGGATTCCAAGGGACAGGAAAAGACCCAGAAGAAGACTACATGGAAGATGGGTGGATGAAATTCGAAAGTATGCGGGAGTGACATGGAGGAGACTGGCACAAGACAGACCGTTGTGGAGAAAACTTGGGGTGACCTTCGTCCAGCAGTGGATTGATAATGGTTGACGATGATGATGATGATGATGATGATATGTTGTATATATATAGTAAAAATGAACTTTCAGTAGACAAAACTGATGTACAATGCTTTTACAAGCAATGAAGATTTATCGATTGATGGAGAAAAGCTGGAGATAACTAATACCTACATTTATCTTGGACAGCAGATATGAAGTGAAGGTCACATTGATGAAGAAATTAATCGGCATATAAAACTTGCCTGGAGAGCATTTGGAAGAAACGGTATAATTTTCAAGAGCAATATGCCATTATGTCTTAAAAGAAAAGTGTTTGATCAATGCATCCTTCCAGTGCTTACGTATGGTGCAGAGACGTGGACCTTAACTAAAAGAGACATACAGAGACTGCAGACAACTCAAAGTAGCCTGGAGAGGTGCATGTTTGGTGTAACCAGGAGAAATAAGAAGAGGAACTCGTGGATCAGAAAAGTGACAAGAGTAGAGAACATCATGACCAGAGTAAAATCCCTGAAATGGCAATAGGCTGGACATGTTGCCAGGACGGACCATCGATGGACGGCCGAAATTTTAGATTGGATTCCAAGGGACAGGAAAAGACCCAGAAGAAGACCACATGGAAGATGAGTGGATGAAATTCGAAAGTATGCGGGAGTAACATGGAGGACTGACACAATACAAACCGTTGTGGAAGAAACTTGGGGAGACCTTCGTCCAGCAGTGGATTGATAATGATTGACAATGATGATGATGATTATTATATTGTGTTGCTGTAAGAAACCGGGTACTTAGCTTACTGTACAGATGATTATACGATATTTTAGTGACAGTCTTTGGACAACTTCAGACAAAAGCTATTGTAGCTATCAAAAGTAAATTTTATATTTTGGAGTTTTGTGAAATAATATTATAAAAAAGCACATTTTATCCTTTTTAAAAGATAACAAAGTCATGGTCTGTTTAAAAAAATCAAGTTGCAAAGCATTTTTATGCTTCGAAAAATCATGGTGAAAAATGCTTAATTTGTGAAAAAACCTCGTATAAAAAAGAAAATTGTTACAAACCTATTCAGAAAAATAATAAGCTCCAACAGAAAATAAAAGGACTAAATCACTCGTATTAATGACAAAAAAATTCATCGTCGCGCAATTTGTCGTACAGCGTACATGATTCGGATTTCCGAGTGGCTCAGTGGTTAAAGGCCTGCATTACCTGTTGAACCAACCCAAATGACGGCGGTTCGATCCTGACTGCAGCGAAAGGATTATCTGGGGTAAAGGCTTAAAACTGTAGGGTCGTCGATTTTGAGAAATTTTAGTTTAAATGCGGAAGAACCTGAAATGGATTTTTTCTTAAATAAACGGAATTTCTGTGTGGCGTGATAGTGCTTAGAAAATGCAGCAGGTAGAGCAGTGAAAATTACTACTAGTAAGACAGGATTTGACGTAGATATAACTCTATCATTTATTACGATAATAAAAACCTATTAAACATAAACAATCAAAAGGATAGAATTCAGTGACGACATTCGATCGCAACCTTAAGCTGCGAAGGCAAGAATAGCTCTTTTAATACTTTGTCGATACAGCACGTACATTTTAAAATGCTTATCACGAGAACAATGAGTGACATAATACATATACATCTCACTTGACTTGAATTACATTGTACAATAACAGATGAATTAATTACGTCATTACATGAGACAATAGTAAATAAGGATTGATTTCCAACATTTTGACTACGGAAAATCTGTGGAAAAACGGAAATTAAAATAAACTGGCACTTTTTAAAAACGGAAATTTCTGAAAAAGACTGAAACCTACCGACCACTTTGCTGCAAGTTATTTTTAGAAATTTTCCGCGAATTCACACCACTTATTTTTTTACACTGGATTTCTTTCAGTGCCCTGTCGCGTGGGTTCGTCAGCATTTCGCTTTAAGTTGATCCGGGGTTTTAGCTGTGATGAAATGAACGAATCGCTAGCTAAATGAGAACTCGCTCTTTTGCAGTTGTGCTCTTTGATCAACGCAGTATTTGGGGAGAGCTTCGGATTTTCTTGTCCTGATTTCTGTATTCTATATTATTCCTCTTATTGTTTGTACATTAATCTATTCGTGACAAAAAGCAATCGAGGTAATTGCTTTCGATGCACGATCTTGATAAGAAGAATCACACACAATACAAATTCAAATTCAAAGCTTGAATTTAAAGATTTTATTGTATATAGGGTGTTTGTAAACTGTTTTGACAAAAGAAGAGGGGTGATAGTACCCATCAAGACGAACAATATTTACAATGGAACCTAGGGTCGCATTCCATTCTGAGTGTAAGAAAAGAGCAAAGTTAGATGTCCAAGTTGAACTTTCAACAGTGCAAAGAAAGAGAATTAACCACATCATAAGTTGCACAATCCCATTTATGGAGATCAGAGACAGACTCAAAGTAGATGCTCAAAGTGGCGGCCACGGGTGCCGCTGCACAATTCACACCGGCGAATGAAAGACTGGCGCACCCTCTCGAAGACTCCTGGTGTCGTGTTTATCCTGTCCGCTGCAACAACGATTCTCGCGACGAGATCTTCCACGGAGTCCACAGGCGTCTCGTACACCAAGGATTTCATGTGCCCCCAAAAGAAGTCCAGTGGGTTTAAATCCGGTAGCGTGGAGGCTATGCCACAGGTCCGCCACGTCCAATCCATCGTGCGGGATATGTGGCATTCAGTAAGTGTCTACTGCACCTTGATAAGCCAATCAGCTGCAACTGTGGATGCTGTGTCTTTTCTCTGGCAATTTGCATACGGTAAATGCTTGACGGTGATGTTCTAGTGATGTGCTACTTCTCCGGCACTAAAGAAATGACGTCTGAGGTGACGACTTGTGCTTGTTGGACGTATTTCGAAGTTACTCTTTTCTGACACTCAGAGTAGAATGTGACCCTAGGTTCCATTGTAAATATTATTCGTCTTGATGGGTACTATCACCCTTCTTTTGTCAAAACAGTTTACGAACACTCTGTATAGTTTTAGGTTATAAGAACTTTCAGGTTTCCCTAGAACCTATACGTCAGGTACATAAACAGAAGAAGAAAAGGAATACGGTTAAATAGAACATGTTACGTGCCATGATATAGACACCAGGTATAAAATATGATACAGCGTCACGTGGTTTCAAATTATCTAAACAATATGGTAAGTATCGTGAAATAAAGAAAATCGAATGCAGGAATACATACAATACTGCATTGTAATAAATAATAGAAAAATTAATTTGTGACTAAATTAATTTGTGTTGTTCTCATCTGGGAAACAAAGTTTTTGCTCTCGTCTGTTCTCTAGGGAAACCTGAAAGTTGTTATACCTCAAACTATATACAATAAAATCTTTAAATGCAGCCGATGAATTTGAATTTGTATTGTGTGTGATTCTTCTTATCAAGATCGTGCATCGAAGGCAGCTACCTCGATTACTTTTTAACTATTTCTGCACGAATTTTAATCTCCTGATATGTTCCTGATTATTCTTTCAGGCGCTTTTCTCGGTTACCTCGATGCAAAGCTCCCGTTTCGAACTTAATTTCTCCCTCGATCTCCCCTCTCAACGTCGGACATTATCAATCTCTGTTTTCTTTCGTCTTCCCTTCTTTTCCTCGGGAAGGCGAAAAACTATTTGTCTCACGGAGAATCACCATAACTGGCTCCCCATCCTTCGAGCTAAATAAAGATCCCCCGTTTCCCTCCCCATTCTTAAGAGGAACGTGAGCTACTTCCAATTGTCTCATCCCCTCTATCGGAGCATCTGGGAAGTTGCTGAATGCTCGTTATCGCTTTTTGACCCTTATCGCGTGAAAACCTCCATTAAAACCTAAAGTTGTAAGGAAAAGCCATGTGCTCGAAACATTCCCTACGCGGGCGCAGTCATAAAATCATTTCTACAGCAAAAAACTAATTTTTTTTTTTTTTTTTGATTGGAGGTTTAACGACCACCGTGAGCAACTCAATGGGCTATAAGCAGTCGCCCGTCCCTAATTTAGGGTCACTGGTTCCAGGGAAGGGAGAGAACCAGTGCCGTAAGACAAACACAACATCCATGCCTCACCGGGATTCGAACCCGGACCCCTTACGGAAAACTAATTTTGAAACAACTTCATGCAGGGAAACGTCCAGGAATGATGTTTTTTCTACGGTCATCAGAAGCATAGCAGAGAGTGGTCATCGCCGCTAGTTCACTAACGTCCAGGAATGATGTTTTTTCTACGATCATCAGAAGCATAGCAAAGAGTGGTCATCTTAGCTAGTTCATTAACGTCCAGGAATGATGTTTTTTCTACGATCATCAGAAGCATAGCATAGATTGGTCATCGCCGCTAGTTCATTAACGTCCAGGAATGATGGTTTTTCTACGATCATCATAAACATAGCAGAGAGTGGTCATCGCCGCTAGTTCTTTAACGACTGGCTGAAAACTAGTTAAAGAGCCATCTCAAAACGTCCCCAAGGGTTGACAAAAAAGAAAATTGGCTTTTACTTATGACATGATGTTCTCTGAAAATAATGATCCCAAGGGAACATATGAAATGAAAAATACCATTAAATGAGTACAAATAATAAAGAGATTCTGAAAGGAAAGATCTTCAAGAATTTTGGAATATGAAAAGAGCTATTTTTATAGTATATCCTTCCTGGGGTCTTCATATCTGCGAGAGAGAAACTAAACTGTTACTTAGTATCATGATCAGTAATTGCTACCTTATCTGTGCTTGAAACATCATTCTATCGAGCATACTATCTGTGAGGCCTTCCCCTTATAAGGAAAATGTTTGATTTTTGTTTGCATTGTTACATTATTTTACTTTGTTAATTTAAGATTTTTGGCGTGTATAATCTATTTTAAGTTTCTATTCTGTTTTTGCTTTTTGTTCTGTCTCTTATGTAATATTTTAATCTCTCTATTACACTTTCCGTACTTAACGTCATATCGAAACTCCCCAAAAGCTTCTCCCTATGTGTCGCCACTGGCAGCGGGTCTAAAATGTAAAAAGACAGCAGTGTGTGAGATATGTGAGAAATGGCGAGATTTTTATTAACTTTAGTCTGGCTTGTTAGTTGAGTGTTACGACGATATTTTGATTGCTACAAGTGGAATTTAGGGATCTGATAACCTACACTAAGGTTTGTTAAATTTAGTTAATGCCATTTAGTCCGCGTTTTGGTTATGTCGTCTTCGTTGTGAGAGTTGAGTTTTGAGCAAGTCAAATAAGTGTAACTCAGAACTGCATACTTCCTGCAAGAGCAGGAATAAACAATTAGTTGTCTGCAAAAGTGCTGTAAGTTCGTTTTAATTTCCTAGCATTCAAGTTCATTGGACTATTAGATTTAAGCTTTCTAGAGACTATTATTTAACATAAAACAACAAATATTCGTAACTATACCCACGACGAGTTCTTCTCCTTTTTTCTTTCTCTTCCAAATTATGTTATCTAAAGATATGTGGGTTTCTTTCTTACTTTCTTTTTTCTCTTCCAAATAATATTATCTGAAGATATGTGGGTTTCTTTCTTACTTTCTTTTTCTCTCTCTCTATCCCTGTCTTTTGCTTGGGTAATTTTCCTTGACTTATATGGATATATGAGTCATGCCTCCTTTTCTGCCATAATTTGCTTCGTGAATTTTCAGCTAAAATTGCGTTATAGAATGCATCACTGAGTCTTGATTATTTAATACCAAAATTAAATTATTTTCTCAAATTTAATCAGTATTTTATAAGAGTGTGCTCTTGATGTACAGTTTCCCTTTAAATCGTTGTCCTAATCTTTTCATAGTATTCTGTTATCTTATTGTTTTAATATCTTCAGTCAATTTTCCAACGGTAAAATCTTTGCTTCATTTCTTTTCCGTGCCCTTCAGCATCTTTCAACAAAATTACTTTTTTCTTTCTGCTTATTAACTGGAAATTGAATATTTACATATCGGCATTTTTTTATCCTCTTTTCGATGCCACGTGTTCTGTGTTAGGTAAGTATCAGCTTCTGGACGTCAAATTGTAAAATTAATCTAACAGAAACATCTCTTAAGAAAAAAACACATCTACATCTTTAATTTATTCTTGCCTGATTGCAGACATAGATTTGTATCAGTGTAGCAGATAGATGTTAATTATCTAATAGAAATTCGCATTTCTCATTCGAAAGTCATCATTTAATTGATTTAATTGAAAAGACTAAAAATCCTCGTGTTATGAAAGATAATGAAATTCATTCAGTTTGCTAATAATTCAATGTACGTATTACCTGTTTTTTTACAAGCGTGTACCGTCGTCCATAAAGGAAT
Source organism: Macrothele yani (assembly GCA_039090855.1). NCBI lineage: Eukaryota > Metazoa > Arthropoda > Arachnida > Araneae > Macrothelidae > Macrothele > Macrothele yani. Next base: position 151,887,197 of record CM077025.1, on the reverse strand, counting down.
TTGTGAAGAAAATGTCACTTCATTTCGTCCGTGAAATTTATCTCAAGTTTCAACACAATTATTCTCCATCAAATTTTTGCCTTTTAACGCTTTCCAAATAGAGCAAACTGAAAAAACATTTTCAGTAAGATTTTCATCAAATATTTTCGATTCCAGCTCCAGGGCGATGAAATTTTCTGATGAAATTGATATCACGTGAAGAACAGTAAATACAGTCAATTCAGAGATGTCTGAATGCTGTCTTAATTATCATGACATTTGCATCTATTTATTTATTGTCTAGTCAAGTTACCGCTCAAATTGTTGAAGTGTTCTATTATTCAGTTTGCTGTCTACCTACGTTGGAAAAGCAGTCTGGTTGATGTGCGAAAGCTAGGAGACTCGGATTTCCATTATACGCCAAGAAATTCGGATCTTTAGTACAGTTATATTACACAGTCGAGTCACATTACTCTGACCACCTCCTACTTTTGACGTCAACAGCGCGTAGCCAATGAAAGATGACACGTGTCGTGAGCTGACTTGGAGGGTATCTAAGGTGTGCTGTAGGCACTCTTGAAAACATATCGCTCGCTGCTGTCTTGGATAAAAGGAGCGATTCATCAGATTTGCAAAAAGGGATGATTATCGGCTTTCGGGCCAAGGATTGTAGTATTTCTGAAACAGCGCAGTTTGGGAACTGTTCGCGTGCTGCTGTGGTTAAAGTGTATCGTGATTGAAGAAATGGCACCATTGCGAATAAGCGACGTGGAAACTGCGGAGCACCACGTGCCATTAATGTGAGAGGTGTGCGTCGGTTTCGAAGATGCGTGAGGGCCGATCAACACTCTACAGTGGAGCAACTCACTGGCCGAATGAACAAAGGGGCTACTGGAAGTGTGTCTAAAACGACAGTTCAGCGAACCCTGCTGCGTATGGGGCTTCGATGCAGACGGATGGTATCTGCACTTATGCTAACGAAGGTGCATCGGCAGAAAAAGCTAACATTTGCCCGGCAGTATCGGAATTGGACTTCCGCTGATTGGCAAAGGATTGCCTTCTCCGAAGAGTCACGTTTTCTGCTTCATCGAACGGATGGACGTTGGCGTATAAGGCGAGAAACATCGGAGAACAAACACTCTTCAACCATTGCTGGAAGAACACAAGCTGTTGGGGGCAGCGTTATGGTCAGGGGAATGTTTTGGTGGCATTCTCTGGGTCCACTCATACTTGTGGAAGACAATATGGACTGATTTCGTTATGAATCCTTCCTTGCAGACCACATAAACCCATACATGCTGATCGTCTTCCCTGGGGCGGATGGGATCTTCCAGAACGACAATGCGACGTGTCACACAGCTAGAAATGTCCGCGAGTGGTTGGAAGAGCACGATGAAGACTTCAAAGTACTTCCCTGACCCCTTAATTCTCCAGATTTAAACCCAATTGAGCATCTGTGGGACCATCTCGATCGTGTTGTTTGCTCTGTGGATCCTCCGCCACGCACCCTCCAGCAGCTGTCAGACCCACTCTACCCTCCAGCAGCAGTCAGCATGGCACCACATACCTGTGAACACCTTCCAGCACCTTATTGAGTCACTCCCAGCTCGTCTAGCTGCTGTCTGCGCTACACACAGCGGTTGCTCTGGGGGTCATAATAATGTGACTCGACCGTGTGTATTTTGAGTAAAATTGGTGTACAGTTCCAATTTATTAATTATATTTTGCCTTCACTTTTAGTCAGGCAATTTTAGCAATTGAGAAAACGCGCCTAAATCAAGTCAAAAACGTTTTGATCTTATGTAAGAGAGAACTTAGCCCAATCACACACACACACACACACACACACACACACACACACACACACACACACACACACACGGCATCCTGGTGGCGCCGCTTCTCTTTACCCTCAGTTGGCAGGTAGTTGACAGCACAGTGCATCTTTATTGCATGTAGTGTCATGGACATTGCTCTCAACAGCTGTGAGCCTTTATTCCATCTCCTGCACTTTCGCTCTTCACTGCTAGAAATGCAGTCACTTAAAATCCACTTTCTGTTCATCTGAGAAAGTGTAATACTACATGTAAGACACTTTCTCATTTTATACTCCTTCATTCCTGGTGCATTATAAAATCTCGGAATTTCTTACCTGACTACATTTTCCCTGAATATCATCTCCATCAGCTGCTTGGTGCATACCAGTGTTCGTAGTGGTCAGAGGCGCGAGCTTCTGACAAATTATCCAAGCTGGTCATGGGTTTGAGCCCCAAATGAGTAGTAGGTGTTGCGTTCACCCTCTTTCCTAGTACCGGCAGCCTAAAATTTGCGTTTTTAGATATCCACGGGATTCATTAAACTTTAAAACCAAAAAATGAAAACAAGAAAGATGACACCGAATTCTTGGGTATAGTAAGCACGTCTTTTGAATCCTTTTCAATACAAAGGGAATTTCTTCAAAGCGTATATTCAGAAACGGAGAAAAAATCAGGGGGGAAAATACATTTTCACGACCTGGGGTACTGTTTCTATTTATTACACAATATACGCTGTCTTCTTCGTGGTAGGAACCAGTTACAAAATGGATTTTTTCAATCGGATTTGCAAATTCTGATTAGTATAGCTTATTTGTATCAAATAGCTGCAAAAATGTACGTTATGAAAAAACAAATTGCATACAAAATGTTCCTTAAAATGTCCCAAACAAAGAAAAATTTTCAAATCGAACAGTTAGAACCGAAATATGAAGATAAACGAAGTTACTTGAATTATTTGAAGAAGATACTGTGCGTAAAATAGTCAATGTCGTAAAAGGTTTCGCAGGAATAACGGAATTATTTCAATCGGGATACGGTCTTCCTAATAAAAGGCATCTGAGGAGAAAAGGAATGGTTTCAGAACGGATCGTGTTAAGTAAAATATATTTTGAATTCAACACCAGCTGCATTTATGCCCCTACCGGCAAAATTATGCATCAGAAGAAGAACACAACACGTGGATCATTTACTTCAGGCTTTCCAGTTGTAGAAAGGATTTTTGAAAACTACGTAATAGGTGCAGAAAAATATGTTCTCCACAGACTGGACATAGGATAAAGGAAATGATACTATAAGCATGTTTTTTTTTCTTCCTTCAAAAGACTTGCTAAAAATTTACGGCAAACAAATTGGTTTACACTAAGGAAAAATATATTAATTATGAAAATAGGTTGCGGTATGTTATAATACGTATAACCAGATTAATTCATCGCTGTAGCATCCTGGGGTTTTCTGTTTGTTGATGATATCTGTTCAATTAATCAGCTTCTCTTTTATGCTAACGCTTTCATATAACCATTTACTTGTACTCAATGTATCGCTTAAAAATTGCTACTAGGAAAGCATCTACACTGGTTTCCATAAAGCAAGGAAAAAAACTGAAAAATGTCAATTGTTTGTGAAAGAGGAATCGGAAATGCACGTAACTTCGGTATATGACGTTAAACGTAACGCGGAGTCAGGGTATCCTATGCAAACTAGTGACGAGGGCATTGTTTTATGCAAGTGAGCCGACTATCAGAAAGGCGGTTGCGGAGGTGGCGTCACGTCGTTTGTGGAGTGTAAAGAAAGGATTCTGAGATAGCAGATTCGTTGTAATGGCTGCGAGACATCATTTAACAGATGATCTGAAGTACAGAGTGATCGGAAGACTAGAGCCTGGTCCAAGTTAGGTGAAAGTTGCAAGATGGCTCACATGTAGCCATCTTGCAACTTCCACCTCACATGTAGACTTCATGTGAACTACTTCAACTTCCCTCTCATATGTAGCTATCTCCTGTGGTACAAAGACTGTGAAACCAATTTCTAAATACACAGTCAGCTTCCCGAAGGTACAGTGAAGGAAGTCCTAGGGATACAACAGCTGTGGATGACTGATATCTCCAATTAAATTAAATGCGCGGAGGAACAGGACGACAACACCAACGCAGATGCTATTACTGAGGCTACAAGAACGTGATATCTGCTTTCACTGTGCGCAGAAGTCTTCACGAAGGAGGTCATTGTGCTAGGCTACCAACACCCTGCGTGCCCTTTACCCTTGTCACGGGGGGAGACGTTTTTATTGGACAAGACTTAACGTCAACTAAACTGAAATCCAATGGAAATCAGTACTCTTCACATATGAGTCCATACTTGTTTTGCAGAGCGATTCCAGGAGTGATCTGATCTGGACACAACGCGAGACACGCTGTCATCCCTCTATGGCGCGTGAACGAGACGCTTATGATGGCAGGGGCATGCTGGCTTGGAGTGGCATCTCGTTAGGTGGGCACACAGACATCTGTGTGCTTCCAAGAGGAACCACTAATGCTCGACGCTATAGGATTGGTGTCTATAGATTAGGAATGGTGTTCTTGACCCCGATGTTCGCCCTTATGTAAATGCCATAAGAGACACATTTCTCTTAAAAGTCGATAACGCTCGTCCCCACCGAGCGAAGCTGGTAAAACAGTATCTTTAAGAGACCATTGTCTGTATGGATTGACCAGCCAGGTCTCCCGACCTTAACCCGATCCAGCATATCTGCGAAGCTTTAGGAAGACGTGTTGCTTCCATTAAGCACCTACCTCAAGACCTGGAGAGGCTTAAACAAGCTTTGCACGAATAATGGTCTTTGCTACCTACTGAGCACCTAGACACTGTCATCAACAGTATTAAACATCGATGCGAGGCCTGCACATCTGTTAGGGATGGTAACACTATCAATTGAGGTACTTCGGCTATTTCAATTTGACACCTTATTTTTCACATAGTTTAGTTTATGCGGTCGTTTTGTTGAAATGATGTGTCTGTTAAGAAGTTTTTTTAGGGCTTTTGTCTAACGTACGATATGATACAGGTTTTCATCAAATTACACAACATTTCATCATGCATTTTTTGAGTTGTCACGATCTTTCCGTTTTTACTTCAACTATGGAAACCAGTGTACTTTAAATATTGAACAATTGAAGTGAACCACCAGATAAATCTAAAAATTAACTTCAAATCTGAAACTCTTCGGTATCACAAAAGAATTTACTCTTAAAAGCAATTGATATTTTTTTAAAGAATTCCGTTAAATTTGTTGCTTTGGTCAGAACGAGTTAGGAAAATTTAAGTCCCTTACACAAGAAAATCAGAAATAGGAATAAAATAAGCGCTTTATTTTCGTATTATCTCTTTGTATGGAATTCTTCTGAGGTTTTATGGTGGACCGCTTTTCTGGTCTTGTCTATCTCTTCACGGCCGACTGCTTTGTCTGACTGGTTTCTCTATCATTTCGAGCTACGAGTAGCGGTGAGGGAGTTGATTTTTAAAAAGGTTGTTCTCCTCTATGAGAAGACAAAACCTCAGAAAATGGAAGAATTGAGAAAGTTGCGACAAAACTTGAACAGGATAATAAGACAACGCATGAAGTAAAACGAAAAACGAGGAGCTCAGCGAAACAAAGGAAATGCCAGCCCAAAGCAAAGAGTTCCATTTTCTACTTGGCCTTCGGCGACATTGTTGGCCACATATTTCAGAACGCAAGACCTCTAGAAAAGGAAAGGTTATGTTTCAGGTATTAACACAAAAACTTACAGAAAAATGTCAAAATCGAATGCTTATTCCTGATAAACAAAAACTGTATGTCAAAAATCTTTGAGAGAAAAATAAGCAGGATGAAATTGCTTACAGTTCATTCCATATCTGTAGTCCTGTGTTATCTCTTTTTCGAGTTAGAGTATTTTCATTGGAACTCATGCTATAGTTGATGTCGTTCTTCAGCCATTTCTAGTTCACTATTCTTTTCTTTTTTTATTATGTTTCTTGTTTTCGGTTGACTCAATCAGCGATCATTTGTCATGTTTTCCTCTATTCATTGTTTTGTTGTTGTTGATATTGTTCTTCACCGTTCATTTCATAACTGCCAGAAGTTTCTCCATTTCATTTTAACTGAAATTGTTTCTCATTTGCTTTTCGCTTCAGTGATTTTCCTTCCAAACATATATACGTAACAGTAACCTGCTTCCTGAAATTTAGAGTTCAGCAACTCAAAGAAAAATCATTTGTCCAATTAAAATTTCTAGTGATGTTGAATTTTATGTACTCTTGATGTATCATTAGAGGCGACGCCAGCAGCTCAGAACTGGGTGGGCTATCGGGAGCCTAAACATTTTGGATAGGGGGCAGAAATTTTGAAGTGTTTGACAGAAATTTTGGCAAAAGAATCCGTTGATGTGCATCATACCCGACGCTGAAAATGTTATCATTAGTTTAAAAAACGTTTTCAAGTGAATTCTGTACCTAGTATTTATTCAATGTATGTAATATGGGAACCATTAATATGAACCTCTATGGCAAGTTATAATTTCTTCGCGATTTTAGCTTACTTATGTTGCTTTTTTTTTTTTTTATTTTTATTTTTTTTTTTTTTTTTGCTTTCATAAGGCGGTTTATGATTTTTAGTTTGTAACCTGACAAAGTATCTCTCTCCCTCGTTCTATCTCTCACTCTCTCTCTCTCTCACACTCTCTCTCTCTTTCCTCTCTCTCTCTCTGTCTCACTCGCTCTCTCTCTCGCTCTCTCACTCACTCTCTCTCTCTCTCTCTCTCGCTCACTCACTCGCTCTCTCTCTCTCTCTCTCTCTCTCGCTCTCTCACACTCGCTCTCTCACACTCGCTCTTAGCGTTTTAAACTAGGTATAATTACAAAAAATGGCGTGTTTTTACTACTTTCTTAGAAATTCGTTCTGAGAACTCCCTCCATTTTCCATAAATACAAACAATAAATTTAACAAAGAATTCATTTTATATAACAAAATTTCAGTGAATTCGACAAATTCACTACGCATTTATACAAGTTTCCGAAAATCTTACATGGTTGCACCCGCTATATGTTCCAAATGCTTAAATATTTGGGAGGGGGGGCTAAAGGATGGGCTCAAAGAAGAGTTAGGTGAGCTTAGCGTCCAGCCTGTATATCAAGAGCTTTTATTTACGGCGATCTTGGCACACAACTCGTGCTTGACACACAAACACAGACACACACATTCATCCATCACACATTTGATATTTCTCCTTTTGTATTTCACACTACTCATATTTTACCCTTTCAAGGATTCCTAGATCCGATCCTGACATAATTTCTTCGGCATTCATTTGACTTTCTTTCCCGTCTCTTCGGCTGAATAAATTCTCTTGTCTGCACTTCATCACTCATTTTTTTTAACAGGGTCAACCCACCTCAAAATATTTGCTTTACCAACTTACTAACAACGTTTCAACAACGCATCTTCAGTCCTCACATGATCTTCTCATAAAACCCCTACAAGTAACACATATCTCTTCCACATCAAACACTACTTCTGATTCTTTTTATGCCGCCCCGGTCGCGCAGTGGTCTAAGCGATTGCCTCTGATCATTCATCCGAAAAGGGTCCGGGTTCGAATCCCGGTGGTGGCATGGATGTTGTGTTTGTCTTACGGCACTGGCTCTCTCCCATCTGTGGAGCCAGTGACTCTAAATTAGAGACGGGCGACTGCTTATAGCCCATTGAGTTGCTCACGGTGGTCGTTAAACCTCCAATCAAGAAAAAGACAAGAAGAAGATCCTTTTTATAATACCCAGGTTTCACATAGTCATTCATTAGCGTAGAAATCATAAAAAAACTTTCGTACATCAGTTTAAAATCAGTTTCAATTTTTGCAGCTGATTTCACAGTCAAAGTCACTTGTCATTCGCTTCTCCATTCAGAGTGTTTTTGTTGCTGTTGTTTACCGCTTTTTTACGCTTTCCAACCGTAGGTTGAAGAAGCGTATATGATCCAGCTTTGTCTGTCCGTTTGTCCGCACGATAACTGGCGTAAAAATGGCTCGGTTTCGATGAAATTTTAGTATGTGGTAGGGGACCACCTGGGGACGAACCCTATTGAAAATGGGACAAATGGGGTCAAAGGTCACGACGTAGGAGCGGGATCCATTCCAATGCCCTTATGCGTCATAACTTGCGTCAATATTGTTCGATTTCAATGAAATTTTACTATGTGGTAAAGGACCGCCTGTGGATAAACCCTATTGAAAATTAGCAAAATGGGGTCAAAGGTCAGAACATAGGAGCGGAATCACTTCCATCGCCATTATGCGTCATAACTTACGTAAAAATGTTTCGATTTGGATCAAATGTTAGTATGTTGTAGGGACCTGCCTGGGGACGAATCCTATTGTAAATGGGCGAAATGGGGTCAAAGGTTAGGACACAGAATTGGGATCTATTCCATAGCCCTTATGCATCATAACTTACGTAAAATTGCTTCGATTGCAACAAAACTTTATCATGTTGTTTCGGAGGTATACTGAACCAGTTCTGTTGAATATCATCGAAATGGGATTAAAGGTCAGGACACAAGAGTGAGATTTATTCCACAGTCATTTTCCTCATAACTTGTGATAACTTGAGTAATGATTTCAAGTATGTTGGAAAGCGTATCGTAATCAATGCACTGCACGATTTTACTAACTTTTTTGTAGCTGAAGCAGTTTATACGTTGTCATCTGTTTCGCAATTTGCGAGGTGTGATCAAAAAGTATCTGGAATGGATTTATTAAAACAAAAAGTACAAGACTTTCTGAAAACACAAGTTTTTCCGTTTTTCCGCTACGGCCATCGAATCTGTGCCCCCTCACTTCGGAGTAAGTCGCTCTCCCAAATGAGCTACGCGGACAGAATGTCTCGCTGCAGATTTGTCGTTCACCTCTGTAGTACGTCACAACTTACATATTTGAAACTTAATCGCCTTCGAACTAGTCCGCTTCCGAAGCCACACCCTTGGTCCAGCGCAGTTTCAACTGCTCGAAGAATTTTTTTGGAGTCATCTTCTGAAATAGATAATAGTTGCTTTGTCGCATTCTGCTGTATCTCTTCAATATCTTCAAATCTTTTTCCTTTCAAGTGCTATTTGATTTATCAAAGAAAAGTCTCATGGAGCGAGATATGGCGAAGAGGGTGGTTCCAGAACCTACGCAATGCGGTGCTTAGCAAGAAACTGCTGCGCAATTTGCGATGCATGGGCAAGCACGTCGCCATGGGGGAGTTGCCTCGGCACTCTCACGCAATGCCGGCATTTTGGGGCGAACTGCATCCCTCGAACGCTGCAAAACTCTACAGTTGATTGTCTGGCCTGGTGGAGCGTATTCATGATGCATAATTCCCTCGTGATTGAAAAAAACACAGGCAGCAACATCTTGACATTGCTGCAGCTTTGTCATGCTTTGTAACCCAGTGACATTGACATTGCTGCAGCTTTGTCATGCTTTGTAACCCAGTGACATTGATATTGCTGCAGCTTTGCCATGCTTTGTAACCCAGTGACATTGACATTGCTGCAGCTTTGCCATGCTTTGTAACCCAGTGACATTGACATTGCTGCAGCTTTGCCATACTTTGTAACCCAGTTATTAGTTTGTGTGATAAGAGAAACAATTTTAAATTTAAAATTTCAAAATACGTGGAGTGGTCTAGTAACATCTCCAGTAAAGTTATCGAGAATGTCTTTTTCTCACAAATTTTAAGGTTGTCCAGAATTTGCAGCTTGGAGTCAGTCAGATCTTAAGAAGCACCTTCAAAATCTAATCAGTCAATTTATTGATAACCCAGTTTCCAAAGGCTTTCTTAAAAGCAATACTTTGGAAATTGTTCTCAAATATAGTGTTAGGATAGCACACCTTATCTAATTTAATAACTCGGTGACCGAATGAATCATCTAAATTAAAGCCTGTTCGCGGTATTACAGAGGTAGTCACTGTTTTTTTCGCACTTCAGTGTACATATAAATCTTAAATTTAGATACATATAAATCTTAAATTTAGCTTCTGTTTTTTTTTATGGATGAAATCCCCCCCCCTTTAAATTTTACAGTATTCCGATTAGTTGATAGCACACTTCCTGTAATAACCTCAACCACAGAGAATTCTTGAAATGCATTGACTTTTTGACCGCTAGGTGGCGCAGCTGGCGTCACTTCTTGGAGTAGCGTCAGAGATTGCTGGAGCGTGCGTCGGATGTTCCAAGAATTTCTTCCTTTCCAATCGGAAAGTTTTTATTTAAAAAAAAAAAAATTTGTTTTAGGTTTTGAGGTTTCACGTTCTCCTAAAGTTGTTTGGGGTTTTTTTCGGCAGAACTGCCCCCTTTTTCGGGATTTTTCAGGCTGCCTAAGAGCGTTCTCCATTGTGTTTTTTTTTTTTTTTTTTTTTTTTTTTTTTTGATTGGAGGTTTAACGACCACCGTGAGCAACTCAATGGGCTATAAGCAGTCGCCCGTCCCTAATTTAGGGTCACTGGTTCCAGGGAAGGGAGAGAGCCAGTGCCGTAAGACAAACACAACATCCATGCCTCACCGGGATTCGAACCCGGACCCCTTACGGACGAATGATCAGAGGCCAACGCCTTAGACCACTGCGCCACCGGGGCGGCTGGCGTCACTTCTTGGAGTAGCGTCAGAGATTGCTGGAGCGTGCGTCGGATGTTCCAAGAATTTCTTCCTTTCCAATCGGAAAGTTTTTTATTTAAAAAAAACATTTTGTTTTAGGTTTTGAGGTTTCACGTTCTCCTAAAGTTGTTTGGGGTTTTTTCGGCAGAATTGCCCCCTTTTTCGGGATTTTTCAGGCTGCCTAAGAGCGTTCTCCATTGTTCAGACATCGTTTTTAGTTTGACTTTAGGGCACGTGTTTCCTAAGCTCGCTCTTACTTTTCCGATATAGAACTCATTTCGGCAATAACTTGTAAATAGGTTAACTAATTCAAGCTACACTTTCAGTTTATTTATGTTACAAAAGGATGTGCCTGTAGATAGTTATTTCGATGTAGTGTATGGTTGTAATTGTGTATTTCCATGATACTTCGGCGTTTAATACTTCTTTGATCTAAGTAAATAGGTTCCCCAAAGCAGTGTGAGTCCGGCTACAATAATTCAGATTGCAATCGGGATTTTCATTTTGTTATAGTGTTTCATTATTATTTCTTGTATTTTTATTATAATTTTTTTTTTTATTTTTGCTTTTATTTTTACTTTGTTTCCTGTTAGTTTTCAAGAGAGTTCATTGCTTGTTGGTTTCGGGTGGTAAAAGTAGCAGTGGGCGTTTTTATTTGTAATTGGGATGGGTTTTGCAAAAAAAAAAAATTATGTTTTGTTATTTTCTTGCAAACTGGATGATACAGAAACCCACACTTTTTGGTCTATATAGAAGTATAAGAGGTGTTATCTGTGCCTAGCCATTGAAGAAGCCATCGATGACAGCTGCCATATGTTCTATAATCCTTCCTTTTTCTCCTGGTTGATCCTTCGGTCTCTTCTTTCGGGTTTCCGAATCATTTTTCTTCTGCTTTCAGAATTTTGCTAAGGTATAATATACATACAAAAGTTCTGCACACTGTCCATTTTTGAGAACAGTGTGAAGTAACGGAGAAAACTCACATTTTTGCCGTTCAATGTACTCCCGTCCGCTGCTAATGACAGCTGGCCAGCGGTGAGGTAGGTCCTGGATGACCCGTAGTTAGCCATCTTTGTTGAGCTGTCGTATTGCTCGGGTCACGTCCAATGACAGTTCGTCCAGCGATTCGTAGCGAATGCCACGGAGCCGATTTTTTAACTTTGGGAAAATATCAAAGTCTGGTAGACTGAGATCTGGGATGTATGGTGGGTGGGATAAAGTTTCCCAGCCCTATTTCAACAAAAATCCCCATACAGACGCTGCACCATGACACGATGCTTTGTCATGCAGCGAGATCGCTCCAGCTTCCAACAATTCGGGCGATTTTGACGCATTTTCGGTCTCAACTTTGACCTCAGAAAGTCACGATAATATTGTGCATTGACATTTTGCCCTACCAGCACTCGTTCAGAGACCACAACACCCTCCGCATCTACGCAAAAATTACCATTTGCTTCACTTTGAATTGTTGCCGACGACACTTTAAGGGGCGTGGGGAACTACTATGCCTCCATTCCGCTGATTGTGACTTCAGTTCCGGCTCAAAATCACGGGTCCAAGTCTCATCAATTGCGACAATTCTGTTCAGGAAAGTATCGCCCCCCCCCTTTCGAACCTGTGGAGGTGATCCTGTGCAATGCTCACTCTGGCTGCCTTTTGCTCTGGGGTGAGTTGATGAGGCGCCCAGCACGCGGCGATTTTTCTTTTTCCCAATGATTCGGTAAAAATCCGGTAAACAGACATGGTGGACAAATCTACCTGATGAGCAATCTCCTTGACTGTCAAACGGCGATTCTCTTCGAGAGGCGTCGCAACAATGGTGACAGATGTTTTGTTTGTCGTCGTTTGTGGTGGCCTGAGCGGTGATCATCTTCGATGCTGCTTCGGCTCTCCCGAAAGCGCGATGCTCAGCGAGAAATTGTGCTTCGATCAAAAGTTTCTTCCCCACAAACTTTTTGCAGGGCAGTATGGATCTGTGTCGGAATTTTTCTCCGCAGAGTTTCTATTTTTACGTGCGAGCGCTGGTCTATGACCGTGACTCGACCTAAAGAGCTGCACACTTCCATTTCCAAACCCTCTCACTTCCACACAGCAAATGATAGCGCGTCGTTCTGACACCACTGCGTTGCTGAGAGTCTGACCTTGACGTGACGCAATCATTTTTCCGATTGCATCATGCGCTTCCGTTTTAGATGAACGTGTGCAGAACTTTCGTTATCATCTTCGTATGGCAGTGCAGCGCAAGTTGTGTTCAGCAACGGCTCGTACTAGCGCTCGGCGGAGTGGGTGACCTGTCAAACTTTCAAAGAGGGCAAATCGTAGGAGCAAATCAAAGAGGGCAAATCGTAGGAGCAAATCAAAGAGGGCAAATCGTAGGAGCAAATCAAAGAGGGCAAATCGTAGTGTTTCGAGAGCAACAGTCTCCACGGTTATTTTTGGATTGGAGGTTTAACGACCACCGTGAGCAACTCAGTGGGCTATAAGCAGTAGCCCGTCCCTAATTTAAGGTCACTGGTTCCAGGGAAGGGAGAGAGCCAGTGCCGTAAGACAAACACAACATCCATGCCTCACCGGGATTCGAACTCGGACCCCGTTCGGACGAATGATCAGAGGTCATCGCTTAGACCACTGTGCCACCGGGGCGGCTTCTCCACGGTTACAACTGCGCACACAAAGTATGGCAGGACTTCATTGGCGATGAAGAATTGCAGGCGAAAACCGAGATTGAATGAGATTGAGCGTCGAACACTAACAAGGATTGTGTCGAAACAACACGGAACTACTGCAGCAAAAGTAACAGCAGAAATCAATATCCACTTGCAAGACCTTGTTTCCACGAAACCAGTCCGCATGAAACTTCACAAAGCCAACTTCCACGGAAGGGCTGCAATTGCTAAATCTTTAATCACAGCACCAACCCTACAACGCGAAAAACATGGTGTCATGAGCATAAAATCAGGAAAGCTTATGACTGGATACATGTGAAATGGTCCAGTGAGTCCTCATTTTCATACATTATTCTCAACAGTACGTCGGTTTATGTATGAAGAACCCCGCAGGAGTGATGATTTGGACGGCCGTATCTTGATATTCGGCTGAACCCATCATTACCCTACATGGTCGAGTTACTGCCAGCGAGTACTTGGACATTCTACACTGGCGTGCAAAACTTAAGGGCCGTTCGGTTTTTTCGCCGTAGCTTCGCAATGAAGCAGCCTGGATAGATGAATGCCATACCACAAAGACCTCAGCATGTACCAAACGGGGGAATGAACAAACACATATGCAAAAATGAATACAAAAGTGTACACTGGGACTTTACTAAGAAATGACCGTAAAGAAGTAAACACCATGGTACAGAGCCATCGTTTTACACCGATGGATTACAGCAAAGAGGTGGCCGTCAGTAAGGAATATGATGTTCCCTAACAGTAATGTCTGCTTTGTAGCGTCTGGTCATATTTAACACCAGGCTGTCGATGAGTTCTTGGGGTAACTTTGCCCCTTCCTCTCTCGAAGTGCACGTTTCAACAAATGGACATTCTCCAGCGAATGTGAGCGTGCATCAAGACGTCTCCCCATAGCGTCCTACACATGTTCTGTGGGATTTAGATTCGGGGAGTACGCAGGCCAATCCATACGAGTGATATCCTCACTTTCCAACAGCTGATCTACTGCACGTGTACGATGGAGTCTCACGCTATCGTCCATAAACACGAACTCGGAACCAGTGGAGTCTCGGAATAGTCGTACATGGGAAGCAACACTCATCGCAGCAGCGGTTTGTGGTTACGGAACCTCCTTCGAAAATGTGGAGCTCAGTACGACCATTCAGCGTAATGCCTCCCCAGACAAGCACACCAACACCACCATACCGATCTCTTTCGGTAATGTTAGCGGGTCGATAACGAGTCTCCACTCTCTCCAGATCAGCTAAATTCCAGACTCGCTTGTGGTACTGAAACGACTCTTATCCGTGAAGAGAACCGTATTTCATTTCTCTATTGTTCAATTCGTTTGGTCCTTACACCATTGTAATAGATGTCTCCGATGGGTAGGCTTTAATGGATGCAACGTTCAGGTCGCCTGGCAAATAGTCCACCTTTATGTAGACGTCTGGAACGGTGAACCGCGATACGGTGCGTCCTCGTCCTGTGGTCATCTGCAGTTACTTCGCGATATTGCCCGCTGTCTGACGTCGATCACGTTTGGTCTGTAGGACCATATATCGGTCATCTCTTGCTGTTGTTTTCTGTGGCAGACCACCACCGACCTTTCTAACAGCTGTTCCTTTTGTTTGGAAGGTCTTCCACGTACGTGAAACAATGCTATGGGTCACGCCAAACTCTTCGGCGACACTCGTTACGGTTCGCCCCTCCTCCAGCTTTCCGATTATTCAACCACGTGTAAAGTCATCTAAATGTCTCGGCGTGAACATTTTCTTGTCTGCAACACACTAACAAACCACTGGAATCTCTTTACAACGCCGCACACTTTCCGTTTCCTGCCTTGCTGCGAGATGCTCCTTACATCCATTTCATCGCTGCCATGTTACCTGCGACATCACATTTCGGAAATTTGCGTACACATCATCTTTATACTGATCCGCTTGCGTTATGTAAATCGCCTCAAGCTTGTTTGTTTCACTGTGCGGCTATATTCTGCGGCACTAGTGCCCGTCCTTAAGTTTTGCACACCAGTGTAGGTGATGAGATACATCGTATCGCCCAAATGTTGTTCCCTAACAATGATTCCATTTTTCAAGATGATAATGCACCCATACACACAGCCAGAACCGTTTAGTCTTTGTTAGAGCAGCACCAAGATGAACTTCAACATTTGTCCTGACCGGCTCAATCACCTGACTGGAATACCATGTGACCACTGTGGGCAGTTTTGGAGAGCAGAGCGAGAAGCAGATTCCCTCCTTCCACATCTCTGAAGCAATTGCCCGATGTTCTGATGGACGAATGGTACAACATTCCGCTGGAGAGTATTCAAAACTGATAAATCTGTTCCAAGAAGCTTGGAAGTTGTATTAAAGGCAAATTGTGGTCCAACACCTTAATAATAAAAACATATCGCCTTTCCCATAGGTGTTCACATTTTTTTTTGTCCAACCTGTGTATTGTATGCATATACACTTGTATCCAAAATTAAAGTCCGGAATGCAATAATGGGCAAACAATCCAAAGTTCCAACTCTAGTGTTTGGCTGTGTTAGTGTTGACTCATGATTAGACGTTAGCAACCGGTTTAATAAATGAGATCCAAAAAAATTAAATTTATAAGAATTTCGATGTGGAAACCAGAAATGCTTGGCCAGGAATATTGAAAACGTTATTATGTCTCATCTTGAAATATACTCGTGTTTTATAGAAATATGAGAAGCTTTTGATATCTGCGCTTAAAGTGCCAGATGCAGAAAATTAAAACGTTCCGAATCGAAGCACGCAATTTGGAAGATAAAGAAGGGTGATTAAAGTGCTGAAAAGGTTGCATACTATACGATATGACATAACACAGAGGTGAAGCACGTATCAATACGACAAACCAGCAGCGATACATTCTGTCGGTGTAGTTTAGTCGGTTAGAACAACTGTCTCTGGAGCGAGGAGGCGCAGCTTCGATCCTGTCACGGACAAAATTTGTGTTCTCAAACAACTTGAAATCCAATGATCTAGGAAATCAAAAGGCTGCAACGTTTTTTTTGAAGATGACAATCCGATTTTTGGCGTAAATGTGACAAGGATGGTAAGTCAGATAATATCCGAAAACTTGAATTTTTTTTTTTTTAAAAGGCAACGTATTGATTTGAAATGAAACATAAAAGCTTATAATGAATCAACAGACCCATCTATACGACAATTTAGCACGAACGTTTGGGAAGTCTCTAAACCCTGTAAAAGGATCAGTTAAATTTTCTTACTTTCTTTTCCATGTATTTCACGTTTCAAATGCAATACATTTTCACTCACCTTTCAATTTGTTATTTCACCTTTCAATTTGTTATTTCAGGTCCTGTTTGCATAGAACACGTTTTCATTAAGAAGCGGAAGAGGATTTTTGGAGCCAACGTATAGCAGAACAGACTTTACCGGTCCTTATTGACATTTTCATGTTTCCTTTTTAATCATCTACAACTTATTTCTTCAAAGACCAGATCTCCGATTTACGTAGGTATAGATTCATTTACGTTTACATACACTGCTTGTAAAAAATCGAGAGAGTACCCTGGTACTATTTGTAGATAATTCATGCTATGCATCTTCCGCATGCCAAGATATTTGTGGATGTGAAATTAAACGAATCATTCAAGAGTACACATTTGTTTTTAGTTTTTGTTTTTTGATTGGAGGTTTAATTGACCACCATGAGCAACTCAATGGGCTATAAGAAGTCACCCGTCCCTAATTTAGGGTCACTGGTTCCAGGGAAGGGGGAGAGCCATTGCCGTAAGACAAACACAACATCCATACCTCACCAGGATTCGAACCCGGACCCCTTTCGGGCGAATGATCAGAAGCCATCGCTTAGACCACTGCGTCACCGGGACGGCACACCTTTGTTTACGTACAACACATTGCACTTATTCGCGGCATTCACGACCACACCGTGCCACAGTAGTACAGGCGGGATAGGAAAAAAATTGCCTTTTTCTGGTATTAATTTAAACAAAAACTATTTTTGGTTTATATTCATCCCCATACCCTGTAGATTAACATACTAAAAATCTACATTCATACCCTTGTGCCAACGGCCGCCATATTGGAAAATGGCGGCCAGAAAACTGCTTTTTTCCAAATATCTCATGAACGAGTGCTCGGATCAAAAAAGTTTCGAATGAAAAATATTCCTTATGAAATTATCTACATACATATAGTGACTTTGGTTCTCGAACCCTCGTTGATGAACTCCAAAAGTTTGGTTCGAGTGTATCATATGTGGAAGTTCAACGTTATGTGAAGTCTTCTGTAATGAGCGAGAATGTGACTATTTCTGTTGAATCTGGTAGTTTTTGTCAGTGGGTAGCAGATAATGTTGATAACAACATTGCTGCTATAGATCGACATGATACATTTCATAGAATAGGAATAATAACATGTTCAACAAAATGAAAACAAAATCTGTCCACAGAAGAATTAAAAGTTCAGCGTTTACAATCACGGGTTAAAGCTGCTGATATCGTTGCTAGAGGACAGATAACCTTCCATTTCTACCAGTCTGGAAATAAAGGTTTGAGAAACATTTGTTTTAAAAAGGTTGTGACTAGTACTTTCAGTGACAACCTAATCAATCTTCTATGGAAAACAAGCAGATTATTGAAAAACTCTCGTCCTGGATGGTCTGGTTACATACGAAGTGTTGTAGTTGGAGATCACGCAGGACCAGCATCAGTTAACTTTCTTCCTATGATTGACATGAATCCCACTACAGCTGTATTTATGTTACTTTGCATTTTGTTTGTGCTGAAGTAAAGAGACTAAAAATAGATCTTCCTATAATAACCTTTGATCAGTGACTTTACATCAAAGCTGTGGAAGTTGTTAATTCTGTACCTCACGAGTTTGCTAACATTGTCATCCGTTTAGGAAGCTTTCACACTATAATGTCTTTCTTAGGCTCAATAGGAGTATTAATGACTGATTCTGGCCTGGAAGAGGTGTTACAGCTTGTGTATGTAGAGAACACAGAACCATACCTACTGTCAGGAAAAGCATACTCAAGAGCACTAGTGAAAGTGGGTGATACCAATCAATGAGTAATGGGCTTAATGAACCAAGGAGTAATCAGAGAGTTACGAAGTTTAATAGCGCAAGTGGGTGAGGGCAATTAGTGAGTTATGATACTTAATGAACCAAGGAGTAATCAGAGAGTTACGGGGTTTAACGACGCCAGTGGGTGAGCCATCAGTGAATTATGAGCTTAATGAACCAAGAAATAATCAGAGAGTTACGGGGTTTAATAGCGCAAGTGGTGGTGGCAATTAGTGAGTTATTGTACTTAATGAACCAAGGAGTAGTCAAAGGTTAATAACGCAGGGGGAATCAGTGAGTTATGGGGCTTAATGTACCAAGGAGTAATCAGCGTGTTAAGGGATTTAATTATGCAAATGGTGAGCCATCAGTGAGTTATAGGATTTAATGAACCAATAAGTAATCTAATAGTTACGAGGTTTAATAGCGCAAATCGAGGCCAGAAAGTGAGTTATGGTGCTTAATGAACCATGGGGTAAACAATGTGTCACGGGTTTAAGGGAGCAAAGGAACAATCAGTGTGTTATGAGGTTTAATGAACCAAATGATAAACATGGATTTTCGGGATTTAAAGATCCAAAGAGGCAATAGAGGAACCATAGCCTTTAATGGAGCAAGCGGCAATTAGTGAGGTACAAAAGTTCAATGAACTAAAGAGCTGATCCGTGAATCATGAGATTTTATTGAGCAAGGAAGTAATCAATGAATGGCTGGGTTTAAGGACTTAAGGTTAATCAGTATTTAGAGAGGTTTAATGGAGCAAAGAAGGTAATAAATGAGTTTGGAAGTTAATGTCTCAAAGTAGTAATCATTGAGTTATAGTGTTTAATGGCACATTGGGTAATGTTGCCTAATGGTGAAAGGAGGATAATCAGTGAGTAATGGAATTTAATTGCTCACATTTGTCCACAAAGCCCCAAACATTGATCAGATGATCAGTCAGTGCGAGCCGTGGGGACCCATCTAGATAACCAGGTGGCTAACCTGCTGATCATATGCATTCCTTTGCTATTTTCCCTAAATTTCGTGCTACAACTACTCACTCGTTGTTTCCGCATTTGCGCGAGAGGTAACGCAGTTTAGAGGTGTGGCTTTCAGATGACTGCTTACTTTTAAATATATTTGTCCTATTTCAAAAGAACGGAACCGAAGAACTTGCGCCACGATTACTATTTCATCTGGAAACACACCTATTAATGCGTTTTAGTCTCAAATATTTGCATTTCCTTGCTAAGTTCAAGCACACGTATTTTGTTTCAATCTAGGACATGGTAAAAATTTGGCGCGGTACGAAAAAAGCACAGTTATTTAAAAACGAATCACGAACCACTAAAGTACATCGAATTCGAAGTCCTTCTAAAGTTTGAGTTGCAGGAAATGAAACTCAAAGTTTTCGGATTTTTATTAGTCATCCCGATTTTTCGTGTTAGGTGTCCTTTAAGTGAATTTTGCATACTTTTCCCGACGTATGTTAGGAGCATTCTTACGTTTTGTAGTCACGCGTGAGGGAACTTTTACACACTAGATGAATAATGCAAGCGAACATATGATGGCTTACACTTCTAAATACGGTTGCTGTGATTCGAGCTTATATATGATGTCAGAGATTACGCGTTTGTGTGATGAATGTTTCTTCGTCGTTTCCCATTAGACCTTTTGGTACCCGTAATTTGTTTATGTGGGAAGTCAGTTTTGGGTGGCGTGTTAAATGCAGGCCTTATTTTATAGCGTTCGCAGATTTCCTTATACATACTTTAAATTTTCGTCAGCAAGTGCTTATATTGTAGTTAATTTTCTCCCTTGCCTTGAAGTTTCCTTTCGGGGACCCCTTTAATTCAGTAAAACTGGCAATTTAAAGTAAATTCAACAACTGGATGGAGGCGGGTGTGGTGGTGGTGGGGAGTAGAATTGTTCAAGGTGTGGGCAGGATGTGTTTCCACGATCGGCTCTGACCGGCGAGCTTCGCTCCCTGCGAATGTGCTGAGTGGATTCCCGCTTCATTTCCTTAAATTACTAGACTCATCGTTCGCTCTCTTTTCCCCGCACGCATTCGCGGCCGGCTCTCATTCAACAGATCGACGAGTGTTCATGACGGGTGTTGTACCCTGGGATGGAAGGAAAAAGGGGGAAACAGGGATCTGGCAACAGCAGCACTGGGGAAAAGGACCAATTGCTGTGGGAACGTTCCCCGTGTTAAAATTTCATTAACGCTGGAGATAAAATTTGGAAATGACTTTCTCTCCTATGGTTTTCTTTAATGGATCTTTGGGATGAGAATTCTCCAGGCCTTTTCGGATGTGGACTCCTCCTTACCGCCCTCCCTCTCTTCGTTCGTAAGCCCATCTTTTCCACCCTCCCAGCTCTACCAAAACTTTCGTTGCCAGTTTTGGTGATTAGCAGCAGATGATGCTGGCAAATTAACCGCGGCGCCGTTAAACGAACTGAAAATAACTTCTGCAAACGAATTGCAAATGGCTGCAGGTAATTTTTACACCATTACATAATGGTCTTATGTCGAATGGGAATGATCGACAATAAACTCTTAAAAACGCGATCCATGTGCAGAGCGAAGAGTAAGTTTTCGCTACATAATGATGAATAGAATTGAAGAAGGAATTGGCTTTTACACAGTGCGAATTAACTTTTCTTTTCCCATTTCTCTTCGATCCACAGCTCAGAAATACAGGTAAACTCACTAAAAAGCAGGTGAACATTTGCATCGCTCGGAAAACGATATATTCACGCGTGCCACAAATCATAACATAAATGAACTACCAAACTTATTTACAGATACGTTCATTATTTTCTTTTTATTTCGCTAAAGCTACAAATTTTCAGGAATCGAAAAATAAAGAAAAACAGCTCAGATTTATGAGCGCACGCAAACTAAGCTGGATACAACAGTTCTTTGCCAATTTTCTTAATAAATTAATGACCGTAAGCATTCCGAACGAATTAACTCAGTGACGAAATAGCAGACCAATTTTATCCGCAGAGCGGAGAAATGATATGATACAATTGGATAGACCTTGGATTTCTCAAACATAATTTTTACTATGGCGGATAAGACGACAAATTCACAACAGGAATAAACTAAAAAATTCTTCCTGTCAAAAAAATGGGTTTATAGGAGCTGCTTCGATTTCTTGCATATGATTTGGTATCCTAAATCAATCATGTTTTATACGCCAGATTTATACACTGTAAAGTAAAAGTGGTGTAAATTCACGGAAAATTTCTGAAAATAACGTGCAGCAAAGTTGAAGGTATAGGTGTCTGTCTTTTAAAGAAATTTCTGTTGTTCCTAACCTCAGTATTTTGGCAGAATTTCCGTAGCCAGTAATTCCGTTTATTTCAGAAAAATCTGTTTTGGATTTTTCTGTATTATTACTGAAATTTCGCAAAATCTTCAGTCCTGAGTTCTTCAATCAGCTTCTTTCCCGGTGCTCGAAGTTTTATTGAGCCCTTCTTATACGTCCCTAACGAGATTGGAACCAGCAATCGCCTAAACGGGAAGAGCGTGTCTTACCAATGATCCAGAAATTCTCCTTAAGCTCTCTGGCGTGTAAGGGCTCTAATTGCTCGATAATTAATTTTTCTTTCTTTATTCTTGTTATCAATGTGGGAGAATTAGTCATTTTACTTTCTGTTGAAGCTTATTATTTTTCGGAATGCATTTGTAATAATTTTATTTTTCCTGAGTAGTACTTAGTGCAAATTACGTTTTTTTTTTTTTTTTTTTTTTGTTCATCGTGATTTTTTGAAGTAACAGACTGCTTTATAACTTGAGATCTTTTTAAACTGATGTAAGATCGAAAATTAATTATTCACGAGTGTATTTTATATTTTGTGTAATCAGCATAATTTATGCCTATCCATTAGGAAAACATGCCACGTGTAACAAAGAGACTGAATTTTGCTTGAGAAATAGACTTCGCCTGCTCACGAAGAAACTAACTTTCTTCCGAAGTCATTGTTTGAAAACTGTAAATGTCTGGATCAGTTCGGATGGCGCCAATGAAGCACGCGGAGAAAAATCTTAGCAGAAACGGAGCATTCCAGAAAGCACTTAGCGGCTACACGAAACAATCCATTAAGATATTTTCTCGTCGAGCTGGACAAAGCAAAACGGCAAGAATCGCCAGACTGTCTGATCGACTATATTCCTTTCATTGTACGAAAACATGTATCTAATGGATGCATATTGTATCAATGTACCTTTGTAGGGTACGTTTTCAGGCGACGGCTACTAAGTTGAAAGCGACACGCGGAGATCCCGAAAGGAGATAAAAACGACAGGTGTCCGCGATAGTGAAAGTCAGGCTGAGTGTGGTGATCCGAGCTGGGAGGCATTGGAGTAGGAGTGAAAGCAGCGTCCCGAAGAGCAAAATTCGCAGTCAAGTCGTAGTGCCTCGGGGCAGTGAACCGCAAAGCACGCTGGGTGTCATCCCGATAGGAGAATGAGAAGGGGGGGGGGGCACGTGATCTGGAGAGAGACGTAGAGTGAAGGGCGTGGCGTTATAGTTCGGTTGTGTGGAGCGCGGCTTCGGGTACGAAAGGCCAGGAGAAGGACAAAGATGGAGATGTATGAAGGCTCTGATAGTTCACAAGTGTTAGTCCGGTGCACGGAGCCACAGTGAATTCCCGTAGTAAATAACCCAAGGGTGAGTATCGCGGCATGGAGGAGGTGCCGAGACAATTCTAAAGTAATGAGCCATTGGATAGAAAATTTTCAAACATGTGTAAAGTGCAAACGAATGCAATTCTATCTTCGAAATACAAGTCATTATGTTCTCTGGTCTAAAGCCATCTTTCTGCCAAATTGTGAATTCCCGCTCTGTACCACTCCTTGGGGTTTGAGGTGAAAAACTTCTGCACCCCGGCTTCCACCTCATGACGGTTTCGGAAGGTTCTGCCACGGAAGAAATGTGCCATTCACTGAAACAAGTGGTAGTCACTTGGGGCAAGGTCTGTACTATAGGCAGGATGTGGAAGAAGTTCGATTCCATCGAGCTCCCGGGTCTTATCCCTCGTTGAACGGGCAGTATGGGGTGGTTGCGTTATCGTGCTAAAGGAGAACCTGTTTTCTGTTGACCAAGGCCAGGTACTTACGGACCAGAGCTTTTAGAGATTGGAGTACCACAATCCAGTGCAAATCCCCATCTCCACAAGCTTGGGAAGGTCAATAGGAGCTGCCGAGTGATGAAACGCTCGTTCATGGAGTGGTTCAGTAGCTCTCTGCACAATTCCATCCGCCTTTGAGCTTGTGCTGTGGTCAATTTGTGGGGTACCACTCGGCAGCTCCTATTGACCTTCCCAAGCTTGTGTAGATGGGGATTTGCACTGGATTGTGATACTCCAATCTCGTCCGACAACCTGCGAGTGCTTGTGGTTGGTGTTGCCTCTACGGCTTTACGCAAGGCTTCCGAATCCACCGTTGGGCGTGTCTGCCAGAGCGAGGCTCATCTTGAAGGCTGGTGTCCCCCTTGTTAAAGCGAACAAACCATCTTTTTGCTGTGGCGTATCTGACTACACCCACACCTACCACTGCACAAATTTCGGCGCCCGCAGCATGCGCAGATAGTCCTTTTTTCCAATAATGACGCAACAGTACTCGAACTGCCGTTTTTTCGTCCATATTCTGAAAGCAAAAGAAACACAATTAATTCATGTCCACCACCAAAGCAAATTCTGATAGTCCATGAAATGCTCTTTCTACCTGTAAACAAGTTCCAGTCCAAACGATTGTTTATTTCCGAAAAAAACAACGCCATTTCAAACTACCTCTCACATGGCTCATTACTTATGACTCACCCTAAGTAGATTCTCGGCGTCCTTGGCTTGGTAATTTAAGCCGATAATAGAAGTGTAGGGTCTGAGATAGACGACGGTAGAAGTCACGTGTAGAGCCACAGGGATCGTAAGTGGTTTTCACGAAGCCGTCGATCGCAAGAAATCGGACTCTGTGATAACAACTATTCTTCATTAAACTTAAGTTTTCAATTCTGAGTGATTACTTCAACCTGTGTCGATTGCCTTGTTTAGACCTTCCCTTCCTTCCTCGATTAGCAGATAACCACACAGTAAAGCTGAGGAATAGAGCACCTGAGTATTCGTTTCATATACAACTGTTACATAAGAACGAATCTCATCCTAGTATGCTGTGGGCGGGTATGTACCGAGCAGAGTAAGCTGACGCGCCCGAGCGGAGGCGGGTCACAGCGGCTGGGTGATAACGCTCACCCCTACAACTGACGATGACTTTCCATTATCTTTTAGAAAAGGTCAAATGTACTGCTTTATAGTAATAATTCACAAAACTCCTAAATATAAAATTTACTCTTGATACCTATAACAGCTTTTGTCTTAAGAGGTTTACAGACTGATACATAGACATCATACAATCAATTTAATGGTTAATCAAACCTCAAGTATTCCCGCGAATCTTTTCTATTTCCGGAACTTTTCCACCGTATGGATACGGAAAAGGTGAGAACAGAATTTCCTGTTCATGTACAAAAGAAATTGCCTAAAAGTTTCTGAAAATTCAGAACTTTCCGTTAACACCTCTCAGAAACAGCAGTTTATCGTCAATATAAGAAAGGATTCTGAAAATTCAGAATTTATATGGCGTTCGAAAAGTCTGAAATTCAGGTCCCCCCTCCCCCCATTTCACAGAAAAAGTTGCGTCAGGAATGTGCTTCGTTAATGTACGAAATTGAAAACTGAAAATGGCTCGTGAATTTTAGAAAAAAATTTACAGAGTACTTTTTTTGTACATTATCCAGTTAACAAACGTTTGAAAAAATGAAGACGTGTGCAATTAATATTTATCCGATGGGCAATTTGTTTAAAAATTCTGGCTAGTAAATGCATGTCTCAAGGATTGTTAAAAATTGTTTATAACTTTAAAATAAATTATTCTGCTTATGACTGACATGGACTTTGGTGTTAGTATTGAAGATGTTGTTGAACTGATTGCATCTAATCTACGGCTATGTGCAGTAAAGATACAGTTGCCATGCAAGAGGCATAGCAGTGATGGAAATTAACGAGACCTTCATGTTCCTCCAATAGTACTCAATCATCATAGAATTATATAACCCAAATGCAAAGAGTGGTTCACCAGTAAATAGAGCTATTTCCTTTTCATTTTATTTGTTTATTTTTTTGTTGCCTCATTATATTACACATCATAATTTCATTGTAACAATATGCAAATACTGTAGCAACCAGGAAAAGGCCAGAAGATTTTATATAGTCCTCCTCTCACTAATCAAGGAAAAGAATGAAAAAAAACTGAACAAAAAGAGAAGCCAGAACACATATGGCAGTTTGAATAAAAAAATATATAAAAAATATAGAATTTTATATATAAATATATATATATATATATATACTGGGGATGTAAGGTCAGGTGATGCGTAACATCACAGCCTCTCCTTGACAAATGTCAACCCCGCCTTCTCGTGGTGCATCCTGTTCCCACTAAAGGGGCTCTGACGACCGCCAATAGCGGTATAACTATACCATCGGGATCAGAGGAAATGCTATCCCACACTCACCAACCCGCTTGGCCAGCGTGGTGAGTTATGGCCAAACACCTCCAAAATGACTCTACAACTTAAATCTTGGCCCTCAGTCTCCGGCAGCTGGAATGTACCTGGCCAAGACAGCGGCCAGTGCGACATGAAGGCAGAGGGTGCTAAGAATCCCCGGAGGACCGGACTAGGCTGCCATTTGATGCTGACCTTGGCTACCTATAACGGACGCTCCCTATCTTCTGATTCAAGGCTTCTTGAATTGGAAGAGGAACTACAAAGGATCAAGTGGGACATCGTCGGGCTAAGTGAGGTAAGGAGAAAAGGAGAAGATCTCATTGAACTGAAAAGTGGACATCTCTTCTATTATCGTGGGACAGATACTGGCAGAACTAGTGGTGTTGGATTTATAATAAACAAGAAACTGAAGGATAAAGTGGTAGAAGTTGAAAGTTCCTCTGACAGAGCTGCACGACTCGTTATCCAACTATCGAGAAGATACCAGGCTCAGATTATTCAAACTTATGCACCCACCACAAGTCATCCTGAAGAAGAAATTGAAGAATTTTATGAGGAAATTCGTCATCTAAATAATAAAGGTAAGCAGCACTTGAAGATAATTATGGGAGATTTCAATGCAAAAATAGGGCAACGGCAACAGAATGAAACTTCAGTAGGTAAATTCGGTCACGGCAACAGAAACCAGCGTGGAAATACTCTCGTTGAGTTTGCAGAGGCAGAAGGATTTTTCATCTTGAACTCCTTTTTCAAGAAAAAGCCACACAGGAAATGGACATGGAGACATCCAATTGGGACGACAAGTGAAATTGATTTTATTATGTGTAACAAAAAATTCGTCATCGAAGACTGCAGTGTGCTGAACAAGTTCAACACAGGTAGTGACCATAGATTGGTGAGATGTAAGATGCACCTCAACACTAAACTGGAACGTGGCAAGCTCATAAGACAAACAAAATGTATTGACATAACCAACCTTAAAAAACACCATAATACTTTCAAGTTGGAACTGAAGAACAGATTCTCTGCTTTAGAAGGCCTAACATCGGAAGAAGTGGATATTTCGGAAGTTAACAGAAAAGTAACCAAAGCTCTAATGGAAACAGCAACAAAATTAGCTGGGTCTAAGAACAAGTTGCATGTGAACAAATTATCAGGAAAAACCAAAATGTTGATGCAAAAAGAAGAGAGATGAGGACAACTAAAGTAGATGTGACTTCCAAAGTGGAATATATAGAGCTATGCAAGACAACACGAAAAAGTATCACTGAAGACGTAAGGAAATTCAACTGTGAGCTAGTGAGGAAAGCAATTGAAAACAACCAAAGCCTTAAGATAGCAAAGGGACATCTCAGTAAGGGAAGAAAACAGATTATGGCTCTGAGAAAAGAAGATGGTTCTATAACAAGAAATAGAGGCGAAATTTTGACAGAGTGAATGATTTCTACTCCAAATTATATGAAAGGGATGATACATGTACTCCAGACATCATGAAAGGTACCAGAGTTCTTCCAGTCCTCCCAGCAGAAGTTGCTCATGCAATCAAGAACATGAAGCGAGGGAAAGCTCCAGGAAAAGATGGAATTACTATAGACATCATACAAGAAGCAAGTGGAGAAATTGAAACAGTACTCGCCCAAATTTTCACTCGATGCCTTAATGAAGGGAAGATTCCTCAGGATTGGAACAATGCTACAATGATCCTGCTACATAAAAAGGTGACATTGAGGATCTCAGGAACTACAGACCTATCAGCCTCCTATCAGTGGTTTATAAAATCTTCACTAAAGTTCTTTCACACCGCTTGAAGGTAACACTGGACATGGCTCAACCGAGAGAACAAGCTGGATTCAGGAGTGGCTACAGCACAATAGATCATATCCACGTACTGAGAGAACTGATTGAAAGAGCGAGGGAATATGAACTTCCATTGTGCATGGCTTTTATCGATTATGAAAAAGCCTTTGATTCGGTGAAACCATCAGCAGTTACCACGGCTCTGAAATCCTGCGGTATTGAAGATGCATACATTAATATTATTAATAACATCTATGAAAATGCAAGTGCAAAGATTCGGCTGTTTGAAAATACAACACACATAAAAATTGGAAAGGAGTGAGACAAGGTGACACCATATCTCCGAAGCTCTTTAATGCCACATTGGAAAATGTCTTTCAATCACTGAACTGGGAAAACAAAGGGATAAAGATTAATGGAGATTATCTAACCCACCTTCGTTTTGCTGATGACGTAGTCATTTTTGCAACTACCCCATCAGAGCTGCAGAGTATGATCCAGGAACTTGCTGACAAGAGTAAAGAAGTGGGATTAAAAATGAACTTTCAGAAGACAAAAGTGATGTTCAATGCTTTTACAAGAAATGAAGATTTATCGATTGATGGAGAAAAACTGGAGATAACAGATACGTATGTTTATCTTGGACAGCAGATATCAAGTGAGGGTCACATTGATGAAGAAATTAATCGGCGTACAAAACTTGCCTGGAGAGCTTTTGGAAGAAACAGCATAATTTTCAAGAGCAATATGCCATTATGTCTTAAAAGAAAAGTGTTTGATCAATGCATCCTTCCAGTGCTTACGTATGGTGCAGAGACGTGGACCTTAACTAAAAGAGACATACAAAAGCTGCAGACAACTCAAAGTAGCATGGAGAGGTGCATGCTTTGTGTAACCAGGAGAGATAAGAAGAGGAACTCGTGGATCCGAAAAATGACGAGAGTGGAAGACATCATGATCAGAGTTAAATCCCTGAAATGGCAATGGGCTGGACATACTGCCAGAAGGACAGACCATAGATGGACAGCCGAAATTTTAGATTGGATTCCAAGGGACAGGAAAAGACCCAGAAAAAGACCACATGGGAAATGGGTGGATGAAATTCGTAAATATGCAGGAGTGACATGGAGGAGACTGGCACAAGACAGACCGTTGTGGAGGAAACTTGGGGAGACCTTCGTCCAGCAGTGGATTGATAATGGTTGACAATGATGATGATGATATATACTGTATAATAAAAAATTATATATATATATATACAAATAAAAACAGCTTAATACAGACATTTGACGTGGACTAGGAACATCAAACAGAGGTCATTGCTCTCTCCACGTTTATAAGTGAGTCACGGAAAAATTCTCATTGGCCGTCACCGGGATACGAACACAGGTCTTCCAGTTACGCGCCGGATATGCTTCCACTGCACCACAGCAGCCTCGAATTCCTCCAGACCCCGGTGGCGGCCAATGAGAATTTTTCCGTGACTCACTTATAAACGTGGAAAGAGCGAAGACCTCTGTTTGAATAAAAACAGCAATTAGTTCATTATAAACATACATATCAGTTTGTTCTAGGCATCAGTAACCTTCTTTATAGTTAGATAAACACCAGACCTCGATTTTACCTACCTCAATTAATCATAGTAACTCACATTTTATCAGTTTTACTCTGCTCGATTAATCTTGATAAGTGTACCTTATGTCTTCACTCTGTATTTTGCTCATTCGGTCCCATACCATCTCCAATATCACCATCCAATTCACCATTTATTGCCTATTATAATCTAAATTTTTGATAAGATATGTTTTAAATTTTTCTTAAAAAAATTAAAATTATTGATAGATATCAAGTCATGAGGTAATGAGTTCCATAACTTTCGGCCGGTGTAGTTTATACTCATTTTGATTGTTTCACTTTGTGGGAACATTGGTATTAGTTGTGATCTATTCCTAGTTTCATAGTGATGAGCATGAATATTTAGTCATATTATATCTTGGCATAAATAATTTTCAATTCTTTTAAACATTAGTTTACCGAAATTAAAATCATATAATTGCTTTATAGTAAGCATATTATATTTGACAGGAATACACCTTATTTTAGAGTTTTAGACTTCCTTTATTAAGGAAAGAAAAAAGCTAGCGTACAACTTCCTCCTCATACAATTTTCAATAAAGTTGATGAGACGCCATTAGCAAGGAATTCTTTGTAATATTAAAATAAGTGTTTTTGTATGTTTTAGTGCAAATGGTAAAATGCCAACTATATAAAATTAGTAGAATTTGAGCTCAAAAGTAACAACAGAATACTTATTTATACTGTTAATTCAACCGACAACTTAACTGAGGAGCGGGTGACGTTGGCTGCCCTGGCATCCTAATTTAGTCCCCCAATCAAATGAAAACGTCCTGAAAGTTGAACATTAGGTTCGGTGAATTGTCGGAATATTTTTGGAAACTTCAAAAACTCAAACTACTGTGCAAAACAAATTTTGTTAATCTAAATAACCACCAACAGCCAGGGCCGGCGTAGGGCATGTGCGAAGTATGCCACCGCGCAGGGCGGCAAAATTACCATTTCTTTCATTTTTTTTAGCAGCGAAGAAGCGTAAAAAGGAGAAAGCAGCGCATCCTATTTGTAAAGGGTTTCTTTCATCCAATATTAAAAATATGCAGAAAGAAACTAGTTGGGTTGCTTATCCTTTTAGTGTTGCTTACATGAAAAGAAGCGATAGCATCATGCGTTTTTCCATAGCGGACGCAGGTGCGTTCCGTTCGCGCCCTTAAGGACGTGATGAAACGGGGGGCAAGCACTTCACTTATGAAGGCGATGATGAGCCTATTGAAGATCTAACGATGCGTTATAAAGTTGAATTTTACTTCCACCTTTTAGACATTATAATTACATCTTTGGAAGAAAGACTCATACAATTGAAATCTCACTGCGATACCTTTGATTTTCTTTATATTGTAAGCAAGCTCCAAGACATGCCCATTAATCTGCTCAGTGAAAAAATGTTCTAAGTTTTACAATGTTTTACAGGACAAAGATTTGAAAGAAAAATTCTGATGAGTTAAAAGATTAACTGAAAGTGCTCTCGACTTTAGTGGAGCCTGGTATTGGTCCTATAGAAACTTTAAAATTCATTAACCAACACAATTTTGCCTCAAATATAAATGTCGCACTCTGTGTCATACTGACTCTACTTGTAACTCTAGCTAGTGGGGAGAGAAGTTTCTCCAAACTTAAGCTTATGAAGACATACTTGCGGTAAACTATGCCACAGAGCCGTTTGAGTGGACTGGCAACGATTTCAATTGAACATCAATTGACTGAAAAATTAGACTACACAAAAGCAGTCAAAGAATTTGCAAGATCTAAAGCCAGAAAAGTTCCTTGCATTTGAACTACCTTTACGTTATTTTCTTCTTTTAGTGTTTAAACAAAAGTATCAATTATTTTGGCGTAATTTGTTAATTACGAAATTCTGTGATGTAGTGTGTAACGTATACTCTATATTCACTTTCCTTTTGATTTTACTATCTCTGGTTATTTTATTTTACTATGTAAATTATCTTCTTACTGAACGAGATGTTATTTCACCCGCTGAATGAGATCTGGCAATGAGTGTAAGTCATGACGTGGTGGTAGACAGTATAAATAGGCGCGTTCAGCGATATCCAGGGAGAGCGTTTGTTGTTGTACGGAGAACGTTGGTTTATGTGAAGGAGAGAGTTTGTTGTTGTACGGAGAGAGTTGTTGTATAGAGAGCTTCGTTCTATGTGATTAGGTTGATTCTTCATTATTGTGATACGAGTAGTGTGTGTGCGTTGGATGATGCAAGAGTTATCTAATAAAAGAGCTTTTTCGTAAGTACGTCTTTCTCAATTCATAGTTTTTGTCAGATCTCTGTCTGGCTGTTAGGTTAATGTCAGTAGTTGATTATTATTAACAACCAGCGTTAAGACTTTATTCATCCTAATTACTGCTACAACATTACTACCAGTTATAAGTTTGTTCATTACTATTACTACACTACTAGCAGGAGACTTTATTCATGATCTTAATTAACTAGTAACAACAACCATTTGAATTCACTATTAGAAGCTTAGTACAAGCATATAATTCAGTAGTAGAAGCATTATAAAACATTATACTTAGCTTAGTTGAAAGCTTTATTCATTATAATTAGCTTAGCTGGTAGAAGAAGTTTATTCATTATAAGTGACAACGTAGTTTTTTTATTGTATCACAGAATTTTATTGGTACATTTAATTTGTAATGTAATAAAAATTTAATAAAAATCCGTTTATTAACCAGCTGGCTGATAAATTTCTATTTTATTCCAACTTTTGTCTTGTCTCATTTAGAATACTTAGTACTCGACAGCAAGCAGGCTTTTAGCATCTAAAGGAATAAATATGGAAATAAAAAGTTTAATTGGCTTCCTTACTAGTACGAGTGTAGCTTTATATACAATATAGTTTTGGGCTGTGACAATGTTTCTTTCTAATATTTAAAGTTCGTGTGCTTGGTGTAATAATAATAAAATTTTGGGGAAATGTAAACTTTCTTTATGAAAGAAAAATATTTAAGAAATTTTGTATTGAAATGTGAAGTGGAGAGGGAAGGAAAAAGGAAACCCATGGTTGATTATGAGCTAAGAAATATTTGCTATAAGGAAGAGTAAGAACAACGAATTCGTGACAATGTTGCGGCAATTAGAGAGGAGAAGACGCGACAAAGGGAAAGTCGCACAGGGCGGAACTTTGGCTGGTCTCGGCCATGCCAACCAGATGCAAGCAGCTTCTGTATGCCGTCCTGAAAAAAATGTCAAGCTTCGGGATCAGACAAACTCTTGGAATGCGATTTCAGTTGTTTGTTTGGGGAACGATTTATTCTGTAGAAATGTGTCCAGCTGCTTGAAAAAGTGATAATTCGTAGGGTACAGATCTCGTGAAAAAGGTGGATGAGGAAAGGTTTCGTACCTCAACTGGTACAGATTCTGGATAGTCTGATGTGCAACGCGTTATCATGGAGAAGTATGGCGACTGAATAATGCCTGGTGGACAGTTTTCTGTGCATAATGCCAAGTTCTTGACAATACATGTCTGTCGTAATGGTTTGACCCGGATGTAAGAAAAAGTAAGCCATACCAGCTGCAGGCCACCGAATAGTAACTGCCTGGGATGAAGTACCGGCTTCTTGCTCTGTTTCGGCTCTTCACCGCGGTGTAGCCATTGCATGAACATCGGCGACTGTTAGACTGCATCCATTTCTCATTACACATGACGAGACACCTCAAAATTTCGCTCGTCAGGTTGCTGATAAGCAGAGAAGAACAAACATCACATTGTCGTTCGTTTGGTTGCGGATAAGCAGAGAAGAGCAGACATCAAATTGTCGTTCCTTTGGTTGCGGATAAGCAGGGAAGAACAGACATCAAATTGTCGTTCGTTTGGTTGCGGATAAGCAGAGAAGAGCAGACTTCAAATTGTCGTTCGTTTGGTTGCGGATAAGCAGAGAAGAACATACATCAAATTGTAGTTCGTTTGGTTGCGGATAAGCAGAGAAGAACAAACATCAAAATTGTCGTTCGTTTGGTTGCGGATAAGCAGAGAAGAACAGACTTCAAATTGTAGTTCGTTTGGTTGCGGATAAGCAGAGAAGAACAGACATCAAAATTGTCGTTCGTTTGGTTGCGGATAAGCAGAGAAGAACAGACATCAAATTGTCGTTCGTTTGGTTGTGGATAAGCAGAGAAGAACAGACATCAAATTGTCGTTCGTTTGGTTGCGAATAGACAGAGAAAAACAGACACTAAATTCGCCACTTTATCTATGGACGTTAAATGCTGGGAAATGTTTACATAGTGCAATTCAAAATTATCTCCAGTTCTCGTACCATTTGACGCGGATCGTATTCAATCAGGGCCTCCAACTAGACATTGTCTATAGCTCCTTCTGGTCTACCGCGTGATTCATTTTCCAGGTTCATATCGCTGGAACGAAATTTAGCAAACGAATGTTGTGTCTTGCCTTCACTAACGGTGACTGCTGAATTGATGTGAGCTGCATGTCATGTATACATTGTCCAAGCTTAAACTCATGTAAGAAAATGACACGAGTTTAGCCCTGATCCACTGCACTCTTCACTGTAGCACAGTCGCCTTGGAACTGATGCTACTGACGAAATGAATAGTGTTTTGTAGGCTGCAGCCTCGACGCTTTAAATTTACAAATCAGAAGCCACATCACGCGATGTTAATTTCTAAAATACCTACCAACTGCACGAATCTGCAAAGTTCGAGGCTTCGTCTGCAACAACCTGATAAATCCATGTGGTTGTTTTTTTTTTATAATCGTGACGTCACTGTGGGTTTTTTTTTATAATCGTGACGTCACTGAGTGACATCACCGTTCTAACATGCGAATCGTAGATCCGAACTGTAGCTATGGAGGAAGATGTCTTGACAACAATTTTTATAACTCAAACATAACAAAATCTTATGCAAAAACACATTTACATTAAAGACAGAAGAAATTCAGTCATCTGAATATTTTACTTACGCAGATTTCAAAAACACCTCCCGCACATTTTTGTTACGTAAAGGGTGGGAAAACGGTTATACTTTTAAATGTTAATTTAGTTACAACGGGAATTTTTCTGTTTTTATAAGAGGGTTGTACCGAAAGTAATGCAAAAGTGGGTGTAAATTTTTTATTGTCTGACAGACGTCGTTCGAATTGCACATGTTGGTAGAGTAACTCTTTCTCTATTCAAAGGTACTACTCAACATAGTCTCCATCACAAACGATGCATTTGCGCCATCGATGAACCAACTGTCGAATCCTCTTTGAAAAAATCCCGGTGTAGTCTGTTGTACCTACTTCTTCACAGACCACTTTCACCTCGTCTGTGTCATCAAATGGTTATCCCCAGAAACTGTCCTTCGTTGGACCGAACAGGTGGAAGTCGGACAGCGTCAGATCTGGGCTGTACGGTGGATGGGGGACCACCGATCAGCCTAATTTACTGATCGCCTCATTTGTTGCTAAAGATGTGTGTGGTCTCACATTGTCATGGTGAATGTGGATCCTTTTCAAATTCTTGTTCGGTCTCTTCCGCCTTATGGCTTCGCTAAGCTTCTTGAGTGTCTCAATGTACCGCTCGCTGGTGACGGTACGGCCACGGTCCAGAAACTGAAGGAGAATGACACTTCTGCCATCCCAAAAAACAGTCAGCATGATTTTATGTGCTGATAGCTGGCTCTTGAACTTCTTAGGCCTTGGGAAGACGTGTGACGCCATTCCATGGATTGATTCTTATTTTACGGATCGTAAATATACGCCCACGTTTCATCCTCTGTCACCAGATCGAAAAAAAAAACGTGCCTTCATTGGCTTCAAACGCTTCCAGCAGATCAGAGCAGACTTCCACCCTTCTCTCCTTCAAATCGTGGGTCATCTGCCCAGGTACCCACTTTGCACACACTTTCCGATACCCTAAGTCTTCCTCCATCTTCTGTACAGCATTGTGACCACAGTCTAGTTGTGCAACAAGCTCACGGATTGTGACTAGTCACTCCGCGTGAATCAATTCAACTCACTGACGATTCTTTGGTCGCAGATGATGGTCTCCCACTGCGTGGTTTGTGTTCAATATTGATTTCTCCTTCTTTAAACTTCTTCATCTATTTGTGCACATTGCTCTTGTCAATGGTGTCATCTCCGCAAACATTCCGTAGACATGTTTGGATGTCGGACAGCCAGCAGCCTTCCTTCGTCAAGGACTCAATGACGGCATGTTGCTTCTACTTGAAATCCATTATTTACCTACAATGAAAATGAAGGGAAGAGTTACTCTACCGACAGATAGATGAAGAGTTACTCT
Source organism: Macrothele yani (assembly GCA_039090855.1). NCBI lineage: Eukaryota > Metazoa > Arthropoda > Arachnida > Araneae > Macrothelidae > Macrothele > Macrothele yani. Next base: position 151,851,729 of record CM077025.1, on the reverse strand, counting down.
ACCGACATGTGCAATTTGAACGACCTTTGTCAGTTAATATTAACAGAAAAGTTATGCCAACTTTTGCATTACTTTCGGTACAACCCTCGTATAAATTTAGAAAGGAAAACGCACAGCAGGACATATTGTCATGTAATAAAGAATTTCTTTATGAGGAATAGGAAAAGCATCTCGGCATTATTCCTCAAATTTTTTTAATTAAAAATTGAAAACATTATGCATTAAAAAATCTGGTAGAATTTATGAAGAGTGTTCCAGCTGGTATACGAATAATAATTCCGACACGCTCCTATGGTGCAGATGCAAAGAAACATGGCGATTAGGTAGTCTTACGATGGCGATTTGGACAGTGACGTCACAAAGCAATCACCGGAAGTTCAGGATAAGCATAGCCTTGTCACCTACTAACCACGCGTAGGCTATTCCGAAAGTACGAGGACTGGTTGCACTGCGCCGTTGCTATGGAAGCAAGTCACGTGTTTCTGGTGGTGTAAGTTTTTCTCATCTGTGATGTGTTAGTCTGGGTGAAAGCAACGCGCAATCTTTCTTTGCGGATGTCGTGTAATAGTTTACATGCCGTGCGGTGTGTAATATAATGGCGGAGGAGCACGCTATACTGCTAATTACTAAAAAAGAATCACGATTGAATTTTGCTTAAATTTACGCAAAAGTGGCCAGGAAACTTTACAGAGCCGCCTTGGTGGCGCAGTGGCCTAAGCGCTGGCTTCTGGTCATTCGTCCGAGATAGGATCGGATTCGAATTCCGGTAAGGCATGGATGTTGTGTTTGTCTTACGGCACTGGCTCTCTCCCCCTTCGCTGGAAGCAGTGGCCCTAAATTAGAGACGGGCGACTACTTATAGCCCATTAAGTTGCTCACGGTGGTCATTAAACCTACAATCGAAAAACAAAAAAAACATTTCAGATGATTCAAGAAGCGTATAGTGCAGAGGCGTTGGGCAAGTCGACCGTATTTAAGTGGCGGAAGCATTTCAAGGACGGCAAACGCAGTGTGCAGAATAACCTGCGAAGCGGGCGTTTCTCAACGTGAGTGACCGATGTAAGCATTGTGAAAGCCGAAAAATTATTGAAAGACGATTCGTGATTCGGCACGGCAGTTGAATGTCGATGTACAAAGATGTCATGAAACCGTAGGTCGCACTTGAAGATATGTTGTCTTTGTGCAAGATGGGTGCCACGTGAACTTTCTGAAGAACAGAAACAATGCCGCGTTGAACTTTGTCATGCTTTTCTTCAAAAGGGGAAACCGATTCTGTATTTTTGAATCGAATAGATACCGTAAATGTATTGGATAAAACATTTTGATACAGAATCGGAACAACAGTCAAGCATATGGAAATACACCGAATCGCCGCCCCCAAGAAATTCCGAGTTTGTGGTTCTTCAAAGAAATTGATGCAGATTTTGTTTTTTGACGCTCGTGGGATAGATAGTATTGTAGCATTGGTACCTGAGAAACAAACAGTTAATTCGCTTCCTTCAGGTGAACTCGGAAAATGTGAGCAGCATTATGCTCACATTTTCCGAGTTCACCTGAAGGAAGCAATGGACAGGAACAGACCGGAACTGAGAGATCAAGAATGATTTCATCTTCAGGGTAATGCGAGGCCGCATGTGGCCCAATGGAGCAATACAAGCTTTGAAGAAAGTTGGTGGCCAACGTCTACCATATCTTCCATACCACCCAGACCTCGCATCTTCCGATTCCTGGACTTTTCAAACACGTAAGAAAGAGTTGAGTGGAAGGAAACTTCAAGACAAATGACGAAGTGAAGATTTTCACATCCGCTACCTTAAAGCGACTTTCACAAAATGTATTGCAACACATGTTTCAGAAACTTGTGGACCGCAAACGGTATGTAGCATGTGATGGTTTGCTATTTCGAGAAGGAAGCCCACGCCAAACCTTCAAATGACACAGACTGAGAACAGTGACTTCAGTCCACGTGCTTTCGGAACAGCCCTCATATTTTTACACGCTGTTAAAGGTGCGAATGAAATTATGGCCGCCTCGGTGGCGCAGTGGTCTATAAGCGATGGTTTCTGATCATTTGTCCGAGATGAGTCCGGGTTCGAATTCCGGTGAGGCATGGATGTTGTGTTTGTCTTACGGTACTGGCTCTCTCCCTTCCCTGGAACCAGTGGCCCTAAATTAGAGACGGACGACTGCTTATAGCCTATTGAGTTGCTCACGGTGGTCGTTAAACCTCCAAAAAAAAAAAAAAAAAAAAAATACGGCCGTCTCGGTGGCGCAGTGGTCTAGGCGATGGCTTCTGATCATTCGTCCGAGATGGGTCCGGGTTCGAATTCCGTGACGCATGTATGTTGTGCTTGTCTTACGGCACTGGCTCTTTATCTTCCCTGGAATCAGTGGCCCTAAATTAGGGACGGACGACTGCTTATAGCCCATTGAGTTGCTCACGGTGGTCGTTAAACCTCAAAAAAAATTATGGCCGTCTCGGTGGCGCAGTGGTCTATAAGCGATGGCTTCTGATCATTCGTCCGAGATGGGCCCGGGTTCGAATCCCGGTGAGGCATGGATGTTGTGTTTGTCTTACGGTACTGGCTCTCTCCCTTCCCTGGAACCAGTGACCCTAAATTAGGGACGGGCGACTGCTTATAGCCCATTGAGTTGCTCACGGCGGTCGTTAAACCTATAATCAAAACAGAAAAAAAAAATTATGACTTTTTCACCATTACTTTTTCATACCATCGGAAATGTATATCACATTATCTCGTGCGTTTTTCAGAAAATAAATAATCACTATTGCTGAATTCAAGTATTGTTAGTTGTCTGAAAAACTTATTTTTTTATCCATGTACGAAATTAAAGTGCTACTTGTATTTGGCATAGTATTAGGACGACTCTTTTCTCATTTTGGTTGCTACTAAGAAAAGGACTTTGTACTAATATATCAATGGTGTTTGACTGTACGTAATTTTCAACTTACACATTTACAAGAAGAAATTTAACCGTCTTAAATTTCACTTTCTCTTTTAAAAAAGTGGAAAGGAAAAGAAAAAACTTTACTCCATTTAATCGTCGTCATACTATAGAAGCGCCTCAAAATTCGGAAAACTCAAGAAAAAAGTTCGACAGCACAAAGACATTGCTAATGCGCTAATACATTTTAAAGAAGTCTTCGAAGTAACGCCATAAAAAATTAAGATCTCGGGAAATTACGGTAGCGATGCAGCGTCGCAGCGACAGTTTGCGAGGAGGAGAAAGAAAGAGGAAAAGAAAGAGTTGCTTTTGAAGCACTTTTTCTTCGTGCTTAAACCACGAGCAATGGTCTCAGTCGCCAAAGAGGGAGAAAAGAAGAGAGTTTTCCAGTGCAACAGCTGCAGTCCATAAAGAATCCGCTCTCGCCTCGGAAGCACCATTTTGCGAGGAGTGAAAGCAAGGGTTTTGTGTGTGTGCTGCGGAACAGTCCCATGGCGCTCGGAGGACGCAGGTGATAAGCCCATCCGATTCATTCGTCCAGACTTTCCATTTTCGTGGTTCCTCCAAGAACAAAACAAAGGAGAAAGAACCGAGGGAATTCCGCAAAAGGACGACAGATGGCCTATCATCGATCGGCGAGTCGTTCTTAGGATCGGGATACGTGATTCATGCCGAAGGGGAAGGAAAGGAGAACCAGTGGAATTGGGGGGGGGGGGCGGCAAGGACTAGAGCATAATGCCCATACTATGTTCAAAGCATGACCCGTTAGTCCAAAGAACGCATTCTATGAAGAACTGCGTTGAAGAAGAATTTTACGGACTTACTTCTCTTTGTATTTTAAAGCTTCTGCTTTTGGAAAACCACTAACCTCTTTTGCGAAAATAACTCTTAATGTCCCCAATACTTTTCTGGAAGAAAGAAAAATGAAATAAATACCTAAATCGACAAACTTGAAACTCTCTGCATGGTATCACTGTGCTTGGATGCAGCTGTATCTACAGTATGCATAATGTAAACTATATTGACAAAAGTGACGGAACACCTTGAAGGGAAACACAACATAGCATTTATTGACATACATTAGTAAAATGTCGGTCCACCTTTGTCCTTAATGCATGCACTGACCCTTCAAGACATGTTTCCGACAAGGTTTTGGAACACAGTGATAGGTTTGCGCTTCCATTCAGTACATAATGCTGCCGCTAACCGTTGCTTAGTAGTTGGCCTTGGTTCCAAACTTCTTATGCGGCGCTCTAATTCATCCCATGGGTGCTATATGGGATTATGATCATGGCCCTGTACTGGCAAGTCCACACACGATACGGAATTATCGTCAAACCACGCCGTAACAGTCCTTGCTTTATGGCTCGATGCATTATCCTGCTGGTACCAACAAGGCTCGGTTCCATAGTATTTCCACAGAGTTGGTGGGGCATAATTGTCCAGAATATAGAGATAAACGTGCTGGTTAACAGGTTTGTCCACGATAACCAATGGGCCGGTATCATACCACGAAAAATATCCCCCCCACCAGTACACTGCCAGCTCCAAACTTGACCGTAGAAACAGTACACTGTGGTAAATAGCGTTCCCCCGGCTGCCGCCATACCCACACACGGCTATCAGACTGATAGATCATGTATCTGGATTCATCAGTCCATAGGACCGGCTTCCGTTGATCTACGATACACGATAAATGTTCTTTACACCATGCTAAACGACAAGTAGCATTCCGAGTGGAGATGAAAGGCTTCTGAGCAACCGCACGACCACGGTAACAAATGGAATGAAGTTCTCTGCGAATGGTACATGTACATACCGAGATTCCAGCATTTTTACTCATCTGTACACTGAGGTCTTGTGCAGTACTCCGTCGATTAGCTTTAACGACCCTCCTGAGGCTTCAACGTCCTCTATCATTGATTTTCTTTGGTCTGCCGGTACGTTTTGCTGCTTCAGGCACGCCATGTGTCTTCCATTTATTCAGTACATCCAAAACAGTTGACTTGGGTATGTTTAAACGCCGCTCGGTTTCTCTTATGGACAACCCTATAATACAACACCCAACAATCTTTCCTTTCTCAAAGTCAGTTCTCTCCCGCCGCAACATTTTGACTCAACCCATATGATCGCGGTCAGCTGCAGGCTTGTTTTTATTTATTAGCTGTTCCGCGCATCTTAACAACGCAGCGGATCCGTTCATTTGCTTTTAAGAGGTGTCCGGTGACTTTTGTCAATTTAGTGTATATGCCCTAGAGCTTCCCGAATAGTATGTGCGACGCATTGAAATGTGAATAGTACAAAGGTAGATATCACTTACGTCATTCTTTTCGGGGGATCAGCTATAAATTTCTGGAGATTTGCATTTTTAAGGGTAAAAAAATTCTTAAGGTAAGGACTGGTTCACTATTTTTAATGCACGGAGTTTGTAATGAAAAAAAAAGGTTAGCCCTCATTTCTTGAGGATAGAGAAATACCTAAGCATTTCTGTGCACAAGACAAACCAAAAGATATAGCGCCCCATCTGCCTTTTATATTTGTGCCTGTTCGTTATAAAGTACATATCCCTAGTCTCGGGTCTCTAGGATTACGATAAATTTAGATATCGCGAAGAAACTTGGTAGCTCCTCATTGAAGGCATGAGGAAACGATTTAGCGGGATTTTTTTTCAAACTTGCGCCGCTAGGGAAACAAAAACGCTGCAGACGCACGAAAGGAACAGACACGAGCTTAAATTTACTGTTTGTTGATAGCAAAAACATTTCAGGACGAAATATGCTAGCCGTCACAAGAGAAGACATGCTGCAAACGAAGAACGGCATGTCACACTGCTCGCAGCACTTCACGTCTGATACTCATTTTTTAAATCTAAGCGAGAGCATGTATGTGTGTGCCGACTCGATAACCCCTGTCTTTCAGCTCTCCCCAAAGCCAGAAAACACAAGTAGTATGCTCCGGTGAGCAGGCTGGTAAAGATTGCGGAAAACCTCGGGAAATTATGCATTCATATCCGAATGTTCGACAGAGCAATTCCTTCACTAGCCACCGAGATGCGGAGGTTCACCGTCTTGGAAGAACGCGGCGGTGTTTGACAATTGCAGTTTCCTTTTCTTAGGTTTCAGCAATACCTCAATGCTATCGCCATACGAGAGGTAAAATCAAGCTGTAACAGTTAGCACAGCTTTTCCTATCTGCTTCGATGTGCGGACTAGAGTTGGAAACGGGTCAAAATATCGGGCCCACACCCGACCCGATCCGGACCCCACACAAACCTGCTTTGAACTATAAATTCTAATTTATAGTTCAAAGCAGGTCAATATATATATATATATATATATATATATATATATATATAGACTGCATATAAAAGTAATATATATATATATTTTAATGCCACTATTTTGCGTAATCTAGAAGTAATGGCTGACTATGGCCGTGACCATAGAGTATATTGCAAATAAGAATCATTATTTACGATTACACAAATGTATTTTTTTAATGTATTTAGATTGTTCACTCTTTCCACGCTTTAATGGAGGTGCGCATACTTTCATATGGTCAGTTAGATTTTTGGTTCCATAATCTTTTATTACACCGTCGACATCTTTCTTTGTAATTATACACTTTCTACATTTTGAACAACAAGCAAGACCAAACAAACAGAGAATTATTCACCGGTTCCTTAATGAGACGAAACAATTTCCAGCACTCACTCTTCCCTTTGCGGTTTTCAACAAGCACGTATTTGTTGGCCTCGACGCCTTTGTCAACCTCCTTAATATTAAATCTATCCATATTAACAAATAAGGAGTTAATTTCCACATGACATGTCATGAGAATGGGATGTTTGCACATCAATCGAAAACCTCTGAATGCTTAATGTAAAAGATTCGATATGAAAAGTATCTCTTAGTCATACAGTGAACTTCGCACGGAGAGAGTGAATCAGCTGAGAAGCAGGCGAATGGCGTTTGCCTGTACCTTGTCCTGGATAATCGCACTGTAAAAGAACGCAAAGGAAGTATCTTTTTACGATATGGTGTCGGTTGTCTGACTTCGGTCGGTGGAAATCTTCGTTCATTTAAGAAAGAGAAGACAATATTTTTGCATGGCAAATCATTATTCACTCCGTGGGCACCAGTATCGACTACAGATTTCCACAACGCGCAGTTTTCTTTCGAATATATTTTTCTCTTTTCAAAAATAAAATGGGAATAAAACCTGGTCAAAATCGGGTCAGAAACACCTTGACCCGACCCGTTGGACCCGCAAGAAATTGTCGACCCGTTGACTCGTGACCCGTTTCCATCTCTGGTTTGGACTTTCGGCACCACATCAAACAGACCGAATGAAGCTTGCAGGCATGGCTCGCAGCAGAAGTAATGATCGAATAGTCCCCACAAGATCTTCAATTGGAACGACATGCTGGTCTTGAACTTATCCATCCAAAGAAAAGCCGCAGCCTCCCTCCCCGTGTTGTCGACGAAAACCGTGGTTCTTCTTTAGTTCGATCTAACAGGGCCTTCATTTCTGAATGTGAGTAACAAACATCCCCTGAACATTTTTAGGAAGAAATGCGAATTTTACATGGCTAGCGAAACTTGCGAAACATATTATAAGCAAATGGCAAAGCATGGTGCGAAAGAACTTCACCAGAAACTGGCGAGTAAACTTCAATTCCAATTTTAATCTGATTGTGAGTAATGATTTTTCCGCCCTCTCTTGAGTTTCGCCCGGAGCAGCCTACCCTGGCCTAGTAACTCTTTTGCTTGTGGATTCAAAAATTACTTTTAATCGTAATTTTACTGTAACACAACTGAGACTCGATTTAATTTTCAAAAGAATGTGTTCTTTGAAAGTAATCAAAATTTATTTATTTATAAAAACGAAAAATATTAAGGACAACTACCCGCAGCCCATCAATTTAGGCCTGTGAATACAAACCTAGTGTAAGTTGCACGCCATCCACTAAACCAGGCAGAGCATGTCAGTTTGCCAAGAGAAATCCCGTGCAATGATCAAAACGAAGGGCTTTGAACGTGGAGCGATTATCGGCGTGAGGAACGTGGAGGCAAGTATCTCGACAACTGTTGGCATTATAGGTTTTAGAAAGGATGCCATAGTGAACGTACGGTGAGAATGGTCCTAAGAGGGGCATGCATCCACACAATGTGCCGGAGACCACCACTGATTGATAGTCGAACTGAACGCTGGTTGATACATGCTGTCCGGGAAAATAAACGGCTCACGATTCCTTCATTAGCGGCAGACTACAACCAGGGCGCACAAAGAAACGTTTCCGATAACACTATCCAAAGAACGGTCATGTGAATGAGCCTAAGGAGTCTATAACCCATCCATGCGCCTATGTTGACCGACCGTCGTGGACAACTGCGCTTGCAGTTTTGGTCCGATTCGTGCAGACTCCAGGACCAACCTGTGATGAACCGATCTGTATTCGTCACTACTGGTGAACAGTTGTAACCAGGTGGCACGGTTTGGTGGAAACTGCTTGGCGGCAGTATCTCATTTTCTGGGGATTGTTTCCATGGGCAACATTGGGACCCCTCTCATCCCTTTGAACACACTTTCACCACCAGAACTTTCTTAGGCATCGCATCGGAAAAAGTGTTAGATTTGACTAGGGCTGTGAAACCCCAGTCTGGCTCGACCTGTACTGGAAGGTTTAGCACTTTTGCTCCTAGATTAAAGAGAAAGGTTTCGACTCACAAAGCGAAGACTGACTTGGGAAATAGTCAGGCGGCGACGATCACTAAGACGAAAGATATGGAAGTTCATCTTTCACCAGATGTGTTCATTGATTACAGATAAAATCAAAAAGCCTGGCTGTCGGATGAGAGTCCGAAATGGGCTGGTTTATTTCTTTAAAGATTGAAATCAAGTTCCGTTTTCACTCCGTTGGCTTTCATTTGCTTTAATACAGTGACACCGCGGCAGCGGTCGGGATTTGAGTAACTACCTTATGTAACAAATTTTACACAGGATGTAGTTCCTTCATGACTTTCTTTTTCGGGATTCTTTGAAATTTGCAATGGAAAGGAAACTCAGTTACGACCACTTATACCTAGAACTGCGGCAGCGGTTAGCTTGACTGCCATAAATATTTCATGAAAAACACGATAGTTGCTGGAGATTTTACAGTAGTCACGGTTGTTTGACGTCATAGAGCATCTGACTGTCGTTACCGAACGATGTTTACATACATAGAGAGTTAGCGACTAAAACACGTGCTTTGTTTTAACCCTTTAACCGGCTGTAACGAATTAACTCGGGGTTAACAAAATAGGCTGAAATCATCGCGGACGAATATATTCCCTGTCTAAGAAGTGGGCCGAACGCGACAGAAACGAGTAAACCTGCGCATCAGAAAGCGTTGCTTTTACCTTGGGTTTGTCATTCTAAGTAGTCATTTGGGGTTATGATTGTCATTAATCCTCCCCGTCTGATTATCTTTTCCGCTGAGAATGCTATAGAAAGAGCTACGAACCAAAGAAAGAAGAGAAAAAAGGTTTGAGTAACTTTTCCCTTCCCTGTGGCATGATTTCCAAGTCTGTGGGACTACTCCATCCGAATCATTCCTTGGGTGATTTAACAGAAAATAAAAGACTATAAGGGAATCAGACTACATAAAACTAAGGACTGTAAGGGTGCACTTACAATCAGCGACAGATTTATAGTTGATACTCCTGAGATGAAGAGGGAAGGGAATTGTTTTGCCGTATAGCGTTCGTATAACCTGGCTACGGCAAAGCATGAGAACGATTCTGTTTGAGGGGCGCAGGAAAATCTGGGCAAATTTTGGTTCGTGTACATCGGTGGAGTGACGCATTATCCTTTTGGTAATGACCATCACCAGCAGAAAACACAGTTGCCATGGATAGGTCAACATGGTCGGCAAAGATGTTAAGATACCTGACAGCTGTCAGGGATTGTGCTATTAGGAAAATGTGGCCTAACGTGTCTCAAAAAAAACATCGCCCATAGCATAACACCGCCGCCGACCTGTTTCCTCCCAACAGTGCATCCAAGTTCCACAGCCTCCGTTGGTAATCTGCGTATCCGCTCTCGGCCGTCTACGTGATGCACCAGGAATCTTGATTCGTCAGACCAGGCCACTTTCTTCCAATCATCCACGGTCCAATCTTGATGACCTAGGGCCTATTTCATGCGTTGTTGGTGATGACTTGCAGTGAGCATGGGGACCCGTCTGGGTCTTCGGCTACGCAGGCTCATGCGCAGAAGGCTGCGATGAACTGTGTGCTGTGACACATTGCCTTGACCACCACTGTTGTAGCAGCGAGTGATTTGTCACACTGTGAGCCTGTGGTCGTTATGAACAATCCGCCACAGTCTCCATTCTCCTGTGGCATCAATGAGCTGTGGACGACACACGGTTGACGGTTTATCTTTTGGCCATCTATGCACCACTTTTGATACGTACTCACTACAGCGGTACGTGAGCAACCCTCAAGCCGCGCAGTTTCCGAGATCGTAGTTCCGAGGCGTCCTGCCATCACAATCTGTCCATCAAACTCCGTTAAATCATCAGTTTTTCCCATTCTGTCTCTGAACACTCTACTAACAGAAAGCCGGTCTCTGATTGGTGTATATACTGATCTGTAAACTACGGCAGCGCCACCATTCGGTCTCAAGCTCGCTCATTTCTGTAGGCTGGGGGTGGTCATAATGTAATGGGGCTCATCGGTGTACATGAGATTTGGGAATTCCCAAATTACTGATGACGGCGGACGAGCTTAATAACCGGAAAAAAAAATGGAAATCCGCGACCAATAAGAGGCGTATATACACTTAGGATAGAAGAAGGAAAGTAAAGAATTTTACAAGTCCTCAAAAGTTCAAAATTTCGAGATGTGTATATGCCCAAGTATAGGGCAGTTCCTATCTTCTCAACCAGAAAAATAAAAAAAATATCGATATGAAAACTTGAATAATCACTATTCAAAAGGAAATTATTAAAATGTATAATTTCATAATTGTTGAAGAATTTTCATACTTATACAGGCACATCCGTATCATGCATAAAGAAACTTTATTCACTGTTTATTTTTACTGTTCTTGATTCAACAGCAGCAGTTTCTTCGTCAGAATTTGAATAGCTGTTATTATGTGGCACAGTTTTCAAAGCTCACCATCCGGAAAACCGTTAAAATTATTGGAGACACTGAGTTTCTTATGATACTATGATTGAATATTTCATTGAAAGCATGAAGCAACCGTTCACGTGACAGATGGCTTTCCTGTTCACTTTGTGACAGTGAACGAACGATTTGTAGAACGCAATCAATCATTGTATTGCCTTTTTCGAGTAATTTCTAAAAGGCTTAATGACCACAAAGTCCAGTGCTTTCGAGAATGAGTCATATCCATGGAATAATCACTAAATCGATGTTCTGGTTCTGTACTTTCATTTCTTTCAGTTCGTTTGATGCCCTCTGAAACATGTACAAAACCAACATTCCTTGACGTCGTCTCAATACCAGTTGTCTTCCTCAGACAGTTCCAGCCATTAATGACAAGATTTTCATCCATTCATCATTTTCCGAGAGCTTTTACAATGAATCTATTCAAACACCAGCATAGTTTGTATTTTTTTGCCCTTTGGTGAAAGTTTCTCCTTATTGAAGGCCAAAGTAACAATGACTCTTGACTTTTCACTTCTGTTTGTCTTTATTACAATCGATTTCTCTCCCCCCTACCCCTTTTCATTGCTGCCGCTGCTGTTGAATGTGATATCATTAGGCTTTAGCAAACCAGGTAGTGGTCAGTGTTGTATATCAAACTTCATCAGGCCATTCATAAAACTTATATAACTTCTGATATATATTCAGTTTTATATATATATAAGAAAGGAATTTAAAAGACCACATGGGAGATGGGTGGATGAAATTCGTAAATATGCGGGAGTGACATGGAGGAGACTGGCACAAGACAGACCGTTGTGGAGGAAACTTGGGGAGACCTTCGTCCAGCAGTGGATTGATAATGGTTGACAATGATGATGATGATATATAAGAAAAAGCCACACAGGAAATGTACATGGAGACATCCAAATGGGACGACAAGTGAAATTGATTTTATTATGTATAACAAAAAATTCGTCATAGAAGACTGCAGTGTGCTAAACAAGTTCAACACAGGTAGTGACCATAGATTGGTGAGATGTAAGATGCACCTCAACACTAAACTTGAACGTGGCAAGCTCATAAGACAAACAAAATCTATTGACATAACCAACCTTAAAAAACACCATAATACCTTCAAGTTAGAACTGAAGAACAGGTTCTCTGCTTTAGAAGGCCTAACATCGGAAGAAGTGGATATCTCTGAAGTTAACAGAAAAGTAACCAAAGCTCTTATGGAAACAGCAACAAAATTAGCTGGGTCTAAGAAAAAGTTGCATGTGAACAAATTATCAGGAAAAACCAAAATGTTGATGCAAAAAAGAAGAGAGATGAGGACAACTAAAGAAGATGTGACTTCCAAAGTGGAATATATAGAGCTATGCAAGACAGTAAGAAAACGTATCACTGAAGACGTAAGGAAATTCAACTGTGAACTAGTGAGGAAAGCAATTGAAAACAACCAAAGCCTAAAGATAGCAAAGGGACATCTCAGTAAGGGAAGAAAACAGATTATGGCACTGAGAAAAGAAGATGGTTCTGTAACAAGAAATAGAGGCGAAATTTTGACAAGAGTGAAAGATTTCTACTCCAAATTATATGAAAGGGATGATATATGCACTCCAGACATCATGAAAGATACCAGTACCAGAGTTCCTCCAGTCCTTCCAGCAGAAGTTGCACATGCAATCAAGAACATGAAGCGAGGAAAAGCTCCAGGAGAAGATGGAATTACTGTAGACATCATACAAGAAGCAAGTGGAGAAATCGAAACAGTACTCGCCCAAATTTTCACTCGATGCCTTAATGAAGGAAAGATTCCTGAGGATTGGAACACCGCTACAATGATCCTGCTACATAAGAAAGGTGACATTGAGGATCTCGGAAACTACAGACCTATCAGCCTCCTATCAGTAGTTTATAAAATCTTCACTAAAGTTCTTTCACACCGCTTGAAGGTAACACTGGACATGGCTCAACCGAGAGAACAAGCTGGATTCAGGAGTGGCTACAGCACAATAGATCATATCCACGTGCTGAGAGAACTAATTGAAAGAGCGAGGGAATATGAACTTCCATTGTGCATGGCTTTTATCGATTATGAAAAAGCCTTTGATTCGGTGAAACCATCAGCAGTTACAATGGCTCTGAAAACCTGCGGTATTGAAGATGCATACATTAATATTATTAATAACATCTATGAAAATGCAAGTGCAAAGATTAGGCTGTTTGAAAATACAACACACGTAAAAATTGGAAAGGGAGTGAGACTAGGTGACACCATATCTCCGAAGCTCTTTAATGCTACATTGGAGGGTGTTTTTCAGTCGCTGAGCTGGGAAAACAAGGGGATAAAGATTAATGGAGATTATCTAACCCACCTTCGTTTTGCTGATGACGTAGTCATTTTTGCAACTACCCCATCAGAGCTGCAGAGTATGATCCAGGAACTTGCTGACAAGAGTAAAGAAGTGGGATTAAAAATGAACTTTCAGAAGACAAAAGTGATGTTCAATGCTTTTACAAGAAATGAAGATTTATCGATTGATGGAGAAAAGCTGGAGATAACAGACACGTACGTTTATCTTAGACAGCAGATATCAAGTGAGGGTCACATTGATGTAGAAATTAATCGGCGTACAAAACTTGCCTGGAGAGCTTTTGGAAGAAACAGCATAATTTTCAAGAGCAATATGCCATTATGTCTTAAAAGAAAAGTGTTTGATCAATGCATCCTTCCAGTGCTTACGTATGGTGCAGAGACGTGGACCTTAACTAAAAGAGACATACAAAGGCTGCAGACAACTCAAAGCAGCATGGAGAGGTGCATGCTTGGTGTAACCAGGAGAGATAAGAAGAGGAACTCGTGGATCCGAAAAATAACAAGAGTGGAAGACATCATGATCAGAGTTAAATCCCTGAAATGGCAATGGGCTGGACATACTGCCAGAAGGACAGATCATCGATGGACAGCCGAAATTTTAGATTGGATTCCAAGGGACAGGAAAAGACCCAGAAGAAGACGACATGGGAGATGGGTGGATGAAATTCGAAAGTATGCAGGGGTGACATGGAGGAGACTGGCACAAGACAGACCGTTGTGGAGGAAACTTGGGGAGACCTTCGTCCAGCAGTGGATTGATAATGGTTGACAATGATGATGATGATGATATAAAACTAAATAAGGGGATGTAAGGTCAGGTGATGCGTAACATCACAGCCTCTCCTTGACAAATGTCAACCCCGCCTTCTCGTGGTGCATCCTGTTCCCACTAAAGGGGCTCTGACGACCGCCAATAGCGGTATAACTATACCATCGGGATTAGAAGAAATTCTATCCCACACTCACCAACCCGCTTGGCCAGCGTGGTGAGTTATGGCCAAACCCCTCCAAAATGATTCCACAACTTAAATCTTGGCCCTCAGTCTCCGGCAGCTGGAATGTACCTGGCCAAGGCAGCGGCCAGTGCGACATGAAGGCAGAGGGTGCTAAGAATCCCCGGAGGACCGGACTAGGCTGCCATCTGATGCTGACCTTGGCTACGTATAATGGACGCTCCCTATCTTCTGATTCAAGGCTTCTTGAATTGGAAGAGGAACTACAAAGGATCAAGTGGGACATCGTGGGGCTAAGTGAGGTAAGGAGAAAAGGAGAAGATCTCATTGAACTGAAAAGTGGACATCTCTTCTACTATCGTGGGACAGATACTGGCAGAACTAGTGGTGTTGGATTTATAATAAACAAGAAACTGAAGGATAAAGTTGTAGAAGTTGAAAGTTCCTCTGACAGAGCTACACGGCTTATTATCCAACTCTCGAAAAGATACCAGGCTCAGATTATTCAAACTTATGCACCCACCACAAGTCATCCTGAAGAAGAAATTGAAGAATTTTATGAGGAAATTTGTCATCTAAATAATAAAAATAAGCAGCACTTGAAAATAATTATGGGAGATTTCAATGCAAAAATAGGGCAACGGCAACAGAATGAAACTTCAGTAGGTAAATTCGGTCACGGCAACAGAAACCAGCGAGCAAATACTCTCGTAGAGTTTGCAGAGGCAGAAGGGTTTTTCATCTTGAACTTTTTCTTCAAGAAAAAGCCACACAGGAAATGGACATGGAGACATCCAAATGGGACGACAAGTGAAATTGATTTTATTATGTGTAACAAAAAATTCGTCATAGAAGACTGCAGTGTGCTAAACAAGTTCAACACAGGTAGTGACCATAGATTGGTGAGATGTAAGATGCACCTCAACACTAAACTTGAACGTGGCAAGCTCATAAGACAAACAAAATCTATTGACATAACCAACCTTAAAAAACACCCTAATACCTTCAAGTTGGAACTGAAGAACAGGTTCTCTGCTTTAGAAGGCCTAACATCTGAAGAAGTGGACATCTCTGAAGTTAACAGAAAAGTAACCAAAGCTCTTATGGAAACAGCAACAAAATTAGCTGGGTCTAAGAACAAGTTGCATGTAAACAAATTATCAGGAAAAACGAAAATGTTGATGCAAAAAAGAAGAGAGATGAGGACAACTAAAGAAGATGTGACTTCCAAAGTGGAATATATAGAGCTATGCAAGACAGTAAGAAAAAGTATCACTGAAGACGTAAGGAAATTCAACTGTGAACTAGTGAGGAAAGCAATTGAAAACAACCAAAGCCTAAAGACAGCAAAGGGACATCTCAGTAAGGGAAGAAAACAGATTATGGCACTGAGAAAAGAAGATGGTTCTGTAACAAGAAATAGAGGCAGAAATTTTGACAAGAGTGAAAGATTTCTACTCCAAATTATATGAAAGGGATGATATATGCACTCCAGACATCATGAAAGATACCAGTACCAGAGTTCCTCCAGTCCTTCCAGCAGAAGTTGCACATGCAATCAAGAACATGAAGCGAGGAAAAGCTCCAGGAGAAAATGGAATTACTGTAGACATCATACAAGAAGCAAGTGGAGAAATCGAAACAGTACTCGCCCAAATTTTCACTCGATGCCTTAATGAAGGAAAGATTCCTGAGGATTGGAACACCGCTACAATGATCCTGCTACATAAGAAAGGTGACATTGAGGATCTCGGAAACTACAGACCTATCAGCCTCCTATCAGTAGTTTATAAAATCTTCACTAAAGTTCTTTCACACCGCTTGAAGGTAACACTGGACATGGCTCAACCGAGAGAACAAGCTGGATTCAGGAGTGGCTACAGCACAATAGATCATATCCACGTGCTGAGAGAACTAATTGAAAGAGCGAGGGAATATGAACTTCCATTGTGCATGGCTTTTATCGATTATGAAAAGCCTTTGATTCGGTGAAACCATCAGCAGTTACAATGGCTCTGAAAACCTGCGGTATTCAAGATGCATACATTAATATTATTAATAACATCTATGAAAATGCAAGTGCAAAGATTAGGCTGTTTGAAAATACAACACACGTAAAAATTGGAAAGGGAGTTGAGACTAGGTGACACCATATCTCCGAAGCTCTTTAATGCTACATTGGAGGGTGTTTTTCAGTCGCTGAGCTGGGAAAACAAGGGGATAAAGATTAATGGAGATTATCTAACCCACCTTCGTTTTGCTGATGGCGTAGTCATTTTTGCAACTACCCCATCCGAGCTGCAGA
The DNA here is from genome assembly GCA_039090855.1 of Macrothele yani. Lineage (NCBI taxonomy): Eukaryota > Metazoa > Arthropoda > Arachnida > Araneae > Macrothelidae > Macrothele > Macrothele yani. Next base: position 151,834,962 of record CM077025.1, on the reverse strand, counting down.
GTATGATCCAGGAACTTGCTGACAAGAGTAAAGAAGTGGGATTAAAAATGAACTTTCAGAAGACAAAAGTGATGTTCAATGCTTTTACAAGAAATGAAGATTTATCGATTGATGGAGAAAAGCTGGAGATAACAGACACGTACGTTTATCTTGGACAGCAGATATCAAGTGAGGGTCACATTGATGAAGAAATTAATCGGCGTACAAAACTTGCCTGGAGAGCTTTTGGAAAAAACAGCATAATTTTCAAGAGCAATATGCCATTATGTCTTAAAAGAAAAGTGTTTGATCAATGCATCCTTCCAGTGCTTACGTATGGTGCAGAGACGTGGACCTTAACTAAAAGAGACATACAAAGGCTGCAGACAACTCAAAGTAGCATGGAGAGGTGCATACTTGGTGTAACCAGGAGAGATAAGAAGAGAAACTCGTGGATCCGAAAAATGACAAGAGTGGAGGACATCATGATCAGAGTTAAATCCCTGAAATGGCAATGGGCTGGACATACTGCCAGAAGGACAGATCATCGATGGACAGCCGAAATTTTAGATTGGATTCCAAGGGACAGGAAAAGACCCAGAAGAAGACCACATGGGAGATGGGTGGATGAAATTCGAAAGTATGCAGGGGTGACATGGAGGTGACTGGCACAAGACAGACCGTTGTGGAGGAAACTTGGGGAGACCTTCGTCCAGCAGGGGATTGATAATGGTTGACAATGATGATGATGATGATGATGATATAAAACTCATAACTTCTTATATACACTGAGTGGTTATTTTATTATGATCACTCCCTCAGTACTTCGTTGGGCTACCCTTTTGCCTTTAATACTGCGTCGATCCTTCGTGGCATGGACTCCACGAGATGTTGATAGGTGGTTTGTGGAACCTGAGACCATGCTTGATGAATAGCACTTTACAGGAGTGTGAGATTGCAGAGTTGTGGATCCAGCTGTCTGATAGCTCGTTCAACTTCATGCCACGAATTCTCAATGGGGTTTAGATCTGGAGATTGTGGGGGCCACCTAAGCAAAACAAACTGAACGGCATGTTCCTGAAACCAATCCTGTATAATACGAGCACTATGGCAGGAGGTATTATTTTGTTGAAAGTAGCCATCGCCATTGGGATAAACCATCCACATGACACGATGCACTTGGTCCGCAACAATGTTTAGATATGATGTGCCAGTCAGACGTTGATCAACACGAATTAAAGGGCCCAAAGCATGCCAGGAAAACATTCCCCAAACCATAACGTTGCCTCCACCAGCTTGAAGGGTTGTAGCAATGCATTTGGGGTCCATGCTTTCGTGCTGTTTCCGCCAAATTCTCACTCTGCCATCGGCATGGTGCAACTGAAAAAGTGATTCATCGGACCACATAATTTGTTTCCAATTATCGACTGTCCAATCCTTGTGCTCCTGTGCGAACTGGAGACGTTTTCTCTTGTTAACTGCAGACAGCAAAGGTGTTCGAACAGGCCTTCGGCTGCCATATCCCATCCGATGCAGTGTACGGCGAACAGTGAGTGCAGAGATCATTTGAGGGGAATCTTGATTAAAATGGTTTGTAATTTGCTGCACTGTTGCGCTTCTGTTGTCTGTTACCAGTCTGGGGACACTCCGTTCCGCCCGAGCAGTCACTAGTCGATGACGACCACACGTTGCACGTAGAGACCCAGTTTTTTGGCTGACAGTCCAGTCTCTAAACACTTTAACAACAGCTGCTCTGGAACATTTCACGAATGCGGCGGTTTCGGTGATACTCGCTCCATGGCCCCGAGCTCCTACAATCATCCCACGTTGAAAGTCCGTCAAATCGCATTTTTTTACCCATCTCGTCACCAAAAAATCACTTCTACATATAACTTCATCAGGATGATGAAGCTAGGTCAATACCCAGCAAAACCATGGTAGACTTGAAAAAATAAATATTTGTGACAAACCACGTTGCATTCTCTTAATACGTATAATCAACACAAGACTGTGGTCTTTGAGATCAAGAATAATATCTATTCTTCAATCGCAATGTGTTCCGCTGGAGTAACAAAATTTTTGCTTGAAATCCTTCGGTACTCAGTGCCAATTAAAGACACCTCCAGGTTAGCCAATGCTGTGAAGTCATTCTCCAGTTCAACAAGAAATCCTTAATTTGGCATCTACGGTAAATGGCATGGGAGACTTACTCCAGAGGCAAAGCATGTGTCAAGACCACGAATCTGCAGCGATACAGTCTGTTGGTGTAGCTAATTCGGTTAGAGCAACTCCCTCCGGAGCGAGGAGACGCTGGTTCGAACTCATGACCAACAAATTCCTGTTTTCACTTTTGCGCCCGAACGTAAAAATGGATCTACTTTCCGTTTGGTTCTTCGAAAAATGCGGGATGTTCGTTCCACACATCGTCTGGAATTAATGAAAAGTTTCTTCTTCGCTTTAAAAGCAATTGAAAGGAAGATTATGTGACGTACTACAGAGGTAAATCACCTATCAAGATGACAAATCTGCAGCAATAAATTATGTCCGTGTAGCTTAGTCTGTTATAGCAACTCACTCCGGAGCGTGAAGACGCGAATTCGATCATCGACAAATTTTTTTTTTTGATTGGAGTTTTAACGACCACCGTGAGCAACTCAATGGGCTATAAGCAGTCGCAGTCCCTAATTTAGTGTCACTGGTTCCAGGGAAGGGAGAGAGCCAGTGCCGTAAGACAAACACAACATCCATGCCTCACCGGGATTCGAACCCGGACCCCTTACGGACGAATGATCATAGGCCAGCGCCTTAGACCACTGCGCCACCGGGGCGGCAAATTTCTTTTTTCACACATGTTCTACGAAACGTCTTTCTTGTAGATGGGTGTTTGGTAGTTGACAGCTCCTGAACCGCCACATCTCCTCATATTGTTTTCAATTACCATTAATTTGATTATAACAGGTGCCATTTGTTATTCCTACATCACATATTACCATAACTTCATAATCTGTACCATTAAATTTGACGTATTTCTACTTACGTGCTTTTAAATATTGAATTTTATGAACAGTAAAACTCGGTAAGGCAAATAAACAGTAAGTACGCTATTAAAAAACCTCCTGCTTGTTGTAGTGCTCTTAGTTAATTATGTGTGAAGAAACGTTAGTCTATACAATCATACAAAAAAATTCCATGTATTTGGTGTAAATTAATATGCAAGCATAAGCATGCGAGCTTTTACCACCAGACGGATGGCTTCATCAGACAAATAGTTCAGCGTGAAGAATGAGAGGTTCTACTTCATTCTTCACACTGAATATTTTCCTGATGAAGCCACCCGTCTGGTGGTGATAGTTCGCATATTTATGCTTGTATATTTATCTTGGGTAGCAGATATCAAGTGAGGGTCACATTCATGTAGAAATGAATCGCCGTATAAAACTTGGATGGAGAGCTTTAGGGAGAAACAGTACAATTTTTAAGAGCAGTATGCCATTATGTCTTAAAAGGAAAGTGTTTAATCAATGCATCCTGCCAGTGCTTACGTATGGGGCAGAGGCATGGACCTTAACTAAAAAAGATATACAAAGATTGCAGACAACTCAATGAAGCATGAAGAGATGCATGTTTGGTGTAACCAGGAAAGATAAGAAGAGGAACTTGTGGATAAGGAAAATGACAGGAGTGGACGACATCATGACAAGAGTGAAATTACTGAAATGGCAATGGGCTGGACATGTTGCCAGAAGAACAAACCCACCGACGGACAACTGAAATTTTAACCTAGATTCCAAGGGACAGAAAAAGACCCAGAAGAAGACCCCATGGGTGATGGATGGATGAAATTCGAAAGCATGCCGGAGTAACATAGATGAGACAGGCTCAAGACAGACAATTTTGGAAGAAACTTGAGGAAACCTTCATCCAGCAGTGGATTGATAATTGTTGACAATAATGGTGATGATTAATTTCCACCAAACAAAAAGAGTTTTTTCGTACGATTGCATTATACTATTCTTGGTATATTCTGCCCAGTGCTATATTTTGGTTTAAAAGTTAGCCTCATTGAACATTATATTGTGTGTGTCAGAATACTGCTTTGATTTAAAAGTTGCGTAGCTTTCTTAATTATTCGCTGACTGGCTTGAACGGCCAGTAAAGAATAAGTCTACTTACTGAAACTAACTTCTTTATTTCACCAAAAACTGGTCACTTTAAAGATTAGCACATATTACTCGTACCGTTTAACACTCTTAAAGCATAATAAACTTGGTAACAAGTTAATGCTGTAAGCTCGAAGCAATATAACAATGAACTAACATACTCGAGCCTCAAATTGAAAGACTAAAAACATCTAACTACCAAAATAAATCCAAGAAGCAACACTTTGACAGAAATCAACTAGAAAGCATCGTACCAAAGTCAGCGAGCATACAGCACATTGTAGACGCCATTCTTATTTCTGTTTTTCTCATACGTCATTCTACTCCTGAACTCAATTCATGTTATCGCAAAACCTTCAGTCGAAAAAAATGCGACGTTGAGTTTAGAAACCGTTTAAAGAGAACGAACCAAAATTTACGTAGACATAGGAACTAAGAAAAGAAAGTTATATTAGAGTATATCACATTGCCTATTGGAGTGAGCCATGCTTTTGACGACGGTCTTGTAATACTCGAATTCACTGGCTTATCTACCCTTATTACTGTATTCCATAAGTAAGATGTTTGCTTCCGAGAAAATTATGACAGCCCGAATCCACATGTTTCACTGACAGAAGTTTAACAGTGAGAATTCACATACTTAACACAGAAAAATACACTACCTGTCAAAAGCTAAGCACGAAAGAAGAAAACCAGCTTAGATAAAGAAAAGAATCTAATCAGTTTAAAGTCTAACTTCACAGTAAGGTACAATAACATATACGGATACACCGATATGCTAACTAATTAACTCCAACATGTAAGGCCTCACATTGGGCGATGTGCCATATAAATCAGGCAAATCAATTCGTTGAGCATCAATTAGAGTTCGGTTGAGGGTTAGAATGGGCAAAACGAGGGATCTGAACGACTTGAAACGTGGTATGGTAGTTGATACTAGGCGTGTCAAACGGCTGTTCTCCTGGGCTTTACACACACATCAGTAGCAAGGGTTTACTAAGAATATACCAGGGCGTTCGGAAAATAATGGCCGATTTGGAGGGTAAAAATGAAAGAGATACCTCATAGCACACAACCTTGTTTTATTCGAAATAGGCGCCTTCAGTAGCTACACACCAACTCTGCCAGCGAGTGACAAGTGCTTCAATGCCAGTCCGGAAGAAATCTGGCTCCCTGAATGCAAGAAAGTCGCGGAATGCAATTTCGGACTCCACTCGGTTTTTCAAGGTCATGTCCTTGAGGAAATTGCTAAAATGTATGAACAGGTGGAAATCGATAGGTGCCAAGTCAGGAGAGCATGTTGGATGTGGGAGAGTTTCGAACCTCAGTTCGTGTAGTTTCTGTTTCATTTGTGACACGTGTAATCTCGCGCTATCACGAAGAAGAATAGGAGCCTTCTTGTTCATCAAAGATAGCTGTTTGGAACACAACTTCTGGTGTATTTCGCCAATTTCTTCACAGTACGTGATTAATGTAATTCTTACACCAGCATTCAAGAACATGTAGTGTATGGCACGTGATCAGTCCAGCACACTGTCAACAAGATATTCTTTGGCGTCAACCTTGGGTTAGGATAATGTTTCGGTGGTTCACCATAGTTCATCCACTGTCCAGATCGCTTTCAGTTGTCTTACAGCACCCACTTTTAATCACAAGTTACAATGAGATCAAGTAAGAGTTCCTTTTCGTTGAGAAGCAGAAGGTTACTGCACATCTCAAACCGTTGTTTCTGATGCTTCGTCAGTTCGTGTGGGACCAACGTATCTAGTTTCTTGAACTTTCCAAGTTGGTGGTGATGTTCGGAAATGGTTGACACCAACACATTGTACTGTTTAGTGATTTCTCTGACTGTGAAGCGAGGATTCGCCTCCATGCTTGCCATCAGAGAGTCGTTATCAATGGCCGAATGTCGTCCTCAATCCTCCTCATCTTGTAGAATCTTGTCACCGGAACGAAACTTTTCAAACCACCAACGAACAGTACGTTCAAATGTTGCCTCCTCTGCCCCCTTGCCTCGACCACATTATGACCCAGTTTTGACTCAGGAAGTAGAATAACACGCAACACACTCCTTCCTAACATGTTGTACAACCACTCTGACACGAGTAGCAACTACAGCTCAACCGATTATGGAGTGTATCTAGTGTCTGATTCACCCTTCTACTCGCACGAATTGCGCTGCAAGTGGGTTGGTCTGCAAGCATTGTGGAAGAGTTGAATGTGGCATCTCAGAAAATTGGCCGTTATTTTCCAAACTGCCTGATATTTGCATGTACCTAAAAGCGGTCATATATTTTTCCCATGCTTACCTTTATAACTGCCCTCACACTTCATTTCTATATAAATTCCTCCACATTTCATTTCTCTTCAAACTGGAGCTGATTCGCCGGAATTAAGTCTAAGGGCTCCATTTTGTGATATGGACAACGGGCTTCGGATAAGTAGCCACCGGACAACTTGACACATGCAACTTGAGAGCCGTGAAATTGCTCTGCTCTCTACATAAAAAAAATATATATATATATATATATATACTTAAGAGTATAGCCGAAAAACATGAGAAATAGGTCTTTGTGGAAGTGAGAAAATGCAGAGTTTTTGCTGGTCCTTGGTAAAGCCAAGGCTCAGTATTCTCGACACTTTCTACATTCGGTATGAGTCAAAAAAATTTTTTGCTTAAGTCTCCTTAATATATATATATTCTATGTCCCCTATGATTCCCCCTACTTAAGTAATTGTTGTGCACAAAAACATTTTTCTTCATATCCCATTGTCATTAAAAAGTTAAGACATTTCTATGATTTCCTGGTTAACAGACAAAGGCGGACAATTCGCCACATGGAAAACCGGCTGCAAAAGCGTTAAGAGGCAGTATAAAAATTCTATTGTTGATTTCTTGTCCACTTCCATGTAAACTGACCACCAAACTGTTAGAGGATCGTACAGAAATCACACTTTAGATTTCACTGTCACTTCCCCGATGTGAGCGAAATAAAATTACGGTCATCTCACCGTGCTCGTTCCGCGCTGGGGAAATAGGAAATATTCTTTTATATGTTTGCATTTATTATATATTTGGATATATGAGTGAGGGTCACATTGATGAAGAAATTAATCGGCGTACAAAACTTGCCTGGAGAGCTTTTGGAAGAAACAGCATAATTTTCAAGAGCAATATGCCATTATGTCTTAAAAGAAAAGTGTTTGATCAATGCATCCTTCCAGTGCTTACGTATGGTGCAGAGACGTGGACCTTAACTAAAAGAGACATACAAAGGCTGCAGACAACTCAAAGCAGCATGGAGAGGTGCATGCTTGGTGTAACCAGGAGAGATAAGAAGAGGAACTCGTGGATCAGAAAAATGACAAGAGTGAAAGACATCATGATCACAGTAAAATCCCTGAAATGGCAATGGGCTGGACATACTGCAAGAAGAACAGACCATCGATGGACAGCCGAAATTTTAGATTGGATTCCAAGGGACAGGAAAAGGCCCAGAAGAAGACCACATGGGCGATGGGTGGATGAAATTCGAAAGTATGTGGGAGTGACATGGAGGAGACTGGCACAAGACAGGAAACTTGGGGAGACCTTCATCCAGCAGTGGATTGATAATGGTTGACAATGATGATGATGACCCCTAAAAGCATAACCGTTAAAAAAGTAAAACTACAGGGAGACTAGATTGAAAAATAAGCGACAGTTACGGAAGTTTCGCTTTGTTTTCGGGGGAAAAAAATACAAATAAATTACTCTAACCGTTTTGATTTTTCCGTGCATAAGCACTCATCCATCTCTAATAAGGGGCCGCTGATCACAGAGGAGAGAAAATCAGCCGTGGGACTGTGTTTCTTCCGGAAATCCAACATCGGATGCTTATCCAGAAGCCAGCACCTCTTGACCACTCATTTACCATCGAAGTTTTAACGCATAATTCTGGTTCCACGCTCTGCCGTGTCTTGTTTCCAGTCCGTAGTAAAATATGGAAGTTGTGTATAGCCAGTGGTTCTAAATTAGAACAGGCCACTCCTTGTACCACAGAAAAACTCTTATCTATCGTAAAATACCATTCTTTTACCGAAGATACGAATTTCGTTGAGTTCTCTTTAACCAGCCCTTTTACAAGAACGATATCAACATTTAGCTTACATTTTTGTTTGTTTATTCCTGTGTTGAGCTACCCTCACGCTAGCGTCTATGGTTATAAAAACCACACTCCCAAATTTAGAGCTACTGGCTCCAGGAAAGAAACAGTGTGTGTGTTGTAAGAGAAACACATCACCCATGCGTAATCCGGGACTTTTTGAACGAGGAACTGTTAGAGTACTGAATGCAAGGTCAGTCTAAATGGGACAGAGATAGACCAAGTGAATAAATTTTTATATTTTAGCAAGCACGTTTAACAGGGAAAGCAGATTAGAGCATGAAATTAATAGGCGGGGGATTCATCTTCGAAAGTCAGAGCTGCCTTAGGAAGATTTAACAAGACTGATAAGTACTCGAAAATGCCCCATATGAGTGTGTCTGAAAGTCAAATAATTGTTCTTACTCTGACGTACGGCAGTGAACGCTGGGTACTGCAGAAGAGACGTATGACTCGTTTGTGTGCTAGAAAGGTACGTTACTTAGAAAGGTTGTGGCAAGACGCTTTCAGTCGTGTGAAAAACGAAGCGTTGCAGATGCGTATAATGTGAAGCAAAATGTTGTTAGTAAGATGGAGACAAATATTCGGAAGTGATTTGGCCATGTTGAAGGAATGAGTGGTGAGATGCTTACTAAGAGAATTTTTTCAGCCCAAGTGGTAGAAAATAGTAGAGGAAGGCCAAGGAAATCATGGGAGGACTAGATTTAATAAGGTCTGCATGAGAAAACGATAATGAGTATGAAGTATACAAAAGGTCTTGTGTGAGATGTATGTCAGTGAAGCTCAAGTTGTGTGCAAAGATCACTACAAATGGAGAGGTTTGATACAACAAGAATAAATAAACTAACATCATTTTTACTCTTTAATTTAACAGATCAGCTTTCTTTGAGGAGTCAACAGTTTAGTTATTTCTATGTATGCATAATAACCTAAAGAAGTTAATCTCGTAGTAGAATGCGTTCATGCTCGTTTCTTTTTTAAACACTGTATCGCGACACTCAGAGTTTAATTTACCTTAAAAGGGAGAAAAAGCAGAACTGCGTCTCGACATGGTGTTCCTTTTTGTTTTATTTTTCCAGCGAGCTGAATCTGGATATTCACCACAGAGTACACGGTACACCGAAGAGTCAAAACATTACGACCAGCGCGTCTTTCTGCAAATCGAAGCAACTTCAGGTAATCGACGTTGCGGGCAAATGTCATAAAACGGTATAAACAGCTAGCTGATACTGAGTTCTGTTAATCAGTGTTATTCTTGATCTTCAGGTGGGAAAGGCAGAGGATTTAAAGCGAATTTGACAAAGACCAAATTGTAATGGCGAGACGATCGGGTAAGAGCATTTCCGAGACGGCAAGGATTGTGCGGTGCCGACTGTCAGCCATGGTTAGTACCTTCAATAAGTGGTCCGAGGAGGTAAAAAACCACGAACCGCCAGCAAAGGTGTGGTCAAACCACGTCTAATCGATGCTAGAGCTGAGCGAAGTCCACAACTTGTCGTCGGTAATTAAAATGCTGGTGACGTGAGTAATGCATCACAACACACAGTGCAACGAACCCTGCTGAAAATACGGCTGCGTAAGCGCAGGCAGCTCCGAGTGCCCATTCTAACCTCTGTTCACCCCCGAAAAATCCTACAATGGACACGCGAGAATCAAAACTGGGCCTTAAATGATTGGAAGAACACCATCTGGTCCAATGAATCTGTTTCTTTTGCACCATATTGGTTGCCGTGTATGTGTGCGTCGTTTACCTAGAGAAATGCTAGAGCCAGAATGTACCGCAGAACAAAAAGAAGCCAATGGAGGAAGTGTAATGCTATGGGCAATGTTCTGATGGGAAACCTTTGGTTGAGTCATTATGTGTTGGAAACTATGATATCTACTGCCTACCTAAATATAATTGCAGATCAGGTACATCATTTCATGGCAACGGTATTCCCTCTAGTAGTTCCTTCTTTCAGAAGGGTAATACGCCATGCCATACTACCCGGATTGTTCGATAATGGTTTGTGGAACATGAGGAAGACTTCCGGGTATTGTCCTGACCTCCAAATTTTCCAGACATCAACCAATGGAACACCTGTGGTTTGTGTTGGAACAGCAAATCCGAACTGCGGTAGCTCAACCACATAACTTGCAAGAGTTAAAGGATCTGTTGGTAACGTGTTACTACCAGATACCACAAGACACCTTCAGGAATCTCGTAGCACCCGTACCTCGCCGGGTGAGAGTTGTTTCTGTGGCACGTGGAGGACTAACTTCATCTTAGAAGGTGGTCATAATCTTTTTGCTGTTAAGTAACGGCAACAGTGATAAGAATTCCAGTTTGACAAGGAGATCTGCTTTTTAGAAAATCCGTCTTAATATGAGGACACGAGCCGCACTCTTTCTTTTTTCCTTCTTTCCTTTTTTTTTTTTTTTTTTATTGACTTAAATCTGTGTGATTCTTTGGAACTAACGAGAAAATAAATGTTTATAAATGACAATCACTGCTAGTCCTGCATTTCAGGGCAATTGGATTACGTTTTAGAGATTGCTTAAAGCCTTCACTCTTAGACAGCAGCAGTCAGAACGTCATATTCCGGCGATGAAGTCCCTATGACGTCGCTGTGTGACTTTCCATCATAACGACGAGATTCGATTTCGTAATGCGCATGTCAGTGATGTTTTGGAGTGTCTCACATTTGTAATGATTCATAATTCGCGTTTCTTCGCAGCAAGGGACACCGGTGACTTACGGTTATTTTGTGATATGAACGATGTCTATCAAAGTTAATAAAACTGAAATACGTAATTATTCCTTTCTAAAGCTCACAGAAAGATGCAGAATGGTTGCTCCCTGCACAAGAATCTGCTTGTATTTTCAGGGAGAGACACCAGGATAAATGAGACACGAAGATAGCCTTTGCTAAAGCTTGTTTTTATTTAGCGCTCTGAATTATTATGAATATCTGAAAAATGGAAATGAAAAACGAATCCTTAATGATTTTTTTCCGGAAGAGAGTCAGCGCTGAAGAATAATGAGCTGTGGTGTTTTTGTAGTCCTACAACTTTTTTCTTTGCGTTTTCTACATTGGTTCAGACGCTTTCTCACTTTGTGACGTACATTTTATTTTCACTTTCATTTTTAGTTCCTTTTCCTATGTAAATTTGAGTTTGTTCTTTTTTACACTTTCCCTACTTAACGTGATATCTTCTCTCTCACATGAATAAAGGTTAGCAACATCATGAGGTCCGTACGTAAGTGACGTATGTATGTGATAAGAACAAGACAAGATATATAATGGCTACGCAGTAACTATGAAAAGGGGGATTTTGAATGTGAATGTTAATACTCCTTTTGGATTCGACACTGCTTAATTGCCGTCAAAGTATTCTTGAAGGCTACGTATTCTACTTCAATGAAATTGTTATGTTTCGTAGTTAAATATTATTGTGGATATTAACTCAAGTTCCAGTGTTGTGTTTCATAGCTAATTGCCATTGGGGATATTAAACCACGTTTAGTTGTTCTCACCGTGTTGAAGTGAACATGATCAAGTGCCTATTGACAGCAATAAAAGATTAGCTGTAATTAAAACCTCTTGAACTTTGAGTGACTGGCATTTCACTATAGGTGAAGTTTCGATTTATGTAGTGTTTTAGAAAGTCAGCTACATACAAACGCTACAACTTTTCTTTTCAGCAGCGTGAATGAACAAATATTTTGTGACTAAACAAGTTTGTGTCTTTGCAGAAGACTCGTAAATAACAGAGCAAAGACTAAAAAAAACATGATTATACTCCGCAACGTACAGCGAAAAACTCGTTAAACCTCCATGTTTTGTTCACCATGCTAAAGCGAGGGTAGCGGTTTAACGAGGGCATATAAAACAAGAAAGATGACACCGAATTTTCGGTTGTAATGAGCACGTTTGAATCCGTTCTGACGCGAATTAAATTTATGAAGTTTATTCAAAGTCAATGGAACTGGTTAGGAAAACAAACAACCGGTTTCTACAATAAGAAAAACATCCAGAAATAGAAATATCTACTTCTTCCACCAGCGGCTAAAAAGCATGTTACGAAAATAAACAAATGACGCACAAAGTTTCTATAGCACGAGGAAGGTATCAAAGACAAGGAGATTTTAAAATCAAACAGTTAAAAGCAGAATTATAGAAGGAAACATGATATAAGTCTACGTCTGCTAGCGGAAAAATTTTGTATAATAGAAAGTTTAAAATAGGCGAAAAATATTCTTTATGGAGAAATCTATGCTAAGGAGAAAGAGCTTTTCAAATATGCCTCCCGAAAGCAAAGATAGTGAGAAAAAGATTTTGGACTTTAGGCCCCCTAGCGAGAAACCTGTGTATTATTTAAAGAAGACTGCTAATCTTTATTGTAGCGGATGGCATACAGTAAAAAAGAAATTTCTGAATAGGTTTTTTAGAATCATAGACAAAGCTACGAACAGAAGTACACAAACACAACCTAGCGACAGAATTATAAACTAAAATTTCCTCGTGTACTAGCCTTAAGTGATATACAAGGTAAATGGCATCCGGTGTTGAAAGAATTTTTTAAATCATACATGTAGAAGCAAAAATATTGAGAAAAATATATTAAGCTTTTGCGGCTTCCTAACGGCGAAATTGTACATTATTTTGGGAAGAAAATGCGCGCATACAGTTTACACAATTTGTATCTGAGCGAAGAAAGAAGTTTTTCAATCGGGTTTTTAGTCCCGCAGATATTGCTGTAAACGGAAAAGTGATATTACGCCTTCTGGTGGCAGACTTGTTTAAAATCATATGAGAAACATTTTGCAGCGGAAACGCTCTCCAACGAAGAAATAATTTTCCAAATCGTACTCTTAAAAAGCAGAGATATCGACAAAAATAAGACATGCATCTACGCCCCCTGGCGGAAAAACCATGCATTTAAGAAGAAAGTATTCTCAAAAGGTTTTCCGATGTGAGCGGTATCGGTCCACGAAAGACATTTTTTCAATCGAGTTTTCAGTTTAGCTTTTGCTGCAATTACATCAGAAGCAGAAATTAACACTTACGCCCCCTGGTGTCCAAACAATTCTTTACTAAATATTTGAAATTATATGCAAAACATTTTACATCCGGAGCTGTATCCGATACAGGAAGGATTTTTCAAATCGGAGTTTGAGAAGCAGAGATATCAGGGAAACGCAATTTACCTTTATGCCCTCCTAGCGGAAAGTTTATGAATTACGAGAAAATTTTTAACTACGTATATCAAACATTTTGCAGCGGAAAGTCTATCCAACAAAGAAGGAATTTTTCAAATCGGACTCTTAGAAGCAGAGATACTGACAAAGATAAGATACACATCTACGCGCCCTGGCGGAGAAACTATGCATTATTGTAAGAAGAAAATATCCTAAAAAGGTTTATCGACGTGAGTAGTATCGGCCCGCCAAAGAATTTTTCAATAGAGTTTTTAGAAGCTCAGATTTTGCTGCAAATACATCAGAAGCGGAAATTAACACTTAGGTCCCCTGGTGGCCAAACCATTCCATACCAAAAATTAGAAATTATATGCAAAATATTTTCCATTAGAAGCTGTATCTGGTGCAGAAAGAATGTTTCAAATCGGAGTTTCAGAAATAGAGATATCGGAGAAAACGCAATTTAATTTTACTCCCCCTAGCAGAAAATCTGTGCGTAACTTGAAAAAGTGGCTTTTCCTAAAATAGTCTGAGACATAAATGAAATTGAAAGGTAAAAGATTTGATTCCAGAACTTAATCTTGGCCCTCAGTCTCCGGCAGCTGGAATGTACCTGGCCAAGGCAGCGGCCAGTGCGACATAAAGGCAGAGGGCGCTAAGGTTTAAATATGCATTTATTAAACACTCTGAATACAGAATGAGATTGTGAGTCATGAAATGATTATGTAAAAATGAGCGCCAGAACAAGTAGGAAAAGAAATAATACTATATACACTTCCTGAGGGTATGATAGAGGAGGAAATTAGACAAGTTAATTAACGATGTAATTGTCAACAAAGGATAGAATATTCATAATAGATCAAACTGTAAAGGAAACTCTCACGCCATCAATCTGAATCACCGGAGGACCGGACAAGGCTGACATCTGATGCTGACCTTGGCTACGCATAATGGACGTTCCCTATCTTCTGATTCAAGGTTTCTTGAATTGGAAGAGGAACTACAAAGGATCAAGTGGGACATCGTCGGGCTAAGTGAGGTAAGCAGAAAACGAGAAGATCTCACTGAACTGCAAAGTGGACATCTCTTCTATTATCGTGAGACAGATACTGGCAGACCTAGTGGTGTTGGATTTATAATAAACAAGAAACTGAAGGATAAAGTTGTAGAAGTTGAAAGTTACTCTGACAGAGCTGCACGACTCGTTATCCAACTATCGAGAAGATACCAGGCTCAGATTATTCAAACTTATGCACCCACCACAAGTCATCCTGAAGAAGAAATTGAAGAATTTTATGAGGAAATTCGTCATCTAAATAATAAAGGTAAGCAGCACTTGAAGATAATTATGGGAGATTTCAATGCAAAAATAGGGCAACGGCAACAGAATGAAACTTCAGTAGGTAAATTCGGTCACGGCAACAGAAACCAGCGTGGAAATACTCTCGTTGAGTTTGCAGAGGCAGAAGGATTTTTCATCTTGAACTCCTTTTTCAAGAAAAAGCCACACAGGAAATGGACATGGGGACATCCAATTGGGGCGACAAGTGAAATAGATTTTATTATGTGTAACAAAAAATTCGTCATAGAAGACTGCAGTGTGCTAAATAAGTTCAACACAGGTAGTGACCATAGATTGGTGAGATGTAAGATGCACCTCAACACTAAACTAGAACATGGCAAGCTCATAAGACAAACAAAATGTATTGACATAACCAACCTTGAAAAACACCATAATACCTTCAAGCTGGAACTGAAGAACAGATTCTCTGCTTTAGAAGGCCTAACATCGGAAGAAGTGGATATTTCTGAAGTTAACAGAAAAGTAACCAAATCTCTTATGGAAACAGCAACAAAATTAGCTGGGTCTAAGAAAAAGTTGCATGTGAACAAATTATCAGCAAAAACCAAAATGTTGATGCAAAAAAGAGATGAGGACAACTAAAGAAGATGTGACTTCTAGAATGGAATATATAGATCTATGCAAGACAGTACGAAAAATTATCACTGAAAACGTAAGGAAATTCAACTGTGAACTAGTGAGGAAAGCAATTGAAAACAACCCAAGCCTAAAGATAGCAAAGGGACATCTCAGTAAGGGAAGAAATCAGTTGTCTAAATAACTATTCGTGCCAATTCAATCAAAACCACTCAAATCACAACAGTCTGTGCACGATTAAAATAAGGGTAAAAAAGCCTATAAAACCTTTAATGGCTATAGCTTACATAAGACCTTTCGGATCGTAAAATACGAACTATCATCTATTCGTTACTCAAATGTCCAGTCAATATGAGTCAATTGATTTTACAGTTGAAATTGAGGACAACAACGCTTTAGCCTTTTTAGATTTATGGTTGGTCCGTAACCCTCGTTCTAACCAAGTGACTTATTCAGTATTCAGAAATCAGATTCGTGTACGTCAATTATTCCATATTCATCGGCTCATCCCTGGTGTCAAAAAACATCGGCCATTACCTATCTCTTGAGACGCGCCTCAACCCACTCGGCAACCCAGCTCCTACGCCGTCAAGAAATCGGCAAGATAGTTGGAATTGCTGAGGAACATGAACATACTGCACAGATGGTGTATGGACTGCTTGGTAGACTACAGAAGAATAACTTATCCACATTACAACCAGTCAATAAGCGACCAAAGATATTTGTAGGATCAGTCATGTATGATCCTAGGATAAAGTTTGCCCTAAAAAGGATCTGTAAAAAGGTATCTCATTAATTTTTGGGGATAGAACTATTAACTTGCTCTCTTCCGTCAAGAGTGATCGTGATTCAGTGGACTTAACACATAAGCATGGTGTATACTTGATACCGTTGGAGCCTGTGCTGCCCACGGAAACAGAAAAAGTATACATAGGATCTACTTTTTGGACTCTCAGGACTAGGTTGGCTGAACATAAGTTTGACATAAGAATGAAAGCAAATTCGACCGCGATGTCACGTTTAGACACATGATCCCACGTTCCAGTTTCGGATCGTGTTTCTGTACTGAACGTTCCAATGTCCAGAACATACTTCAGGTTTACAGAAAGCATTTAATTCATTCGTTCCGGCATAGGGTGTGCAACGATAATACACCCGAACTCATACCGCTTCCTTGGAAATCGCCACTTCCTGATTATACCCACCATTGTTTCCGGAGGAATTCCTGTAGAAACAACTGTCTCCAACAACTATAATATCATCCACTCAAAATGTTGGATTATGTTGACTCCTCCCAGCGATCACACCAATTGAGTTGAGGGCTTTTCCTGTTGCGTATATATATATTTGTGTATTACCAGCACTTGCAACATCTGATGATGGTTCGTATTTTACGATCCGAAAGGTCTTATGTAAGCTATAGCCATTAAAGGTTTTATAGGTTTTTTTACCCTTATTTTAATCGTGCACAGACGGTAGTCATTTGAGTGGTTTTGGAAGAAAACAGATTATGGCACTCAGAAAAGATGGTTCTGTAACAAGACATAGAGGCGAAATTTTGACAAGGGTGAAATATTTCTACTCCAAATTATTTGAAAGGGATGATACATGCACTCCAGACATTATGAAAGGTACCAGTACCAGAGTTCTTCCAGTCCTCCCAGCAGAAGCTGCACATGCAATCAAGAACATGAAGCGGGGAAAAGCTCCAGGAGAAAATGGAATTACTGTAGACATCATACAAGAAGCCAGTGGATAAATTGAAACAGTACTCGCCCAAATTTTCACTCGATGCCTTAATAAAGGGAAGATTCCTGAGGATTGGAACAACGCTACAATGATCCTGCTACATAAAAAAGGTGACATTGAGGATTTCAGGAAATACAGACCTATCAGTGGTTTATAAAATCTTCACTAAAGTTCTTTCACGCCGCTTGAAGGTAACACTTGACATGGCTCAACCGAGAGAACAAGCTGTATTCAGGAGAGGCTACAGCACTATAGATCATATCCACGTACTGAGAGAACTAATTGAAAGAGCGAGGGAATATCAACTTCCATTGTGCATGGCTTTTATCGATTATGAAAAGGCCTTTGATTCGGTGAAACCATCAGCAGTTACAATGACTTTGAAATCCTGTGGTATTGAAGATGCGTACATTAATATTATTAATAACATCTATGAAAATGCAAGTGCAAAGATCCGGCTGTTTGAGAATACATTACACATAAAAATTGAAAAGGGAGTGAGACAAGGTGACACCATATCTCCGAAGCTCTTTAATGCCACATTGGAAAATGTCTTTCAATCACTGAACTGGGAAAACAAAGGGATAAAGATTAATGGAGATTATCTAACTCACCTTGGTTTTGCTGATGACGTAGTCATTTTTGCAAACTACCCCATCAGAGCTGCAGAGTATGATCCAGGAACTTGCTGACAAGAGTAAAGAAGTGGGATTAAAAATGAACTTTCAGAAGACAAAAGTGATGTAAAATGCTTTTACAAGAAATGAAGATTTATCGATTGATGGAGAAAAGCTGGAGATAACAGATATGTATGTTTATCTTGGACAGCAGATATCAAGTGAGGGTCACATTGATGAAGAAATTAATCGGCGTATAAAACTTGCCTGGAGAGCTTTTGGAAGAAACAGCATAATTTTCAAGAGCAATATGCCATTATGTCTTAAAAGAAAAGTGTTTGATCAATGCATCCTTCCAGTGCTTACGTATGGTGCAGAGACGTGGACCTTAACTAAAAGAGACATACAAAGGCTGCAGACAACTCGAAGTAACATGGAGAGGTGCGTGCTTGGTGTAACCAGGAGAGATAAGAGGAACTCGTGGATCCGAAAAATAACAAGACTGGAAAACATCATGAATCATGATCAGAGTTAAATCCCTGAAATGTCAATGGGCTGGACATACTGCCAGAAGGACAGCCGAAATTTTAGATTGGATTCCAAGGGACAGGAAAAGACCCAGAAGAAGACCACATGGGAGATGGGTGGATGAAATTCGAAAGTATGTGGGAGTGACATGGAGGAGACTGGCACAAGACAGATCGTTGTGGAAGAAACTTGGGGAGACCTTCGTCCAACAGTGGGTTGATAATGGTTGACAATGATGATGATGACGACATGGAATAAAATGTATTTTGAATTCGATATCATTTACATTCACGCCCTCTAGCGACGAAATTCTGCATCGTAAAGAAAGCGAAATGAAGAATCATCATGCGCACATTTCAAGCTTCTTAAAAGCAAAATGAATTTTTCAAAGTGGACTAATAGTTGTAGAGATATGGTATTCACAGACAGACGGACGGACATTAATTTGGCTCTTTTTTAGCACATCTTTTTTACAAAAGATGTGCAAAAAAAAAGGGTAAAATTAATTGGAAGATTGTAAGGAAGAAATAAAACATTCTTATGTATGATATTTCTAATTCTGAGAACACAGGTGCTGGAAACACGGTGATTAAAGTTCATGAAGACAATTCATAAACCAACGTGGTTTTGCATTTTAACACACTGAACAGGAAAATCATATGAAATATTTCCATTAAGGTATTTACGTACGAGTATGTGCTGCAGCATGAGTGCTGTTATTACAGTGAAGATTTGTAGAAGGAATTGCATTTCATTTCAGCCTTTTTCGCTTAATAGAATACCCAGCAATCATGATTTCAAACCAGGTTCATTGTCACCTTCAGTAAAATGTTTAAAACAAGTTTTGGCACGTTTCACATTAACAGCGTCTTTTCATTTACACTTCGGCAATCTTTTGTTTTGCAACATTTGATTCTTTGGGAATGCATGAAAAACAATTCCAGTTCCTTTTGTTTTTTAGTTCTCCGAGGGGAACAGTGCAAAAGTGCAATTAGTTATGGTTTTGCAACAAAACAACAGCACAGAATTGATTTGTGGAACACACACTTCAATAAAACGATTTCAAGTTAAGTTACCCAAACGATATCCATTTTAACAACTCTTACCTTTTTTCCAGCTCAATATAGATATCCAGAAACATTGGTTTGGTTAATCCATGTAAGAAAAGTATACTGAACTCCAAAACTGAGTGCTCTATACCACAGAGAGCTAATCAAGTAACGCTAAATGAACGCACGACGAATAGTAAATGAGCATAAACTTAAACAAGCCATCAAAGCGAATGTTTTCCCTCCACAGCTATGTCATGCGCGGGTCGCCCCAGGATGTCCCCACTACTGCGCATTTAAATTGAGCAAGGAAGCCACGAGACACCTGTCGTGTTAATATCACTACTTGTTGCAGCATCTCGAAACAGTGCCGTTTTGCACATGCGTCAACCTCTCTATTTGCATGCGCAAAATGGCACGAATTGTTTGATTGCCCAAAAGAAGCATGCAACAGTGGCCAGCTGACAAGGTTCGGGAATTTGTGTTGTGACCGTTGTCGGACGGTTATCAGGGAGAAACAAAGACTTTGAATGAGTTGAGAAGTTTTTCAATTGTTGGAATTAAACAGGTAAAAAGACGCTGTTGTTTCCATCAAATAGAAGACGTTAAATTATTAAGAGTTATGATACTTTTTCACTGACGTTACAGCTGAACTAAAATATTTTGAAAGTATTTCCATAAATAAAATATAGTAAAACCAAAAAATATGCTCAGAGATTGATTACTATTTTCGGTGCCATAAGATCTTGCGAGTCCTTGTACCAAACACACATACACACGCACGCACAAAATTAAATCATAATACCGCTTTGGTTTGACCGATGAACGCCATCCTCTACGGATAGTTTTAACTTTGTCTTTTTTTTTTTTATTGAGGGGTTTTTTTTTTAATGATTTATTGGACCTGGTGGTACAGAGACATGACAAACAGACAGACATAAACAGGATACAGATGTTTCACATTAACAAGCACACATCAAACATGGTTTTTACAGTATCCTAAATGACCAATGTACACAGCGAGCCAGTGTTGATCAAGTAACACATTGATAGCCAGTGCCGAAAGACAAACACAAACATCCATGTCTCACCGGGATTCGAACCCGGACCCACTTAGGGCGAATGGTCACAAGCCAGCGCCTTATACCACTGAGCCACCGGAGTGGCCTAATTTTAAGGAGTTGGCCGCTGCAATGAATACTCGCAAAGCGTGAAAAAGCAAGGAAAGTGTGTGAAGTGCCCTTGCCGCCCCGGTGGCGCAGTGGTCTAAGGCGCTGGCCTCTGAGCATTCGTCCGTAAGGGGTCCGGGTTCGAATCCCGGTCAGGCATGGATGTTGTGTTTGTCTTACGGCACTGGCTCTCTCCCTTCCCTGGAACCAGTGACCCTAAATTAGGGACGGGCGACTGCTTATAGCCCATTGAGTTGCTCACGGTGGTCGTTAAACCTCCAATCAAAGAAAGAAAGAAAGAAAGAAGTGCCCTTGCGTTAGATCAGGTCAGATCATATGTCGAGGATTTTAGGAGGGGAGTGTCTGACCCCAGGTCTTAAGCAACCCTTAGAAATAGGAAGCTAGGAGATTTGGGCAAGAGTGCCCAATAGGAAAGTGGCACGGAAGCGAATTAGAAAAGGGGAGGAAGACGCTCTTATTTATTACCGGAGGACCAGTACTCGGGGTCCGACGGCTTAACGTGCCCATCCGACGCACGGCGGGTATTTAGTGGTTCGAACGTTCGTACCTGCTCAGGATCGAACCTGAGGTTATCTCCATGGCAGTCACGAATGCTAACCACTAGGCCACCCGCGACCTGCCCTTGCATTAGCTGTTATACACGGATAATTTATAACAATCATTAGTTACTTGCATTATCAACGATTTGTTTTCAAACAACTATATTACAGTGTGCTATTATCTACAACTTTATTAATGAAATAATCTGCTTTTTCTTGAAACTGAATGTCGTTTAAACATGTTTTAGCTTCGACACCATTAATAACAAAGTACTAACCGAACGTTCATGAAGATATCTTCACGAACGTTCGGTAAGAGCAGCCTGAGGTCATCGACGCTTGGCTGGAAGGTACTCCGATTATTTCGGATGAAGATAGGGAGTTGTTGGAAGGGGAATTCACCGAAACTGAGGTAAGGTAGGCGATCCTGAAATTCAAGCCCAGAAAGTCGCCGGGTGTTGACGGGCTTCCGGCCGAATTTTACAAGAAATTTGTCGATATTTTGGTCCTCTGGTTATGTAGAATTTATAACAACATTGCTGATAAAGGAATTATGACTAAGTCTATAAGGAGTAGTGTTGAGACTCTTCTTTCTAAAAACCCCGACGATTCTGCTCGTGATCTTGCTGGATGGAGACCGGTGTCTCTGTCTACCATTGACTATAAGATCATGGAGGCGATCGTCAATGCCAGACTTTCGCGGGTTGCGGAGAAGTTAGTTGGCGTTGGGCAGACGTGTAGTATCCGTGTTAGGCGAATGTGCCATAACATTTTGTGTGTGAGGGACATGATTGCCTATATCAGAGACAGGGATGTTAAATTGGGAATGTTTTCCTCGGATCAGAGTAAAGGCCTTTGACCGTGTTTCTCACGAGTTTATTAGAAAGCTGCTGGAAGCCCACAGCTTCTGAGAATTTTTCCGAAGAGCGGTGGGCTCTTTGTATGAGGACCTCAACGGGAGAGTCATTATTTCAGGCCGTCTTTCTCACATCTTTGAGGTTAGAAGAGGTGTGAGACAAGGCTGCAGGCTCTCCCCGTTGTTGTTTGTCTTGGTCATTGAGACCATTTTAAGGAAGGTTCAGGCTCACTCTAGCCTTCCCTTGCTGCGCGGGGTCCTTAAAGTATCTTGCTTCTGCTGACGACGTCACTTTCTTTGTTGGCTCGGAAGTGAGTCTTAAGCAGGTCCGGGAAGTCTGTCTTAGATATATATAGATATATATATATGGGGATGTAAGGTCAGGTGATGCGTAACATCACAGCCTCTCCTTGACAAATGTCAACCCCGCCTTCTCGTGGTACATCCTGTTCCCTCTAAAGGGGCTCTGACGACCGCCAATAGCGGTATAACTATACCAGCGGGATTAGAGGAAATGCTATCCCACACTCACCAACCCGCTTGGCCAGCGTGGTGAGTTATGGCCAAACCCCTCCAAAATGACTCCACAACTTAAATCTTGGCCCTCAGTCTCCGGCAGCTGGAATGTACCTGGCCAAGGCAGCGGCCAGTGCGACATGAAGGCAGAGGGTGCTAGAGTTCCCGGAGGACCGGACTAGGCTGCCATCTGATGCTGACCTTGGCTACATATAACGGACGCTCCCTAACTTCTGATTCAAGGCTTCTTGAATTGGAAGAGGAACTATTGTTTTTGTTTGTTTGTTTGTTTTTTTTGGAGGTTTAACGACCACCGTGAGCAACTCAATGGGCTATAAGCAGTCGCCCGTCCCTAATTTAGGGTCACTGGTTCCAGGGAAGGGAGAGAGCCAGTGCCGTAAGACAAACACAACACCCATGCCTCACCGGGATTCGAACCCGGACCCCGTTTGGACGAATGATCAGAGGCCATCGCTTAGACCACTGCGCCACCGGGGCGGCGAAGAGGAACTACAAAGGATCAAGTGGGACATCGTCGGGCTAAGTGAGGTAAGGAAAAAAGGAGAAGATCTTATCGAACTGACATGGAGTGACATGGAGGAGACTGGCACAAGACAGACCGTTGTGGAGGAAACTTGGGGAGACCTTCGTCCAGCAGTGGATTGATAATGGTTGACAATGATGATGATATATATATATGGGATGTAAGTTCAGGTGATGCGTAACATCACAGCCTCTCCTTGACAAATGTCAACCCCGCCTTCTCGTGGTACATCCTGTTCCCACTAAAAGGGCTCTGACGACCGCCAATAGCGGTATAACTATGCCATCGGGATCAGAGGAAATGCTATCCCACACTCACCAACCCGCTTGGCCAGCGTGGTGAGTTATGGCCAAACACCTCCAAAATGACTCTACAACTTAAATCTTGGCCCTCAGTCTCCGGCAGCTTGCTCTTGAAAATTATGCTGTTTCTTCCAAAAGCTCTACAGGCAAGTTTTGTACGCCGATTAATTTCTTCATCAATGTGACCCTCACTTGATATTTGCTGTCCAAGATACACGTACGTGTCCATTATCTCCAGCTTTTCTCCATCAATCGATAAATCTTCATTTCTTGTAAAAGCATTGAACATCACTTTTGTCTTCTGAAAGTTCATTTTTAATCTCACTTCTTTAACTCTTGTCAGCAACTTCCTGGATCATACTCTGCAGCTCTGATGGGGTAGTTGCAAAAATGACTACGTCATCAGCAAAACGAAGGTGGGTTAGATAATCTACATTAATCTTTATCCCTTTGTTTTTCCCAGTTCAGTGATTGAAAAACATTTTCCAATTGGCATTAAAGAGCTTCGGAGATATGGTGTCACCTTGTCTCACTCCCTTTCCAATTTTTATGTGTGTTGTATTTTCAAACAGCCGAATCTTTGCACTTGCATTTTCATAGATGTTATTAATATTATTAATGTATACATCTTCAATACCGCAGGATTTCAGAGCCATTGTAACTGCTGATGGTTTCACCGAATCAAAGGCTTTTCATAATCGATAAAAGCCATGCACAATGGAAGTTGATATTCCCTCGCTCTTTCAATTAGTTCTCTCAGTACGTGAATATGATCTATTGTGCTGTAGCCACTCCTGAATCCAGCTTGTTCTCTCGGTTGAGCCATGTCCAGTGTTACCTTCAAACGGTGCGAAAGAACTTTGGTGAAGATTTTATAAACCACTGATAGGAGGCTGATAGGTCTGTACTTCCTGAGATCCTCAATGTCACCTTTTTTATGTAGCAGGATCTTTGTAGGGTTGTTCCAAACCGCAGGAATCTCCCCTTCATTAAGGAATCTAGTGAAAATTTGGGCGAGTACTGTTTCGATTTCTCCACTTGCTTCTTGTATGATGTCCACAGTAATTCCATCTTCTCCTGGAGCTTTTCCCCGCTTCATGTTCTTGATTGCATGTGCAACTTCTGCTGGGAGGACTGGAAGAACTCCGGTACTGGTACCTTTCATGATGTCTGGCGTACATGTATTATCCTTTTCATATAATTTGGAGTAGAAATCTTTCACTCTTGTCAAAATTTCGCCTCTATTTCTTGTTACAGAACCATCTTCTTTTCTCAGTGCCATAATCTGTTTTCTTCCCTTACTGAGATGTCCCTTTGCTATCTTTAAGCTTGGGTTGTTTTCAATTGCTTTCCCCACTAGTTCCCAGTTGAATTTTCTTACGTCTTCAGGGATACATTTTTGAACTGTCTTGCATAGCTCTATATATTCCACTTTGGAAGTCACATCTTTAGTTGTCCTCATCTCTCTTCTTTTTTGCATCAACATTTTGGTTTTTCCTGATAATTTGTTCACATGCAACTTGTTCTTAGACCCAGCTAATTTTGTTGCTGTTTCCATAAGAGCTTTGGTTACTTTTCTGTTAACTTCAGAAATATCCACTTCTTCCGACGTTATGCCTTCTAAAGAAGAGAACCTGTTCTTCAGTTCCAGCTTGAAGTTATTTTGGCGTTTTTTAAGGTTGGTTATGTCGATACATTTTGTTTGTCTTATGAGCTTGCCACGTTCGAGTTTAGTGTTGAGGTGCATCTTACATCTTACCAATCTATGGTCACTACCTGTGTTGAACTTGTTTAGCACACTGTAGTCTTCTATGACGAATTTTTTGTTACACATAATAAAATCTATTTCCCTTGTCATCCCATTTGGATGTCTCCATGTCCATTTCCTGTGTGGCCTTTTCTTGAAAAAGGAGTTCAAGATGAAAAACCCTTCTGCCTCTGCAAACTCCACGAGAGTATTTCCACGCTGGTTTCTGTTGCCGTGACCGAATTTACCTACTGAAATTTCGTTCTGTTGCAGTTGTCCTATTTTTGCATTGAAATTTTCCATAATTATCTTCAAATGCTGCTTACCTTTATTATTTAGATGACAAACTTCCTCATAAAATTCTTCAATTTCTTCTTCAGGATGACTTGTGGTGGGTGCATAAGTTTGAATAATCTGAGCCTGGTATCTTCTCGAGAGTTGGATAACGAGTCGTGCAGCTCTGTCAGAGGAACTTTCAACTTCTACAACTATATCCTTCAGTTACTTGTTTATTATAAATCCAACACCACTAGTTCTGCCATTTTGTGTCAAACGATAGTAGAAGAGATGTCCACTTTTCAGTTCAGTGAGATCTTCTCCTTACCTCACTTAGCCGGACGATGTCCCACTTGATCCTTTGTAGTTCCTCTTCTAATTCAAGAAGCCTTGAATCAGAAGATAGGGAGCGTCCATTATACGTAGCCAAGGTCAGCATCAGATGGCAGCCTAGTCCGGTCCTCCGGGGATTCTTAGCACCCTCTGCCTTCATGTCGCACTGGCCGCTGCCTTGGCCAGGTACATTCCAGCTGCCGGAGACTGGGGGCCAAGGTTTAAGTTGTGGAGTCATTTTGGAGGGGTTTGGCCATAACTCACCACGCTGGCTAAGCGGGTTGGTGAGTGTGGGATAGCATTTCCTCTAATCCCGATGGTATAGTTATACCGCTATTGGCGGTCATCAGAGCCCCTTTAGTGGGAACAGGATGCACCACGAGAAGGCGGGGTTGACATTTGTCAAGGAGAGGCTGTGATGTTACGCATCACCTGACCGTACATCCCTATATATATATATATATATAGTGTAAGGTCAGGTGATGTGTAACATCACAGCCTCTCCTTGACAAATGTCAACCCCGCCTTCTCGTGGTGCATCCTGTTCCCACTAAAGGGGCTCTGACGACCGCCCATAGCGGTATAACTATACCATCGGGATTAGAGGAAATTCTATCCCACACTCACCAACCCGCTTGGCCAGCGTGGTGAGTTATGGCCAAACCCCTCCTAAATGATTCCACAACTTAAATCTTGGCCCTCAGTCTCCGGCAGCTGGAATGTACCTGGCCAAGGCAGCGTCCAGTGCGACATGAAGGCAGAGGGTGCAGAATCCCGACCGGACTAGGCTGCCATCTGATGCTGACCTTGGCTACTACAATGGACGCTCCTATCTTCTGATTCAAGGCTTCTTGGAATTGGAGAGGAACTACAAAGGATCAAGTGGGACATCGTGGGGCTAAGTGAGGTAAGAGAAAAGGAGAAGATCTCATCAGAACTGAAAAGTGGACATCTCTTCTACTATCGTGGGACAGATACTGGCAGAACTAGTGGTGTTGGATTTATAATAAACAAGAAACTGAAGGATGAAGTTGTAGAAGTTGAAAGTTCCTCTGACAGAGCTGCACGACTATTATCCAACTCTCGAAAATACCAGCTCAGATTATTCAAACTTATGCACCCACCACAAGTCATCCTGAAGAAGAAATTGAAGAATTTTATGAGGAAATTTGTCATCTAAATAATAAGGTAAGCAGCACTTGAAAATAATTATGGAGATTTCAATGCAAAAAATAGGGCAACGGCAACAGAATGAAAACTTCAGTAGGTAAATTCGGTCATGGCAACAGAAACCAGCGTGGAAATACTCTCGTTGAGTTTGCAGAGGCAGGAGGGTTTTTCATCTTGAACTCCTTCTTCAAGAAAAAGCCACACAGGAAATGGACATGGAGACATCCAAATGGGACGACAAGTGAAATTGATTTTATTATGTGTAACAAAAAATTCGTCATAGAAGACTGCAGTGTGCTAAACAAGTTCAACACAGGTAGTGACCATAGATTGGTGAGATGTAAGATGCACCTCAACACTAAACTTGAACGTGGCAAGCTCATAAGACAAACAAAATGTATTGACATAACCAACCTTAAAAACACCATAATACCTTCAAGTTAGAACTGAAGAACAGGTTCTCTGCTTTAGAAGGCCTAACATCGGAAGAAGTGGACATTTCTGAAGTTAACAGAAAAGTAACCAAAGCTCTTATGGAAACAGCAACAAAATTAGCTGGGTCTAAGAACAAGTTGCATGTGAACAATCTATCAGGAAAAACCAAAATGTTGATGCAAAAGAAGAGAGATGAGGACAACTAAAGAAGATGTGACTTCCAAAGTGGAATATATAGAGCTATGCAAGACAGTAAGAAAAAGTATCACTGAAGACGTAAGGAAATTCAACTGTGAACTAGTGAGAAAGCAATTGAAAACAACCAAAGCCTAAAGATAGCAAAGGGACATCTCAGTAAGGGAAGAAACAGATTATGGCACTGAGAAAAGAAGATGGTTCTGTAACAAGAAATAGAGGCGAAATTTTGACAAGAGTGAAAGATTTCTACTCCAAATTATATGAAAGGGATGATATATGCACTCCAGACATCATGTAAGATACCAGTACCAGAGTTCCTCCAGTCCTTCCAGCAGAAAGTTGCACATGCAATCAAGAACATGAAACGAGGAAAAGCTCCAGGAGAAGATGGAATTACTGTAGACATCATACAAGAAGCAAGTGGAGAAATCAGGAAACAGTACTCGCCCAAATTTTCACTCGATGCCTTAATGAAGGAAAGATTCCTGAGGATTGGAACACCGCTACAATGATCCTGCTACATAAGAAAGGTGACATTGAGGATCTCGGAAACTACAGACCTATCAGCCTCCTATCAGTAGTTTATAAAATCTTCACTAAAGTTCTTTCACACCGCTTGAAGGTAACACTGGACATGGCTCAACCGAGAGAACAAGCTGGATTCAGGAGTGGCTACAGCACAATAGATCATATCCACGTGCTGAGAGAACTAATTGAAAGAGCGAGAATATGAACTTCCATTGTGCATGGCTTTTATCGATTATGAAAAAGCCTTTGATTCGGTGAAACCATCAGCAGTTACAATGGCTCTGAAAACCTGCGGTATTGAAGATGCATACATTAATATTATTAATAACATCTATGAAAATGCAAGTGCAAAGATTAGGCTGTTTGAAAATACAACACACGTAAAAATTGGAAAGGGAGTGAGACAAGGTGACACCATATCTCCAGAAGCTCTTTAATGCCACATTGGAGGGTGTTTTTCAGTCGCTGAGCTGGGAAAACAAGGGGATAAAGATTAATGGAGATTATCTAACCCACCTTCGTTTTGCTGATGACATAGTCATTTTTGCAACTACCCCATCAGAGCTGCAGAGTATGATCCAGGAACTTGCTGACAAGAGTAAAGAAGTGGGATTAAAAATGAACTTTCAGAAGACAAAAGTGATGTTCAATGCTTTTACAAGAAATGAAGATTTATCGATTGATGGAGAAAAGCTGGAGATAACAGACACGTACGTTTATCTTGGACAGCAGATATCAAGTGAGGGTCACAATGATGAAGAAATTAATCGGCGTACAAAACTTGCCTGGAGAGCTTTTGGAAGAAACAGCCTAATTTTTCAAGAGCAATATGCCATTATGTCTTAAAAGAAAAGTGTTTGATCAATGCATCCTTCCAGTGCTTACGTATGGTGCAGAGACGTGGACCTTAACTAAAAGAGACATACAAAGGCTGCAGACAACTCAAAGCAGCATGGAGAGGTGCATGATTGGTGTAACCAGGAGAGATAAGAAGAGGAACTCGTGGATCCGAAAAATGACAAGAGTGGAAGACATCATGATCAGAGTTAAATCCCTGAAATGGCAATGGGCTGGACATACTGCCAGAAGGACAGATCATCGATGGACAGCCGAAATTTTAGATTGGATTCCAAGGGACAGGAAAAGACCCAGAAGAAGACCACATGGGAGATGGGTGGATGAAATTCGAAAGTATGCAGGGGTGACATGAAGGAGACTGGCACAAGACAGACCGTTGTGGAGGAAACTTGGGGAGACCTTCGTCCAGCAGTGGATTGATAATGGTTGACAATGATGATGATGATGATATATATATATATATATTGAATGCATACATACAGGGGTTGTCCAAAATAATGGAAACACCTTGAAACAATAGGTGTTACGCACCTAATATGGTGTGGGAGCACCCTTGGCTTTTAAAACTGCTAATGGAAGCATACAAGTACTGGATGGTGGTAAGTGGTATGTTGTACCATTCTTCCTGCAGAAACTGCTCCAATACCTTGAGAGACGCCGGAGGAGGAAAACGGGATCGCACTCTGTTTTCTAACACAGACCACGGGGTCTCAATGATGTTTAAGTCCGGTGGCCAGGGAAGGTGTGCAACTTCATCCTCATGTTCCTGAAACCATGATTGAACAGTTAGACTTCTGTGAATCAGGGCATTATCATCTTGAAAGGTGCAATCGATTCACGGAAACAATGTCTGCGCCATTGAATGCACATGGTCGGCCAAAAGAGTGACATAGTCACTGCTAGTGATCCGTCCGTGTAAGGTGATAATGGGACCTGCTGCAAACCATGAGATCATGACCCAAACAATTACGGAACCTCCCCCTTGCTTTACTATAGGAAAGAGACAGTCTGGGTTGTAAGCTTCTGCGGGGGTTCTCTACACGTAAACCCGTCGTGTGGTGGGGAATAGTGAGAAATTTGATTCATCGGAAAACAAGACATGTTTCCATTGATCCGCAGTCCACGTTTTATGTTAGTGGGCTTTTAAAACTTGTGCATTAAGGAAAATTTGAAAATACATCCGAAACATTTCGTACTGAAAATGCTCTCCAACAAAGAAAGAATTTTTCAAATCGGACTCATAGAAACAGAGATATCGACAAAAATAAGATATGCATCTATACCACCTGGTAGAAAAACTATGCACTATTTTAAGCAGGAGGTATTCTTAAAGGTTGTACTAGGTGAGCGGTATCAATTCAGAAAATAATTTTTTCAGTCAAGTTTCCACAAGCTCAGATTTTGTTGCAAATACATTTGAAGCCAAAATCAACACTTCTGCCCCCTGGTAACCAAACCATTCTTTACCAAAAATGAGAAATTATATGCAAAACATTTCCCATGAGGAGCTGTATCCGATGCAGGAAGAATTTTTCAAATTTGACTTTTAGAAGCAGGGATATGGGGAAAACCATGTTTTACCTTTACTCCCCTTCGTGGAAAATCTATGCATTACCTGAAAATGAGACTGTATCTAAAATAGTATTCGATATAAATGGCATCGAAAGGGGGAAAAATGTTCAGTCAGATATTTAGAAACAAGTATAAGAAATGGGATGTAAGGTCAGGTGATGCGTAACATCACAGCCTCTCCTTGACAAATGTCAACCTCGCCTTCTCGTGGTGCATCCTGTTCCCACTAAAGGGGCTCTGACGACCGCCAATAGCGGTATAACTATACCAGCGGGATTAGATGAAATGCTATCCCACACTCACCAACCCGCTTGGCCAGCGTGGTGAGTTATGGCCAAACCCCTCCAAAATGACTCCACAACTTAAATCTTGGCCCTCAGTCTCCGGCAGCTGGAATGTACCTGGCCAAGGCAGCGGCCAGTGCGACATGAAGGCAGAGGGTGCTAGAGTTCCCGGAGGACCGGACTAGGCTGCCATCTAATGCTGACCTTGGCTACGTATAATAGACGCTCCCTATCTTCTGATTCAATGCTTCTTGAATTGGAAGAGGAACTACAAAAGATCAAGTGGGACATCGTCGGGCTAAGTGAGGTAAGGAGAAAAGGAGAAGATCTCATTGAACTGAAAAGTGGACAACTCTTCTACTATCGTGGGACTGATACTGGCAGAACTAGTGCTGTTGGATTTATAATAAACAAGAAACTGAAAGATAAAGTTGTAGAAGTTGAAAGTTCCTTTGACAGAGCTGCACGACTCGTTATCCAACTCTCGAGAAGATACCAGGCTCAGATTATTCAAACTTATGCAACCACCACAAGTCATCCTGAAGAAGAAATTGAAGAATTTTATGAGGAAATTCGTCATCTAAATAATAAAGGTAAGCAGCGCTTGAAGATAATTATGGGAGATTTCAATGCAAAAATAGGGCAACGGCAACAAAATGAAACTTCAGTAGGTAAATTCGGTTATGGCAACAGAAACCAGCTTGGAAATACTCTCGTTGAGTTTGCAGAGGCAGAAGGGTTTTTCATCTTGAACTCCTTTTTCAAGAAAAAGCCACACAGGAAATGGACATGGAGACATCCAAATGGGACGACAAGTGAAATTGATTTTATTATGTGTAACAAAAAATTCGTCATAGAAGACTGCAGTGTACTAAACAAGTTCAACACAGGTAGTGACCATAGATTGGTGAGATGTAAGATGCACCTCAACACTAAACTCGAACGTGGCAAGCTCATAAGACAAACAAAATGTATTGACATAACCAACCTTAGAAAACACCATAATACCTTCAAGTTGGAACTGAAGAACAGATTTTCTGCTTTAGAAGGCCTAACATCGGAAGAAGTGGATATTTCTGAAGTTAACAGAAAAGTAACCAAAGCTGTTATGGAAACAGCAACAAAATTAGCTGGGTCTAAGAACAAGTTGCAAGTAAACAAATTATCAGGAAAAACCAAAATGTTGATGCAACAAAGAAGAGAGATGAGGACAACTAAAGATGTGACTTCCAAAGTGGAATACATAGAGCTATGCAAGACAGCACGAAAAAGTACCACTGAAGACGTAAGGAAATTCAACTGTGAACTAGTGAGGAAAGCAATTGAAAACAAACAAAGCCTAAAGACAGCAAAAGGACATCTCAGTAAGGGAAGAAAACAGATTATGGCACTGAGAAAAGAAGATGGTTCTGTAACATGAAATAGAGGCGAAATTTTGACAAGAGTGAGAGATTTCTACTCCAAGTTATATGAAAGGGATGATGCATTTACTCCAGACATCATGAAAGGTACCAGTACCAGAGTTCTTCCAGTCCTCCCAGTAGAAGTTGCACATGCAATCAAGAACATGAAGCGGGGAAAAGCTCCAGGAGAAGATGGAATTACTGTAGACATCATACAAGAAGCAAGTGGAGAAATCCAAACAGTACTCGCCCAAATTTTCACTAGATGCCTTAATGAAGGGAAGATTCCTGAGGATTGGAACAACGTTATAATGATCCTGCTACATAAAAAAGGTAACATTGAGGATCTCAGGAACTACAGAACTATCAGTGGTTTATAAAATCTTCACTAAAGTTCTTTCACACCGTTTGAAGGTAACACTGGACATGGCTCAACTTAAAGAACAAGCTGGATTCAGGAGTGGCTACAGCACTATAGATCCTATCCACGTACTGAGAGAACTAATTGAAAGAGCGAGGGAATATGAACTTCCATTGTGCATGGCTTTTATCGATTATGAAAAAGCCTTTGATTCGGTGAAACCATCAGCAGTTACAATGGCTCTGAAATCCTGCAGTATTGAAGATGCATACATTAATATTATTAATAACATATATGAAAATGCAAGTGCAAAGATTCGGCTGTTTGAAAATACAACACACATAGAAATTGGAAAGGGAGTGAGACAAGGTGACACCATATCTCCGCAGCTCTTTAACGCCACATTGGAAAATGTCTTTCAATCACTGAACTGGGAAAACAAAGGGATAAAGATTAATGGAGATTATCTAACCCACCTTCGTTTTGCTGATGACATAGTCATTTTTGCAACTACCCCATGAGAGCTGCAAAGTATGATCCAAGAACCTGCTGACAAGAGTAAAGAAGTGGGATTAAAAATGAACTTTCAGAAGACAAAAGTGATGTACAATGCTTTTACAAGAAATGAAGATTTATCGATTGATGGAGAAAAGCTGGAGATAACAGATATGTATGTTTATCTTGGACAGCAGATATCAAGTGAGGGTCACATTGATGAAGAAATTAATCGGCGTACAAAACTTGCCTGGAGAGCTTTTGGAAGAAACAGCATAATTTTCAAGAGCAATATGACATTATGTCTTAAAAGAAAAGTGTTTGATCAATGCATCCTTCCAGTGCTTACGTATGGTGCAGAGGCGTGGACCTTAACTAAAAGAGACGTACAAAGGCTGCAGACAACTCAAAGCAGCATGGAGAGGTGCATGCTTGGTGTAACCAGGAGAGATTAGAAGAGGAACTCGTGGATCCGAAAAATGAGAAGAGTGGAAGACATCATGATCAGAGTTAAATCCCTGAAATGGCAATGGGCTGGGCATACTGCCAAAAGGACAGACCATCGATGGACAGCCGAAATTTTAGATTGGATTCCAAGGGACAGGAAAAGACCCAGAAGAAGACCACATGGAAGATGGGTGGATGAAATTCGAAAGTATGCAGGATTGACATGGAGAAGACTGGCACAAGATAGACCGTTGTGGAGGAAACTTAGGGAGACCTTCGTTCAGCAGTGGATTGATAATGGTTGATGATGATGATATGAAATAAAATGTATTTTGAATTTAATAGAATCTGCACTTACGTCTCTAGTGGCGAAGTTGTGCATTAGAGGAAAACGGAATGAAAAGATCACATTTTCACATTTCAAGCTTCCCAATAGAAAAAGAATTTTACAAATCGAAATAATTGTTGCAGAGATATGGTGTCCCCGGCTGGACAGATAAAGTGATGACATATGCACAATCTTTTTTACAAAAGATGTGCTAATAATGCAGCTTCAGTACTGCTAACAGACAAGAAAAGGGAAATTTGTCAGACATAAGTTACATCAGCAGAAAAATCCCCAACCACAAAACATCGCACAGGGACAAAAAGGCAGGAATGGATAAAATTTCAGGTCGCGTACCACAATTTCAAGACATTTCCAAGACAACACGAAATTCCAGGATTTTTCCAAGATTTCCAGGACGCGTATGAACCATGAATTATTTAATAACTGAAATTCAGCTTAAAATTGTGAAAGATACATGTGCTGGCAGCAGGACATGTGTATGAGAGAATTGTGTTTTATCAAAATGGTTTTCTATCAGTGCAGAAGTCAGACAAGGTAGTGCAATGTCACTATGGCTGTTTAACATACACTATATTGACTAAAGTCCCCGGACACAAAATCAAAATCAAACGAATGGATCCGCTGCATTGTTAAGAGGCGCTATACAGCTTCAAACGGTCTGAAAACAAGCCTGCAGCTGACCGCGATCATATTGCACTGCGAGGTTGAGTGAAAGTGTCATGGCGGGAGAGAACTGACTTTGAGAAAGGAAAGATTGTTGGGTGTTATATTAGTGGGTTGTTCATAAGAGAAACCGAGAGGCGTTAAAACATACCAAAGTCAACTGTTTTGGGTGTACTGAATAAGTGGAAGACACATGGCATGCCTGAAGCAGCAAAACGTACCGGCAGACCAAAGAAAATCAGTGATAGAGGATGTCGAAGCCTCAGGAGAGTCGTTACAGCTAATTGACAGAGTACTGCACAAGACCTCAGTGTACAGGTGAATAAAAATGCTGGAACCTCGGTATGTACACATACCATTCGCAGAGAACTTCATTCCATGGGTTACGGTGGTCATGCAGCTGCTCATAAGCCTTTCATCTCCACTCGGAATGCTACTCGTCGTTTAGCATGGTGTAAAGAACATTTATTGTGGACCGTAGATCAATGGAAACTTGCCCTATGGACTGATGATCCAGATACTTGATCCATCAGTCTGATGGCCGTGTGTGGGTTTGGCAGTAGCAGGGCGAACACTATTTACCACAGCGTACAGTTCCTACAGTCAAGTTTGGAGCTGGCAGTGTACTTGTGTGGGGGTGTTTTTTGTAGTATGGTCCTGGCCCATTGGTTATTGTGAGCAAACCTGTTAACCAGCAAGTCTACCTCGATATTCTGGACAATTATGCCCTACCAACTCTGTGACAATACTATGGAAACAAGCCTTGTTGGTTCCAGCAGGATAATGCACTGAGCCATAAAGCAAGGACTGTTATGTCATGGTTTGACGATGATTCCATTTCGTGTGTGGACTGGCCAGCACAGAACACGGATCTTAATCCCATAGAGCACCTATGGGATGAATTAGAGCACCGCATAAGAAGTTTGGAACCAAGGCCTACTACTAAGCAAGTTAGCTGCAGCATTACGTACTGAATGGAAGCGCATATCTATTGCTGTGTTCCATAACCTTGTGGAAAACACAGTTCCTGCATTAAGGCCAAAGGTGGACCAACACCGTACTAATGTATGTCAATAAATGCTATGTTGTGTTTCTCTTCTAGGTGCCCGGTGACTTGTCAATACAGTGTATTTTTGAATGCGCGATGCCAAAATGGGCAATACTGGTTTATGACTTGGTACTTGTAATATCTGTGTGCGCAGAATGCTGTATGCTAATGTTGCAGTCTTGTTGGTAGCGAGCAAAAGTGAGTTGCAGAATATGTTGGCTCGGATGTTTGAAGTTTGTATGAAATTCAAACTGAGTATAAATAAGGTAAAAACCAAAGTTATGGTTTTTGAGCAAGAAACTAGTAGCACTGAATGCAACATGATTAGTTTAAATGTACAATGTGAATGAGTTTGTATATTTAGGAAGCATGTTTGACAGAAATTAGGTGTTGAACAAATTCTTCTTTGAAAGTAATAGCTGCCTTAAGAGGATTTCACAGGACCGATGCATTCTTGAAGAGGTTCAGAACGGCTGTATATGAAAGTGTAACTGTTCCTACCCTGGTGTATGACAGTGAAACCTGGGTACTGCAGAAGATGCATAGGAGCTGTTTGTGTGGTGGAAAGATGTGTTACTTACAGTTTGGGTTGTGGCAAGGCATGTTCTGATCAGGTGAGGAAAGAAGATGTGCAATGTGAAGCAAAATGTTGTTAGTAAGATGGAGAAAAATATTTTCAGGTAATTTGGCAATGATGAAAGAATGAGTGGCAAAGTGCTTATTAAGAGAATTTATTCAGCCCAAGTGGCTGAAAAGAAAGGTAGAGGAAGGCCAAGGAAATCATGGGATGCATGAGGAAAAGAAAATGAGTATGAAGTAAAAAGGGTTTTGTGTGGTGAATGTCAGTGAAGCTCTAGCCATATAAAATCTGAAACAATCAGTTTTAAACTTTAATCTGGTAAACGAGCTTTCTTTGAGGAGCTAACCTCTGAATCTCATAACAGCTTAGTGATATGCATGTATTTTATTTTATTTTTCCTCTACTCTTGCTGTAGGGCAACCTATATATCATAGTGAGAATAATTGCTAGTGAAACACGTAACACACAAAACATTAGAAGAATTCTTGATGTCAACATATCACGCTTAAGTTACGTAAAGATTACAAGTGGTGGGGCGTTCGGTAGCGACTTCTACCTTCATCAGCCATGGAATGAAACACGTGGTATTAGCATCAGTTGTTGCCAGATTTCAAAAAAGCTTTCCAAATGATAGGTATGTTGAAAGGCACATCTGTATTACAGGTGTTAGGAGTAGGGAAGATTTCAATGATTTTGCAGTACCCGAGGACTTTCCGGTTGTTGAACGCAGCAATGCGTTTGACATTTTGCCAATCTGGAATTTTGGACATATCGCTGATGGTTAAAATTGAAAGCTAGGTGGAAGGGTTGCCTTTCTTAACATCAGCGATAGGTTCAACCAATCGCCGGCTGATGCTTTGATAAGTACTACCAATATAGTGGGTAATGCCTGTGGAAGTGGTGACAGGGATAGAGTAGACCCCTTGTAACTCTAGGGGTTTACTGGGATCTCTGTCTTTAAGGATAAGAAGTTGTGGAGGTGGTTTAACAGCAATCCTGTAGCCAAAAGACTTGAAAATGGAGCAAACTTTGTGAGTGAATGCCAGGCTAAAGTATCCACAAACTGATGAGTGGTGGAAAGTTGAGGCAGTAAACTGGTAGATCTATTCTGTGATTCAAATGTCTTAATTAGCCTACGTACTAGGAGGGGTAGAAAGCCATGCGATTTGTGAATGTTGATAAAGTTTTGATATTCGTTTTGAAGAGCAGAAGGGCTGTTGCAAATAAGTTTATATTATTTGCAACAGCCCTTCTTTATAGCAGAAGGGTTGTTGCAAATAAGGTTATATATTACTTAGGTAATGCAACCTATATATTACCTAGGTCACCCATAGGTTCTCACCACTTCATAATGCAACCTATATATTACCTAGGTCACCCATAGGTTCTCACCACTTCATAATGCAACCTATATATTACCTAGGTCACCCATAGGTTCTCACCACTTCATAATGCAACCTATATATTACCTAGGTCACCCATAGGTTCTCACCACTTCATAATGCAACTTATATATTACCTAGGTCACACATAGGTTCTCACCACTGTTATCTCTACTGACCTCCTAACGTTGGTTATTGCCAACCATACTAATCGACGGTAAGAAGTTTAACAAAAAATAATTCTCTAGTACAAATGTGACCTGGGGTAACAACACAACAAATCTTTATTCGATGATCATCGCTTCCAACTGCCATTCGTTGTAGTTTTAAAAGGACCAGGAATTATTCCCCGCATCAAGTTGCTTCGACATCCAGAACTTGTCTATCCACTTAGCCTCAAGAACATACTCACTCCTGACTTGTCAATCGGGTTTCTCTAGTCTTGAGAGAGAGGTAGTCCCTTTATGCAACCAGAGAGGTTGATAGAGACAGCTATGACCCCTCCTCTTCCATTTGGGTGTATCTATCCAGCTTAAACACCTCATGATACAATATATATATATCATCATCATCATCGTCAACCATTATCAATCCACTGCTGGACGAAGGTCTCCCCAAGTTTCCTCCACAACGGTCTGTCTTGTGCCAGTCTCCTCCATGTCACTCCCGCATACTTTCGAATTTCATCCACCCATCTTCCATGTGGTCTTCTTCTGGGTCTTTTCCTGTCCCTTGGAATATATATATATATATCATCATCATCATCATCATCATTGTCAACCATTATCAATCCACTGCTGGACGAAGGTCTCCCCAAGTTTCCTCCACAACGGTCTGTCTTGTGCCAGTCTACTCCATGTCACCCCTGCATACTTTCGAATTTCATCCACCCATCTCCCATGTGGTCTTCTTCTGGGTCTTTTCCTGTCCCTTGGAATCCAATCTAAAATTTCGGCTGTCCATCGATGATCTGTCCTTCTGGCAGTATGTCCAGCCCATTGCCATTTCAGGGATTTAACTCTGATCATGATGTCTTCCACTCTTGTCATTTTTCGGATCCACGAGTTCCTCTTCTTATCTCTCCTGGTTACACCAAGTATGCACCTCTCCATGCTTCTTTGAGTTGTCTGCAGCCTTTGTATGTCTCTTTTAGTTAAGGTCCACGTCTCTGCACCATACGTAAGCACTGGAAGGATGCATTGATCAAACACTTTTCTTTTAAGACATAATGGCATATTGCTCTTGAAAATTATGCTGTTTCTTCCAAAAGCTCTCCAGGCAAGTTTTGTACGCCGATTAATTTCTTCATCAATGTGACCCTCACTTGATATCTGCTGTCCAAGATAAACGTACGTGTCTGTTATCTCCAGCTTTTCTCCATCAATCGATAAATCTTCATTTCTTGTAAAAGCATTGAACATCACTTTTGTCTTCTGAAAGTTCATTTTTAATCCCACTTCTTTACTCTTGTCAGCAAGTTCCTGGATCATACTCTGCAGCTCTGATGGGGTAGTTGCAAAAATGACTACGTCATCAGCAAAACGAAGGTGGGTTAGATAATCTCCATTAATCTTTATCCCCTTGTTTTCCCAGCTCAGTGACTGAAAAACACCCTCCAATGTGGCATTAAAGAGCTTCGGAGATATGGTGTCACCTTGTCTCACTCTCTTTCCAATTTTTATATGTGTTGTATTTTCAAACAGCCTAATCTTTGCACTTGCATTTTCATAGATGTTATTAATAATATTAATGTATGTATCTTCAATACCGCAGGTTTTCAGAGCCCTTGTAACTGCTGATGGTTTCACCGAATCAAAGGCTTTTTCATAATCGATAAAAGCCATGCACAATGGAAGTTCATATTCCCTCGCTCTTTCAATTAGTTCTCTCAGCACGTGGATATGATCTATTGTGCTGTAGCCACTCCTGAATCCAGCTTGTTCTCTCGGTTGAGCCATGTCCAGTGTTACCTTCAAGCGGTGTGAAAGAACTTTAGTGAAGATTTTATAAACTACTGATAGGAGGCTGATAGGTCTGTAGTTTCCGAGATCCTCAATGTCACCTTTCTTATGTAGCAGGATCATTGTAGCGGTGTTCCAATCCTCAGGAATCTTTCCTTCATTAAGGCATCGAGTGAAAATTTGGGCGAGTACTGTTTCGATTTCTCCACTTGCTTCTTGTATGATGTCTACAGTAATTCCATCTTCTCCTGGAGCTTTTCCCCGTTTCATGTTCTTGATTGCATGTGCAACTTCTGTTGGAAGGACTGGAGGAACTCTGGTACTGTTATCTTTCATGATGTCTGGAGTGCATGTATCATCCCTTTCATATAATTTGGAGTAGAAATCTTTCACTCTTGTCAAAATTTCGCCTCTATTTCTTGTTACAGAACCATCTTCTTTTCTCAGTGCCATAATCTGTTTTCTTCCCTTACTGAGATGTCCCTTTGCTATCTTTAGGCTTTGGTTGTTTTCAATTGCTTTCCTCACTAGTTCACAGTTGAATTTTCTTATGTCTTCAGTGATACTTTTTCGTACTGTCTTGCATAGCTCTATATATTCCACTTTGGAAGTCACATCTTCTTTAGTTGTCCTCATCTCTCTTCTTTTTTGCATCAACATTTTTGTTTTTCCTGATAATTTATTTACATGCAACTTGTTCTTAGACCCAGCTAATTTTGTTGCTGTTTCCATAAGAGCTTTGGTTACTTTTCTGTTAACTTCAGAGATGTCCACTTCTTCAGATGTTAGGCCTTCTAAAGCAGAGAACCTGTTCTTCAGTTCCAACTTGAAGGTATTATGGTGTTTTTTAAGGTTGGTTATGTCAATAGATTTTGTTTGTCTTATGAGCTTGCTACGTTCAAGTTTAGTGTTGAGGTGCATCTTACATCTCACCAATCTATGGTCACTACCTGTCTTGAACTTGTTTAGCACACTGCAGTCTTCTATGACGAATTTTTTGTTACACATAATAAAATCAATTTCACTTGTCGTCCCATTTGGATGTATCCATGTCCATTTCCTGTGTGGCTTTTTCTTGAAGAAGGAGTTCAAGATGAAAAACCCTTCTGCCTCTGCAAACTCAACGAGAGTATTTCCACGCTGGTTTCTGTTGCCGTGACCGAATTTACCTACTGAAGTTTCATTCTGTTGCCGTTGCCCTATTTTTGCATTGAAATCTCCCATAATTATTTTCAAGTGCTGCTTACCTTTATTATTTAGATGACAAATTTCCTCATAAAATTCTTCAATTTCTTCTTCAGGATGACTTGTGGTGGGTGCATAAGTTTGAATAATCTGAGCCTGGTATCTTCTCGATAGTTGGATAACGAGTCGTGCAGCTCTGTCAGAGGAACTTTCAACTTCTACCACTTTATCCTTCAGTTTCTTGTTTATTATAAATCCAACACATATATATATATATATATATATATATATATATATATATATATAAAGAAATCATGATGCTGCATAAAAACCCTACACTAACCTTGCATTTTTTTTTATTCATGACTTAATTTTTTTATTCACAGTCTCATTATTAGCCACCACTAGAATGAACATGTTCAATGCACAGTGTAAATATACTGTATATTATTTTAATGTTATCTTCTCAGTGGATCACTAGTGCAGAAACAGAGGAATAGATCCACAAGGTCCACAACCACCCAATTAAGTGATACACTCAGAACTGTATGCCTGTCTGGATCCTGGTGATAATTTAATACATGCACCTAAAAGTTAAATTATGGACTTTGTCCACTCCTTGACAAACTAGCTAATTCAAGAGAGTCAGGCACAAAATAAAAACGCAATTAAACTTCTAAACAAAATTGTTTTATTTTCCTGGAAAACGGTATGTAACTACACAAAAGCCAGTTTGCTTTCAATAAATAAATAGCATCATATATATATTTTATATCACATTTATATACAAAGGATGATGATAAGGCATGTTTTTATCAGTACAAAGATAAATCTTAAATTAGAACAATAGCCTGTAAAAAGCAACTAAATACAAAAGAAATTAACAGTTTATTAACACACACTTTTCAGTATTGCATTCTATATTAACGACAACAAAATAAAAAGCCTTCAAAATTAAGACTTTTCCACAAAAGTGCAAGTTCTGTACTCCATTCACAAAAATTAAGTTACTTGCAAAAGTTTAGGTATTAAATTACAGTTAACAGCTTGATGGTGATATTACATTCATCACCAGTTATAACATGGTTTCCCTCACCACAAATTTCTAAATTTTCAAATAAGAAACAAGAGCAATGCTGTTAACTTCATACAAGTCATAAATAGAACAAAAAATAGTTTACACTATTTTTCTCTTGATAATACCATCATGTTTATCAGTACAGATTTTTATACAAACATAACTTCAACACAGCTTTTATGGTTCACTTCACCCATCCGTCAGAACTATCAGTCTTTCAAGTGTTATGCTACTTTACCAAAAACTTCATAAAAGTTTTGAAATTTCAGAAAAAATTGCTTCTGTGCTGCATTTTTGTAAAGTAATTTGCCCAAACCTTGCATGTTCATGTAATTAACCAGCATTTTTCTCACAAAGCACATGCTACTATTCATACATTTAGGCACATACAAAATATTACTTTCACTTCAAATACAAAATAGTAAGGCATTTAAGTATGTCATCAGCACATGCATTGATGCAATAGAGAAACAAAGTCTGACAAGAAATTTTTCATTAAAAAAGAAATACAAAATTTTCAGCTGAGCAAATTTGGCATAGGTTCCTGAACATGTAACTAGAACTGATCTTCCAGTCAAGATATATCACTTAGTAAATTACAAGCTGTCTTAAGTTTTACTTATACAGCAAAAAGCTTTAAACCAATGATCTGCTGTCAAAGATAAATCTAAAAGGAGCCATAAATTCACTTTTCTTTTGAAATTGTTCTGCTCAGTATTTCAACATATTTTGCATTAAAGCTTTTTTTTTTAACTACAGTGAAATAACACTGCTAAATATTTATGTTTTAATTGTTTTTTCTGTCAAACAGAGCTTCAAAACCAACTGTAGTCAACTCATGCATCCAAATGTCATTATTAGTATACACTGAAAAGACAATTTATTACATACACCTTGGTGAAAATACACAAAGCAGCAGGACAGAAGCAAATCGCAGTGTACTGGAAAGCCAGTTGGGGCTAAAAATAAAGTGGGTCGGTATGCACAGGAATACATTCCGTCAAGTGACAGCATGGGTCGAGGACGAGACTTAAGTGAGTTTGATCGAGGTCAAGTCATGGGAGCTGGACAGGTCAGATGTTCAATCAGCGTAACGGCGAAACCGTTAGGAATTCTGCGACAAATCATAACAAGTGTGTACCAGGAGTACATGAAGTCTGGCAAAACTGCTAACAGTTGGATGAAATGAGGCCGTAAAAGTACATTGGACGATCAAGGGTGCCGACGATTGGCGTGCATCATACAGATGAATTGGAAGGCTTGTTTGTAGTAAATCACGTCACAATTTAATAAAGGAGCATCCACAAGCCTATGCTCAAAGGCAAACCATCGACAAATGGCACAGTTCGGATGGGACAGTTGACGACCACATTGTGTCCCGATGTTAATGCACAGCATCGCATGATTTGGCTGCA
Organism: Macrothele yani; assembly: GCA_039090855.1. Taxonomy (NCBI): domain Eukaryota; kingdom Metazoa; phylum Arthropoda; class Arachnida; order Araneae; family Macrothelidae; genus Macrothele; species Macrothele yani. Next base: position 151,791,899 of record CM077025.1, on the reverse strand, counting down.
GTTTGCGAAGGCCCATCGAAACTGGAGCACGGATGATTGGAAATGCGTCATATGGTCAGACGAATCCTGTTTCACACTGTATCGCACCAATGGCAGGCAGCATTTGTGGCATAAGCCACACGAAGCTATGGACCCTGCATGCCAAGTTGGGGTACTACAGGCCAGAAGAGGCTGTGTAACTGTTTGGGCAGCTTTCACGTGGTTCGGCCTGGGTCCCTTGGTACCACTTGAGTCTTCAGTCACTGGTTCCAGCTATGAGCAGCTGCCATCTCCATTCTTTCATTATGTGCCTCTGTCCAAACCAAGTTCCGATCTTTCAACGGGACAACGCTCCACCCCATCAGTCCTGGCTAGTAACTGACTGGCTCCAGGAGCATAGCAATGAGCTTACCACACTCGCATGGCCCCCTCGCTCACCGGACACCAACCCCATATAGAATTATGGGACATATTGGAATGAGCTGTTCGTTATCAACCATCACCACCTACATCTCTGCCTGCTCTAAGCCAAGCACCCGTAGATTGTTGGTCAGCGATACCCAAGTCTGTGTTTTGGAGCCTCATTGCATCCTTACCACAACGTTTGGATGCTGTCCTAGTGCAAAAGGTGGTGCCACACGCTATTAGGTGGGTATATGTAATAATTTGTCCTTTCAGTGTATAGTTGCCATATTTCTCAATGTTTCTTATGTGGCCACCTCTTACAAAACTTGAAAATTACACCAACACGAGGCGGGAATTGAACGCACACCTCCTGATTTCCCTTTGAGCATGCTACTGTTACACCACCCACGACAATGAAGTTTCAAGGCACTAAACCTAAGCAGTAGTAGTCAGTGGCATAACTAGTACCCCCTCCCTCCCCCAAAGATTTACTTCTGTACCCCTAAGCATGGTAATTTTCCCAGAATTTCGAGCACGTGGGAGGATTAATTTTTCACGGTGTGTGTGGTGGGGGCGGGAATAGGAAGTCAGGGAGAGTGTCTGCAAAGGTAATGGTGATACCTAGAGCCCTGTAGTTTTAACTTTTTGAAAAGTAATAGATTTGACAACGCGTGTAATTGCTTCGTCCAAAACTAAAATAAATCACTTGAAGAAATCACCCTGTTACACATGGCAGATCTGCGACTGCTGTGAATAAGTGTTGACGCCTGTCGTGCACGTAATCCTGGATAACTGACTGTTTTCCCACGTCCTCCACTGGGAATCTTGCCTCGCTTTTCCTCAGCAGCGCAGAGAGAGGGCGATTGGAGAGTGATCGTATTATTTACAACCCAAAGTCAAAGAGCCAAACACTTTCAATCTGTAGGACATTCAGTGTGTTAAGAGTGAAACTAGGCATGTATTTAGGCAAAGCTAAATATATCTTAAAGCAAAATATGAATCTTTGAGTTACTTATTGTGTGTGTTCGAATTTTTTTATAAAACTATAACTGGCAGCTGCAGTATGCCCCTTCATTACCTGCACCCCCCGCAGCTGCAGGGGCGGGAGTTACGCCACTGGTAGTAGCTGCCACTCCAAACACATGCTAACTGCTAACACTCAGGAAAACTATGCTAGAATTCTGAGTGATTTTTGCAGTATCTGATGTTGTCGTGTAGCACAGAAAATAAGCATAGAAAACAACTGTTAAATGTCTTATAAATCATCTTTACTCTTATTTTTCTCCGGCATTGTTTTCAGTATTTAAAGAAAGTTAAAAGAATGTTTAGCTGCACTTGTAACTCATACTAACATTCGTTAGTATAAAAACATGAGATTAATTAGTTTGAGATTCTTAACAAGAATTTCAAACTAATTCTCAAATGATTCTGGGTGTGCATTCACCAGAAATATGACAAGATGAACAAGTTGAAGATTTGCGGAAAGAGGAGGTGGAAAGTAAGCACACTGTACGTGAGCACTGTCAGATTCCACAAAAGGGTACAAACTTAAAATATAATATGGCCAATTTATCAACTGAATTATTCAGTGCACTAGACTCATACCTGCCAACATTGGCAAGAGCCTTGTCAGTAGTAACTAGTATTACTGCGCAGCATACATAGACGCAGGAGAGTGGGAACATCGTGGGAGAAGAGTATTACGGTAGAAATCTTTACTTTGTCCGACATCCGGTTTTGGAATTTTTTCCCTATTTTCAAGCTGAAATACAAATCCTTATGCAGTAAAATGTTATTTAAGAATAATACTGGACAGAGGTAACATTGTAAGAAAAAAGAAATTACGATTACAGAAAAAATCCGAACTCCGTCGATCTTCCGTCTTCTTCGAACATTTCATAAAGATGGAATTCCATCCTCCGAACAACCCCCCTCCAAATTTCTATTCACTTGGGCGTCGATTGCATAAACGACCAAAATGATAATGAAAATGGTGGAATTCCTCTAATTCGCGGAAGAATCGTATGCCTGAAGATTATGGAGAAATTTTTACTGCGTCTAACTTCCGTTTTCGCAAATTGTTGCCTACAGTTGCAAGCTGAAATACACACATTTATACAATAAAATTATATTTAACAAGAATACTGGACACAAAGCAACATCTGGAGAAAAAACATTATGAATATGGCAAAAAAATTTACACCGTTTAAGTAAAGTTTTCGAAAGTTCTGAAACGCGAAATATCGTTCCCAGAAAAAAAAAACGGACACGGACACACACACACAGCCTCAAATTCTCTTTAGTTTTGCATCGATTTTGAGAATGATCTAAACAATGACAAAAAAAAAATAAAAAAAATGTAGTTCCGTGAATCCGCTTAAGAATCTCATGTATATCATAAAATAATAGCAAAAGCAAAAAAAAAACTTAGATCAAAATTCGCAGAATACTTAGTTTCGACAGTGAGTTCCGTAGTCAGACAACTAAATCCATAGAAACTACAGGCATTCTGCAGTAGTTGGCAGGTATGTGGACTTATGGCATGCAGCTTGAAGAACTACTTTGGCACAAAGTGGAACTCTCAAATATTCTTTACCAAAAAGCATATTTTTTTAAAAACACATAACAAAAATTGAATTCTGCACTGAAATTTAAATTACAGCATGGACAAATAATTCCAACATAAATAATATGACACAAAGGAATCATCTGAAATTTAAATCCCTAACTGCTAGCATTTCAACTACAAGAAAAAAATATGATTTTAGATAACTGTCCTTCACGTTCATGAGGATCCCTTGCATTCACTGCACAAAAAAATGTTTCTCACCTTGAAGTTAATACTATGCAATCTCTGATAGTCTATCATGCTATCTCACCCCCAACCAAAAATAGTGAAACTTCAAAATTTCCCCATGAAAAAATACACCATCACTAACTTGCATAAAAATGGTGTTACTTTCTATTTATGGCTTTGATACTACAGATGAAATTTACTTACAATGAATCCCAAAGCATCTTTAAGAATACTGAAATTTAGATATGTGTATTTTTTTAATCATTGAAACTAAATTTGTTTTAATGAAAAAAACAAAATGTTCAGTATAACAAACTATTTTTAGTGAAAGCAAACAACTGCTCTATTTTTATCGCACCCTTCCCCCTTTTTCAAAAAAAAAAAAAAAGAAAAAAGAAAAAAAAATTATTAAGTTCTCTCAAACAACTATTAGAACAGGAGCAGGAAGTGCAAGTGAAATCTAAAACCACCCACATAAACAAGAACAACAAATAAATTGCTCCATTTGCTATGCAACCCTACCCATTTCAAACCTAGAAATGATAAACTGCTTTCAAAGCTCTCCTCAAAAAAGAACTAATTCTTTTCTGTTCACATTCACACATTTAAGGTTTGTTATGCTTGGGACATTGTTTATCATGGAGTACTACTACCTCCTGGCATTACATATTCTTCGTATGGCAACCATTTGGATAAGAGTGCTTCTATCCAACTCTCAGTACTACATTAGATGTTTATTCACCCATCTCATTTTAAGAGTGCTTCTATCCAACTCTCAGTACTACATTAGATATTTATTCACCCATCTCATTTAGGCACCTATGTGTTGTCTTTCCTGTTGGTTTGATAGTACTTCCACAAAGCCTTTGTTCACTTTGTGAAATAAAAAACTTATCTTCCTAACATAAAGTAAAAAGACAAAAACATCCCATTGCAGGAAGGCATAATCTACAATATAAAATGTGAATGTTGGTGAAACAGACAGACAGCATAGAAGAGTAGCAAAATAGAACACTGTAATTAAGAACATTTCAAACAAAACAGGTTTGGGCAGACATGTACAAAATAAACGACAGAAAATTAATTGGAACTCCATGCAAGTACTAGCACTCTAACAGCACTTTTTTAAAAGAAAATAGCAGAAGATCCAGAAATAGAAGAACTACATTAAGTGACAAAAAGGGCTGGATTTCGTCACAAGAACGGCAATACCTGCTGTGTCTTTGAAGATGAGTAGGTCTATAACCTGAAAATTTGACAAGTGAAAATCAAATATTTCCTAGCAAATCCCATGTGAAACAAAGATTCTTAAGTCATTAGCATTATGTTACACTACTACAGTTGGGCTGTTCATTTATAATAGACCAGGTATTTCAAACTAGTAGTCTGTGGGGCCCTTGGGACCCCATTTATATAATTCTGCAGCACATTGGCAGATAATTTTACCAACATGTTATTTGGCAAGGTGTGTGTGTGTGTGTGTGTGTGTGTGTGTGTGTGTGTGTGTGTGTGTGTGTGTGTGTGTGTGTGTGTGTGTGTGTGCTATGGTATTACTCCTCTACATTATACAGAAGTTTACAGCTAGCCATGTAAAAAAGTATTCAAAACTTTTATGATTTAAGAAATGCAATTATTATCTTAGAAATGGAAGGAAAAGACCTTGCCAAGACAGAAAGAACTAAGCAGCTTGCCATTTTAGTTCATATCACAAGACAAAATGAGTTGAACATACAACTTGAAGGTAGAATATATCGGTAACGCACCTATGTTATGAAAACTTTTTGGACAAAACTTTGGCTCTCAGAAACTCAAATGAAAACTGGAAAAGACACAAAAATATGTGCGTGTGCATGCACGCACATGCTCACACACACACACTTGCTATCAATAATTAAAGCACTACCAGAAGAGGGATTTAAACCAGATACTTAAAAATTAACTGCTATAAGAATGCCAAGTTTCTGCAAAAACCAACTGATTAATTTTTAAATAAATATTTTGCAATCATGGTTTTTGTTAGTAGAGATATTAAAAATGTTACAAATATAAGGCATATTGTAACTGTTATTTTCAGTACTTTAAATAATATCTGGAAAAAAATGCTAAACAACCTTAAAGTAATTTGTTCACCTTATTTGAGGTACCAAATCTTACTAGGTAGGAGGTTGTATCATAGGATGAATGAATTTATTTATTTATAAAAATGCATTAAAGGAAGGTTCATAATAAATGATATAAGCAACCAACCTGAAAGATTTGTAATTTTATCTATTTATTATTTATTTATTATTTGTTTGTCAAATTTAAAATACATCTTTTTCTTTTTTCATAAACAATAAGCTTCTACACTTGTCATGTATTTGCAAAGATTTATTCTTCATAAACATCTATGACACCAAAAGATTCACTATTTGCTGAATAAACCCTCAACCTTGTGATGTGTTTCAGATGGATATTGTAGGCATTAGTTATTAAACGTCAGTCATTGTAAGAAAATAACCTCAGGTCCATGAAATTTTCTCTCATTTGTTAAACACAGTTTACAACATGTGATAAAATACTGTCATTGATTTTGTAACATCTTGTGTTTTCCAAACTATCATTAACAAAGAAAGGAAGAACCATGGAAACCTAAAATATTTTCAGCCAGGAAAAAAAAAAAAAAAACACTACTCATTTACAACAGGCAGCAAGAAATACAGAATTAGGCAGCTGAATTTCTACTGTGAAACATCAAGAAAAGAAAATGCTAATATTTTCTGGCTATGCGATAAGGATTTTATCAAACCCAAAGAATGTAACAAAACAATGTATAAAACAGAGTGGGATATAAACAGCAATATTTTTTCTTTTTCTTTTTTTTAATTTTTGATACAATAAAAAATTCATTTTTCCCCTAAATAACTATTCAATTTTAAATAAAAAAAAATTATTTATTGAATATAAATTAGCCTTGTTGTCTAAAAAAACTAACAGCTGTATACTTCTTTCCCTTGCATAATCAAAAGACAAGCTTTCAAGTAAAGTAACTGAAATAACGGCTAAAATGTAATAACAATTTCTTCATACATTTTATACTTCATTTTCCAGTGCAAAAAAATTTTAGGAACATGTTTTACATTTTAGCTTTGTGGTTTAAAACTCAGGCTTCATGCGACAATAACACATGTTTATTTTATCTTTGATTTCTGTCACTGAAAATCAAGTACTACCATGAATTTTACTTGAGAACAAAATTGATACTGGTCTGATGGTAAATAAAAGCAACATCACTAATGAGAAGGAATGAAAAAATAAAGATATTTAAGAATATACACATCTTCTAAAGTATTAAGATGACAGAAGAGGAGCAAAAGATGATTGACATTGATGCTAGTTTTATTTGTTAGAAGAAATGAATAGTGGCAATGATGGCATCACTACTGTGGGAACAAGAAAGCTTCAATAAGAACTGCTGAAAATCCTAAATAATACACAGAAAACAGGGCAAAAATAAGGAAAATATATGAGGCACAGTTAAACAGATCCTAATCCATTATTTTTACTTTATGTTACTTTAATTAGAAATATTGTCTGTATCTGTTGTATGCAGGAGCTATAACGTTTAATTCTACTTTAACATGAAGAACTTTCAGTTAATCTTCACATCTTCTGAGTTATTTTGTTTTTTCAGATGTTTTTACCAAGGCCTGTTCTCAATGTATAGAAACAGTATCAAAAGTTTTGTTTACACAGAAAGAATTTAAATTTTATTGCCAGATTCCTCTTACAGTTGTTAGTTTATTACATTAAATTTTTTTCATTTTGTATTTTTTAAGTCTATTGTTTTTGAATTAAGTGGTTAAAAATGCTATTTTTTTTACAAGTTTTGAAGGTTGACTGATGGAAATCCTTTTTTTTTTTTTTTTTTTTTTTGTACGTAAAAACTTTCTTTAAAATTATTATTGTGAGGTTCATAGTCCAATATTTTCGTTTTTTGCCATAAAGGTTTCACTTGCATAACTGTATGTGATAGCAATATAAATGGCAAAATGATAGCAATAACATGGCAATGTGAAAGCTGAAAGACAAAATTAATACCATTGGCATATACGTGTTTTTAAATATGAAAATAGTTTATAATATTTCGGTCAGGGAACTGGTGTTCCCTGACAGAAATCATAATAAAAAAAATACAAAAAAAATGTATGTGGTTTTAATATATGTTCCAACATCAAAAAGTTATTTGTAAGAAAATGAGATTCTATTACTGGAAGATAGGGATTTTGAGAACTATCACCTGGACACAAATGCCAGCTAAGAATTGCTGAACTTGAAATACCAGACAGATTTCATATAAGTAATACCTTTAGAAAATCAAAATGTTGCACATGGAGTTTTAGATAAAAGTCCTAACCATTCTCAATACCTTTTTTACATAAGTACATATTGCACTACTGAAACAGTATAATATATACATTTCCATCAACCAAATAATAAATAAATAAAATGTGTATGCATACAACACAGCAAAAGTAACATGCCAAAGCAGGAAATGTCAAAAATTTTCATTGCACAAAGAAATCTCTGTTTTACAAGAAGAGTGTTTTACTGTTCTAGATATTTTGAGTATGTCAAATAAATAAATATATATGTATTTGTAATGTCAAAATACTGCACCACTTTCACAATTTTAAGTCTGACTATAGCAATACATGAGACTGTTTCTCCTGAAGCACCAGAAGTAAAATTAGCTGTCCTCATCAAACTGGTAAGCAGCAATAGTAAATAAGAAGTAAACAGCAATAATGAGATACCTAGAATCAATCACCAAAGTTCTGTCTCATAAAAAAAGGAAAAAGAAAGAACAGACATAAACTTTAAAACCCTTATAGTGTAATCCATTTCTTTAGTGGAATAACACAGTATATACATGATGCAAAGCTTTTGCTCTTCACTGGGAGGCATTTTGAAGACAATGCTTTGACATAAAGTGCATTTTACGGTTAGACATAATATTAATGGTTATGCATTTAATTTTATGGTTAGAGAGAAAATGCATTTTATGTCCAACCACTACCTAGAAAAAACCTCCCAGTAGAAAGCAAAAGCTTGGCAATTTCTATATACCATATTATGCCACTAAAAAACTGAATTTATACTATGCTATAAGTGTTTTAAAACTTGCATAGTTTGGTGTACTTCTAACTGTTATTTAAATATAAACTTTCTTAAGAGGCAACAGTCTCACTGCAATAATTAAAAGAAAAGAGGTGAACAATTTAACTGAGAGTTCATGAAAATTAACATAACTTAATGAGAAAAAGTGCCAGAGAAGTGGAATTTGGAAGTAATGTTATATGAAAGCTGTACCCAAAGTAACATACATTGATTTATCAGTGCTGAAAGTTCAGAACTGAGATTTACTATTCAAAGTCACAAATTCCTGTTAATTTCTGGGATTTTTTCTGACATGGCCTTAAATAAACCAAATGGTCCGATTTTTGAGAGATTAATAACTGGCAGTGACCAATAACAGGCTTATATAAGAAATGGCATATCTTATCAAAAGCTCAGATATGTTACTTATAACTGTCACATTCTGGGTTGTGTGTCAGTTTTCTGTATAGTGGGGACACCACGTGATAAATTTGTCACGGTATTCTAACACAGTAATATGAGTGGAAAGTACCTTTTATTCACAGCCATTTAGATGTACAGCAGATCTGAACAATAGCTTTGCAATATCATGACTTGAAGAGCAGACGGTTAAAACAATGGTCAACTCTCTGACTCTACAGTGAGAAACTAGAGTAAATCAATAAATACCCTGAGAAATCTTGATCACAATTCAAGATGACAAGAGCAAATGCCCAGATCTGCTAAATGTCTATATGACTGTGCCTTATTTGAACTTCTAGTGATGAAAATGGTAAATCAGAATTGTGGCTCTCTGAAATGGTCTCTTTTAACTTCATTCTTCCAAAAATTCTGGAGAAACTTCAGTCAGCAGCATTTTAAATACTTCAGGCGCTTCAATGAAATTTATCCAATAAACTTTCTCATCTTGACTGCATTTTGTGTACTTCTTTTATGTATTTAATTGAGAATTCTAATAACTTTCTTTACAAAATGTATATTAACTTGATGGATTATCTATGATTTCTGCACAAGTTTCTTTATTATTGGAATTGGGCACTTCAGTAGTTAACCTTTTCCTCTGGACTTCTTCTCACACTTGAGTTTTATTGTTGATATGTCAATAAATGTTGCAAACAATTGAGTTGCAATCAGTTTCACTGAATATGATTGAAATTAAGTCCAAAGACTGTTGTGCTCATATCCTGTGATATCACATACAAGTGAAGTGTTGCCAGTTAGATGAAATGTTTGATTGAAACTGTAACAGATGTTTTAAGCATATTACGTATAGAGATTCTGTACACCCTATTTGCTATTAAAAGCTAGCAGCACGCACTATGAATGCATATGTGCAATACACATAGAAAAGAAATAAGGCATTTCAATGCACAGAAGAATATGCTCATGGTGGAATATTACCACCAAATCAAGTCATTTGAAACTTAACTTCAAATCACTCAGCATGATTTCTGTCTGTGATTTCAATATCACTGGACATCAATGAAGTCGTCTGTGATATGAACAATTAAAAAAATTCAGAGAGCAATGAAATGAGAATCTTGTGAAGCATATGTGGCATCCAATTGAACAGACTGAGGATTGTTTAAAACAGAGCAGTGAGAAACCAAGTACTTGTAGGTTGCTATTATATAAGCTTGCATAACAAATAGGAAGATCCTACAGCACTAGGTGTTGAAAAATTATTTTTTTTAATTGTGAACAATTCACATCATGCATGGACATCATGAATCATCATGGTGAAAAGCAATTACGTTATTGTAAATAGTTGCTTTAAGAAGTGAATAGTGACATTCACATGTTTGACAAAACTGAAGGGATTCCTAAACAAGGAATATTATCAACTTAAGAGATATGTAAGTTCTTACAGAACTCATGTATGGTCTACAGAAAATTGTTTGTGCAGCACTGGAAGCTATCCTACTCTCTTTATGAAAGTGGAGTGTGGTGTACAATAAGCCACTACTTAATTGTTGATATTGAGAGAGGAAGAGAGAGAGAGTGTGTGTGTCTGTAAAAACAAGTAATAGCACAGTATAACAGAATATTACTTATAACTTTGATCCCCTGGAATAATTTTATGCAACATTATTGAAATTTTCAAGGGTTCAGAAATAAAGTTGTGACTTTATCTTTCAGCTCTCTAGAGTAAAACCAAAGTGTTGTTCCAAAACACACAAAGCAACATGTTTCAAGAAGTAGACCCAGCAATGAATGTCACAAAGTAGAAGTTTAGTTTTCATTGGAACAGTGCACACAAGCACCCATGCATGTGCAGTGTGTGCATATACAGTTAAACAAGAATTTCTGACTCAAAAGTAAAATGATATTACACACACACTTTTTTTTTTTTTTTTTTTTGATTGGAGGTTTAACGACCACCGTGAGCAACTCAAGGGCTATAAAGCAGTCGCCAGTCCCTAATTTAGGGTCACTGGTTCCAGGGAAGGGAGAGAGCCAGTGCCGTAAGACAAACACAACATCCATGCCTCACCGGGATTCGAACCCGGACCTCGTTCGGACGAATGATCAGAGGCCATCGCTTAGACCACTGCGCCACCGGGGTGGCCACACACACTTAAGTTAATGCAATCACAGTTCAAAGATTCTTGCATATCTAAGCACTTTTTACATTTAAAAATGTGTTTCAGCAACAAAGTGACAGCGACAATGTCATAATCAGCATGTTTACCAAAATTTTATTCCCATGAAACTCACGGGTTTTATACAGTGTTTTGTTTAAAATTATTTATCAATAAATATCTCATTTTTTAAAACAGAAATTAATATAATTTCTCTTTAAATGGATCTGGTAGCAGCTGCTGTGGGAAAAATAAAATGTCCACATAGTAATCCGAAGCTTATGACACTGGTCTGCATTTATCTGTGCTTTACAATGTGCCATGTAGTATTTTTTACATATTAATAAAGTGATATTTATGATGTTTATTGTTACTCTAAATTTTAGACTTAATTGTGAGTATTTTAATGTTACATCATAAGTAACTATTCCTAGAATCTGCACTGAATAATTAATGTTTTAGTGGCAAGGACCACCTTGTTTTATTTGTACATAGTAAAATATTTGAATTTATCTTCATAAAGATAACAAAACAATAACTGAATAAAGCAAGACCTGACAGTTTTTGATCATACAACATTAAAAAAGGTCCAGTATGGAAGTGTTTCAACACTTATTTGAGTAAGTTTGAAATATGCAAACATATTTCATTTTTGCGAAGCTACCACATGATTAGGCTTTTTTTTTTCTTTGCATAACTGTTATTACAATTGCATTTACTATAAACACTGAAAGCAATTACACCAAAAGGCTGGAAGAAAATGAAAAGGAAGGCATGGGTAATTTATTCACTTAGTGAAATATGATTTGGTTGTGAACCTACTGGTTATTCACAAATCATGGGGAAACATAGCTGTGGTTTTTAAAATGAACTTTGTACACACAAATTGTATCACTACTCATATGCTGAATCTCTATCCACTGCTATAAGCTCAATGTACAATAAACTCAAATATGGTACACAATGGCATTCAACAATTCTTTTTCATTATGGTACTTACAATGAACTTTACATCTGTGTTATGATGACGATGTGATGTGTGGAACAGTTTCTTGATGGTATTCATCTAACATTGAATTGCTAATTATTAGATTCTCAACAGAAGTTTCAGAGTTTTTTTGCTGTTCTCCAATTTTTTCAGGAGCACAAGCTTCTTGCTTCATCATATCTAGCTGCAAATGGATGGGTGCAGTATTTTCAGGCAACTTCTCCAAACTTTCATCAGAGGTGACAACAGCAAGCTTTAAAAAAATTCAGAAAATAAGAGTTAAAGTTTGATTTCAACCATTTGAACAAATAGATTTAAGTTGAATAAAAGTTCAGAAACTTATGAATATCAGACAACAAGTAAGGCCAAGTCAATAATGAACATCATTAAGTGTTAGGGTGTAGTGAAATCAGTTATGGCTCACAATTTATATGTAGATATCACGTTTTTCAGAAAACTTACAAAATGCAATCATGTTCAGAATTTACTGAATGTCACAGAGGCGGCGGAAAGTGAAGTTTGTTGACCTGGCCTGAAATTTCGAATCGTGGTGCACCAAATCCCTTCCTGCTTTCCGGAACAAACAGAAGAAAAACAATGCCTAAGGAGATTTGTTAAGGATTAGGACCACCTGACCACTTACCTAGAGCACCTTTCTAAGGCACATTACAACAAAAAATCGCACATATGCCAAATAAAAATCTTGGCTAAAATTATTGACTGGGCTGGGGCGGTTCTGCCGCCACTGGAATGTCATCATGCAAAATGTATGTTTATAATGTTCCCTTTAGTGCAATTTCATATATCTTTCTATTCTTGTGTACCACAATCACCAATTCATTTGATGCCATGTAGTGTTCTTAGATTTTAAAGAAAATAGTAACTACAGTCAACTCCCGATTATCTGCGAGTGGTTTATCCATGTTGTGGATTATTTGCAATGCAACTTTACGGTAATATTTTTTTTAAGTTGCTAAAATATAGGTAATTTTTTTTGACTCGCGGTAATATTTTTTTATTACAAGAAATAGTTGGAGGATGCGACTTAATGACTTTCTGGCAAGACTATTTAATTCTTGACTCTATGACTTGCAGGCATCTGGGATTCAGTTGAACACATCACTATCAGTAGGTCATGGAGTAAACTTCTCTCTGATGGAAACTGCGCTTCTGAAGAAAATACTAACATCGTAGAACTAACCAAATTAGTGAAATCATTTTCCAGAGGGGAAAACGTTGATTAAACTAATATAACCAAATGGCTGGACTGCGACATACATGACCCTGGATTTGAACATTTAACTGAAGAACAGATGGAATAGCAGATGAAGACGAAGGATGTGAAGATGAGGAAGAGATTTCACAGCTACGAGTGAATCATGAATCAGCATTGCAACATATCGGTGGCCTGTTCGAGTCCCTTGAAGGACAAGACAATGCGTTATTAGCTGATAAGCCAATACTTCTTGCCAAAACATTCAGGCAAGAGAGCAAATGTAAATGTTAAATTTGGAAATTGCTTAAGGAGAACGAACTAAATTTCCACAGAGGCAGGAACTGAAGAGGAAAGTTATATTAGAGTATACATTACAACTATCATTAGTAAGCACAGTTTAAAATGAGCCTAAACTATATTCATCAGCAATGCTTACGCTGTCACATTTAACTGATTTTATTCATACACATGCTAAATGTTAGCTCATCATCTGTTCTAACATTTTTCTAGAATTTAAATTAGCCTCCACTGCTAACACCCACGTCCAACCTATTGCCACTAAAAAAAAAAACTTTAGTGTCAAGCTATTCTTCAATACAAAGGAGAAATACTAAGTGTAACAAATTATTGTGGGCAGTCTTAGTGAGAGATGGGTTTGTCTCCTCGGGGCGCTCACAGAACAGCGACAAGCAACAAGGGCTTCTGTAAATCTTGGAGAGGTGCTTCTTAGTTCTGTATGACACTGGCAAAAAGACCCCAATTCACTGGGTTTTGTTCCACAATACTTAGGTTGAATGACCAACTGGAACCATCAGCTGTGTGCCCCCCATTGGTGTACTTACCTGATTAAAAAGGCACAAAGAAACAATGCTCTGGACTCTAGTGTGGTATATGGTGGACCTACCACACTTGAGAAGGATAGTCCACCATGGAAACGACACGGAAATGGAAAAACGCACATGACAAACAGATCTCGGCTGAGTTAGCGTAAAATTCGCGTATGGAATACTAGAGGTATAAATGGCAAGATGAATGAGGTGATTGAAGAAATGATTAAGTACAGATTGGATGTGCTGTGTGTAAGCAAAACCAAAAGAAGGAAATTGGGATAGAAAATGTGAAAGAAATGGTGAGTGTGTGGTCTGGACTTTTGGATAATGTGAGAGGACAGGTGTGTAGGATAATGTGAGAGGACAGGAGTGTGTAGGTCTGGACTTTCGGATAATGTGAGAGGCTGCTGTAGGTGTGATTTTAAGTGAAACGATGAAAAACAACTTGATTCACTACAGCTGCTTAAGTGAGAGAATTCTTTGGATTCATTTGAAAGTGAAACTTCGGAGAATAGTAACTGCTGTAGTGTATGCTCCTTGTGACTCAGAACCTTCTGATAAGAAGATTTCTGGAATGAGCTAAAAGCTGTTTGAGCCAGTTTGGTGCTAAACAGAAAGTTATAATAGCAGGGGATTTCAATGCTAGATTAGGTGTACAGAATGTGATTTCTGATAATGTTTTGGGTAAGTTTAATGATCCTTGTGTGAATGATAATGGCAAACTATTAATTGAATTTTGCTTGAGAATGGTTTCTGCATATCTAACATGATTTTCAACCACAAGTATTTCCACACATATACTTGGGAAAATTGTACTCTTGGCCAAAAGAGTGTTATAGATTTTGTTGTTTATGATCAACATCTAAAACACTTAGTTGTTGACACTCGTGTGATGAGAGGTGTGGATATGTGCTCCGATCATTACTTGGTAGTCTCACAAGTGAAACTGAATGTTGGTTGGAGAAAAAGGAATAGGAAGTGACCTAGGATGGAAAGAATAAAGGTTGATAGGCTCCCTGAAGATCATTAGTGTTATTCTAACTTACTCAGAGAATGACTGAAAGAGCTGAAGTCGTGTGAGAAGGATGTAGAAAAGAAGTGGGAATGTTTTAAGGACTGTGTTGTCACTGCTGCTGAGTAGGTCTGTCGCACCACAATAGTGGGTAACAGTGAAGGTGTTGCTTGGTGGAATAGTGAGATTGAAAAGGCAGTAAGGAGAAAGAAGGAAAGTCTATTTGGGGATGTTGCAAGGTAGAGTTTCTGTGGATGAATATTATAACTGTAAGAAGTGTGAAGCAGCCAAGCTGGTTCATCAGAGTAAGGCAAAAGATAGGAAGGAGCAGGTGGAAAGGCATGAATTGGCTTCTTGGAAAGATAGAAAGACTTTGTGAAAGTACACGAGACAGGAAAAATAGGGGAAACAAAGTTGTAAGTTGTGTGAAGAATAGGATTGGGGAAATGATATGGTAGCCCAATGAGTTAAATGAAAGATAGGGTGAATACTTCTGTGAGTTATTAGATCAAGAAAGCAAAGGTGATTCTGAGGCAGAAACAGATTATGTCATAGTGAGAGATGGAAGCACAAGTGGGATCTCAAGAGAAAAGGTGTGTAAAGCTCTAAAATCTCTTCAGAATGGTAAGGCTCCAGAAGTTGATGGCATAACTGCTGAAATGTTGAAATATTTTGGTGATTCTGTAATTGATTGGTTAACTGAAATTTGCCAATTCTGTTGGGAGTTATGAATGGTACCTCGGGATTGGAAGGAAGCTATCATTGTTCCCTTGTATAAGGTAAAAAACGATCAGACTGACTGCAAGAACTATCAGGGTGTTAGCCTACTGAGTGTGCCAAGGAAAGTGTTTGGTAAAGTCATTACTGAAAAGTATGAGGTTACCTCAGAGAAAATGTGGGATGTTCAGAATGGTTTTATTCCTGGTATTCCAACCAAATTTTTTAATTATGTATGATGATGAAAAGTATCTAGCTGTTCATAAGAAAGTTTTTGCTGCCTTCATAGATTTAGAAAAAGCTTACGACAGGGCAAATAAATAGGATACTTTTGTGGAAGGTATTGAATAAATATGGTGTTACAGGGAATTTACTTAATAGTGTAAAAGCAATGTATGCTTGCAGTACAGCTTGTGTACAAGTGAATGGTGTTTTTTAAAATAGTTTTCCTTTGGTGCAGGAGTCAGACAAGGTTGTGTAATGTCACCATGGCTGTTTAATCTACTTATGGATGCATGCATGCATGATGCCAAAATGGACGATACTGGTTTACGTTTGGGTAATATTCATGTGTGCATATTGCTGTATGCTGATGACACAGTCCTGCTGGTAGAGAGCAAAAGTGAGTAGTAGAGTATTTTGTCCCAGATGTAGAAAGTTTGCATGAAATTCAAACTGAGTATAAATAAGGAAAAAACCAAATTTATGGATTTTGAGCAAGGAACTGTAAGTACTGAATGCAAGATAAGTCTAAATGGCACAGTGATTGAGCAGGTGAATGAGTGTGTATTTATAAAGCATGTTTGGCATAGAGAACAAATTAGATGGGGAAATAAGTAGATGAATGAATTCTTCATTGATAGTCATGGCTGCTTTAGGAGGTTTTCGCAGAAATGATGGGTTCTCAACAGAGGCCCGCATGGCTGTGTATGAAACTAATTTTTCCTACTCTGATGTATGGCAGTGAAACCTAGGAAAAGCATAAAAGCATAGGAGTTGTTTGTGTGCTGGAGAAATTCATTACTTACGAGGAGGTTGTGGCAAGACACGTTCTGATCATGTGAGGAATGAAGATGTGTTGAGGTTGTGTAATGTGAAGCAAACTGTTGTTATCAAGGAGAGTAATATTCTTTGGTGGTTTGGTCATGTTGAAAGAATGAGTGATGAGATGCTTACCAAGAAAAATTTTTTAGCACAAGTAGCAGGAAGGAAAGGCAGAGGAAGGCCAAGAAAGTCTTAGGAGGATCAGATTCAGGAATGTCTGTATGAGAAAAAAATTATGAGTATGAAGTGTAGAAGGTCTTGTGTATGTCGTGTGATGGATGTCAGTGAAGCCCGAGTTATGTGTCAAGATCGCTGTAAATGGAGAAGTTTCATACAGCAACAGTACATAATCAGTTAGAAATTCATATGGTAGCTTGTATTTCTTTGTGGAGCTAACCTCTAAATCTCACAGAACAGCTTAGTGATATGCATGTATGCATGTATGCATGTATGTATGTATGTATGTATGTATGTATGCATATATGTATGTATATTTAACAAATTATTGCAATTTTTTTCAATCATTATTGCGTGGAGTTTCAAAGATGTTTTAAACTTTGAGAGAAATGGGCAAAACTCTGTAACTATAAAAAATTACAGCAATAAAAAAGACATTCAGGCTTAACTGAACTTAAGCATGTGTTTCATTTTTATTGCTGTAAGTTTTGAGCTGCCCCAGTAAAAATTATTAGGGTGTTACAGATAAAAATGTTGGAAACTTCAAACATCCAAAACACCAGGCAAAAAAACTTTACTAATCAAAATAATCGCAAACAGCAGGAGCAACACACTTTTGTTAACAAAATACAAGCTTCAGTGCATCATTGTGAAAAAATTTTGAACTTCAGTACATATTACATATACATATCACTATGCTGTTCTCTGAGATTCAGAGGTTATCTCCACAAAGAAATACAAACTACCAGATAATTTTTACTATTGTTGCTGTATCAAAACTTCTCCATTTACAGCGATCTTAACATATAACTCAGGCTTCATTAACATCCACCACACGATGTACACAATACCTTCTATACTTCATACTCATAATCTTTTATTCATGCAGACGCTCCTGAATCTGATCCACCCATGACTTCTTTGGCCTTCCTCTGCCTAACCTTCCTGCCACTTGGGCTAAAAAAAATTTCTTAGTAAGCATCTCATCACTCCTTCTTTCAACATGGCCAAACCACCAAAGAATATTAGTCTCCAACTTGCTAACAACATTTTGCTTCACATTACACAACCGCAGCACATCTCCATTCCTCACATGATCAGAACGAGTCTTGAAGCAAACCCCCAGTAAGTAACCCACTTCTCCAGCACGCAAATAACTCCTATGTTTGTTTCGCAGTACCCAGGTTTCATTGCCATAGATCAGAGTAGGAACAATTACACTTTCATACACAGGCATGCGGGACTCTCTTGAGAACCCATCATTTCTGTGAAAACCTCCCAAAGCCGCTATAACTTTCAATGAAGAATTCACTCGCTTACTAATTTCACCATCCAATTTGTTCTCTCTGTCAAACATGCTTCCTAAATATACAAACTCATTCACCTGGTCACCAACTGTGCCATTTAGACTTGTATTACATTCACTGCTAACAGTTCCTCGCTCAAAAACCATAAATTTGATTTTTCTCTCATTTATACTCAGTTTGAATTTCATGCAAACTTCGTACACACGGGACATCATACTTTGCAGCTCACTTCTGCTCTCTGCCAACACGACAGTGCCATCAGCATACAGCAATCTGCACACATGGATATTTCCCAGACATAAACTAGTATTATCCATTTTGGCATCATGCATGCACACATCTATAAATATATTTAAACAGCCATGGTGACATTACACAACCTTGTCTTTGACTCCCGCACCAAAGGAAAACCATTTTGATAAAACGCCATTCACTCGTACACAAGCTCTACTGCCAGCGTGCATTGTTTTTACACTATTAAATAGATTCCCAGTAACACCATATTTATTCAATACCTTCCACAAAAGTATCCTGTACTCGGTCGTAAGCTTTCTCTAAATCTATGAAGGCAGCAAAAATTTTCTTACAAACACCCAGTTACTTTCCAATCATCGTGTGTAGTGCAAAAATTTGGTTAGTGCAGCCTTTACCAGGCATAAAACCACTCTGAACATTACACACTTTCAAAGATGGAAGACCTCGTACTTTTTCAATAATGACCTTACCTTACTGAAAAAGTATGAGGTCTTCACTTTCCCTGGCACACTCACTAGGCTAACACCACGATAGTTCTTGCAGTCAGTCTGATCACCTTTTCCCATATACAAGGGAACAATGATAGCATCCTTTCAATTCTGAAGAACCATTCCTAACTCCCAGGACAACTGGCAAATTACAGTTAACGAGTCAATTACAGAGTCACCACCATATTTCAACATCTCAGCAGTTATGCTATCAACTCCTGGAGCCTCATCATTGCGAAGAGATTTTAAAGCTTTACACAAATCTTCTCTTGAGATCCCTCCCGTGCTTCCCTCTTTCACTGTGACATCATCTGCTTCTGCCTCAGAATCACCTTTGCTTTCTTGATCTAATAACTCACAGAAGTATTCACCCCATCTTTCACTTAACTCATTGGGCTCCCGTATCATTTTCCCCAATCCTATTCTTCACACAACTTACAAATTTGTTTCCCACTACTTTTACTGAGTCCCATGTACTTCCAGAAAATTTTCCTATCTTTCCGAAAAGCCAATTCATGCCTTTCCACCTGCTCCTTTCTTATCTTTTGCCTTACTTTGATGAACCAGCTTAGCTGCCTCGTGCTTCTCACAGTGATATTCATCTACAGAAACTCTACCTTGCAACATTACCAAATATGATTCCTTCTTTTTCTTTACTGCCTTTTCAATCTCACTATTCGACAAAACATCACTTCAATTGTTACTCACTATTGTGGTGCAACAGACCTCTTCAGCAGCAGTGATAACACAGTTCTTAAAACATTCCCACTTCTTTTCTACATCCCTCTCACATGACTTCAACTCCTTCAGTCATTCCCTGGGTAAGTTAGAGTAATGCTGATGATTTTCAGGAAGCCTATCAACAATTATTATCTCAATCCTAGATCACTTCCTATTCCTTTTTCTACAACCAACATTCATTTTCACTTGTGACACTACCAAGTAATGATCAGAGCCAACATCCACACCTCTCATCACACAAGTGTCAACAACTAATGTTTCAGATGCTGATCATAGACAAGAAAATCTATCACACTCTTTTGACCAAGAGTACAATTTTCCCAAGTATATGTGTGGACACTATCGTGGGACAGATACTGGCAGAACTGGTGGTGTTGGATTTGTAATAAACAAAAAACTGAAGGATAAAGTTGTAGAAGTTGAAAGTTCCTCTGATAGAGCTCACGACTCATTATCCAACTCTCGAGAAGATACCAGGCTCAGAGTTTTCAAACTTCTGCACCCGCCACAATTCATCCTGAAGAAGAAATTGAAGAATTTTATGAGGAAATCTGTCATCTAAATAATAAAAGGCAAGCAGCACTTGAAGATAATTATGGGAGATTTCAATGCATAAATAGGGCAACGGCAACAGAATTAAACTGCAGTAGGTAAATTTGGTCATGGCAATAGAAACCAGCGTGGAAATACTCTCGTAGAGTTTGCAGAGGCAGAAGGGTTTTTCATCATGAACTCCTTTTTCAAGAAAAAGCAGCAAAGGAAATGGACATGGAGGCACCCCAATGGATGGACAAGTGAAATTGATTTTATTATGTGTAACAAAAAATTTGTCATGGAAGACTGCAGTGTGCAAAACAAGTTCAACACAGGTAGTGACCATAGAATGGTAAGATAGAATGGTAAGATGCACCTCAATGCTAAACTCGAGCATGGCAAGCTCATAAAACAAAGTGTATTGACGTGACTAACCTTAAAAAGCATCAGAATACCTTCAAATTGGAACTGAGGAACAGATTCTCTGCTCTAGAAGGTCTAACATCAGAAGAAGTGGACATCTCTGAAGTTAACAGAAAAGTAACCAAAGCTCTTATGGAAACAGCAACAAGATTAGCTGGGTCTAAGAACAAGTTACATGTGAACAAATTATCAGGAAAAACCAAAATGTTGATGAAAAAAAGAAGAGAGATGAGGACAACTAAAGAAGATGTGACTTCTAAGGTGGAATATATAGATATAGAACTACACAAGACAGTAGGAAAAAGTATCACTGAAGACGTAAGGAAATTCAACTGTGAACTAGTGAGGAAAGCAATTGAAAACAAACAAACCCTAAAAATAGCAAAGGGACATCTCAGTAAGGGAAGAAAACAGATTATGGCACTGAGAAATGAAGATGGTTCCGTAACAAGAAATAGAGGCAAAATTTTGACAAGAGTGAAAGACTTCTATTCCAAATTATATGAAAGGGATGATACATGCACTCCAGACATCAGGAAAGGTACCAGTACCAGAGTTCTTCCAGTCCTCCCAGCAGAAGTTGCACATGCAATCAAGAACATGAAGTGGGGAAAAGCTCCAGGAGAAGATGGAATTACTGTAGACATCATACAAGAAGCAAGTGGAGAAATTGAAACAGTACTCGCCCAAGTTTTCACTCAATGCCTTAATGAAGGGAAGATTCCTGAGGATTGGAACAATGCTACAATGATCCTGCTACATAAAAAAGGTGACATTGAGGATCTTGGGAACTACAGACCGATCAGCCTCCTATCAGTGGTTTATAAAATCTTCACTAAAGTTCTTTCACACCGCTTGAAGGTAAAACTGGACATGGCTCAACCGAGAGAACAAGCTGGATTCAGGAGTGGCTACAGCACTATAGATCATATCCACGTACTGAGAGAATTAATTGAAAGAGCGAGGGAATATGAACTTCCATTGTGCATGGCTTTTGTCGATTATGAAAAGGCCTTTGATTCAGTAAAACAACCATCAGCAGTTACAATGGCGTTGAAATCATGCGGTGTTGAAGATGCATACATTAATGTTATTAATAGCATCTATGAAAATGCAAGTGCAAAGATTCGGCTGTTTGAGAATACAGTACACATAAAAATTGGAAAGGGAGTGAGACAAGGTGACACCATATCTCCCAAGCTTTTTAATTCCATATTGGAAAATGTCTTTCAATCACTGAACTGGGAAAACAAAAGGATAAAGATTAATGCAGATTATCTAACTCACCTTCGTTTTCCTGATGACGTAGTCATTTTTGCAACTACCCCATCAGAGCTGCAGAGTATGATCCAGGAACTTGCTGACAAGAGTAAAGTAGTGGGATTAAACATGAATTTTCAGAAGACAAAAGTGATGTACAATGCTTTTACAAGAAATGAAGATTTATCGATTGATGGAGACAAACTGGAGATAACAGATACATACGTTTATCTTGGACAGCAGATATCAAGTGAGGGTCACATTGATGAAGAAATTAATCACCGTATAAAACTTACCTGGAGAGCTTTTGGAAGAAACAGCATAATTTTCAAGAGCAATATGCCATTATGTCTTAAAAGAAAAGTGTTTGATCAATGCATCCTTCCAGTACTTACGTATGGTGCAGAGACGTGGACCTTAACTAAAAGAGACATACAAAGGCTGCAGACAACTCAAAGTAGCATGGAGAGGTGCATGCTTTGTGTAACCAGGAGAGATAAGAAGAGGAAATCGTGGATCAGAAAAATGACAAGAGTGAAAGACATCATGATCAGAGTAAAATCCCTGAAATAGCAATGGGCTGGACATACTGCCAAAAGGACAGACCATCGATGGACAGTCGAAATTTTAGATTGGATTCCAAGGGACAGGAAAAGACCCAGAAGACCACATGGAAGATGGGTGGATGAAATTCGAAAGTATGCGGGAGTAACATGGAGGAGACTGGCACAAGACAGACCATTGTGGAAGAGGCTTGGAGAGACCTTCGTCCAACAATGGATTGATAATGGTTGACAATGATGATGATGTGTGGATATAGTTGTGGTTGAAAAACGTATTAGATACACACAAACGATTCTCAATGCAGAGTTCAATTAATCGTTCACCATTATCATTCACACAAGGATCATTAAACTTACCCAGAACATTATCAGAAATTGCATTGTGCACACCTACTCTAGCATTGAAATTCCCTGCTATTATAACTTTCTCTTTAGCACCAAACTGGCTCAAAATGGCTTTTAGCTCATTCCAGAAATCTTCCTATCAGAAAGTCAGAGTCACAAGGAGCATACGCTACAACAATTACTATTCTCTGAAGTTTTACTTTCAAATGAATCCGAAGAATTATGTTACTTATGTAGCTATAGTGAATAGAGTTGTTCTTCACCTTTTCACTTAAAATCACCCCTACACTAGCTTGTCCCCTCACATTATCCAATACTCCAAACCACACACTCACCGTTCCATTCACTTCTTCTTCTATCCCGATTTCCTTCTTTTGGGTTTCAATTATATTCAGCACATCCAATCTATACTTATTCATCTCTTCAATTACCTCATTCATCTTGCTATTTATATCTCTAGTATTACATACACCAATCTTACACTCACTCAGCTGAGATACCTTTGTCATATGCCTTTTTCCATTTCCGTATTGTTTCCATGGTGGACCATCCTTCTCAAGTGTGGTAGGTCCACCATATCCCACACTAAAGTCCAGAGTATTGTTTCTTTAGGTAAGTACACCAGCACCAGTATGGAGGATTAGCCCACAGCTGACAGTTGGTCATTCAACCTAAGGATTCTGGAGCAAAACCCTTCAGGATGCGACAAAGTCACGGAATGCGGTTTCAACTGATGTTCGATTGAAAAACAATTTGCCCTGTAGAAAGGTGTCAGGTGCTTGAAGAAATGACAGTCCATAAAGAACAGATCAGGTGAATAAGGCAGATGAGGTAAAGTTATATGACTCAAGTGGTGCAGTTCCTGGATTATTTGGTGTGCGACATGAGGTCTCTTGTCACCACAGAGAAGTATAGGCCCATGGCAATTGACTAATGCTGGCTGTTTGATGCATAATATCACATTCTTTACAATGTCTGTATGCTGTGATGGTTTGACACTGTCATAAGGAGGAGTGAATCACACCAGCTGCGGACTACCAATCACTGACCACTGCCTTCCTAGGTTGCTGTGCCACTTCAGGGTGTGTTTTGGGGCTTCACTGCACTCGAGTGGTTGAGCTGAAAGTCAGGAATTGCCTTACAGCATCTATTTCTCACCTCATGAACAAGGCATCTCAAAATATTATTTGCTTGGCTGTGGATATGTAGAGAAGAGTAGACATACAATCGCCATGTTCTGTGCTGTTCCATCAACTCATGTGAGACCAATTTATCTATCTTCTTCACTTTACATATGGTCATTAAATGTCAGAAAATTGTTGAATAGCGCACTCTGAGTTTCTCACCAAGTTCATGTATCATTTGATACAGATTGTATGTGATCTCCAACCTGGCATCATTGATAGCTCCTTCTGGTCTACTGCATCATACAATTTTGAAGCTCATATCGTCAGACCAGAATTTAGGAAACCAACATTGTGTCTAGTGTTCACTAATGATGCCTTCTCCAAATGTTGTATTAATATTGTGAGCTGCCTCTGATGCATAGTATCCAAGTTTAAACTCACATAAGGAAACAACATGAATTCGGCTCTAATCTATTGCCCTCTTCACTGTAGTATAGGCCCCTTGGAACTGACGAAATACCCAGTGCTTTATAGGCCACAGACTTTATGCTTCACATTTACATATCACTTCATGCGATATGTTAGTTCCTAAATTACCTGTCAACTGCACAAGTCTGTGAATTGCAACATTTCATCTGAAACAACCTAATTCACTGATATCCAAAACCTAAGAATGAACACTATTTTGAAAGGTTACAACAACAAAATCATATGCAACAGGTTGTGGCAACTTGCATAACTGTGGACGTTCAACAGAAAACCGGTGCACATGCAAAATGACGAATTATGCCCACAGGGTTCATATTTTTTTTTTTATTGGAGGTTTAACGACCACCGTGAGCAACTCAATGGGCTATAAGCAGTCGCCCGTCCCTAATTTAGGATCACTGGTTCCCGGGAAGGGAGAGAACCAGTGCCGTAAGACACACACAACATCCATGCCTCACCGGGATTCGAACCCGGACCCCGTTCGGACGAATGATCAGAGGCCATCGCTTAGACCACTGCGCCACTGGGGCGGCACAGGACTCATATGGTATCACTTAAGCAGATAAAAAATAAAGGGTGCATTAGGCGACATGAGTTTGAAGAAAAGTCTGGACATGCAGTCATAAAGGGAAGAACATGTAATTTACGTTATGTCTCAAAGATATCATCTGGATGATTTTGTGTAGGGAAGAAATATAGGGAAGCTGGAAGGCCACCAGGGGGATTAAGTGATGTTGCCAGGGACTTCGGAATCATGCATAGTGTGGTATCCAGGCTCTGGGCAGTGTTTCAAACCAATGGAATGTGTTCCAAACGCATGCTAGGAGGGCGCCCTCATTCTACTATGATGCATGAAGACAGATTTTTAGTTGTAACAGCAAAACATAATCACCGCACAACAGCTCGTCAGCTTGCAAATCGCCTCCATTCTAGCACAGGAACATGAATATCCCGACAAACTGTGGCATGATGTCTGCAACATGTAAGGCTATATGCCTGAAGGCCTGTAGTCTGCATCCTTCTATCCATAGCTCAACATAGTGTATGTTTTCAGTAGTGTCGTATCCACAGAAATTGTACACTTTATCAGTGGGCCAATGTACTCTTCACAGATGAGAGTCGTTTAAGTCTATCGTCGGATTCTAGATGTCAGCTGATCTGGTGCGAAAGTGGTGCTGCGTACCAGTGTGAGAATGTGCAGGAAAGGGACACATATGGCAGTGGTGGGGTCATGGTGTGGGGTGGCATCATGATTAATGGGCACACCAAGCTACAGGTGCTGGAAAATGGGAATATGATGGGCAAACAATATTGCAACGAAGTTCTTCTACATCATATTGTGACGGCCCAACCTGCAACTATCTCTTTGCTCGGCCCAAGCTAGCTCAAAAACCCCTGCAGGAAGGACTGTCTTAAATTAGTTGGCATTCTTAAATTAAGTTAAGTAAATAGCAACAGTGCAAAATTTTTAAAACACAAATCAAGTTTAACTGTTTAATAGAATTCCAAATCATTAGTTACAAAATTTACAACTTCTATGAAAGGTCAAGAATGCTTTTCCCTTGAAATGGCCAGTCAACAGAGAAAATGCTCATGAACACCAACACAATCATGATTAAGCATACCAGTTCTTTGAGCAAAAGAAAAGTCCTTCCACAGTATGAACACAACAGGAACGAAATGAAGGAGGCCAACAAGCACAACTGATCAGGATAACTCATACATCCATCGGTCTGTAGTATCATCAGCAGAGACTCAGCATATACATCCCGGTGCTGTATCACCACACATCAGCAGGCTGCAGAATTAACCCGGAACATTTTGTTAGCAAGGCTCGGTACAGACACCCAGACACTGTCTCATCACACCTCAGCAGCAGGCGGTAGAGTTAACCATCAGCAGATTGTAGGATCAACCAGGAACATCCCGTTAGCAGAGGTTCGGCATAGACACCCTAGCGCTGTCTCATCACATCTCAGCAGCAGGCGGTAGAGTTGACCATCAACAGGCTATAGAATTTACCAGGAACATCTCGTTAATAGAGGCTTGGCATAGACACCCCAGAGCTGTCCCATCAACAGGCAAAAGAATTAACCAGGATCACCCAGCAACGTTCGACCAGATCCACGAATGAAATGTAAGAGGCATAGCAGTCCGTAACATCATTGGCAGAACTCAACATAGACACCCTGGTGCTGTCTCCCCAGCATACAAAAGAATTAACCAGGATCATCCAGCCAACAAATAGGAAAGGCAGACTATGACACCACAACTCCATCCCCATTTGCAAACATCCCAAATCCTCGCCCTGGGAATTTAAAGCCAGTAATTAACTCTCATAGTAACGTCCAGCAATGCCCCAGAAGAACAAGAGAAAAGCGAGAAAGCAAAGCAAATCTATAGTAAGTGTTCTTTTATCTTCCCTTAGAACAAAAGAAGGCAAGGTTACACATTCCAATTAAATGCAATTTGAACAAAGAGTCCAGAGATTCACATTCCAGAATTATGCAAATGCCCATGACAGGACAATGAAGATGAACTCCAAGGAAGCATCTTGAGGCCTTTAGATTTCCTCTCATGCCACTATCAATACCTGTAACGAGACAATGTTCAATTATTCTGTGGTGCTATAGGCGAAGACTTTCTGTTCATAGATGATAACACGACATCTCATTGTATGAGAGCAGTGCAGAAACTTCTGGAAACCAAGGATATTCATCACATCGACTGGCCAGCACGCTGCCCAAACCTCAACCCAATTTAACATATCTGGGATGCAATGGTTAGATGCATTGGTGCTTGAAGGATCACTTGGTGATCAGCATGCCACAATGTTGTGAGAGATGCATTGGTGCTTGAAGGATCACTTGGTGATCAGCATGCCACAATGTTGTGAGAGCTGCATTGCAGTTTGTGGTGGGCATATCCCATACTAAAATGTCTCTCTGCTTGGTTATTGGCAAGCACTGTACATTTTATTTTCTTATTATTTTATTTTGTAAAATTTCTGCTGTACAATATTATAGAAAAGTAATATAATACTCAGTAACAATACAATATGTGCCACAATCATAAACTAATTGTACAAATAAAGTAAACAAATTCACCAATGAAACTCCCAAAATATGACAAACCACCAATGAAACTCAGAAAACATGACATATCACCAAAACTTTCACAATAAATACAAATTCTGCACAACAACAACAAAACTCATTCCATTGAAAATTAATATCAATTGTAAATATGAATAAAATATATGATGGTAATAATGAAATGTACAGCAAGGGGCCAGGGGAAAAGGCTGAAATACTGCCTGACAAGCCCCTGATCGCCCCTAAATAAAAACAATCCATTCTCTAACTATATCCTTCGGAAATTTGTATTTTTTTAGTAAACATTGATTACAATCCTAATAATTAATGACTTCATGGCTTTCTCTAATTACTTTCAGTACCATAAATACTTAATGGGAATTATAGAGAATAAATTTATTAAGGTACATTACCTCTCAAATTTTCGATCTATACACAAGATCAGGGATGGCGAACCTTTTCCAACTAGTGTGCAATAGGATTGTGTAGTTCACGAACTACCTAGTTCAAAAGAGCCGTTCCCACAAGTGAGCCAGGTGAACTAGTTCAGGGCCACTTCGATAGTTAGTTCATTTAGTTCGCATGCGCATTGCGCAATGACCGCGAATGCGAGTCGAGCGTGCCGCATGTCCGCTACCAGTCGACCACGAGTCCACGATTGTCAACACGAATTGTTGTTACAAACTAACAAAGAAATTCTCGCTTTATAAAGTTTGCTCTCAAAGCAGTGTCTTTCATTTTGCGTTTCATCATGTTTTTGTCACAGTTGTGTTAAGTTCAAAGTTCTGCGTCTGCAAGTTAGTTACTTTACATTCTATTCACTTTTAATTATTTTAGTTAGTTTATGCAGTGAGCCTACTCCTCTTGTAATGAACATTATAATGTCCTCAAAGAGGAAACACAGTGTCATGTGGACGCATTTTAGTGAAGAGTGTGATAGAAAGAGGGCAAAATGCAAATATTGTTCACAGCTGATTAGCATTGCAAATGGCTCAAACTGAAATCTCGGTCGCCATATGAAGCTTAAACATCCCTTAATCCCTCTCACAATTGAACGGCAACCATTTGAACCCTCTGAACTACACAGTTCAACTTCGCCAGAAGATATCCATGCTGCTTCGATATCGACTCTTCCTTCCACATCGACCCAGCCTCCGATTACTCATTTTGTTCGTAGGCTGCCACCAATTCGTAAAATTGAACAGATCGATAAACAAGTTGTCAAAATGGTGGCTAAAGGACACCATGCTCTACGAATTGTTGATGAACCAGAAGTGCACGCATTAATACAAATGGTATCCCACTGTCCGGATTATCAACTTCCCATTGGGAAAACATTGTCTGAAAATTTATTACCCAAAGTGTACAATGAACTGATAACGGAAATCAAAATAAAAGTACACGCTGCTGCAGCATTGTGCCTTACTACTGATGGCTGGACCTCTTGCAATAATACAAGTTATATTGCAATAACAGTACACTTCCTGGATAATTCTACCAAACTTTGCTCTGCCTTGATTGGTTGTATAGAATACAACGATAGACACACAAGTGAAAATCTGTGCAATTTTATTAAAGACGCTATGGCAGAGTGGCAGATATTGCATAAAATTGCTGCTGTCGTTAGCGACAACAGTGCTAACATTATCGGAGCAGTTAAACTAGGTGAGTGGCGATCTATTGGATGCTTTGTGCATTTACTTAATCTGGTGATTCAAAAAGCTACCAAAGAGATTGATTGTGTCCTTGTTAAAGTAAAATCTATTGTGGAGTACTTTAAAAGAAGTTCACAAGGACTAAAAAAATTAATAGAAATTAAAAAACAAAATAATTTGCCCAAAACTAAAACAAGATGTATCAACTCGTTGGAACTCTACGTATGATATGTTAGATCGTGTGGTAAAGATAAAAGATGCCGTTATCACCGCTGTTGCGCTCTTATCTTATCCTAGATGAACAAGACTGGGACGTCATAGAGGAGGTGCTGCCAATTTTAAAACCTTTTTACGAAGTTACTGTCGAAATTTGTTCCGAAAAAAATGTGACCTTGTCAAAGGTAATTGTTTTTTGTAAACTGATTCAAAATTTCTTAGTCAAATGCTCCCCGAAAAATGGTAAAGTCGTTGCCTTAAAATCTGATTTACAGAACGAAATGTACTCTAGGTTTCGAGACGTGGAGCAAAATATGTTGTACGCGGAATGCACTATCTTGGATCCAAGGTTTAAACAAAGGGGCTTTAAAAATCAAACAGCCTACGACAATGTACTTAGAGGACTTCGGAGCAAAATTGGCATGGTGAAGTTACCTCAAGACGTTGAAACAAGTGAACAAAGACTCACAAATCCTTCAGCATGTAGTAATGGTGACTTGGGAAGAAAAGGCAGTATCTGGGACGAATATGATGAGGAGATGGGGAAAATAAGACCAGGCAACAAGTCGCAGCTGGCATTAGAGAGCTGAATAAATATTTAAATGAGGAGTATTTGGAACATAAAAAAAATCCGTTAGAACGGTGGCAAGAAAGGAGAAATCTATATCCCCATCTCTATGCATATATATTAAAAAGATTTTGTATTGTCGCAACATCTGTTTCTTGTGAACGGGTATTTTCAGGTGTTGGCCAAATAATAAATGTGAGAAGGACTTTGCTGAAATCCAGGAAAGTTTCAGAATTATTATTTTTGCACAACAATATGTAATATGTGCCCAATACCATTTTATCATTTGTTTGCATTTTTTATAATCAAGATTTTAAATTTATTTATTGCTGTTGTAAGTTTCTGCTCTACTAACTGGTGGCCAAGGTCATACGTATTTATATGTACTTACTTTTTGAAGTCACACTGTACAATTTTTGGACTCCAATGCCTTTTTGGAGTGTAGTTTATACTCAAGTTTTGGTAATCTCTTGGACTGCTTATTTCTAAAAAGTTTTTCCTAGTCGGTCTGCTCGCAGAGTTTTTGCTGGTCCTTGATAAAGCCAAAGCTCAGTATTCTCGACACTTTCTACATTCAGTTGTTTTATTTTTTTCTCTTTTTACTCACACCGGTAAATACATAACTTTTTCTATGTTGTACTTGGTATGAGTCAAAAAATTATTTTTGCTGCGGTCTCTTCTTAATAGAATGTGAATTCTGAATTTTCATAATTGCTGCGTTGCGTGTTTTGATCTTCAGGTTATTTTGCAACTTTCATTTTAAATTCAAAAGTTTTTCTTTTGTTTTTGGCTTTGCTCTTCAGTAACTAATTTCAACTTACTATTTAGCAGCTTATGCGCAAATTCTAGTTGAAATGTTTTATTATTATTTATTTATTATTATTTTTTATTTTTTTTTTTTTTTTTTTTTTTTTTTTCAATTCACTCTTATTTTTAATTTTCATTTTAGTGTGTTTCGGCTGCTGCCTTTTTGGAGTGTAGTTTATACACTCCAAAAGGGAGGTTATCTCTTGGAGTGTAGGTTATCTCTTGGACTGCTTATTTCTAAAAAGTTTTTCCTAGTCGGTCTGCTCGCAGAGTTTTTGCTGGTCCTTGATAAAGCCAAAGCTCAGTATTCTCGACACTTTCTACATTCAGTTGTTTTATTTTTTCTCTTTTTACTCACACCGGTAAATACATAACTTTTTCTATGTTGTACTTGGTATGAGTCAAAAAATTATTTTTGCTGCGGTCTCTTCTTAATAGAATGTGAATTCTGAATTTTCATAATTGCTGCGTTGCGTGTTTTGATCTTCAGGTTATTTTGCAACTTTCATTTTAAATTCAAAAGTTTTTCTTTTGTTTTTGGCTTTGCTCTTCAGTAACTAATTTCAACTTACTATTTAGCAGCTTATGCGCAAATTCTAGTTGAAATGTTTTATTATTATTTATTTATTATTATTTTTTATTTTTTTTTTTTTTTTTTTTTTTTTTTTTTCAATTCACTCTTATTTTTAATTTTCATTTTAGTGTGTTTCGGCTGCTGCCTTTTTGGAGTGTAGTTTATACACTCCAAAAGGGAGGTTATCTCTTGGAGTGTAGGTTATCTCTTGGACTGCTTATTTCTAAAAGTTTTTCCTAGTCGGTCTGCTCGCAGAGTTTTTGCTGGTCCTTGATAAAGCCAAAGCTCAGTATTCTCGACACTTTCTACATTCAGTTGTTTTATTTTTTTCTCTTTTTACTCACACCGGTAAATACATAACTTTTTCTATGTTGTACTTGGTATGAGTCAAAAAATTATTTTTGCTGCGGTCTCTTCTTAATAGAATGTGAATTCTGAATTTTCATAACTGCTGCGTTGCGCGTTTTGATCTTCAGGTTATTTTGCAACTTTAGTTTTAAATTCAAAGTTTTTCCTTTGTTTTCAGCTTTGCTCTGCAGTAACTAATTTCAATTTACTATTTAGCAGCTTATGCACAAATTCTAGTTGAAATGTTTTATTATTTTTTTTGTTTTCATTATTATTTTTTTCATTTTTTATTTATTTACAGTTCACTCTTATTTTTATTTTTATTTTTTATTTTAGTGTGTTTCGGCTGCTGCCTTTTTGGAGTGTAGTTTATACTCGAGTTTTGGTAATCTCTTGGACTGCTTATTTCTAAAAAGTTTTTCCTAGTCGGTCTGCTCGCAGAGTTTTTGCTGGTCCTTGATAAAGCCAAAGCTCAGTATTCTCGACACTTTCTACATTCAGTTGTTTTATTTTTTCTCTTTTTACTCACACCGGTAAATACATAACTTTTTCTATGTTGTACTTGGTATGAGTCAAAAAATTATTTTTGCTGCGGTCTCTTCTTAATAGAATGTGAATTCTGAATTTTCATAACTGCTGCGTTGCGTGTTTTGATCTTCAGGTTATTTTGCAACTTTCATTTTAAATTCAAAAGTTTTTCTTTTGTTTTCGGCTTTGCTCTTCAGTATATATATATATAGAGAGCGGAATATATATATATATATATATATAATATAAACAAAATCACAAAAAAAGCTTAAAAATCTGTTTATAAAAGAAAATAAAAACAAATAAAAAAGAAAACTAGTTATTCATCACTAGGATAGCTATACTAAAAATAGTAAAACCAACATTAAAATTAATAAGATTCTGATTAATCTATAGAAGCTCACTAAGGTGATTTAATACATGCAAAGATTATTAAATAAACTGCTCGTGTATTTTATAATATTTCTCATGTATTCTGGAGAGTTAATTCTGCTCATTCTGATCATACAGATCCACAGTCTTAAGTTTATATTTTTTTCTCTGGTTAAAATCTCCGCGCGTTGGTTTCTTGCTGTATGAGGAGGCCATCAGCCCCACCCTCACTGCCCCCAGCGTCTAGGGAGTGGCGGAAGAGGTCAGCCATGTTCTCCTCTTGTGAGGAGAAAAGTTTTTGTAACACAAGAGGTAAGCTCTCTTCCTTGTTTTTGGGCTCTAGGTTTTATAAGTTCAATGTTAGTACTTCATGTACCTTTTCTCTGTAGTTTTTTAGCTTTTCAGCTTTTAAGCATTGGTTTGTCTGTTAACATTTATGCGGGTTTTAACTCTTACTTTTCTTTGTAACTTTGAGCGTCTTTTGTGGTACCTAGGAACAGAAGATGGCTAAGCTTGTTCCTTTTCTATGCGCTGTCTTTTCAAAGTAGTTAAGTTCTTAATAACTAATTAATTATGCACTTAAAGCACTGCTGAAATACTTTGTACATATTGCAACTAACTGTTTAAGGTATATAACTTTCACAAAGTTTTCTTTAGTTAATTATTATCTTTAACTTATTCTCGTTTTCGTGCTGTCATAAGTTGTAGAGTAGGGGGTTTTAGACTCAAGTTTTCTTTCAAAAATCTGTTCGTTATAAATTAACATTTCCTTTTTTAATTGCAATGTAAAATTTGTTTTTCAGGTTTAAATTCTCTCTCAAACGAACTTGGAATTTCGTTATAGCTGAAAATCATTTCTATTTATTATGTCACTCTCACAGCTTGAGTTCTCTTTAATCTTCTTCTCTCTGTTTAATAGTAACAGATGAAGAGCATGGGTCGGGCCATGAAGGTTAATGGATGCAAGCGAAATTGTTAACTAGTGCTAGGTCATGCTACTCCACGGAGGACATGACTTATATATATATATTTTAAACTATTTTAGGTGGGAATGTTACTTGCATCTATGGCCTTGCAGAAACCCATTTCCAACTAGGTCTTTGTGGAAGTGAGAAAATGCAGAGTTTTTGCTGGTCCTTGATAAAGCCAAGGCTCAGTATTCTCGACACCTTCTACATTCAGTTGTTTTATTTTATTTTTTTTTCTTTTCTCCTTTTACTCACACAGGTAGATACATAACCTTTTCTATGTTGTACTAGGTGTGAGTCAAAATTATATTTGTATATTTTTTTTTGCTTAGGTATCTTTATAGAATGTGAATTCTGAATTTTCAAAACTGCTGCGTTGCGCGTTTTGATTTTCAGGTTATTTTGCACCCTTCGTTCTAAATTCTAAAATTTTTTCCTTAGTCTTCAGTTTTGCTCTTAAGTATATATATATATATATATATATATATATATTCTAAATCAAATTACTTCACTACCACAATTTTTACAAATATTTACTGTTGTGAGTTTCCGCTCTGCTCAGAGGTGGTCAAGGTCACAGGTATCAAGTTTTGCTTAATTTCATTTTTTTGCGGCCACACTGTACATTTTGTGGACTTCAATTTATTATACATATATTTTAAATTAAATTATTTCACTACCGTAATTTTTAAATATTTTTACTGCTGTAAGTTTCTGCTCTGTGCAGAGGTGGCCAAGGTCACAATTACCTAGTTTCGCTGAATTTTATTTTTTTGCGGTCATACTGTACATTTTATAGGTTTCAGTTTACTACAAATAAATTTTAAATCAAATTACTTTGCTACCTTAATTTTTGCACATTTTTACTGTTGTAAGTTTCCGCTCTACTCAGATGAATTCAAAGTCACACTTATTTACAGAGGCTTACTAGTTTTGCTTTGTTTCATTTTTTTACGGTCGAACCCCTCACCTTGGACACACATACACACGGATGAGACTGTTTTGCCACTGGTGTAACTTTTCAAACTTTTTTCTTGTTGTGAACACATTGTGTTAATTGTTTTTTTAAATTTTGCATTTCTGCTTGTGAAAACACGTAGTACTGAACTTGAACAATTTCTTTAAAAGAAAATGTTTTCTTTTTTTGTTAATCTAAAGCAAATTTTAACGTCATGACATGTAGACAATACCTATCCCCTCCTTCACGCCGGCAACCTTACCTTATGCTCCTCTCTTCCAATAACAAGACCAGACAACAAAGTCGGTCACCCAGTCTTCCAAAGCAGTCGTCAGCCACGTGAGTCCTGCTCCTTCACTACCCTAGAAAAGGCTTCCAGAGCGCTGGTATAGCTTTTTTTTTTTGCGGGTATAACGACCGACGTGAGCAACTCCTCGCCCTCGATGGGTTATAAAGAAGTTGCCCGTCCATAATTTCGGGCCACTGGTTCCAGATAAGGAGAGACATAATTTTGGGTCATTGGTTCCAGATAAGGGAGAGACATAATTTCGGGCCACTGGCTCCAGATAAGGGTGATGTATGACAAACACAACATCCTAGAATCGCCAGGATTCGAATCCAGACTCATCTCAGACGGATAGTTAGAAGCCAGCACTTAGACCACTCAGTAACCGGAACGGCATGGATTAGCTTTAGACTCCACTTTCCATGTTGGAATCTACTACTTAGTACCACAAAAAAACAGCACAGCAATTAGTAATAACCACCCTCAGTGAATTCCCATCCACCTTCCTCATTCGTCCCTGGCTATACGAATGTGGAAAAAGGATTGAACTAAGGATTTGGAATAGTGGAGAACAATTTCATTTTCATGGCCCTGAGGAGTGGGGATGCTATTTTGATAACTTTTCTACGGAGACACACTTCCTAGGAAAAAATACGTAGGGCTACACGACATAAAACACGAGACTTATTATTACTTGGGAAAGTCCAGATTATATTTTAGAGTTCAAAAAATTGAGAAATAGCACGTCTCGATTGGGTGGGCAAGACAAATTTCAGGGAAGGTTGAAGCCCACCCTAGCACCCCCTTGGTGACGTCCCTGTTCATAACTCATTAAACGTTCTCTGATTACGACCTACCGCGGAGCTAACTGAATCATGAACTGAATGAATTATAAGAGCAAACTAATTTACGACAGACCGCGGAGCTCAGTGAGCTGCGAACTGAATGAACTATGAGAGCAAACTAGTTTACAACATACTGCGGAGCTTACTGAGCCGTGAACTAAATGAACTAACTAAGTGAACTAGTTCACTAAAGAGATCTGAACTATGTCGAGCGCTCTCTGTCGTGAACTAAGATGTGCAAGCCTAGTGTGCAACTTAAAATTTGCTTTACTGCTTTCAAGTGTCTGGTGCACCACGTCTTGTTTGCATTTATTTTTAAATAAACATTTTGTCATGAAATTGTTTTTGCGAATACCATGAAATGACAATAACAGAATAGGTGAGTAAGTAAGTTTTAAGACTAAGACAATTTCAATTTGAACCTGATTTAATTCGTTAGAAGATAATTGAAAGATCATACTTACATAATTACATTAGCGTGAAACTTGTTGCTGAATGCTGCTAGCCAAGGCATTTATGTTGGGTTCATAACCTGTTGTCTGCAACATCATGCAAGGTGCACTTAAGTGTGAACTAAGACGGTTCAGACATAAGTGCATCTTGCTTTTGGGAATTAATGCATAAAGCGATTAAGGAAAGTGAGGCTGCTTTGCTACCCCTTTGGAGGATACTTCTTGGCTAGATAAATTTTCTTGTCAGAGCTCGGTTATCTGTAAGAACACACTACGGACATGTGGAAAAATTACTGTTTTCAAAAACCTAAATTTTTATTTAATGTTAATGCTGTTGTACAGGCGTGCCACCCAAATAGTATTCGTGTGCCACTAAGTGGCACGCGTGCCATAGGTTCGCCATCCCTGCACTAGATCATCATCAGAAGTTCTTGTGTCTTACTACTTCCACAGGTCTGGCGACCAAGTCTGGTGGATTTGCCATTCAGCATGATTGTCGATGTTGCCACCATATGTCTTGTAAATTTCCAGGGATTCTTCTAATTTCCGGATAATTGTGTGGGATTGATGTTTGATTTGATCACTTGTAAGGAGTCCCAGTCCATTTTGTGGCCAGTTTGTTGTACGTGCCAGTCTATCCTGCTTCATTTGAAATGTTCCTTATTGCTGCTTTGTGTTCATTAATTCTGATGGTTAACAGTCGTCCTGTTTCTCCTATGTATGGTAAACCACATGAACACTCTATTTTATGCACGACTCCTTCCTGGAGTAAAGTATTTTCTTCTCTTTGTTTTAGGGATGGTAAGTATTTTTTAATTTTGTTATTTAAACCTGGAGCTAACCTAATTTTATATTTAGTGCTGATTTTCTTTATTTTTTGAAAGTCCCTTGTGGTAACTAACTTTTCTTGTGAATAAATATTCAATTTTCTCTTTATTTTCATCTGCAGTGCAAGTTCTGTTTCTAGTAGAATTTTCTTCCAGTAGTTCACAAATTTCTTTTGAAGGGTAATCATTTTCTAGATTGATTTTAACTTATTTTTATGTTTTTTCTTAGCTTCTGAAGATGAATTCAGCTTTTCAACTTCTTTTTTAAATTTTAAAGCTACATTTTTCTTTATATAATTTGGGTGACCTGATTTATAATTTAAAGTTTTTAAATTATAAAAAATTAATTAATTAGGGTGATCTGACTTATAATTTTTTTTAATTATTATAAGTATTATCCTTTATAATTCCCGTTAAGTATTTATGGTACTGATTACAATGTAATTTGCGAGTCATTTATAAAAAAAAATTGTATCTTTTCATGTGCTCATATATATAATTATTTCCTCATTTGGCTGCATCCGTGTACTGTTTTTCTTATACAGGGAAAAATGTAGTCTGTCTCCTTAGGTTTTGGACACCAGTGTGCATACTGAAATATGAATAAAGTAATTAAGTAGCAACCACCTGTTTTAGCCAAAAGCAAATAACTTGCTACACCAAAAAAATTCTGAAATGACAGTCTATACAAAATGTGTTATCATTAAAGAATACTTTACAGCTGTCTTAACTTTTTTCTTATAGCTAGCACAGGATGATGGGTTGCCCAGGTTTAACTAAAAAATACATGATATTGTTTATGGACCAGCACTGCCCAGATTTCCCAAGAAATGTATTTTTTACTTAAACATTCAATCATAATGTCATCCAAAAAATACCAGAGGTTTCATATGCAGATTCCAATACTCTGTTGAACAGAAAAAAAGGTTTGAACAGGCCTACAAATTCACCACATGGAGTCTCTGCAGATGAGAGACTGAAACCAAACAACTTCTTTTTCCACTAAAAAATTCTTAGTTTAAGAACACTCTATAATTAAAGACTTCATTTTTAAAAAAAACTAACAAAACACACACAGGAAAAAGCCAAGTCACCAAGAAAGTGGTCAGAACAATATCAAACAGCACTGACACACAGCCTTACGCAGAAAAAAATGTGCTGCCATCTATTATTCCTTCTATGTTCCTATGGAGATTAGCTAAAAGATAACTAAAACTTTAGAAATTCTATTTCAAATAAACAGCTCTTAGGTGAACATATGCAGAAGATACTTCTGCGAGTTCATGTAGAACGTTAAACCTCTCTATGTTTTGTGCTTTTTTTTTCTGCACGTGACAGACATACAGACAGGTCATCTTATTATTATAGATGTTATAATTGAAATAAATGCTCATAATTTTTGATCCAGGATTTCTGCATTTGACAATGCTGACACAATAAACAGTGTGAAAAAAGCATACCTGAGTATTTTTTCCACAGGTGGAAGGTAATAAAGCCAAATACCCTGATGAGAGTAAATCAGTGCCTCCTAATGCTCTGATGATAATTTCCCCATTTTCAGTAGTGCCTAGGATTTTTTCCACATTACCCAAAATAATCTGTCCATTTTGCAGGCTACCAAGGTCTGTATTTAAAGTAGTTGCCACTGTCCCATCTTCTAATGTCACAGCTGTAATGTTGTGAACTTCTTGACCTAAATATAGAAAGGTAAATTTCACATATGTAGTCTAAAAAAATGGTTGAGAAAACAAATGCAAACCACACATATTTTCAAATGCATGTGAAGAATTGCAAAATTAGGCCATTCAAAAAAAAAGTCAAACATCAGAAACATTTTTGAAAATATAAAACATAATTAAATGGTAGTTCTTCAAACATGAACTTTTTATCTGACATAATAGTAAAGTTATTTTGAAATATACAAATGGAAGTTAGATCTTGATAAATTCAAAATATTTTGTTTTCCTAGCAGGTGGCTCCAATACTATGTTGCCCTTATTGTAATGAAATTTTAAACATACTGCCCTGCTATCCACATCAAGAACAACTTATACACTGAGTGGCCACTTTATTATGACCACCTGACAGTTTTAAGCAACTGAGCTATGGCTGCACGCTGTTGCCGCCAGAGGGCGAGGCTAGTATAAAAAGGGAATGCTTAGTGCTTGCGACAGTAGTAGAAGTGATTTTTGGGTGACGAGATGGGTAAAAAAATGTGATTTGACGGACTTTCAAAGTGGGATGATTGTAGGAGCTCGGAGCCATGGAGCGAGTATCACCGAAACTGCTGCATTCGTGAAATGTTCCAGAGCAGCTGTTGTTCAAGTGTTTAAAGACTGGACTGTCAGCCAAAAAACTGGGTCTCTACGTGCAACATGTGGTCGTCATCGACTAGTGACTGCTCAGGCTGAACGGAGAGTGTCCAGACTGGTAACAGACAACAGAACGGCAACAGTGCAGCAAATTACAGACCATCTTAATCAAGGATCCCCTCAAATGATCTCTGCACGCACTGTTCATCGTACACTGCATCGGATGGGATATGGCAGCCGAAGGCCTGTTCGAACACCTCTGCTGTCTGCAGTTAACAAGAGAAAAAGTCTCCAGTTCGCACAGGAG
The DNA here is from genome assembly GCA_039090855.1 of Macrothele yani. Classification (NCBI taxonomy): domain Eukaryota; kingdom Metazoa; phylum Arthropoda; class Arachnida; order Araneae; family Macrothelidae; genus Macrothele; species Macrothele yani. The sequence continues at coordinate 151,752,363 of CM077025.1, read as the reverse complement.
CACAAGGATTGGACAGTTGATAATTGGAAACAAATTATGTGGTCCGATGAATCACGTTTTCAGTTGCACCATGCCAATGGCAGAGTGAGAATTTGGCGGAAACAGCACGAAAGCATGGACCCCAAATGCATTGCTACAACCCTTCAAGCTGGTGGAGGCAATGTTATGGTTTGGAGAATGTTTTCCTGGCATGCTTTGGGCTCTTTAATTCGTGTTGATCAACGTCTGACTGGCACATCTAAACATCGTTGCGGACCAAGTGCATCCTTTCATGTGGGTGGTTTATCCCAGTAGTGATGGCTACTTTCAACAAGATAATGCTTCCTGCCATAGTGCTCGCATTGTACAGGATTGGTTTCAGGAACATGCCGGCGAGTTTATTTTGCTTAGGTGGCCCCACAATCTCCAGATTGAGAATTTGTGGCATGAAATTGAACGAGCATTGAGAATTTGTGGCATGAAATTGAACGAGCCATCAGACAGCTCGATCCACAACCCTGCAATCTCACACTCCTGGAAAGTGCTATTCATCAAGCATGGTCTCAGATTCCACAAACCACCTATCAACATCTCGTGGAGTCCATGCCATGAAGAATCGACACAGTATTAAAGGCAAAAGGTGGCCCAATGAAGTACTGAGGGGGTGGTCATAATAAAGTGGACACTCAGTGTAACCAAAAAAGTTCATGCGGTTTTCAGTAGAGTTCTTTTTTTTTTTTTATTGGAGGTTTAATGACTTCCGTGAGCAACTCAATGGGCTATAAGCAGTCGCCCATCCCTAATTTACGGTCACTGGTTCCAGGGAAGGGAGAGAGCCAGTGCCGTAAGACAAACACAACATCCATGCCTCACCGGGATACGAACCCGGACCCCCGTTCGGACGAATGATCTGAGGCCATCGCTTAGATCACTGCACCACCAGGGCGGCTCAGAGTTCACTGAATGCCTTGTTTTATTTTGTAGTGGTTTGCAGGGCACAATTTTTTATGTGCATCATAACACACAGATATGTGTCAGTCAATTGGTGCATTCTAAATTGGTGTATACTCTTTTTTTGTGACTTTGAACCTTTTTAAAATGTCAGTTGAACCTGGTGTAATTTGGGCTTGTTTGCTATATGAATTTAAACTTGATTCGAAGGCTTCAGAGGCATCCTGTAAGATATGTATGACATTTGGAAAAGATGTTGTAGCAGAATGTACTGCACAGAAATGGTTTAAAAAATTTGTTTCTGGTGATGAATCACTTGGAGATGCACCACATTCAGGAAGAACCTCCATTGTTGATAATGAAGAATTACATGCCGCTGTTGAAAATAATTCTAGAATGACATGTCGAGAACTTTCACAAATGTTTAATATGAGTGACGAAACAATTTGTTTACACTTGCATCAACTGGGAAAATCGTGAAGCTAAGCAAATGGGTCCCACATGCATTATCATGCATCATTTCAGTAGAGTTCACTCCACAAACATTTTTGGTTACCTGATATATATATATATATTTTTTTTTTTTTTTTTTTTACACAAAGTAGCACTAACCAGCAAAGAATTTTGGTACTTAATTAAACCAAATGAGGACTCCTATATAAAAGAAATTCCCAAATTAGGAAGAAATAAGAAATAACATGTTGGGATCACATGCCAATAAATATCAAACAGAGGTCGTCGCTGTTTCCACGTTTATAAGTGAGTCACGGAAAAATTTTCACTGGCCGCCACCGGGAAACGAACCCTGAGTCTTCCAGTTACGCACCGGATATGCTTCCACTGCACCACAGTGACCTCGAATTCCTCCAGACTCACACATACAAACTGCTAAGCTAATTTGGCAGGTTGCTTCTTGGAGCCCTGCACAATGCTGGGAATTCATCAAAGATAGTAAGCAGCAGCTGAACAAATAATTAAAAGGCGAATGAATAATTAATACAGACATTTGACGTGGACCAGGAACATCAAATCAAGATGATTATTTCTTTTTGAAGACTGTTCGTTTTTTAAAATTTCGGCAAAGTTGTAATTCGTTTTCATGTTTCGTTGTTGTCGTGGTGCTTCGCAGGAACATCAAACAGAGGTCGTCTCTCTTTCTACGTTTATAAGTGAGTCACAGAAAAATTCTCATTGGCAGCCACCGGGAAACGAACCCTGAGTCTTCCAGTTACGCACCGGATATGCTTCCACTACACCACAGTGACCTCGAATTCCTCCAGACTCACACACACAAACTGCCAAGCTAATTTGGCAGGTTGCTTCTTGGAGCCCCGCACAATGCTGGGGATCACCAAAGATGGTAAGCTGCAACTGAACAAATAATTAGAAGACGAATGAATAATTAATACAGACATTTGACGTGGACCAGGAACATAAAACAGAGGTCGTCGATCTTTCCACGTTATAAGTGAGTCATGGAAAAATTCCCGGTGGCGGCCAATGAGAATTTTTCTGTGACTCACTTATAAACGTGGAAATAGCGACGATCTCTGTTTGATGTTCCTGGTCCATGTCAAATGTCTGTATCAATAAAATATCAGTTGGTGTGGCATTTTGGAATAAAAAAAAATAAAAACACTTTCGTTTTTCTCCGGCAGAAATGTAAACAGTATGAGTGCCACATCTACAAACTTCAGCGCTGCCCACCTATTACAAGGAACTGCTAAGTTTTCAGAATAATCCAAGTATTTACCTTTCTTTTATAAGTTATTAGATGTTCATTAAAATACAGCTTTTGTATATCAAATTAAGCAAAGTTGGCAGACATTAATGTACTAAATAGTCCAGAGAAAATGAATCTGTGCATGAAATTCTTGGAGAATAAATCTCAATGAAAGAATCTGAAGGCTACATGAATTCCTTGAGAAAAGTACATCTGATGGACAGCAGATTTTTTTTTTTTTCTTTTTTTTCTGATGTGTAGCAATCTGGAAATGAATGGAACTGGCACCCAATCAGTGATTATAAAGTTTGACATTTCCTTCCTCAAAAGTGCACATAAGCATTTTTTTTTCTTGTTTAATTGATGCTTTTTCTTGATTACTGGTCACTGTTTGTTCTGACCTTAGTTGTACAAGTATTATTTGACTGTTATTAAGGAGTTTGGTTCTTTGTTCCTTTTTGGTTAGGTTACTGATTCCCACATGGGATCAGATGGCTCATCACTTGACTGGGTGATGATAGTGATACCCCCATGCCGCCAAAAGTCATAAATACCAAATAAAGCCTTGCTCTTGGCAATCTATGGCTGTATGTCAAAAGCCATAAATACCTAGATAGTCTTGCTCTTGGCACTCCATGGCCAGGACCATAACTTGAAGGTTGCCAGGGATAAGACTCTAAGAAATACTCAACTAACATAATAATAGATAGCATATGCCATGTTTGAAAAGAAAATGGAACAAAACAAAAAAAAAACCTTCATTATTACACTTAATGCATGGTATGTTGATCTGACTGAGAAGAAAAATAAGCTGATTGAAGATCATGTTTACTGAGCCATCAATATATGGATATCGGAAGTTTTAGCATTTTTATAGAAGCTTGAGAGAGAGAGAGAGAGAGAGAGAGAGAGAGAGACACACACACACACACACACACACACACACACACACACACACACACTGGTGCAGTTTTAGATCATTTCATCACACTGACTTCCATGATAAATTTTTGTAATAATTAACTGCATGCCCTTTCATTTTTCTGTATTCATTTCAATTACTGATTTTTTAAATTGCTTTTCCATACAGTGAGTAACAAAAAGTTTTAATCTTCAAATATTTGGATTGTTCAACAAAACTCACTTTCTTTAATCTCATCTCACTCTGAAACACCACTTTCTTCCCCTCAATAGCTGCAGTTAAGAAAATCTTGCCCAGTACAATATCAAGCCAACATGCCAAGATGTACTACAAAAGTACCAGTTCCTGTAGGAAGGAAATTTTATTAGTTCAGGTAGTGGCTACTGGAATGTGCAATTGAGTAGCTGGATTTTAGTTGCAGGTGCATCCTTGTCTGAAGCAATAATTTGATGGAAAAGGATGAACCACAGTGAAGGTCAAAAAGTAAGGAAGCAATTGCAACTGACACCCAATGAAAATGCTACAAAGAACCATTAACACACTGAAAACACATTGCTAATTGCTTTTGCACAGTCATATTCTTTTCAGCCTGTGCAATCACATGCATCAGTCAGTTTTGGAATATGGAAGACAGAGTAATAGTGCCTTTGTGGCATTTATCACTCCTGTCTTCCTTTTAGCTTTAGTCGGCATTCATACTTCCAAAACCTGAATTCCCAGTAATTGAATCTTCATCGTATAAAAAATTTATCAGTATGCTATTTTTGGTCTTCCTTGGATGATTTTCCTTTGGAGTTCTCAAAAACATTTCATCCGATTTTTTTTAATCGCCTTGAGGAAACAAACAGCAGTATTGCATTACAGTATATAAATGATACTTTTGGAAAATCGCAACCAAACTGACCATAAGCATTTTCTTTTTTAACAAAGCTTGGAAACATCAAATTTCGTCTTAATCACTTAAACAGTTTTTGAGTCATTTCATTAGAAAAAAAAAAATCCCACTGGCATCTTGACTTTTGTTGCCCTAAACAGTACCTGGGAGGCTTTCAAAAGCACACTCAGAAGAGCAACTAATAACTCCAAAAGCATAATGTTTAATTAATACTAATTACTTAACCATTTGTAGAATAACATAAATAGTCACACATTCCTATTCTGTTTCAGTCAAAATAGCTAAAAACATCTTGTCTGGAAGTATTTTAAAAGTATATTTATAAGATCTACTTTCAAAAAGCTAATAGATACTGTACATTGCTGGCCACCCAAAATGCAACACCAAGAAGGAAGCATCCAATTAGCCTGAAATTCGCAGCATGTGTCGCCCCACGAGAGGACATGCAAACGATTAGCATTTCATTGCATATGCAAATCATGTGTGCCCGGCACGCCACCGAGAAGCACTATAAGAAGGATGCACATAAGGCGGGGTGTAAGTAGTGGAAGAGTGTTGTGCTGCTGGACCTGTGCGAGGGAAGCTTCCTGATGCCTCGTCACAGAATACGGCAGTCATTCCAGCACGTTTCGGAGTTCGACAGAGGACGAATAGTGGCTTATTGACAGCGGTTTATTGTACCGAGACTTTGGCGCCTGTGTGGGACAACACCCAGCCACAGTGAGGCGAGTATGGATTCGGTGGGTGCAGGAGGGACGGACGAACTGACGTGAGCAATTGCCGCAGCCGCGGCACACCACCGAACGGGAGGACCGGCATGTTGTGCGGCGGGCATTGACGGCTCGCACCGCCACATCACAAACATTAGCGCAGGAATTAGGGTGTGTTGTGAAATAACCTGTGTCAGCACGTACCGTTCGACGTCGTCTGCAGGAGCGGGGACTTGTCACACGGCGGCCATTGCTCCGATTACCATTGACGTTACACCACCGGCGAGTGCGGCAGCAGTGGGCCATTGAACGCCACACCTGAACTACGGAATGGCACGACATTGTCTTCTCCGACGAATCCCGCTTCTGCCTGCAACACCACCATGGTCGGATTCGCGTGTGGCGGCACCGTGGCCAGAGTCTGTATGACGCCTGCATTATGCATCGCCATACCGGTCCGTCGCCTGGCGTTATGGTTTGGGGCGCAATTGGATATGACACCAGCACCCTTCTGGTACGCATAGCCGGTACACTCAGCAGCCACTGCTACATCTCCGACGTTTTGGAGCCTGTAGTCCTCCCTCACCTGCAGGACCTGCCAGTGGCCACGTTTTAACAGGACAATGCGCGCCCGCACGTGGCACACATCTTGCAACAATTCTTCACGGCCCATCAGGTATCACTGCTGCCGTGGCCCACCTGTTCTCCCAATATGTCGCCCATTGAACACCTCTGGTCGCTGATCGCCAACCAAGTGGCCCGGTAAGCACCACCCGCGGCTATGCCTGATGAACTGTGGTAACGTGTGAAAGCAGCCTGGACCGACGTACCCCAATCCCATATCCAAAGCCTCTTTCGTTTGATGCCGCTCTCTCTCTCTCTCTATATATATATATATATATCATAATCATTGTCAACCATTATCAATCCACTGCTGGACGAAGGTCTCCCCAAGTTTCCTCCACAACGGTCTGTCTTGTGCCAGTCTCCTTCATGTCACCCCTGCATACTTTCGAATTTCATCCACCCATCTCCCATGTGGTCTTCTTCTGGGTCTTTTCCTGTCCCTTGGAATCCAATCTAAAATTTCGGCTGTCCATCGATGATCTGTCCTTCTGGCAGTATGTCCAGCCCATTGCCATTTCAGGGATTTCACTCTGATCATGATGTCTTCCACTCTTGTCATTTTTCGGATCCACGAGTTCCTCTTCTTATCTCTCCTGGTTACACCAAGCATGCACCTCTCCATGCTGCTTTGAGTTGTCTGCAGCCTTTGTATGTCTCTTTTAGTTAAGGTCCACGTCTCTGCACCATACGTAAGCACTGGAAGGATGCATTGATCAAACACTTTTCTTTTAAGACATAATGGCATATTGCTCTTGAAAATTAGGCTGTTTCTTCCAAAAGCTCTCCAGGCAAGTTTTGTACGCCGATTAATTTCTTCATCATTGTGACCCTCACTTGATATCTGCTGTCCAAGATAAACGTACGTGTCTGTTATCTCCAGCTTTTCTCCATCAATCGATAAATCTTCATTTCTTGTAAAAGCATTGAACATCACTTTTGTCTTCTGAAAGTTCATTTTTAATCCCACTTCTTTACTCTTGTCAGCAAGTTCCTGGATCATACTCTGCAGCTCTGATGGGGTAGTTGCAAAAATGACTATGTCATCAGCAAAACGAAGGTGGGTTAGATAATCTCCATTAATCTTTATCCCCTTGTTTTCCCAGCTCAGCGACTGAAAAACACTCTCCAATGTGGCATTAAAGAGCTTCGGAGATATGGTGTCACCTTGTCTCACTCCCTTTCCAATTTTTACGTGTGTTGTATTTTCAAACAGCCTAATCTTTGCACTTGCATTTTCATAGATGTTATTAATAATATTAATGTATGCATCTTCAATACCGCAGGTTTTCAGAGCCATTGTAACTGCTGATGGTTTCACCGAATCAAAGGCTTTTTCATAATCTATAAAAGCCATGCACAATGGAAGTTCATATTCCCTCGCTCTTTCAATTAGTTCTCTCAGCACGTGGATATGATCTATTGTGCTGTAGCCACTCCTGAATCCAGCTTGTTCTCTCGGTTGAGCCATGTCCAGTGTTACCTTCAAGCGGTGTGAAAGAACTTTAGTGAAGATTTTATAAACTACTGATAGGAGGCTGATAGGTCTGTAGTTTCTGAGATCCTCAATGTCACCTTTCTTATGTAGCAGGATCATTGTAGCGGTGTTCCAATCCTCAGGAATCTTTCCTTCATTAAGGCAACGAGTGAAAATTTGGGCGAGTACTGTTTCGATTTCTCCACTTGCTTCTTGTATGATGTCTACAGTAATTCCATCTTCTCCTGGAGCTTTTCCCCGCTTCATGTTCTTGATTGCATGTGCAACTTCTGCTGGAAGGACTGGAGGAACTCTGGTACTGGTATCTTTCATGATGTCTGGAGTGCATGTATCATCCCTTTCATATAATTTGGAGTAGAAATCTTTCACTCTTGTCAAAATTTCGCCTCTATTTCTTGTTACAGAACCATCTTCTTTTCTCAGTGCCATAATCTGTTTTCTTCCCTTACTGAGATGTCCCTTTGCTATCTTTAGGCTTTGGTTGTTTTCAATTGCTTTCCTCACTAGTTCACAGTTGAATTTTCTTACGTCTTCAGTGATACTTTTTCTTACTGTCTTGCATAGCTCTATATATTCCACTTTGGAAGTCACATCTTCTTTAGTTGTTCTCATCTCTCTTCTTTTTTGCATCAACATTTTCGTTTTTCCTGATAATTTATTTACATGCAACTTGTTTTTAGATACAGCTAATTTTGTTGCTGTTTCCATAAGAGCTTTGGTTACTTTTCTGTTAACTTCAGAGATGTCCACTTCTTCCGATGTTAAGCCTTCTAAAGCAGAGAACCTGTTCTTCAGTTCCAACTTGAAGGTATTATGGTGTTTTTTAAGGTTGGTTATGTCAATAGATTTGGTTTGTCTTATGAGCTTGCCACGTTCAAGTTTAGTGTTGAGGTGCATCTTACATCTCACCAATCTATGGTCACTACCTGTGTTGAACTTGTTTAGCACACTGCAGTCTTCTATGACGAATTTTTTGTTACACATAATAAAATCGATTTCACTTGTCGTCCCATTTGGATGTCTCCATGTCCATTTCATGTGTGGCTTTTTCTTGAAGAAGGAGTTCAAGATGAAAAACCCTTCTGCCTCTGCAAACTCAACGAGAGTATTTCCACGCTGGTTTCTGTTGCCGTGACCGAATTTACCTACTGAAGTTTCATTCTGTTGCCGTTGCCCTATTTTTGCATTGAAATCTCCCATAATTATTTTCAAGTGCTGCTTACCTTTATTATTTAGATGACAAATTTCCTCATAAAATTCTTCAATTTCTTCTTCAGGATGACTTGTGGTGGGTGCATAAGTTTGAATAATCTGAGCCTGGTATCTTTTCGAGAGTTGGATAACAAGTCGTGCAGCTCTGTCAGAGGAACTTTCAACTTCTACAACTTTATCCTTCAGTTTCTTGTTTATTATAAATCCAACACCACTAGTTCTGCCAGTATCTGTCCCACGATAGTAGAAGAGATGTCCACTTTTCAGTTCAATGAGATCTTCTCCTTTTCTCCTTACCTCACTTAGCCCCACGATGTCCCACTTGATCCTTTGTAGTTCCTCTTCCAATTCAAGAAGCCTTGAATCAGAAGATAGGGAGCGTCCATTGTACGTAGCCAAGGTCAGCATCAGATGGCAGCCTAGTCCGGTCCTCCGGGGATTCTTAGCACCCTCTGCCTTCATGTCGCACTGGCCGCTGCCTTGGCCAGGTACATTCCAGCTGCCGGAGACTGAGGGCCAAGATTTAAGTTGTGGAATCATTTTGGAGGGGTTTGGCCATAACTCACCACGCTGGCCAAGCGGGTTGGTGAGTGTGGGATAGCATTTCCTCTAATCCCGATGGTATAGTTATACCGCTATTGGCGGTCGTCAGAGCCCCTTTAGTGAGAACAGGATGCACCACGAGAAGGCGGGGTTGACATTTGTCAAGGAGAGGCTGTGATGTTACGCATCACCTGACCTTACATCCCATATATATATATATATATATATATATATATATATATATCATCATCATCATTGTCAACCATTATCAATTCACTGCTGGACGAAGGTCTCCCCAAGTTTCCTCCACAACGGTCTGTCTTGTGCCAGTCTCCTCCATGTCACCCCTGCACACTTTCGAATTTCATCCACCCATCTCCCATGTGGTCTTCTTCTGGGTCTTTTCCTGTCCCTTGGAATCCAATCTAAAATTTCGGCTGTCCATCGTTGATCTGTCCTTCTGGCAGTATGTCCAGCCCATTGCCATTTCAGGGATTTAACTCTGATCATGATGTCTTCCACTCTTGTCATTTTTCGAATCCACGAGTTCCTCTTCTTATCTCTCCTGGTTACACCAAGTATGCACCTCTCCATGCTTCTTTGAGTTGTCTGCAGCCTTTGTATGTCTCTTTTAGTTAAGGTCCACGTCTCTGCACCATACGTAAGCACTGGAAGGATGCATTGATCAAACACTTTTCTTTTAAGACATAATGGCATATTGCTCTTGAAAACTATGCTGTTTCTTCCAAAAGCTCTCCAGCCAAGTTTTGTACGCCGATTAATTTCTTCATCATTGTGACCCTCACTTGATATCTGCTGTCCAAGATAAACGTACGTGTCTGTTATCTCCAGCCTTTCTCCATCAATCGATAAATCTTCATTTCTTGTAAAAGCATTGAACATCACTTTTGTCTTCTGAAAGTTCATTTTTAATCCCACTTCTTTACTCTTGTCAGCAAGTTCCTGGATCATACTCTGCAGCTCTGATGGGCTAGTTGCAAAAACGACTACGTCATCAGCAAAACGAAGGTGGGTTAGATAATCTCCATTAATCTTTATCCCCTTGTTTTCCCAGCTCAGCGACTGAAAAACACTCTCCAATGTGGCATTAAAGAGCTTCGGAGATATGGTGTCACCTTGTCTCACTCCCTTTCCAATTTTTATGTGTGTTGTATTTTCAAACAGCCTAATCTTTGCACTTGCATTTTCATAGATGTTATTAATAATATTAATGTATGCATCTTCAATACCGCAGGTTTTCAGAGCCATTGTAACTGCTGATGGTTTCACCGAATCAAAGGCTTTTTCATAATCGATAAAAGCCATGCACAATGGAAGTTCATATTCCCTCGCTCTTTCAATTAGTTCTCTCAGCACATGGATATGATCTATTGTGCTGTATCCACTCCTGAATCCAGCTTGTTCTCTCGGTTGAGCCATGTCCAGTGTTACCTTCAAGCGGTGTGAAAGAACTTTAGTGAAGATTTTATAAACTACTGATAGGAGGCTGATAGGTCTGTAGTTTCCGAGATCCTCAATGTCACCTTTCTTATGTAGCAGGATCATTATAGCGTTGTTCCAATCCTCAGGAATCTTTCCTTCATTAAGGCATCGAGTGAAAATTTGGGCGAGTACTGTTTCGATTTCTCCACTTGCTTCTTGTATGATGTCTACAGTAATTCCATCTTCTCCTGGAGCTTTTCCCCACTTCATGTTCTTGATTGCATGTGCAACTTCTGCTGGAAGGACTGGAGGAACTCTGGTACTGGTATCTTTCATGATGTCTGGAGTGCATGTATCATCCCTTTCATATAATTTGGAGTAGAAATCTTTCACTCTTGTCAAAATTTCGCCTCTATTTCTTGTTACAGAACCATCTTTTCTCAGTGCCATAATCTGTTTTCTTCCCTTACTGAGATGTCCCTTTGCTATCTTTAGGCTTTGGTTGTTTTCAATTGCTTTCCTCACTAGTTCACAGTTGAATTTTCTTAAGTCTTCAGTGATACTTTTTCGTACTGTCTTGCATAGCTCTATATATTCCACTTTGGAAGTCACATCTTCTTTAGTTGTTCTCATCTCTCTTCTTTTTTGCATCAACATTTTCGTTTTTCCTGATAATTTATTTACATACAACTTGTTCTTAGACCCAGCTAATTTTGTTGCTGTTTCCATAAGAGCTTTGGTTACTTTTCTGTTAACTTCAGAGATGTCCACTTCCTCCGATGTTAGGCCTTCTAAAGCAGAGAACCTGTTCTTCAGTTCCAACTTGAAGGTATTATGGTGTTTTTTAAGGTTGGTTATGTCAATAGATTTTGTTTGTCTTATGAGCTTACCACGTTCAAGTTTAGTGTTGAGGTGCATCTTACATCTCACCAATCTATGGTCACTACCTGTGTTGAACTTGTTTAGCACACTGCAGTCTTCTATGACGAATTTTTTGTTACACATAATAAAATCAATTTCACTTGTCGTCCCATTTGGATGTCTCCATGTCCATTTCATGTGTGGCTTTTTCTTGAAGAAGGAGTTCAAGATGAAAAACCCTTCTGCCTCTGCAAACTCAACGAGAGTATTTCCACGCTGGTTTCTGTTGCCGTGACCGAATTTACCTACTGAAGTTTCATTCTGTTGCCGTTGCCCTATTTTTGCATTGAAATCTCCCATAATTATTTTCAAGTGCTGCTTACCTTTATTATTTAGATGACAAATTTCCTCATAAAATTCTTCAATTTCTTCTTCAGGATGACTTGTGGTGGGTGCATAAGTTTGAATAATCTGAGCCTGGTATCTTTTCGAGAGTTGGATAACAAGTCGTGCAGCTCTGTCAGAGGAACTTTCAACTTCTACAACTTTATCCTTCAGTTTCTTGTTTATTATAAATCCAACACCACTAGTTCTGCCAGTATCTGTCCCACGATAGTAGAAGAGATGTCCACTTTTCAGTTCAATGAGATCTTCTCCTTTTCTCCTTACCTCACTTAGCCCCACGATGTCCCACTTGATCCTTTGTAGTTCCTCTTCCAATTCAAGAAGCCTTGAATCAGAAGATAGGGAGCGTCCATTGTACGTAGCCAAGGTCAGCATCAGATGGCAGCCTAGTCCGGTCCTCCGGGGATTCTTAGCACCCTCTGCCTTCATGTCGCACTGGCCGCTGCCTTGGCCAGGTACATTCCAGCTGCCGGAGACTGAGGGCCAAGATTTAAGTTGTGGAATCATTTTGGAGGGGTTTGGCCATAACTCACCACGCTGGCCAAGCGGGTTGGTGAGTGTGGGATAGCATTTCCTCTAATCCCGATGGTATAGTTATACCGCTATTGGCGGTCGTCAGAGCCCCTTTAGTGAGAACAGGATGCACCACGAGAAGGCGGGGTTGACATTTGTCAAGGAGAGGCTGTGATGTTACGCATCACCTGACCTTACATCCCATATATATATATATATATATATATATATATATATATATATATATATATATATATATATATATCATCATCATCATTGTCAACCATTATCAATTCACTGCTGGACGAAGGTCTCCCCAAGTTTCCTCCACAACGGTCTGTCTTGTGCCAGTCTCCTCCATGTCACCCCTGCACACTTTCGAATTTCATCCACCCATCTCCCATGTGGTCTTCTTCTGGGTCTTTTCCTGTCCCTTGGAATCCAATCTAAAATTTCGGCTGTCCATCGATGATCTGTCCTTCTGGCAGTATGTCCAGCCCATTGCCATTTCAGGGATTTAACTCTGATCATGATGTCTTCCACTCTTGTCATTTTTCGAATCCACGAGTTCCTCTTCTTATCTCTCCTGGTTACACCAAGTATGCACCTCTCCATGCTTCTTTGAGTTGTCTGCAGCCTTTGTATGTCTCTTTTAGTTAAGGTCCACGTCTCTGCACCATACGTAAGCACTGGAAGGATGCATTGATCAAACACTTTTCTTTTAAGACATAATGGCATATTGCTCTTGAAAACTATGCTGTTTCTTCCAAAAGCTCTCCAGCCAAGTTTTGTACGCCGATTAATTTCTTCATTAATGTGACCCTCACTTGATATCTGCTGTCCAAGATAAACGTACGTGTCTGTTATCTCCAGCCTTTCTCCATCAATCGATAAATCTTCATTTCTTGTAAAAGCATTGAACATCACTTTTGTCTTCTGAAAGTTCATTTTTAATCCCACTTCTTTACTCTTGTCAGCAAGTTCCTGGATCATACTCTGCAGCTCTGATGGGCTAGTTGCAAAAACGACTACGTCATCAGCAAAACGAAGGTGGGTTAGATAATCTCCATTAATCTTTATCCCCTTGTTTTCCCAGCTCAGCGACTGAAAAACACTCTCCAATGTGGCATTAAAGAGCTTCGGAGATATGGTGTCACCTTGTCTCACTCCCTTTCCAATTTTTATGTGTGTTGTATTTTCAAACAGCCTAATCTTTGCACTTGCATTTTCATAGATGTTATTAATAATATTAATGTATGCATCTTCAATACCGCAGGTTTTCAGAGCCATTGTAACTGCTGATGGTTTCACCGAATCAAAGGCTTTTTCATAATCGATAAAAGCCATGCACAATGGAAGTTCATATTCCCTCGCTCTTTCAATTAGTTCTCTCAGCACATGGATATGATCTATTGTGCTGTATCCACTCCTGAATCCAGCTTGTTCTCTCGGTTGAGCCATGTCCAGTGTTACCTTCAAGCGGTGTGAAAGAACTTTAGTGAAGATTTTATAAACTACTGATAGGAGGCTGATAGGTCTGTAGTTTCCGAGATCCTCAATGTCACCTTTCTTATGTAGCAGGATCATTATAGCGTTGTTCCAATCCTCAGGAATCTTTCCTTCATTAAGGCATCGAGTGAAAATTTGGGCGAGTACTGTTTCGATTTCTCCACTTGCTTCTTGTATGATGTCTACAGTAATTCCATCTTCTCCTGGAGCTTTTCCCCACTTCATGTTCTTGATTGCATGTGCAACTTCTGCTGGAAGGACTGGAGGAACTCTGGTACTGGTATCTTTCATGATGTCTGGAGTGCATGTATCATCCCTTTCATATAATTTGGAGTAGAAATCTTTCACTCTTGTCAAAATTTCGCCTCTATTTCTTGTTACAGAACCATCTTTTCTCAGTGCCATAATCTGTTTTCTTCCCTTACTGAGATGTCCCTTTGCTATCTTTAGGCTTTGGTTGTTTTCAATTGCTTTCCTCACTAGTTCACAGTTGAATTTTCTTAAGTCTTCAGTGATACTTTTTCGTACTGTCTTGCATAGCTCTATATATTCCACTTTGGAAGTCACATCTTCTTTAGTTGTTCTCATCTCTCTTCTTTTTTGCATCAACATTTTCGTTTTTCCTGATAATTTATTTACATACAACTTGTTCTTAGACCCAGCTAATTTTGTTGCTGTTTCCATAAGAGCTTTGGTTACTTTTCTGTTAACTTCAGAGATGTCCACTTCCTCCGATGTTAGGCCTTCTAAAGCAGAGAACCTGTTCTTCAGTTCCAACTTGAAGGTATTATGGTGTTTTTTAAGGTTGGTTATGTCAATAGATTTTGTTTGTCTTATGAGCTTACCACGTTCAAGTTTAGTGTTGAGGTGCATCTTACATCTCACCAATCTATGGTCACTACCTGTGTTGAACTTGTTTAGCACACTGCAGTCTTCTATGACGAATTTTTTGTTACACATAATAAAATCAATTTCACTTGTCGTCCCATTTGGATGTCTCCATGTCCATTTCATGTGTGGCTTTTTCTTGAAGAAGGAGTTCAAGATGAAAAACCCTTCTGCCTCTGCAAACTCAACGAGAGTATTTCCACGCTGGTTTCTGTTGCCGTGACCGAATTTACCTACTGAAGTTTCATTCTGTTGCCGTTGCCCTATTTTTGCATTGAAATCTCCCATAATTATTTTCAAGTGCTGCTTACCTTTATTATTTAGATGACAAATTTCCTCATAAAATTCTTCAATTTCTTCTTCCGGATGACTTGTGGTGGGTGCATATGTTTGAATAATCTGAGCCTGGTATCTTCTCGATAGTTGGATAACGAGTCGTGCAGCTCTGTCAGAGGAACTTTCAACTTCTACCACTTTATCCTTTAGTTTCTTGTTTATTATAAATCCAACACCACTAGTTCTGCCAGTATCTGTCCCACGATAGTGGAAGAGATGTCCACTTTTCAGTTCGATGAGATCTTCTCCTTTTCTCCTTACCTCACTTAGCCCCACGATGTCCCACTTGATCCTTTGTAGTTCCTCTTCCAATTCAAGAAGCCTTGAATCAGAAGATAGGGAGCGTCCATTGTACGTTGCCAAGGTCAGCATCAGATGGCAGCCTAGTCCGGTCCTCCGGGGATTCTTAGCACCCTCTGCCTTCATGTCGCACTGGCCGCTGCCTTGGCCAGGTACATTCCAGCTGCCGGAGACTGAGGGCCAAGATTTAAGTTGTGGAGTCATTTTGGAGGGGTTTGGCCATAACTCACCACGCTGGCCAAGCGGGTTGGTGAGTGTGGGATAGCATTTCCTCTAATCCCGATGGTATAGTTATACCGCTATTGGCGGTCGTCAGAGCCCCTTTAGTGGGAACAGGATGCACCACGAGAAGGCGGGGTTGACATTTGTCAAGGAGAGGCTGTGATGTCCAACCTTAAAAAACACCATAATACCTTCAAGTTGGAACTGAAGAACAGGTTCTCTGCTTTAGAAGGCCTAACATCTGAAGAAGTGGACATCTCTGAAGTTAACAGAAAAGTAACCAAAGCTCTTATGGAAACAGCAACAAAATTAGCTGGGTCTAAGAACAAGTTGCATGTAAATAAATTATCAGGAAAAACGAAAATGTTGATGCAAAAAAGAAGAGAGATGAGGACAACTAAAGAAGATGTGACTTCCAAAGTGGAATATATAGAGCTATGCAAGACAGTACGAAAAAGTATCACTGAAGACGTAAGAAAATTCAACTGTGAACTAGTGAGGAAAGCAATTGAAAACAACCAAAGCCTAAAGATAGCAAAGGGACATCTCAGTAAGGGAAGAAAACAGATTATGGCACTGAGAAAAGAAGATGGTTCTGTAACAAGAAATAGAGGCGAAATTTTGACAAGAGTGAAAGATTTCTACTCCAAATTATATGAAAGGGATGATACATGCACTCCAGACATCATGAAAGATACCAGTACTAGAGTTCCTCCAGTCCTTCCAGCAGAAGTTGCACATGCAATCAAGAACATGAAGCGGGGAAAAGCTCCAGGAGAAGATGGAATTACTGTACACATCATACAAGAAGCAAGTGGAGAAATCGAAACAGTACTCGCCCAAATTTTCACTCGATGCCTTAATGAAGGAAAGATTCCTGAGGATTGGAACACCGCTACAATGATCCTGCTACATAAGAAAGGTGACATTGAGGATCTCGGAAACTACAGACCTATCAGCCTCCTATCAGTAGTTTATAAAATCTTCACTAAAGTTCTTTCACACCGCTTGAAGGTAACACTGGACATGGCTCAACCGAGAGAACAAGCTGGATTCAGGAGTGGCTACAGCACAATAGATCATATCCATGTGCTGAGAGAACTAATTGGAAGAGCGAGGGAATATGAACTTCCATTGTGCATGGCTTTTATCGATTATGAAAAAGCCTTTGATTCGGTGAAACCATCAGCAGTTACAATGGCTCTGAAAACCTGCGGTATTGAAGATGCATACATTAATATTATTAATAACATCTATGAAAATGCAAGTGCAAAGATTAGGCTGTTTGAAAATACAACACACATAAAAATTGGAAAGGGAGTGAGACAAGGTGACACCATATCTCCGAAGCTCTTTAATGCCACATTGGAGGGTGTTTTTCAGTCACTGAGCTGGGAAAACAAGGGGATAAAGATTAATGGAGATTATCTAACCCACCTTCGTTTTGCTGATGACGTAGTCATTTTTGCAACTAGCCCATCAGAGCTGCAGAGTATGATCCAGGAACTTGCTGACAAGAGTAAAGAAGTGGGATTAAAAATGAACTTTCAGAAGACAAAAGTGATGTTCAATGCTTTTACAAGAAATGAAGATTTATCGATTGATGGAGAAAAGCTGGAGATAACAGACACGTACGTTTATCTTGGACAGCAGATATCAAGTGAGGGTCACATTGATGAAGAAATTAATCGGCGTACAAAACTTGCCTGGAGAGCTTTTGGAAGAAACAGCATAATTTTCAAGAGCAATATGCCATTATGTCTTAAAAGAAAAGTGTTTGATCAATGCATCCTTCCAGTGCTTACGTATGGTGCAGAGACGTGGACCTTAACTAAAAGAGACATACAAAGGCTTCAGACAACTCAAAGAAGCATGGAGAGGTGCATGCTTGGTGTAACCAGGAGAGATAAGAAGAGGAACTCGTGGATCCGAAAAATGACAAGAGTGGAAGACATCATGATCAGAGTTAAATCCCTGAAATGGCAATGGGCTGGACATACTGCCAGAAGGACAGATCATCGATGGACAGCCAAAATTTTAGATTGGATTCCAAGGGACAGGAAAAGACCCAGAAGAAGACCACATGGGAGATGGGTGGATGAAATTCGAAAGTATGCGGGAGTGACATGGAGGAGACTGGCACAAGACAGACCGTTGTGGAGGAAACTTGGGGAGACCTTCGTCCAGCAGTGGATTGATAATGGTTGACAATGATGATGATGATGATATATATATATATATAGAGAGAGAGAGAGAGAGAGAGAGAGAGAGAGAGAGAGAGAGAGAGAGAGAGAGAGACAGAGAGAGAGAGAGAGAGAGACAGAGAGAGAGAGAGAGAGAGAGAGAGACAGAGAGAGAGAGAGAGGTTTGTGCCTTTTTTTTTTTATCAGGTACGTACATCAGTGTGGGGGATTTAGCCCACAGCTAACAGTTCCTGTTGGCCATTCAACCTACGGATTCTGGAACAAAACCCAGTGAGTTGGAGTCTTTTTGCCAATGTCACACACAGCTAGCAGGTACCTCTCCAAGATTTAGAGAGGCCCTTGTCACTGTTCTGTGTGCCATTGTTGCCCATGGATCAAAATCTTAACCTTATGACATCAACTTCCGGAGCCTTAACTGAAATTTGCCAGTTGTGGTGGGAGTTAAGAAGAAGAATGGTCCCTCGGGATTGGAAGGATGCTATCATTGTTCCCTTGTATAAGAGTAAAGGTGATCAGACTGACTGCAAGAACTATCATGCTATTAGCCTACTGAGGCAGGCTGGATTCCCCGCATGAGCTCTCATTGTGCCTGGAAGTTGGGTCTGTGGTGACGGATCCGAAAGATCTCGCACATTGTTTTTAAATCATTTTAATCATTTTTAACCTTTTAAACAAGTTTTATTTTTGTAAGTAAAGATGATTCACAGCTTGCGATAAATTTGGCTTGGTTACTTTTTGTTGAAAGTGGTTATGTCTTGTTTTTCATGCTTAAGATTAACAGCAAAAATGACTGTACAGTAGTAATCTCTTAATAATGATTACTAAAGTAAAACAGGACAATTTTGCTTTCATTCGTTAATGGTATGGAACAAATGGAATTTTTTTTTTTTCGTCCAAAAAAACAATGTCAATTTCCTTTTTTTGTGTGTGTGCATGTGTGTGTAATGCAACTTTTACGATTTGTGGAGACAATGACAGACAGATTACTGTTGTCCTTCAAGTAAGTTGCATTATGTGACTTTTTTGTTGACAATGGGTTAGTGACATTATTCTAGTTGCTTGTAGTTTACATCATTTCTAGCTGATGTCGTAGCTTCGTTTGTTTGTTTGTTTTCTCTCATATCAAAGTATGGATATTATTCAGTTAATTCTTGTTTTAAACTTATGTTCATTAGCATGATACAGCAGAGAACTAAGCTATTCCATCTAACAGTGAGATAAATAATGGTGAATGAAAAGAACTTACAAAGATATTAACACATAAGTTTCACAGTCACAAAATGCAATGTAAATAACATGATTTTTCCTTCTGAAAGCAGAAAGCTTAAATTAATTTTTGAATATTACTTACTAGAATCAGCTATCACTGGTGTTAGTAAAGTTGCTGCATCTTGACTTACTGCTACATTAACATTTTCTTCGCTTGCTAGCTGTGAAGTGGCACTTTCCTCTGTAAGAATTTGTTCTAGCAGAAACGTCTCACACTGGTTACTTTCTTGATGCTCCTGGAAAAGCAAGCAAACAATAAACCTTTAAATACAAATTATAATACACCACTGTTTCCTTTTACATTATGTTACTAAATACCTACTCCTAAACATGTACAGTTACTCAACTTTTGGAAAACTCTGACATGATAAAAGCAAATTCTAATAAAGAAGTATATTAACTGAATCACTATCACTGATAAATAGGACAATGTAGGAAATGCAGTTCAGATGAACATATGAACCATGTCGCTGAATGTCTGATTCAGCTTGCATGTAAGGAAGGGCCCAACTAAGACATTTGGGGGCACAGGGCCAGAATTGAAACAAAATATTTCACCAATCCATACTTGGAGATGTCATGCGATACATGACATGACACAAAAATACATATACAGGATGTCCATAGAGTCTTTCCCACATTACAAAAATTAATATAAAAAAATCTATGTAAGTTAAAATAAAATGATTGGCAATATAATATAGCAGCACTCATAAAGTTTTATTTCTATTCTTTAGGTGAGCGCTATTGCTGAATAAAAGGAGCATTTTATCGATAATGATGGCTTCCAAGCAAGAAAAAACGGCATTCGTGTTGTGGTTCCACGAGACCAAATCGGCGTTTGCTGTCCAACGTTATTTCAGAGAAGAGTACAAACGATCACCACTGGACAAAAAAAAGCATAAAAGCTTGGTATGAAACGTTTTGAGCGATGGGTAGTGTTAGTGATCTCCCCCAAGCAGGCCAACCACTGGTTACACAAGAGACAGCTGCAGCTGTTCAGGAGATATTTCTGTGAAGCCCCAGAAAATCCATAGGAGGTCCTCTCATATTATCCAACACTCCAGACCACACACTTACCATTGCATTCAGTTCTTCTATCCCAATTTCTTTTTTTTTTTGTTTCACTAACACACAACATATCCAATCTATACTTATTCATTTCTTGAATCACCTCATTTATCTTTACATTTATACCTCTAGAGTTCCATACACTAATCTTACACTCACTCAGCCAAGATCTCTTTCTCATATGCCATTTTCCATTTCCATGTTGTTTCCATGGTAGACCATCCTTCTCAAGTGTGGTAGGTCCACCATATCCGCACACTTGAGTCGTAAAAGTTCTCTCTTTGGGTCACAGAAATCATAAAAGTACATCAGTGTGGGTAATCAGCCCACAGCTATCAGTTCCAGTTGGTCTTTCCACCTGAGGATTCTGGAACAAAAACCCAGTGAGTTGAGAGACTTTTTGCCAATGTCACACAGAACTAGCTGTTACCTCTTCAAAATTCACAGAGGCTTTTGTTGCTGTTGTGTGTGCCATTGTTACCTAGTAGTGTGCCCCGAGGAGGCAAACCCATTTCTCACTAAGACTGCCCACCTCAATCCTTAAATGGCTGGCAAACATTTAATCAGCTTGGTCATTACCCGTTGCTCAAAAATTATGAAATGGATACATTTTTTTTCCTCCCCAAGATCAACAGCTAAAACAGCTCACAGAGGGAGAGCTATTTTTAGCATCTCCACTGGAACCCCATAATGGATTTCTTGTTTAATATAGGGCAGCTCATTCACCAATTCAAAGAGTTCATTCACTCTCATTAAACCCACAAATATTTCACAAGAACAAATGTGAGTGAAAGAGTGATGCTAGGTGGAGGCTGAAAGTGATTTTGATGCACTATGAGCAATCATGGAGGAGGGGGAACCTCCTTACAGCTGAACTATTTAATATAATGAGAGAGTGAAGGTTCTAGTCTCTCACAAATAAATTACAATTTTCATTGCACTAAGAAATCTGAGTCCTCCATTTTTTATCTTATTTACTTTTTGTAGACAGTTAAACCTAGCAAGTGAAATGCTTGTCTTTTGCAATATACTTTAGAAATTCCTCAGGATCTCTATGTAGCATCTATTGGCATGACAATAGATGCTACACAGTCATTCACTGTACTATGAAAAAATGATCATCTTGACAGGTGATAATCAAATATAATGGTTCAATTTGCCAAAATATCTCTCTTACCTACTTGAAAATAAAATAAAAAAGGCTTACGATTTTTTTAATGCAGCCTCCTGTGAAGTGCTTGTTCTGTCTTTCTGTCTTCCCTGTCATTTTGTTATTTAAAAATGAAATTCACCAAAAGTAAAACTGAAGAATGGTTTAAGGTGCTTGAAACATACATACATACATTGTCACAAATTGGACATTCCTAACACATGTTCTCCTGGAAGCAACAGAAGGTAAGGGGATGCTGAACTTAATAGCAGCCCTAGTGTGGTTGAAATTTGAAGCCATTTCCACTCTCCCCCTCTTTTTCTTCCTTAAAGCCAATGATGTGTTCTATGTTCTTTTGCCATCTGGAGCGAACCATCGTGCCTGCTCAAACAGTACAGCCACTATGTGAAAAGGCTAGGTTCATTGGGATGAGGATGATGAACTCCTCCGTGGACTTCCCACTCTCATTCAGACCAATAAAAGATCGAACACACATAGCCTAGTTAACATAAAACCATACTGTCTGCAAACAAAGTTCAAAGAACTAACAGAAAATCATACTGTCTGCAAACAAAATTCAAGTACAATCTTGTGAATGGTGGTGACAGAGAAAAAATCAGATAGGAAAAGAAACAGGTGTTTTATATTTTTAAATACACAGCCTTTTCGTTATCCTTCTAGAACTTTCAAAACCAACATATCGGTGACTGCAAAATGCAGGTATATTCTCTTGTGTTTCAAAAATGGCTACATTCTGCTGGTGGGCACCAAATAAAAGTCTATTATGCATTGTTTTTATCGGTGATAACATCCATGCCAGATAAAACTGCCCACTTTGGGAAGTAACTGGGGATTGCAAGTGACTGCCAATACAGATTACACTGTACTTACTTTAAAATTTATAAATTTTCAGTTTCAGATTTGCAAACAAAAGGCTTAGTAAATTGCCAAAATCCACCTCCACTATAAAGTCCTGTTCTTTGACATATGACACTGTACTTTCTATTTCACGCTTTTCTTTCAGTCAGTTATACGTACCTCTGGATTTCAGAATGGTGTCTCCAATCCTATACAACTCCCTACTCCAACATCTACATTACAAAAATGCTTGTTTGTCTTTCTTTGCATGGTAAGACAGACTTGTGTTATTCATCTGTATGCTGTAACTTCTTATTTTCTCTTTGTGAAAAACTGAAGCAATTTAAAAAAATTTTTAAATATATATCCTATTTAAAATTCTCTTTTGACACAGATGAGTTACAGATACCAAATTCTTTGAAAGATGGAAATCCTTCATCATGACAGAACTGTTGAAATCACACTTACAGCTAATTACATTACTTCATTTATTCAAAAGCACTGAATTTACCCATATCCAGAAGTATGGAATTAAGTGTTATTCATTGAATTCTATGAATAATTAAAAACTGGCAAATGAAACTTTCCACTTGGTGCTAATATATACACTGAAAAACAATCAACTGCATGCGAGTTCGCTGTAGGACGGCGGTACAATTAAACAGACTGAATAGTCCTTGGGAGGCAGCCAAGAGTGACTGCAAACCAGAAGCACTCTGGATCACATTCAATGGGTAGGAACAAATGGATCAGTCACTTGAAGGGTTGATCCATCTTATCTAGAGTTAAAAACAGTGAATCATCTATTTTGTAAAATGATGAAATTTCTTGCCTGCTACCAAATCATTTCAGTCATACAATTCAGAATGTGGGGCATCTCAGCCAAGACTGTTTCACAACCACTGACAGTGAGGAACATAAAAAAAAAAAAAAAGTGTTTGCCAGCCCAGGAGTTTTAACAACATTAAATGTGCAGAAACCTGTGCAAATCTAATATAATAAGTAAAACTTTTGGAACTCCTAAAATCAAAAAAAAAAAAAATCATGATGAAGTAATTAGATGAGATACAATGTATTTGAAGTTGGCAATTCTGATAATTATGTTTAACAGGTACTTAAATTAATCAATGGCAGAAAGAAAGGAATAAAGTGTTCATACAGTTGAAGGAGGATGGAACCTACTTAAAAGAGAATAATTTACCTAGATTATAGGAAAAATGTCTACATGTTTACAAATTCAATGTTGTTACTTTCTAATCAGCTTTCACAAGCAAAAAAGTTGAATTTCCTGGTTTTATAGAGGTAATTTGATTATATTTGATGATCTTTCATGGTAAACTATTTTGGCTGCAAGATCATTGGCTAGAAATTCAGGAGATTTCAGTTGATATTACTGTACACTGACACTTCATCAAGGCTTGTTACAACAGAATGATGTAATCTTGGTATGCTATCTATACTTGGGACAAAGCTAACCTGGTTACACTGTTAATGTTGTGAAACTGATTTACCGATAAGATAATATATTGTGTATCAGTATTTCTCTGTGTACTGATAGGGTGCCATGTGTCATGGACCATTCTCCCTGAGGGTGACTTATGGCAAGACAAAAAGAAACTTCCCACATTCCATCAGGGTGTCCCCCTCAACCCCACGCCTTCTCAACCTTGCCGACTTCCACACAAACGATTTCTGAATGAGTATTTAAAAACAGAATGGGTATTTTAAAACAATGACCATGCAGGAAGGACAATGCTTAGTGAGCGCCAAGCCATTATCTCCCCACTTCAGTTATGCTCCGGCTAACACAATTCTTCCCTCCTGCTCGCAGTGCATACCCTCTGTGTATGCTGTATAGCCTCTCTAAAGCAAAACAGAAGTGACAATGACGTCGCCAAATTGCGAATATTTGTATATTTTAAAAATGCTATCAAAACTGGGATCTTCATTTTTTTATTTATTTATTTTTTTTTTTTTTTTTTTACGTACATATGACATTTAGAAGATCTACACATCCATGTGCTTTTTTAGGTCTTGGTTCAAGCTCAGACACAAGCTTTTAAACTGGAACTATATTAGCAGTGGAAGTACACACTCTGTAACTTTAACTCCTTAGTTAAAGTTACAGTTTGACTGCCAGGGAATGTAAATAGTGTAATTATGTACATAGTGGTTTTAATTGAGTGTGTGAATGTGTTTGTATGTAGTGTACCTTAGAATGGTTTTTATGGGGAGTGTAAATGGTTGAGAGTACTATACATGAGTATTTATTAAGTGGGTGAATAAGTGTTTTTGAAGTGCTAGTACCATTTTTCGAATTGTGAATTTTAAGGCCATGTTACATATGGGGAAATGAAAAAAGAACACGATAAAGAAAATAAAAAAAATGGCGTAATGAAAGTTGACAACACTCACATTAAAGTGAGTATACACCTTGTGATGACGAGCTATGTTACATCTCAGACGGCAGACTGAAGTCAGTGTTTTTTGTCCTGTGAATAAAAATACGATGTTTCATGGCTGGAAGAATGAATATATAAAACAGTGCCCTATAAGCAAGGAGTTTTTCAACCTTTGACAGCCAGCTACATAAAATATGTTATAATCGACGTGCATGAAGTGTATAGCAAAAAAGTGACCAAGAGCTTTTGGGTAAGTGATTGATTTTTTTATTGATATGTCATTAATGACTTGCATGTAAATTTGCGCACTTTGTTGGTATTTAATACCTTTAAAGATGCAAATAATATGATAGTTCTTTTAGTTTTGAGGCATTTTTCAGAAGGTAAGGAGAAGATGGAAGATATCTTTGAGGTGAAAAAGATCTCCACTCATCATAAATTATATAACCTATAACCTTTTGTTTTCATCTCAAAGATATCTTTCTTCCTCCTCCTTAAATTCTGAAAACTGCCATAACACTAGATAGATTATTAAGATAACATCATACAGTCTTAACAAGCCTTGATATAGTGTTGATGTACATTAACATCAATTCAAATCTCCTGGCGGAATTTCTAGCAGATGACCTTTCGGAAAAAATAGGTTATAATAAAAGACCATCATATATATAATCAAATTATTTCAATAAAACCTGGAAATTCAACTTTTTCACTGTAAGATAGGTAATTAGAAAGGTAATCATGTCATTAATTACTAGGCAAAAATTTTACAGCACACAAAATCACGTGGCACAAAACACAAGAAATTTTTCTGTGTCTAGTTAACTATATCACAAAAAAGAGAAACAGGGTGATTTTAAATTGTGTTTACAGTACTTTTAAAACTTCTTGAGATGCACATGCTTGCCCGCACTTGCCACACATGACTGTCTTTGGGTCTGGTAAGTGTCTTCGCTCTATGTGCTTCTTAATATCTGTGACAGTGTAGCCGAAGAATTCACACACACCACATTTGAAGTCCCTCTGACCCTTATGCCTAAAAAAAAAAAAGAAACCAGTAAATATAGCATATCAAAGAAAGCAAACTTCTTCCCTTTGAGAACTAAATTAATCCAAAGATAATATTTTTCATTATGCCAATTACATGTCTCACCAAGGCTACCAAGCACAGATATCAAGAGTAAATAAATGCACATAAACTGACAGAATCATTAACATTTCTTTTTAATTTTAATACGGTAGTTATAAACAGCAGTTCATTGGAGCATACCACTGATTTCAGATATTGCTTAGTGTAAGTTTACTCAGGGAGAGATGAATTTGTTCTTCGTAGGCATCAACAGCCTCTTCTGATCTCTCAAAATTATGTATATGCAGTTTCTTCTACATGTTTGGGAACAGGAAGAAGTCACACAGAACTCGGTCAGGACTACATAGTGGAATCTGATTCCCATATTCCTTCAGAAACTCCACAAATTTTTCATTGCAGCATGGGCAGAGACATTGTTTTGGTGCAACAAGATTCAGCAGAGCTCTGTTTTTAGCATTCTCTCCTTTACCACCTGAAATACTTTGGGCAGACACACAGTGATACACCATTCTTCAGTAACTGTCCAATGATACTGTAAGGTCATTGCTGTGACATGTCCACTGGCAAAGAAAAAGGATAAAAACTTTTAGCCAATAATGTTGGGATGCTTGAACTTCACACGTGAATCAACATTTGAAAACACTCAGACCAGCAACTGATATGTCATCTTTGGGTCACTTGGTATATCCAGCTTTTGTCTTCTCTGGTGATGGCAATGCAAGATTTTACATCTGGAAAGCTTTGGATTTATTTCATGTCATCACTCCACTCTAGCTTCCTTTTGCATCTTTGCGAGTTTGTGGGGGCAATCAAAGATAACAAAGTTTCTGTGCACACAAATGCTAGTGTTGCAAGATTTCCAAAACCTTTGGTGAATGAACAAATGCAGTCTGTTTTATCTCTAATCCACGGATTGTTCTTTATCAAAGCTTCCACATGGCTGACATTTTTTTCCATGAGTTCTGTAGCTTGGCATCCCTTATACACTTTGTCTTTCAGTAATCTGCCTCAACAAAATTCTGCAAAGCACTCATTAACTGTTCTGTGATATGATGAAGACTCTGAAAAGGCTCTCTGAAATCTTTTTAAGCATTTCTGGTGAGTCAGTCTGCACTTAAAATTGTCAGAAATCATTGTGCAAAAATGAACATGTGTCACCTCTATTATTATGCTATGCAATAATGATGTGTAGTCAACTAAATGTGACTGCTGCTCTCCCATAACTGAACTTGGTGCACCACTTGTTGGTCTTCTCAGTAAATGAAAGTTGTTCTTTCTGATGGTGAGAAGAAAATATTATCTGTCATCTCTTTGCATCTGAAAAACTTAGCAGTCATTCTTTTACCACAGTGGCATGGAAAGAACTGGGCTAACTGCACAATCACACAGATTCATTGTCTTGCATTTCTACATAATGCTCCTCTTTTTGGAACAAACATGTGGTAATGGCTGTGGTCTACATCCAGATTGTAAGGAGGGTGGTTCAAGGTTTTCCATCCTAAGATTGCCAGTACTGTCACTGTCAAATTTATCACATGTAGACTCAGTAGCAAATCTAGAAGCTCATTTTGAAGGGGGGTCGCACCTAAAAAAACAGCCCACTTTTTGAGGAAACCAACTTGATGCTTTTTAAATCTTTCATCTGGATAAAATCTTTCAAATAAAGTTTGATTCCTTCTATTCAGATGGGTTAATTTAATAGAAAAATTTCCAAATTGGAAATTTGTTACTAGTTTTTGTTTATGGCCCAATCAAGGTACGTACTTCACTCTGTCACCCACACTATCTCACACACACTTCAAAGTCTATTCCATACACGAAGACTTTCCCTGCTTCCAGTTACTAATGATGCAAGACAACAACAACAACAACGAACAAAAAAGAACAAAACTCACGAATTGCTTTTCATGATCAGAAAAAATCTCTTTTCACTTCTGCTCTCATTTTTTTCTGTTTCTGAATATTTATCTTGTATTTTATTGTTGTATGTTTTCTGCTTAATCTACAATAGAACATTTTATCTCCAAACTTACAGCAAATTTTAGTTATGAAATTGTTGGCCCTTTAAAAAGGAAAACCCTGCCTTAGAGGGTGTGATCGGCCAAATTGTACCCCTCCCCTCCAGATCCACCACTGTGTAAACTGTGTGTTGTTGCATGATAGGACAGTTCCTTCTGGCAGTTTCTCATACCTATTCTTATGAAAAGCATTATGCATAATCAAAAAGCTACTTTGATTATGAGCATGAACTGCTACTCAAGGTGGCTGAAAACAGCCATACATTACTATTCCTGAATACCTAATAATACTCACTATGATTTTGTCAGCTGAAGGCCATGTTGTGAATTCTTTGAGTGGTGGGGGGATCCTTTCAAGTGATATTCCATAACATTAATTCTGGAACGAGTTGTGTGTTTAAGCTTTTTCACAAGTTGCTATTTTCTACTGTTATGTATAAAATAGATAACAAATACATTTCTAGCTGCTTCAATGCAGTTCAGTTGTTCAGCACACACAGAACCATGTGGTGTCTGCTGACCAAACATCTGCACCCATTGGGACCCCACCATGATTCATTCAGCATTGTCATTTTCACGTAGGACTTCCGTCCACAGGGAATAGAGTTTAGGTCCCAGCCACCTACAGCGAGATCGCCTTTTGGGCAGGACACAGAAACGGAAGGAATGAGAGCAAGTCTAGCGACTTTTGACAGAACAGTTTGTAGTGAGATTAGAGTACAGTAGATGGCGCCACCGTACAAGTACGGTATTGCACATAGATGGGCGAGAGAATTTCAGGGATGACATAGGAAAGGATACCCATTTAACCAGTGGGTCCAGCCTGGGGGCCGTCACTTTACGTGCTCGTCCGATGCACGGCGGATATTCAGCGATTGTTAGTAAATCACACCATCTCTGAAAGATCAGCCCAGGCTAGAACCTGGGGACCCAGCATCAATAGTCTGAAACACTAACCACTAAGCCATCCGCGGCTAGGACCCCACCATGTACACACACTTTCATCTTGAACAATAAATAAGTGGTCATGAAAAACTTTTACACTAATCCACAGTTTGAATGTAGCACTTCTGTTTTAATTCTGTTGGCTCCATGATGTAACAAATGCTCGCACATGTGACAGTCAGCAACATCTTCATTGGTTGTGGAAAACTTGTACAGTGAAACCTGTCTAAGATTGAATCCAAGAAACAGGAATTATTTCCCAGTTTAGACAGGTTTCCATCTTATCCAAGTGCATCCATGGAAGCCAATGAAATGCAAATACTTGATTTTTTCAAAAAGAAAAGAAGTTTGTGATTTTTAGTTGATTAAGGTATTACGAACAATACATTATCTTAAGTAATCACTAGTTATGTAGAATCAGTTTAAGCTTTTCAAGCTAATAACAGATTCTACATAACCAGTGATTACTTAAGATAATGTATTATTCGTAATACCCTAATCAACTAAAAATCACAAACTTCTTTTTTTTTTTAAATAATCCAACATTGATTTCTGCACAGTAACACTTACAATATGATCTTAGTAAGAACAGATGTGCTGCTTTCTTGTTGAACTGTTACCATTCTCTTTGTTCAACTGTTACCTTTATGCCACTGCTCTGTTACCTCATTCTTTTGCTTTAAAATGTAATAAACTTGTGTTTTTTCAGCACTGAATTTCTCAGCAAAATGATCAACACTCACACTTTCTTTTCATGCATTTCAATAACTAAGTTTTTCATCCAAATCGAGAATGCTCTTCTTTGGTGCCATGGCAAGATGCAAATGAACAAACACAACACACAACAAGCAAAGGCTGTGAATTATCATCTCAATGAATAAATATCAGAGAATTAAATTTGAGTGTCTCTTTGAAATCAGTATGAAGCAGCCAGCTGTGAAAGACTTTGCATCCAGCAAAGAGAGTAATGCTGTTCACACAACCTAAACTTGAGTCATGTTATATACTGAAAGCGGAGCAAAACAGTAGGTGTGCTGTAGTGTGTTTTTGTGGAAACAACCCAAAAATCCATGTCACTGTGTTTAATTATGTTACCTTCAACCTCAAGCAAATTCTGTCCATGTGAATTCATCATTACACTTTGTGTAACATTTTGTATTCAATTAAAATACTTGATGGCAAGAGAACATCTGGGAACTCTCTGTTGTTACAAGGTTCATTTACTCTCTTGCCATTTCTGTTTCTGCATTAGGCAGGTTCCCTTTTAGATAGTTACATAGTATGTAATTTTCTATCTTTCACTTCACAAAAATTTTCTGTTTTGGGCAGGTTTCAGTTTTATGCATTTATGCAGGTTCCATCTCAAACAGGTTTTACTATATCAGTCACATACCCTTGCACATAAAATGTCTTCTCATGACATGACATTTAACCAGCAAAGAACTTAAGCCAGTTCTACATTCTCTTTTACCAACAGTCATACAATGCAGCACTTTCCTTTGAGTGGTAGGGTCAGACATTATCTTTAAAATGCACAGATGTGAAGAGTATCCACTTTGTGTCAGATATCAGAAAAAAAATTCATTATCTGTCATGAAGGGCATTTTGGCATTCTGGTGAACATATTGTTTAAAAACAAATGGAAGTCAATATTAAATACCAATCTTGTATTACTATAAAAAGTTCCCCCTTTAATAATTGCTGCATCAAGACAATGTAATCAATCCATCACCTATTTCAGATTAAATTGAGATTTACATCAAAATAAACTATAATTACATAATCAGTTTTGGTCAATAAGCCCTCAGTTTTAAATAAGCCATTTTTGTGAATTAGTTAAAATATTGGTGTATAACTTTTAAAACTATTTGGAATATGGGCAAAACTGGATGGTTTCTCTTATTAAAAGACTGACAGACCTATTTTACAAAAAAAAAATACATATGATTTGCAACAATATTGCTTGGATATGTACATGTTTTGATTATGATGATTACTTCACCAGCTATGATAAGCATTTTTGAGTCTACAAACAATAATAAGGAGAACCACACTATATGAAAACAAAAAGTGAACATACCTTTTCATGTGTAGTTCCTTATTTTTGATGTGACGAAAAGTCTTGCCACACAATTTACATGCATGTTTAGGCTCCTCATGAACCAGCATGTGTTTTGTTATATCAGACTTCTCACATCCCCTGGAAAAATAAAAATGCATTTACTAATTTTTTAAACTTAGTATAATTATTATCATCTGCTCATTCATGCAAAATGAGATTATATTCAGTTAAACTGGCATGAAGCATAAACTGGGAACTCAAAAAAAAAAAAAAATCTACTTTGATACTATCTTTTTCTATCTCTTTCAATAAAGAGCAAAATGCCACTGCTCTGATATATTACTACATGAGCAGGAAAAAAATAATGGCAACACCTGTGGAGAGAGCAACAGGTGTGCTTTAATACAGGGTGTCCGAGAATTATTGGACACATTACAAAATTTTGTACAAAAAAAACTATGAGCATTGTCTGTTTTTCTATGTCACGTATAACTAACACGGTTTCTAAATTTTTGTTTTGCAGAATTGTTATTCCCAGAATCCGATGGATGGCGCTAGGTGTGGCCTGATCAGGAATGTATGAGAAATGCGCGATCAGTAGTCATGTCATCCCCACAGTAGAAGGCGATGCGTGTGTTATGGCTTGCAGAATTAAAATCTGTCATTAAAGTTAAAAGACGGTACCGTTTAGAATGTGGTTGTAATCTTCTGTCACCGGATTCAATTAAGCGGTGGATGAAACAGTTTAAAGAAAGAACATCTTGGAGGAGCCGGTAGGCCTAGCATCAGCAGTGAGACGGTTGACCAAGTTAATGAAAGTTTCCGACGAAGCCCCAGGAAATCCGTTCGTAAAGCAAGCAGAGAACTGTGCATTCTGAAATCGACAGTTCACGACATCTTGCACAAGAAATTAAAGTTCCATGCTTATAAAATTCAAATAGTGCAAAAGATGCATGTAAATGATCACACTCTGTGATACAATTTTGCTATGGATATGCTGAATTGAGTGGAAAATGACGAAAACTTTCTCAGTACTGTAATTTTTAGTGATGAATCCACATTTCATGTATCAGGTATTGTGAATTGTCACAACTGTAGGATATGGGGCAGTGAACCGCCTCATGCTACTATTGAACTGGAACATGATTCTCCAAAAGTTAATGTGTGGTGCGCCCTATCATAAAGAGAAGTGACTGGCTCTTTCTTCTTCTGCGAAAAAACCATAAATGGTGACATTTACTTGGATATGCTAGAAAATTTTGCAATACCCCAGATAAAAAGATATGACAATGCCATTTTCCAAAAAGCCTCCGCATTGGTCAATGTGTGTACGTAAGTGCCTAAATGAGCATTTCCCCAACAGATGAATTGGTCATGGTGGTCCCATTCTGTGGCCTCCTCCCTCTCCAGATCTAACTCCATTGGATTATTTCATGTGGGGTTATGTGAAGGATCGTGTCTATCAGACGCCTTGTACTGATTTGCAGGAACTGAAGCAGCGTATCACAGCTGCTATTAATTCCATAACTCCTCAGATGCTTGCCAATACATGGCATGAAATCGAGTATCGCTTGGACGTACTACAAGCAACCAAGGAATCTCACATCGAAATTTATTAACTTGTGTAGTTACATTGTAAGTTAGTACAGTCAGTTTCTTTCTATCTGTTTAATGTTTTGTTTTATATAATTTTGTACTGTGTCCAACAATTCTCGAACACCCTGTAGTATTGGCCATTCTTTGCTTTTACAACACTTCGTATTCGATGTGGAACAGACTCAAATTAATTGTGAACAGTCTTCAGATGAATCTCAAATTGTTCCTCATGGAGAAAAGTCTGTCTCTTCCATGTCACTCCAGCATGCTTTTAAATGTCCTCCACCCATCTCCCATGTCATA
Source organism: Macrothele yani (assembly GCA_039090855.1). Taxonomy (NCBI): domain Eukaryota; kingdom Metazoa; phylum Arthropoda; class Arachnida; order Araneae; family Macrothelidae; genus Macrothele; species Macrothele yani. The sequence continues at coordinate 151,719,861 of CM077025.1, read as the reverse complement.
ACTTCTGGGCTTTCCTGTCCCTTGGAATACAGCCTAGTATTTCAGTTGTCCAAAGGTGGTCAGTTTGTCCAGCAATATGTTCAGCCCATTGTCATCTGAGGGTCTTCACTTTGATCATGATGATCAGATGACAGCCTCATCTGGTCCTCCAGTGATTCTTAGTACCCTCTGTTTTCATGTTGGACTGGCTACAGCATTGGTCAGGTACCTTTGTTTGGTTGGAGGGGAATGGCTATGCATGTGGGATAGCATTTCCTCTAATTCTGGTGATATAGCTATTACCATGATTAGTCAGTCAGAGAGAGACCTGGTGAATAAATTTGCAAATTTAGGAAGCAGATGTCTGACAGAGAAAACAGATTAGATGGTGAAGTTAATAAGTGAGTGAATTCATATTTGAATGTCATAGCTACCTTAGGGAAATCAGCCAATCACAGGATTGATGCATTCCCGAAAACAATTTCAGAATGGCTTTGGATGAAAGTGCAATTGTTCCTACACTAATGTATAGCAGTGAAACCCTGAGTTCCGCAGAAGAGACATGGGAGTCATTTCTGTGCTGGAGAGATGCATCATACAGGGTGATTCAAAAGTCCCTGAACTCTATATTTTAAGACGTATTTGCTGTAAAACCATAAAGATATACGAGTGTTGCTGCTTGTGGCTGTTGTGTGTGACCTTGGGGAACTAGCTGCGCCATGTGATAGCACCACGTGACACTACGCTTATGCAGGCACTGTCAAGCAGTAACGTTTAGTCAGTCATGAGTGTCGCGCAAAAGCAGAGTTGCTTACCAACATTGCATCTAGCTCTTTCAAAGGAAATTTCTTGATGCTCCTATACCAGGGAAAACAACTGTGTATGACCTTTTGAACCGGTTTCACAAGACAGGATAAGCCTAAAAGCAGCCGGTCGGTTTCTGGAGAAAATTCACGTTTCCCTGCAGCGTTCTTCCGTTACTTCGGCGGCTGTCTCAAGAGTTAGGGTCATCGTATTCAGCCTGCCAGAGGGCTACTAAACGTCGAAATCTACGGACATACAGAATTCGAGTAGTGCACGAGCTACGTCCTTTGGACTCGGAAAAGCGCATTGCCTACTGCCAATGGTTTAAGAGTTTCACGAGCAGCAATGTGACTAATTGGCTTAACAACACTTTTTTCAGTGATGAGGCATGGTTTCATTTGAATGGATATGTCAATAACCAAACACTTGCATATGGGCTGCGGAGAATCCACACACATTGCATGAGGTTTGATTTCACTGTCAGAAAGTTAAAGTGTGGTGCACCACATCTAGACAGCAAATTGTAGGGCCATTTTTTTTTTCAACACAGTTGCATATTTCACTGTGTATGCAGACATCCTCCATCAATTTGTAGCGATGCTGGAAGAACATGAACGTTACTGTTGGTTTCAAAAAGATGGAGCAGCATGTCACACATCAAACGACACAATGGAGATGATCCGCGAGTTTTTCCACGATCGATTAATCTCGAAAAAATTTGGCAGCCCACTTGCCAGATTTTATTTGTGGGGCTATCTGAAAGACACGGTTTACCACAACAACCCTAAGATGTTACAGGACCTGCGGAACAACAACATTGCAGCTGTGAGGGACATACCAGCCAACACGCTGAAAAGAGCGTTTGCCAACATGTGTCGTCGGAGAATTCAACAGAATGGTGGACAATTCCAGCATTTATTGTAAAGTGGTTTTCTTTACCTGTAAGTATGAGTGTCAATATAACAGTATGTAAAAATAGTTATATATATATCACTATATTTGTGGTAGAAATATTTGAATTCAGAGTTTGGGGACTTTTTAATCACCCTGTATATATGGGGGGGAGAGAGAATGGTTGTGGTACGACACATTCTGATCATGTGAGGAATGAAGATGTGTTGGAAATGTGCAATGTGAAACAAAATGTTGTAGCTGGAGACAAATTTTCTGGGGTTGCTTGGCCATGTTGAAAGAATGAGTCGGTGAGATGTTTAATAAGAGAAATTATTAAGCTCAAGTGGCAGGAAAGAAAGATAGAGAAAGGCCATGGAAATTATAGGAGGACCAGATTCAAGAATGTCTGCATAAGAAAAAGATAATGAGTACAAAGTATAAAAGTTCTTGTGTGAGATAGATGTCAGTGAAGCTCAAGTTGTGTGCAGAGATCACTGTAAATAAAGACATTTGATACATCAACAGGAAGTGAACTCTATTTTCATCATTTTGATACATCAACAGGAAGTAAGAACTCTAGTTCCATCATTTTGATACATCAACAGGAAGTGAACTCTAGTTCCATCATTTTTAAACTAATCTGACAGGTGAACTTCCTTTGAGGAGCTAACCTCAGAATCTTGGAAAACAGCTTAGTGATATGTATGTATGAACTATTACTCAGTCATCATAGCTCCTTTGGTGAAAAGGAACACACCATGAGAAGAAGGAGTTTATATTTTTTTTAGAGATATCATCATCATCATCATCATTGTCAACCATTATCAATCCACTGCTGGACGAAGGTCTCCCCAAGTTTCCTCCACAACGGTCTGTCTTGTGCCAGTCTCCTCCATGTCACCCCTGCATACTTTCGAATTTCATCCACCCATCTCCCATGTGGTCTTCTTCTGGGTCTTTTCCTGTCCCTTGGAATCCAATCTAAAATTTCAGCTGTCCATCGATGATCTGTCCTTCTGGCAGTATGTCCAGCCCATTGCCATTTCAGGGATTTAACTCTGATCATGATGTCTTCCACTCTTGTCATTTTTCGGATCCACGTGTTCCTCTTCTTATCTCTCCTGGTTACACCAAGCATGCACCTCTCCATGCTACTTTGAGTTGTCTGCAGCCTTTGTATGTCTCTTTTAGTTAAGGTCCACGTCTCTGCACCATACGTAAGCACTGGAAGGATGCATTGATCAAACACTTTTCTTTTAAGACATAATGGCATATTGCTCTTGAAAATTATGCTGTTTCTTCCAAAAGCTCTCCAGGCAAGTTTTGTACGCCGATTAATTTCTTCATCAATGTGACCCTCACTTGATATCTGCTGTCCAAGATAAACGTACGTGTCTGTTATCTCCAGCTTTTCTCCATCAATCGATAAATCTTCATTTCTTGTAAAAGCATTGAACATCATTTTTGTCTTCTGAAAGTTCATTTTTAATCCCACTTCTTTACTCTTGTCAGCAACTTCCTGGATCATACTCTGCAGCTCTGATGGGGTAGTTGCAAAAATGACTACGTCATCAGCAAAACGAAGGTGGGTTAGATAATCTCCATTAATCTTTATCCCTTTGTTTTCCCAGCTCAGCGACTGAAAAACATCCTCCAATGTGGCATTAAAGAGCTTGAGATATGGTGTCACCTTGTCTCACTCCCTTTCCAATTTTTATGTGTGTTGTATTTTCAAACAGCCGAATCTTTGCACTTGCATTTTCATAGATGTTATTAAAAATATTAATGTATGCATCTTCAATACCGCAGGTTTTCAGAGCCATTGTAACTGCTGATGGTTTCACCGAATCAAAGGCTTTTTCATAATCGATAAAAGCCATGCACAATGGAAGTTCATATTCCTCGCTCTTTCAATTAGTTCTCGCAGTACGTGGATATGATCTATTGTGCTGTAGCCACTCCTGAATCCAGCTTGTTCTCTCGTTTGGATCCATGTCCAGTGTTACCTTCAAGCGGTGTGAAAGAACTTTAGTGAAGATTTTATAAACCACTGATTATAGGCTGATAGGTCTGTAGTTTCCGAGATCCTCAATGTCACCTTTCTTATGTAGCAGGATCATTGTAGTGGTGTTCCAATCCTCAGGAATCTTTCCTTCATTAAGGCATCGAGTGAAAATTTGGGCGAGTACTGTTTCGATTTCTCCACTTGCTTCTTGTATGATGTCTACAGTAATTCCATCTTCTCCTGGAGCTTTTCCCCGCTTCATGTTCTTGATTGCATGTGCAACTTCTGCTGGAAGGACTGGAGGAACTCTGGTACTGGTATCTTTCATGATGTCTGGAGTGCATGCCATATTAATTTGCAAGCACTGAATCTTAAATAGATGAGCATTCAAGTTCACTTATATTTGAACAAAAAGGGGAAGGTTTGTACTCTTAGCAAGTGTCCAGCAAGATGTAAATGTGCTTTAAAACTTGCACATTTGTTGTAAGTACCAAAAAAGCAAAAATTTTCACACTACAGAAACTAATAATCAATAACAATTATTTAATTAATGCCAGTAAAGTGCAGAAAGTGAGAACTCAGGCACACAACCTTTATCTTTGAACTAGATGAAAGCCAGTCAATAATGATGGGAAAAAAATATAATAATGATGGGAAAAAAATTTATGATACAGAAATTATTGATATTTATTTATTGAGTTTTTGAGTTCCACGTCAATAGATGGCGACGTTGGGTCACAGCTTTTCGAAAATTTCCCGAGCAGTTGGTTATGAAATTTGATACAATTGGCTGTCTGTTATGTGCTTTGCAAAACCTTTTTGTCCCTATTTCGTCAACACTTCCTTGTACACAACATTTTTCATATACACTGACTGTGAACCCTGTATCAATTTATCCTGTTCTTTTCCGTGAACTATTTTTAACTTGACGTTGTCAGATCAGCGTACTCTTGAAGCTAAGTGTGACGTCACAAACATTTGTCTCTCGGTTGTTGCTAAGACAACTTAAAAAGTGGCACGGAGGAGGAGGGCTCTAGCAAATTATATATTAGGATTTACAAAGAATACAACTTTTGTTGTTCATTAAAAAAGGAAGAAATCTGTATTTTCAGAAGATTATTCAAAAGATTTAGTAAAGTGCAGGAAGTGAGAACTCAGGCACACAACCTTTATTTTTCAGTTTTTGTAGCATTGTTTGTATGTGGCCAAATAAACTTGCAACAGAAAATGACTGGCTACAGTTTGCTGCTCCGTGGCACAGCATGTAAACAATAATTAAAAGCTACTATCATGAAAGCAATACGGGATTATGCCATATAATACAAATTTTGAAGATGACAATCCAATATTTATTTTAAGAAAAGTATTCTCTTCCAATATTCTATGAATGATCAGTGTTAACTATAACATCTAATTCAGCCAAACATGAGTGTATCAAATGAAAAATTAATAATATCTGTCTGGAATACTTGACATCACAGCAACATCTGCATTGTTGCACCATCACGCGTCGATCAATTCGTGTGTGCTCTCAAGATGTCAAAGTGATTATGTACTATACGATAGCATGCAATCTAACGTCAACGCGATTGCGTGCTAATTTAAAAATACTGGATTATCAATGACTCGAGTTCTTTGTATATTGATATAATAATGCACAATTCAAATATTAATTTGTATGCTTTGATTATTTTTTACGCTTTCCAACTGTAGGTTGAAGAAGCGTATATGCTCCAGCTTTGTCTGTCCGTCTGTTGGCACGATAACTCGCATAAAAATTATTTGATTTCGATGAAATTTTAGTATGTGGTAGGAGACCACCTGGGGACAAACCCTATTGAAAATGGATGAAATGGAGTCAAAGGTCACGACATAGGAGCGGGATCCATTCCATTGCCCTTATGCGTCATAACTTGCGTAAATATAGTTTGATGTCGATGAAATTTCTATATGTGGTAGGGGACCATCTGGGAAGGAACCTTATTGAAAATGGGTGAAGTGGGGTCAAAGGTCAGGACATAGGAGCAGGATGCATTTCTTTGCCCTTATGCATCATAACTTGCGTAAATATGGTTCGATTTCGATGAAATTGTAGTATGTCGTAGGGAACCACCTGGGGACGAACCCTTTTGAAAATGGACAAAATGGGATCAAAGGTCAGGACATAGGATCGGGATCCATTCTATCACCCTTATCCAATACTATTAAAGGAGCACTTCTTGTATTTATGTAAATTTTATTCTGAAAACGGCACTAAGGATTTTGATGAAAGTCGTTAACTTACCGTTTTCTGGTACTAAAGATTGATTTAGCTTGATTTCAACTTTAGGAAATGGGTTTAATAACCACCCCAAATTATCACGTTTTTGGTGTCATGGCGTCATCCCATTAATGTTACCCATGCTTAGAAATCTTATGACGTCATAATCTCGCATTTTAGATGTTGGCGGGCGGTCACGCCATCTGTCTCATTATGTCACGCGTTGTGTGTGGATCCTATTAAAGTTTTATGACGTCACCTTGCGAGCAGATGGTCGTGATTCCCATCTGCCTTATTACGTGACGCGTTGTGTGCATAACTCCATCCGCACGATAACTCGCATTAAAAATTTTCGATTTCGATGAAATTTTAGTATGTGGTAGGGGAACACCTGGGAAGGAAGCCTAATAAAAGTGAACGAAGCGGTCAAAGGTCAAGACATAGGAGCGGAATCACTTCCATCGCCATTATGCGTCATAACTTACGTAAAAATGCTTCGATTTGGATGAAATGTTAGTATGTTGTAGGGGCCTGCCTGGGGACGAATCCTATTGAAAATGGGCGAAATGGGGTCAAAGTTTAGGACACAGGAGCGGGATCTGTTCCATAGCCCTTATGCATCATAACTTACATAAAAATGTTTCGATTGCGACAAAACTTAATCGTGTTATTTTGGAGGTATACTAACCAGTTCTGTTGAATATAATCGAAATGGGATCAAAGGTCAGGGCACAGAACCGAGATTTATCCCACAGCCATTATCCTCATAACTTGAGTAATGATTTCTGGTATGTTGGAAAGCGTATTATAATCAATGCATTGCATAATTTTACTAACTTGTTTACTTTTTATTTTATCGGGCTTTCCAAGTTTAGTGTCTATTATATTATACATTTTGCAAAACATTGATCTATCTAGAACTCACTAACCTACAATAAAAACTGAAATCTTGGATGTCAAAGTAAGCAAAATTGCGTGTAAAAACAGATGTCGCCCCAATAGCACATTGTCAATAATTTAGATAGTTCCAATTTGTGATACCAGATGTCACATTATTTTGTAGAAAAAGCTTTAGTATGAAGTTTTAAACTAACTGTCAAATAGAACAGTTTAAACATGCATCACTGCTTATATTCTTTTAAACTGAAATAGTAAAAAATGCAGTAGTCCTGGTTTTTATCCCAAAGATTTCCAACTGTTACAGAGGGTGAGTCGAATGTTTTGCAATATTTGGATCACTTTATGTAAGTATATAAGTGTGACGTCACAAACATTTGTTTCTCGGTTGTTGCTAAGACGACTTATACGTACCTTTACAATGAAACCTGACTAGCATTCAAAGTGGAGGCCATCTTGCTGCACCGTCTTTAGCCATCTGTCAGTCAGTTTTTTTATTCCACGGTGGTGCCAGTTCTTGTCCTTCTAGGTGAAGAACTCCTTCACACCAGCTTCCACCTCCTTCTGGTTGTTCAATTGCCACCTGCGAAGGAAGTAAGCCATGGACCGGAACAGGTAACAACCCGAGGAGGCAAGATCAGGACTATATGCTGGGTGTAGCATCAGTTTGATGTTTCGGTTGTTGCTAAGATGTCAAGTTCCTGGAGTTTTGCCTGGGTCATTTGCATGGTATAAGGCCAAGCGTTGTCCTGCTGTAGGAGAACGCACTTTCTGTTCACCAGTATGGGTACTTCTCCTCCAAAGCGGCATACATCTGCTTCAGATGTACAGAGTAGGGGTTGGCGTTGATGGTCTAACCATCTGGAACAAATTCACAATGGATTATCCCCTCAAAATTCCACCAGATGCAGAGCATCACCTTGTGCTCAAAGCGTCCAGGTTTGGCAACAGACAGATTCGGGAAGCTGACCCGACCTAAACCACTGCTATTGTGTGTTAGGATTACAGAAATAGACTCACTTTTCATCGCACGTGACCATTCTCTGGATAAAACGTACATCGCATGGGATTTCTAGAAGTTTCATGCACACTTCCACTCGGCGGTTTGCTTCAGCTGGCGTCAGTTCATGAGGGACAATGTGGCAGCTCCTGTAGGCCTTGCTGAGGTCCTGAAGGTGACGAACCCATGGTGGTTTGGGATATGTCTAGCTCGCCTGATAATCTCCGAGTACTGGTTGTCGGATTTGCCTCTATGGCCTGGCACATGTTCTCTGAATTCACGGTTTCTGACCTACTTGACTTTGGCTGATCGTCAAGGTTTCTATCACCTGAGCAAAATTTCTTGAATCATCTGGTTGCGGTGCTGTGGTCTGCAGAGCCGTCCCCTTTCACATGACAAATGTTTCGTGTTGCTTAAGCAGCATTGCGGCAGAGTTCAAACAGTTGTGGCTGTTCATCTTTTAGGGGTCCAACGGACAGAACGACGACATGCAATGCTGTTTACAGCAACGACTCCCACTTTATATCCCTTTCGACTGACTGCAGTGCGCGACTTGAACTAGTTTAAATATGTGAGATGCCCGTTGCAGCACGTACGTTTATGCAATTACTGCAAAACTTTAAACTCACCCTCTAGATTTCAGTTCTGACACATTTAAATTTCATTGCATGTACCTATTGTGCACATTTGAAAATATGTCATTCACTTGTTTTCTCTTTCAAACAACAGTAATTTTTTGCCTAGTGCAGTTTTAATTATCATTATTAAAACTACTAATAAGCAACCTTTGTCCACAAGAAGAGCAAATAAAGAAAAAAAAAACATGTAGAGAAAAAACTAATTACACTCCTAGAAAACTAAACTTTCAACTTTCTCAGCTAACACACCTAGGGTGAGTAATACAGCAAACCATAAATCATATTCATAAAAAACCACAGTTGGTATTTTATCAAAACACATAAGAAAGCTAAAGATTTACTATGGCATTTGCACATATTTTCATAAACTGTAGTTCTGCACATATATATTTCACATCTATAAGTATGCACTGTCTTGTGCAAATTGTCATAAACCAGGAAAAATTAAATCCATATCACAGCTGTTCACATAAGATTGTTTATCCCCCAGCATAATTTTCTTACTAGAATTTCATATTAAGAACAACAGTTAAAGGATTTTTGCACTTGAAGCACTCTGTAATACATTTCTCCTACATTCAAAATATAAAATTAAGAATGGTAATAAAACTACTATCTCCCATCAGGAGGAAAAGAAATGTGTGTAGAACTTAGCTATGTCAGTGAACCATAAAACATACCTGTAATCACAGTGACCACACTTGTATGGCTTATCTGGATCATGTGTTCGTAAATGCCTTTTCAAATGAGCTTTTCTAGTGAACTTCTTTTCACACACGTGGCACTGATATACAAATTCAGCAGGCAAGTGGACTAGCTTTACATGAGTTTTTAATATGTAGTGGTCCTGCATAATTAGAAAACAATTTTATACTTCAAGAAGAATGTATTTAAATATTGCATAATTCATTCATTATCATATCACACCTGTATACAAAAAGATGATTATCTTGGTAAGATACAGCACATAAAAAAATATGACTATGATAACATAAAATAAAAAGGAATAAGATGAATACCAGTTACTAACAGGTTTTTTTTTTCTCTGTCTCAGTCCATTCCAAGAGTTTCTGCCTTTTACAAATTCTACCTCTATCATCAATGACCAATTTTACACCATCTCATTTCAGGTCTTCTTGTTCTTCTACTTTAGAATGTAACACTTGTTGCAACAATCTTCTCTCTTTCCCACAAGAGAGGCGTGTCAAAAGCACCTAAGTATGTTTTCTTTAGTTTTGTCTAATGTAGGAGGCATGTTCAACTCAGATTTAATATCTGCATTACTAATCCTGTCATGCTACTGAAATCCCATTTCTTCCTGATATCAAAATTATCCCTTTCATGTCAATCAAACTGAACTTCCTCAAAAGGACCTTATTTCTTTCCCAACCTTCTCTGCAGCCAAAGAGGGTAGGTCTAAATACTGAACAGAACACAGCCAGCTTTGTTTTTTCACCAACCTCCTTCCTATGAGGCATACCCAACTCTCACTGCAGCCAAGGAGGATAGGTCTAAATACTGAACAGAACACAGCCAGTTTTGTTCTTTCACCAACCTCCTTCCTATGAGGCCTTACTGCGCACCCAACTCACACTGCAGGCAAAGAGGGTAGGTTTAAATACTGCACTCAACATGGCTAGCTTTGTTCTTCAGCCAACCTCCTTTGTAATGAAGCTTTATTCCACCCCCAATTCCCATGGTAGCAAAAGATGGTAAATATAATATTGTAATAAGCACAACCAAATTTGTTCTTTAGACAACCTCATTATTTTACAATAAAAAAAGATTAATATTATACATCAATTGACGGAAAAAAAAAAAAGTCAACACTTTTTCAATTCAATTATATTTACCACAAATATGCATTAGGGTAAAAATACAATATATTTAAATGTGAATCTGTTTCATTAATTTACCTTGAAATATGTCATTATTTTGTTTTTTAACATTCTTCACATTTTCAACTCTTTTTAGACATGAGACACTGGTAAGTAATATTTTGTTTACTTATTATTTAAATTACTAATTTTTACTAGATTTAAAACCTTCAATGAAAACCTAATGTACAAAATTAAAATTTCTATTTACAAGTGCTAAAAAATTATTTACACCATCATAGGATTTCACTTAAAAGTTCAAAAGAAAGTTCTTAAAAACTATAAAACAATCACTTTTTAAGAACTATACTTGAAGTGATTGTTTTACAGTTTTTGAAAACTTTTGAACTTTTAAATGAATCCTATGACTATGTAAATAATTTTTTTAACAATTGTAAATAGAAATTTTTAATTTTCTACATTAGGTTCTTATTGAAGGTTTTAAATCTAGGAACAATTAGCAATTTAAATAACAAGTAAACAAAATATTACCAACCAGCATCTCATGTCCAAAAAAGTTGAAAACATGAAGAATGTTGAAAACGGAATAATGACATTATGTTCCAAGATAGATTAATCAACGCTTTTTGTTCACACAGCAGAGAGGTTAATCCACTTCAGAGTAGGTTCCCACATCTGGCAATACAAAACACTTATTCTACCATTACTGCTAGTACACAAAAGAAAAACCTCTCAGACTGAAGGTATTTTTAGAATTTTCAAATGCTACTTAACCCCCATTTTCTTTGGACATCATCACATCCCTTTTTACTTTTGAAGTTCCTCTTACTTTAAGGAATAGAAAAACAATTATAAAGAGCACATGTTGGGAAATAATTTCCCTTTTGAAATATTATCTTTGGTACAACAACAAAAATTATATATCTGCAAAACTGAGAAGATAAAATTGGCACTCACTGGGCTCCCATTTTTGCAAACATTTATAAGAAATTGTGCCACAGAAATATATCAGTATTCATGAATGAAAACTGACAGTCATAATCTTGAAAAGCATATTAGTGTAGCACATTACCTTTATAATAGAAAAAACATATACACTATATTATCAAAAGTAATTGGACACTACCAAATATTTGGATAAGTGCAAAGAACTGTTGCACAGGAAGGTGCGCTGTGAGTGAAGAGGTACGAATGTAAAGCTAAGATGTTCTGTCATGTTAAAAGTAACTTTCAAGTGGATATGCCACACGGGCGTGAACTTTCCAAGTTCCAGCCTGGGTTGGTCATAGGATGTCATTTGAGTAATGTTTCCATACAGAGCCTTGCAACTAAACTGAACATATGAAAATCAACTGTAAGTGACATCCTGAAGAGATGGAAGTAGGACAGATCAACTACAGCAAAGAAACATTCAGGAAAGCTGTGCAAACTGACAGAATGTGACAGAAGAGCCATGGTAAGAAATCCCGTTCTTCCTCTGCTGTTTCCATCGCTGCTGATGTAGGAAATGCTTGTAATGGTATGGTTAGTACCATAACTATTCACAGAGAGTTGTACAGTGTAGGTTATTATGGTAGAGCAGTGGCACACAAGTCACATATCGCTACAATGAATGTGAAGTGCCATTTGGAGTGGTGTGTCTCTTGTCATTCCCGAACCGTGAGTGACTGGAAAGAGGTTCTTTGAAGTGACGAATCATACTTTTCACTCTTCCAATATGATGGGCACGTTTGAATTCAGCGACAGTCTGGCAAATGATTTTCATCTGACTGTGTTCTTCCAACCGTTAAGTTTGGCGGATGCTCCATTATGGTATGCAGTTGTCTATTGTGGATGGGATTCAGCCTGTTGGTTATTATACCACAAACCACAAATTCTGAAGGCATCATTACCATGCATGGACACAACACGGAGGGAGAAACGGAAGTGTGGGGTTGCATGGGAGAGGGAAGAACACAACAAGGCAACAAAGGCAGCATGAGAATCACAGGACATCTTGAGCTGTTTGCTGGAAAGACTGCTGTGAGGGTGGAGGCTCGAACTGATGGCACAGCGTATTCTGAGGTTATAAAAATCACGGGGGTCGGGGTATAGCCAGGAGACAAAAAGACCATGCATGAAGCACAAGCAATTCCTAGGAGCTCCACCCTCCTGCAAGAACGAGCCCCTAACCCCAGTCAATGGAAGCCCATCACGATTCACGAGTACATCATTCCACTTATTTTACTTTCATGGCTGACATTTCACTCTGTAGTGATGTCATAGCCAACCAGCTGTTCATGCACTCCCCTGAGTTACATGTGAGTTTGTGAGTTCTGCGCTATTTGATCAGCTTGGAGTTTTTATCAGAACTACACAGAAATATCTCCAATAATACTTTTTATTACAAACAATTATTTTACACATGCTCTTTCATAACTTTACTTAAAAAACAAAACAAAAATTTTCAAGTACTATTTATGGAGTCAAACTTTTTCAAGCACTTTCAAGGACTTGAAAATGAACTTTTTTTTTCAAGGAATTTTGAAGGTTTCCAAGGATGGTACGCACCATGTAACACATTAATGTTTGGGAAGAAATAAAATAAATTTAATCAACTAAACATTGCAAATGCATTTATGGCACCTCTATTCATAGTGATAGTGGAATAACTTTTTTACGGGTCTTATAGAGGTTATTTTTCATGAAAGTTGGTTGTCAAATTTTTGAACTAAAGCCTAGTTCGTCATCAGGACTATGTCACTGGAGTAGTTGCTGCCACTCAATTGGAAGAGTCCATCCGCAATTATCGTTAATTGTGGTACTTCTTCTTCTTGCTATTTCGATCCCTTCTTCTAGTTTCCTCTTTACTAAGTTTGACTGGTGGGCGATTATTTTCACTGAGTCCCAATTTATGGAGTGTCCACTTGCTTGTATATGTCTGTCTAGCCCTGTTTTGTTCCCAATGTTCCTAATAGCTGCTTGGTGTTCTTTCATTCGGACCTTAATACTTCTCCCTGTTTCTCCTATATAGCTGAGTCCGCAGTTACAGTCGATGCAGTAAATTACTCCTTCCTGCAATTGGATGTCCAATTCTTTCTGCTTTAAAGCTGGCAGGAATTTCTTTATTTTGTTATTAAGATCTGGAGCTAGCCTGATATTATATTTTGCTTCGATCCTTTTCAGTTTCTCGAAAAGTCCCTTGTGGTACGTAATTTTGCTGGTGAATTTGAAGTTGGTTTTATCCTGCTTCTTTTTTGGCACTTGTTTAAATATTTTCTCAACATATGGGGAGGGGTAATTGTTTTCTGCCAATATTTCCTTTAATTCTTCTTTGTGAAGATCTTTCTGAGTAGCTGAAGAGACCAGGATTTCAATTTTTTCCAAAAATTGTCTCGCCGTATTCGATTTAATATAATCAGGGTGGAATGAGCAGAAGTCTAACATCTTCCCTGTGTTGGTGGGTTTTCTAAAAGCTGAGTGAATATTTTCCCCTCTCTTGAGGTCAAGGTTAAATCTAGGTAATTGATGCTATGGTCTTTTTCCTGTTCCAGGGTGTACTGCAAGGTATTCTCTAGTAAGTTAAATTCTTCCAGAATCTGAGAGGGTAGAGATTGGTCCACAGTATCTACTATAATTAGGACATCATCCATGTACCTTACATAGAGAGCAAACAAGGAGGGTTGTATAAGGATTTTTGCCTCTAGTTTACTTATATAATAATTTGCTAGCAGAGGTGCTAGTGGAGAACCCATTGCAAGTCCTGAAGTTTGCTTGTAATATTTCTTTCCAAACTGGAAGAAATTATTCTTGAAGGAAAATAGGAGCAGTTCATATATGCCAAGTAGTATTTCTCTATTGTGATTATGGAATACTATTTTTTCCGCAAGGTCATCTGCAATGAATTCCAGTAGGAGGTCCAGGTTAATGTTGGTATACATAGAGACTATATCCAGGCTTGCCATTACTGGATGAATTAATTCTGGCAAGTTGTCCAGTTTTCCTTTTAGCTGCATGGAATTTTTTAGTAGGTAGGGAGGAGAAGGGAAAATATCTCTGAGGTGACCAAGTAAATAATAATTAATGTTGGAGAGTGGCGAATTTCTAGTGTCTATTAGTTCGAAAATTTGACAACCAACTTTCATGAAAAATAACCTCTATAAGACCCGTAAAAAAGTTATTCCATAAACACTGCATGTCATTAACGATTTAATGATTAAATCCACACAAAACCATTCAAAGTGATCCTAGTCAGGCCACAGTTGCGGCTCTTCAAAGACTAAAAAAGGCTTATTCTTTTCCTGAAGGCTTTTCACGTGCATTCACACCCCCCCCCAAACCCCCATCCCTGGCTATCGTGTGCCTGATATGTTTGGATGGGTTAAATTGCATAAAGAGAATTTTCCCATTCGTCCTCTAGTGTCAGGTTATGCTAGCCCCACCAGACCCTTAGAAAAAGCCTTGGCCCAATATCTAGCCACTTATACTGTGGATTCACTTTATTCTATTAAAAGTTCCACAAAGGCTATAGAAAGACTGCGATCGCTTCAGCCACAGTCGCAGCCTTTCATTTTGGCATCTCTTGATGTGGTCTCATTGTACCCTAATGTATCTGTTGAGGCCACACATCAGATTATTGAGGCAAAACGTGCTGATTCCCATATCCCGTGTTCAGAAATTAATGCTATTATGAATGCACTTCGTCTTGTTAAGAAACGTTCATATTTCAAATTTAAAGACAGCATTTATCAACAGTTGGAGGGCTCCTCAATGGGTTCCCCCTGTCTGCTGTTCTAGCTGAAATTTTGTTACAGCACATTGAAAATCAGGTCCTTAGTTCCTTCCCTCACCACCCGTTGCTTTATTTAAGGTAAGTTGACGACATCCTGGTTGCATGGCCTCACAACCGGGATGATTTATACCTATTCACCAACGAACTATCATCCATGTTCCCAACTATCAGGCTCACGATAGAATTTGAAGCTAATAACTGCTTACCTTACTTGGATATTCTTATTCGTAAGGACTATAGCCTTAATTGCATTACCACTTGTGTATATAGAAAACCCTGTCATACACATGTTTTAATACCTTATTATTCATCACACCCTAAACAACATAAGTGTACAGCATTATTCTATTTGTTTAGAAGAGCTCACTCACATTCATCAACTACTGAATCATTTCAGCAAGAAGTTAACTACATTTTTAGTTTGGCTGAGCAATATGAGTTCCATAAATATCAGATTAGGCAAGTGTTTGGCAAGGTCAAATATGTCCTACATACTACCCTGTTAAGAAACTCCAACTACAATTCCATATATGTTGGCTCTATGCAATATAATCCACATTTAACGAGAGCCTTAACACAACTATGTAAACCATATGGCTTGAAATTTGGTTCACGAACACAAAACTTATTTTCAGTAATTCGTAAGTATCATGAACAGAACAGTAACATGGGACAGTGGGGTATTTACAATATCCCGCTGGTTAAGGCAACTACAGGACAAGCAGCCTCTAATTATGTGGGTTCTACAAAACATAATATTGAATTACGAATTAAAGAACATAGATACAATATTAAAACAGGCATGTATTGTACATCTCTAGCCAAATCTGTTATACAAGATGATCTTAACCCTGACTGGAGTAATGTATGAATAATTAATACTCCTAGTAAACCAAGTGACCTTTTAATTGCAGAAAGTGTATATATAGAGGCTTCCAGTGAGCAATGTTGTAATGAGCATGCCCCCTATGAGTTACATAACGTTTGGAAATCCCTTATTAAAACAGTAAATTATAAATTGTAATATAAACTTAAAATTGAATGTTCACCCCACCCTACACTATTTATTCCTATAATATATTTCCATGATTTCTTCACAAACCATTGGGCCAACAGTATATGCAACATTTTGGCGCATGTAGATTACTATTGGCTAATAACTTACCATGCTTCCCACAATGCAATGATCTATATTATATATAGATTAAATGTGTCTATTTATTACATCTGAAGAAGAGGTAGCCGCTGCCTCGAAAGTGCTCATGGTTTGAATTATATATATTTCTCATCTTTTAATCATTAAATCCTGCTAAAGACGGAAAACTTTAATCGTTTCAGTGATTAATGTCGCACAAGTCTTCAATATATGTTGATCATTTACATTTTTATGCATTTTGCTATTGTACATTAAATTCTTAATTTCTGATTATTATAAATACTCAGTTCTTTTATTCGTTTATATGTAAACTGGGGGATGTAATGTCAGGTGATGCGTAACATCACAGCCTCTCCTTGACAAATGTCAACCCCGCCTTTTCGTGGTGCATCCTGTTCCCACTAAAGGGGCTCTGACGACCGCCAATAGCAGTATAACTATACCATCGGGATTAGAGGAAATGCTATCCCACACTCACCAACCCACTTGGCCAGCGTGGTGAGTTATAGCCAAACCCCTCCAAAATGACTAGACAACTTAAATCTTGGCCCTCAGTCTCTGGCAGCTGGAATGTACCTGGCCAAGGCAGCGGCCAGTGCAACATGAAGGCAGAGGGTGCCAAGAATCACCGGAGGACCGGACTAGGCTGCCATCTGATGCTGACCTTGGCTACATATAATGGACGCTCCCTATCTTCTGATTCAAGGCTTCTTGAATTGGAAGAGGAACTACAAAGGATCAAATGGGACATCGTCGGGCTAAGTGAGGTAAAGAGAAAAGGAGAAGATCTCATTGAACTGAAAAGTGGACATCTCTTCTACTATCGTGGGACAGATACTGGCAGAACTAGTGGTGTTGGATTTATAATAAACAAGAAACTGAAGGATAAAGTTGTAGAAGTTGAAAGTTCCTCTGACAGAGCTGCACGACTCATTATCCAACTCTCGAGAAAATACCAGGCTCAGATTGTTCAAACTTATGCACCCACCACAAGTCATCCTGAAGAAGAAATTGAAGAATTTTATGAGGAAATTTGTCATCTAAATATTAAAGAAAAGCAGCACTTGAAGATAATTATGGGAGATTTCAATGCAAAAATAGGGCAAAGGCAACAGAATGAAACTTCAGTAGGTAAATTCGGTCAGGGCAACAGAAACCAGCGTGGAAATACTCTTGTTGAGTTTGCAGAGGCAGAAGGGTTTTTCATCTTGAACTCCTTTTTCAAGAAAAAGCCACACAGGAAATGGACATGGAGACATCCAAATGTGATGACAAGTGAAATTGATTTTAGTATGTGTAACAAAATATTTGTTGTAGAAGACTGCAGTGTGCTAAACAAGTTCAACACAGGTAGTGACCATAGATTGGTGAGATGTAAGATGCACCTCAACACTAAACTCGAACGTGGCAAGCTCATAAGACAAAAAAAAAAATGTATTGACATAACCAACCTTAAAAAACACCATAATAGCTTAAAGTTGGAACTGAAGAACAGATTCTCTGCATTAGAAGGCCTAACATCGGAAGAAGTGGATATTTCTGAAGTTAACAGAAAAGTAACCAAAGCTCTTATGGAAACAGCAACAAAATTAGCTGGGTCTAAGAACAAGTTGCATGTGAACAAATTATCAGGAAAAACCAAAATGTTGATGCAAAAAAGAAGAGAGATGAGGACAACTAAAGAAGATGTGACTTCCAAAGTGGAATATATAGAGAGCTATGCAAGACAGTACGAAAAAGTATCACTGAAGACGTAAGGAAATTCAACTGTGAACTAGTGAGGAAAGCAATTGAAAACAACCAAAGCCTAAAGATAGCAACAAAATTAGCTGGGTCTAAGAACAAGTTGCATGTGAACAAATTATCAGGAAAAACCAAAATGTTGATGCAAAAAGAAGAGAGATGAGGACAACTAAAGAAGATGTGACTTCCAAAGTGGAATATATAGAGAGCTATGCAAGACAGTACGAAAAAGTATCACTGAAGACGTAAGGAAATTCAACTGTGAACTAGTGAGGAAAGCAATTGAAAACAACCAAAGCCTAAAGATAGCAAAGGGACATCTCAGTAAGGGAAAAAAACAGATTATGGCATTGAGAAAAGAAGATGGTTCTGTAACAAGAAATAGAGGCGAAATTTTGACAAGAGTGAAAGATTTCTACTCCAAATTATATGAAAGGGATGATACATGTACTCCAGACATCATGAAAGGTACCAGTACCAGAGTTCTTCCAGTCCTCCCAGCAGAAGCTGCAGATGCAATCAAGAACATGAAGTGGGGGAAAGCTCCAGGAGAAGATGGAATTACTGTAGACATCATACAAGAAGCAAGTGGAGAAATTGAAACAGTACTTGCCCAAATTTTCACTCAATGCCTTAATGGAGGGAAGATTCCTGAGGATTAGAACAACGCTACAATGATCCTGCTACATAAAAAAGGTGACATTGAGGATCTCAGGAACTACAGACCTATCAGTCTCCTATCAGTGGTTTATAAAATCTTCACTAAAGTTCTTTCACACCGTTTGAAGGTAACACTGGACATGACTCAACCGAGAAACAAGCTGGATTCAGGAGTGGCTACAGCACAATTGATCATATTCACGTACTGAGAGAACTAATACAATATTCTAGCAGATAATGCTTACCTTGGCATTCCTTTCTAGCAATGGGAACATTTCACACACGTGTTTTCCGGTCTTTGTTGATGTTATTGTTCTAGCTTGCTCGGGTACCCATACTCTTGTGATATTTTCGAGATAAACTCTAGCTCTTGATTATTTAGCCTGGCTAAAAAATCTAACAACAGGCTAAAAAATCAAGAGCTAGAGTTTATCTCAAAAATATCACAAGAGTATGGGTACCCGAGCAAGCTAATTAATAAATGGATACATGAGAGTAAAAAGCATATAACTCAGAGTAAAGAAGGCCAAGAAGTGCACAACCAAAGGAAGATGAGGAATAAAAATTAAAATACATTGGAGCTTTCCCATACTTGGAAGGAGTGAGTAAAGAAATCAATAGGCACTGTTCTAAATATGACTTACAACTAGGAAGCTCAGTGCACACTGTGAAAAGTACAACTGTCAACAAAAAAACAGAGGAAAAAATGCTAGAAGAATCAGGAACCTACGAAATTCCAATTGAACACATACCCCCAATATCGTACATTGGAAGTACGAAAAACAGATTAAAAAAAAAAGACTTAAACAACACATATCTAACTGGCAAAAAAAAAGAAGCCAAAACTGCTTTTAGTGCAATTCTGCATGGAAAACCGGACATTCCCAAAATTCGATGAAATTAAAATGCTAAAAAAGAATAAAAAATCGGAAAGGCAAATGAGGAGGGAAGAAGCAATATTAATCTATAAAAATAAAGCAAGGGTATGTAACCAGAATGACCCTAACACATTATCTGGCCTGTGGAAAGAACTAATAAGACAAGAAAAACAACAACAAAAGAAAAACCGGCAAAAAAAGACAAGAAAACTAGGATAGGAAAAGAAAAGAAAAAAAATTAAGAGTTGTTTTAATGAAACATAGATGGCGTCAGCAGGGCTTGATAACAAAATATATTCCAGGAAAGTATATCCGACGAATGGCAACATGGAGTATCAGACTCCATTAGCGAGAAGTTAACCATGAACATCGGTGGAAAAGTCGCCACGCTCCTGAGGATGCCCAGAGTAAGGGCGAAAATTTCTAGTATAAAGAACAGTAAAAATTGATGTGTTTCAATCCTAAGGCAAAGATCCAATGAGTATACCTAGCTAAAAGTGTGAGAAGTAAAGCCAGTCATCGCATACAACAGACTTTAGGACAATAACATCAACAAAGACCAGAAAACACGTGTGTGAAATGTTCCCATCGCTAGAAAGGAATGCCAAGGTAAGCATTATCCGCTAGAATATTGTACAAGTTACTTTGAAATATCGCACATAAAAGAGAATAGTAGAATGATTAGAACTATATAATAGTCAGAATTAGAACTACTAATTGGAACTAAGAGAACTAATTGAAAGAGTGAGGGAATATGAACTTCCATTGTGCATGGCTTTTATTGATTATGAAAAAGCCTTTGATTCGGTGAAACCATCAGCAGTTACAATGGCTCTGAAATCCTGCAGTATTGAAGATGCATACATTAATATTATTAATAACATCTATGAAAATGCAAGTGCAAATATTCGGCTGTTTGAAAATACAACACACATAAAAATTGGAAAGGGAGTGAGACAAGGTGACACCATATCTCCGAAGCTCTTTAATGCTACATTGGAAAATGTCTTTCAATCACTGAACTGGGAAAACAAGGGGATAAAGATTAACGGAGATTATCTAACCCACCTTCGTTTTGCTGATGACGTAGTCATTTTTGCAACTACCCCATCAGAGCTGCAGAGTATGATCCAGGAACTTGCTGACAAGAGTAAAGAAGTGGGATTAAAAATGAACTTTCAGAAGACAAAAGTGATGTTCAATGCTTTTACAAGAAATGAAGATTTATCGATTGATGGAGAAAAGCTGGAGATAACAGACACATACATTTATCTTGGACAGCAGATATCAAGTGAGGGTCACATTGATGAAGAAATTAATCGGCGTACAAAACTTGCCTGGAGAGCTTTTGGAAGAAACAGCATAATTTTCAAGAGCAATATGTCACTATGTCTTAAAAGAAAAGTGTTTGATCAATGCATCCTTCCAGTGCTTACGTATGGTGCAGAGACATGGACCTTAACTAAAAGAGACATGCAAAGGCTGCAGACAACCCAAAGCAGCATGGAGAGGTGCATGCTTGGTGTAACCAGGAGAGATAAGAAGAGAAATTCATGGATCCAAAAAATGACAAGAGTGGAAGACATCATGATCAGAGTTAAATCTCTGAAATGGCAATGGGCTGGACATACTGCCAGAAAAACAGACCATCGAAGGACAGTTGAAATTTTAGATTGGATTCCAAGGGACAGGAAAAGACCCAGAAGAAGACCACATGGGAGATGGGTGGATGAAATTCGAAAGTATGCGGAAGTGACATGGAGGATACTGGCACAAGACAGACCGTTGTGGAGGAAACTTGGGGAGACCTTCGTCCAGCAGTGGATTGATAATGGTTGACAATGATGATGTAAACTGGTATTTTAGAACTTTGAGAGAACTGGGATAATGGACATACTTCTTGGTGCAGCCAAAGTTGAACCTTGATCCTGTCAGAGAAGGGTATGGCTGTTTACTTTCAGTGGATGAAAAATTTGTTTCACACATTTCATGACTCACACACGTATACACTAATTTAAAAATTAATATATCTTTAGGACTTCGTGGCTCCACTATTTCATGGCATAGTATAGAATAGAATCCTAAATGTATCATCAATATTCTGATCTCAAATGGATGCACTATGGATTCACAGGGGGGGCAGTAGCTGTTAATTCCTGAGTTCTATACTGAAACACTGGTCTTCTTAGTTGTGATTCTTGGCTGTGAGGATTTCACTTAATCTATGGTTGATTTTCATAGGCTTTAAATTCTTGCAACAATCAAATATATCCTAATTTGCAACGCTTTTTTTTTTCCCTTTCACTACCAATTTGACTTTAAATAAATTACTATCAAGGAACATCTTATGCTCCTTTAAAGCATAAATTTTACAACAGTATTTATCATTTTGAAATTTCATTTATACATTTTTTTACATTTATACAATTTTTAAGGCCATCTCCTAGAAAAATGTACAGCAGAGGTTTCACTGTGTATTAAGAAGTTGTACCTATTTGGCTTATATATATATATATATATACGCTATATTGACAAAAGTCACTGGACACCTAGAAGAGAAACACAACATAGCATTTATTGACATACATTAGTACTGTGTTGGTCCACCTTTGGCTTTAATGCATGCACTGACCCTTCGAGACATGCTTTTGGCAAGGTTTTGGAACACAGTGATAGGCATGTGCTTCCATTCAGTGCATAATGCTGTCGCTAACTGTTGCTTAGTAGTAGGCCTTGGTTCCAAACTTCTTATGCAGTGCTATAATTCATCCCATAGGTGCTCTGTGGGATTAAGACCAGGGCTCTGTGCTGGACAGTCCACACAAGATACAGAATTATCATCAAACCACGCCATAACAGTCCTTGCTTTATGGCTCGGTGCATTATCCTGCTGGTACCAATAAGGCTCGGTTCCATAGGATTCCCACAGAGTTAGTAGGGCATAATTGTCCAGAATATCGAGGCACATGTGCTGGTTAACAGGTTTGTCCACGATAACCAATGGGCCAGGACCATACCACGAAAAACACCCCTACACAAGTACACTGCCAGCTCCAAACTTGACTGTAGGAACAGTACATTGTGGCAAATTGCATTCCCCCGGCAGCCGCCATACCCACACACGGCCATCAGACTGATGGATCATGTATCTGGATTCATCAGTTCATAGGACCCATTTCCATTGATCTATGGTCTACAATAAATGTTCTTTACACCATGCTAAATGACAAGTAGCATTCCGAGTGGAGATAAAAAGCTTATGAGCAGCCGCATGACCACAGTAACCCATGGAATGAAGTTCTCTGTGAATGGTATGTGTACATACCAAGGTTCCAGCATTGTTACTCACCTGTACACTGAGGTCTTATTGCAGTACTCCGTCGATTAGCTGTAATGACTCTCCTGAGGCTTTGACATCCTCTATCACCGATTTTCTTTGGTCTGCCGGTATGTTTTGCTGCTTCAGGCACGCCATGTGTCTTCCACTTATTCAGTACATCCAAAACGGTTGACTTGGGTATGTTTAAACGTCTCTCTGTTTCTCTTATGGACAACCACTAATATAACACCCAACAATCTTTCCTTTCTCAAAGTCAGTTCTCTCCCGCCATGACATTTTCACTCAACCTCACAGTGCAATATGATCGTAGTTAGCTGCAGACTTGTTTTTATACTGTTTGCAGTTGTACCGCACATCTTAACAATGCAGCGGATCTGTTCATTTGCTTTTGAAGGGGTGTCCAGTGACTTTTGTCAATATAGTGTATATATGTAAATACTTCTGAACATCACAGATGGTAGTATAGTCCAAAATGTTTTTTTACATGCAAAACTTGTAACCACTTACTATCAGTTCAACTGTGTTCCAATCAGTCATGTAAGACATGTCTTTCCTGTGCCATGTCATCTTCAACAGCACAGGTTCTAAGCTCTGAGTGCAATCAAGTACCAAAGAAATTTAATAAGAAAGTCAAAAGCCAGAAATAATGTAACATACCTTGTAAATTTTCCCACAAATTTTACACGAACAACCATTCCCTGTGTGCCGAATTAAATGTCTTTTTATGATGTATGCATGTTCTGCCATGTGATTACATATTGAACAAATGCATCGAGGATGTTTATCCTGCAAAAAAAAAAATAAAAAAAAAGTCAAATAATGAACTGTTACAGTGAAAACCAAAAATTTACGTATTTTAATTCACTTTGATTTATTTAATTGATTTAGTTTAATTCTCAAAAAATACATATACAGTCTGACACACACACAATCTATACAACTTTGATAAACAATTACATATGTTTTTAATGTAATCCATACTACAATATAGAAAATACAGTAGCAACATTTTAAAGCCTTTTAACTAAAAACCCTGACTCAGTATGCTAAGATTAACAGTGTTTTGGTAGTACATAAACTAAAATCATAATAACAAATTTTATTAAACAAAAAATGCACCTTTTGGCAATAACTTTTAGGTGATGATTCCATTCCTGAGAAAACCATTACCTCACATGACTGCTTATAACGATAACTCCCCCATTTCTTCATTTTCAATTTTTCTTCTAGTTTTTTTTATGTTATTTCAGGCAAATTAGACTGCAATTTTATTTTATGCTCCAATTTCTCTTATATGCCTACTTAACTTTCTGCTGATTTGTGCTCTACAAAGTTATCTCCAACAATTTCCCAGTTTCTTTTGTGTAAGGAATCCACACATTCAGTGCTATATATTTAAAATGCCTTCTTGCTGTTGTACTGAATGTTTAGAAAAAATCTGTATATTTTTACTAAGTCCCAATGCTAGTCTGACATGGGACTTCATACTGTAAGTTTCCAAATAAAATTTATGTTCCCATTCAAATGAAAAAGTATGCAGTCTGATGTGCTCTCTTTTGATGTGGCTATAATGCTCATGCTGCTCGTAAGGCATTTAACTGGCTGAAACAAGATAACATAACTTCAACAAATGATGAATGCATGTACAGTGGAGAACATTCTAAACAGTGATGCAAAATGGTGTTCATATACAAAGAGCATTAGTAAAGTGCACATGCAGCTTTTTCTCTGTATGCACATGATTTCATAGGAGATCCCTGTCATGTACTTTCCACAATCATCCACTTCATGGCAGTATATTAATTTTGTAATGCTTTGGTAGATTATGTTAACGGTTGAATACGGTAAATGCTGTGCATTTTATGCTTGCATACCAATAACACAGCAAACAAGAGCTCAGTGTAGACTGAGGCATGACAGCTGGACATGTTGGGCAAATACTGCAGAAGCATGGGCCCATCCATACCCCAGTAGGTTAAATACCTTTGTGATCACCAGTGCCATATGGACTGGTATATCAACTTTTTTAATAAATCAAATGATGGCGAATCTCATTTTGTAGAAGACATATTGTGGTAAGCTCGTTGTGGCAGCTGTCAAATGTGACAACAAATGCAATCATATTAAGAAGAAGGTAGTGTAGAGCATGCTAAGTTACGTATAAAAAAGTTTAAGGCAAATATATTTCAGCCATTACTATGGCCTTCATCAGCGCGACAACGATTGGTTTACGTTGCCAGATGCATCACGTCACCCAGAGTTACCATTACAAAACTTACCTTTCCAATCTGGCAACGTAAACCAATCATAGTCGCACTGATCTGAAAGGCAAATGAGGAGGGAAGAAGCAATCTTAATCTATAAAAATAAAACAAGGGTATGTAACCAGAATGACCCTAGCACATTATCTAGCCTGTGGAAAGAACTAATAAGACAAGAAAAAGAACAACAAAAGAAAAACCGACAAAAAAAGACAAAAAAAAAAAAAAAAAAAAAACAGGATGGGAAAGGAAATTTAAAAACATTAAAAAAAATGTTTTTTTGATGAAACACAGATGGTGCCAGCCGGGCTTGATAACGAAATATATCCAAGAAAGTATATCCGACGAATGGCAACAAGGAGTATCGAACTCCATTAGCGTGAAGTTAACCAAGAACATCGGAGGAAAAGTCGCCACGCTCCTGAGGATGCCCAGAGACTGGGCGAAAATTTCGAGTATAAAGAATGGTATAAGTTGGTGTGTTTGAATCCTAAAGCAAAGATCCACAAAGTATACCCAGCGAAAAGTGAGTGAAGTAAAACCATTTCATCTCATACAATGGACTTTAGGACAATAACATCAACAAAGACCGGAAAACACGTGTGTGAAATGTTTCTCGTCACTAGCAAGGAATGCCAAGGTAAGCATTATCCTCTAGAATATAGTACAAGTTATTTTGAAATAGTGCACGTAAAAGAGAATAGTAGAATGGTTAGAGCTATACAATAGTCAGAATTAGAACTACTAATAGGAATTAATTTATATGCAAAATTTATTAATCCTCTAAATACCCCTGGATTTCTGAATCGTCTTTTCCCTCATGTCCACGTAAGGGAGTTTCAAAGTATCCACAAAAGAAAATACAGTCTATTATTTTGGATAAAATTTGATGGTTCTTTTTAACCTTTATGTTATACTCATTGATTAAAAGTCTGTATTGCCTCACTAAGTTTCTCCTTAATATTTACATTCCTTAAAAGTGACAGTGAAACCACATTTTCAACATGCTTCTTTGGCTTCTCATGTTTTTCAGTTTTTTCTTTCATTTTGTTTATATTTCTAAAACTGTCTTTTGTCCACAGTACATCACCTCCAAACAGCAAACACGGGAAGCAAAACAATGCATTTTTTACTTCACAGCCGCAAAGCCAACTTTTCCGTTGGTACCATTCAGAATTAAAGCAATGAATATACTTCTTGTTGTTGCTTATTCCTGGCTGAGATATTTGAATATCAGGTGTTGAAAGGCCTCTTTTCTTCACTAACTTTCTCATGGAGAGATAACTGTGAAAACTTAAGCTGTTGAAGTTCACTTACAGTCACAGAACTTATTTCTTGTGGATGCAAGGAGACCATGGTTAAATTATTTAAATTTTCTGTAAAATAGAAGAACCGAAAAAAACTATGAATTAAATAGAATAGCTGGAAGCATCACAAATTGACAATCATCTAATTCTACACTTTATCACATTCAAGAAAGAATATGGTACGATGGTTTTTAAGAGCACAACACACGGAGCCAAAAGAAACAATACCTTACGCTTGCCCAACAGGGTCGGCACTGCGCGATCGACAGTGCTCTCTCTACCTAGCGAGCTGCCTCCTATCTCAGAGCTCGGACAAGTGCACATACGCACAACAGCCAAACACTGCATCACTGGAACTGTGAAACGCACAGTTCCATACAAGGATGTTTGTAATTTTTTCATGAACTAGGGGATGGCTACTGACATTAAGCTTAAGGATTATATAATGTACAACTATAAAGAAAGAATTAAAGAAAAAAAGACTCATTATATTGAATGTTATCAATAATATCGAGTGAAAATAGGGGTGCTGCAGTCCCGCAATGCCTATACAGGAGCTGTGCCTGGTTATCACAGCGGAGTGAACAATGCAGTTTCGATTTTTTACATTTAATTTCACTTATAACATGTTTTATCAATATGTAGTAACAATTTGTTGTGTTAAGAGCAGAGCAAAAATAATGTTCTCAAGACATTACTGTGTGCTCATTATGCAGAGGAAATGCGACTCAATGGGGGACAAAAAACAGCGATGGAAAGTTAAAGTTCCCATTTTGAACTTCAATTATTTTGTTAACAAAAGTAATAATTATTGCTCTTTGTTTGTTGATAAGCAGGAAGTAACTAATCAATGTGAAACCATGCGTTTTTGGAAAAACTTAATAAAAGCAAGCTGCTGAAGTTGGTTTATGATGTCAGAGCTCCAGCTGAAGGTCAGATGTCCATTATCATTACTCCGTGCTCAAACTTCAATGGGGTGGAATAAGTCTACCCTTCCTTGAATAGTGAATCTATAAATAGATAACACCCACTTATTTACTGAGCAGAGCACTGTTTTTTCCCACGTGTGAGTTGGATGATAGAAAATCCCTTGCAAATTTATAGGAGGTTTTTGAAAAAATGCAAATAAATTCTTTGATAATGAAAAAATAATTTGACCACTAGACCATATGGAGAGGCAAATTTTCAAGCCTGGTGAGTAAAGCAACTTTTCATACTGGCCGCTGTGTTTTATCCAGTCGCCACGCTGCTAATGGTGACTGCTAATTTTTATCTTTACTTGAAACCAGTGGTCCTAAATTAGGGAAGGGTGACTGTTTACAGCCCTTTGAGTTGCTTACGGTGGTTGTTAAACCTCCAAATGAAAAACAAATGTTGCAATTTCTACGAGATCTCGTTAACTGTAAGGTTTGCACATATAGACACGTACTGAGACAGTTACACATGTACATTTGTGACTGACACTGTGATTGTGGGCGTGGCCAGCTGCAGAACGGCAAAGGCAGGGTAAAAATTAGGGGAGGGCAGCTAGCATTTTACCATCCAAAAAGAAGGACAGGGTAAATTTTAACATGTCAAAAACAGGCAGGGTGCTGTGCCCTGCTAAAACAACCTAGGGGGAACACTACAGCATATGCACAGTAGCAATGCAAACACACCTCATAGTTGGTAAGCAGTCTAAAGCCATGTTTACAAAGTTTCAGCAGCATTGTTGACTAAAAATAGAAGTTGCTAGAAGTCGTACAGTGAAGAAATGTAATGAAAAACTACAGCATGCTTGTGGAGTGGAGCATCTGGTTTATCATATAATACAGTGGCAAGGTGGGTGGTGGCCTTCGAAAAAGGAAGGAGAAATGTGACTCAAGCTTCTGGGCACTTCCATGCACAGATGAAGGAAACTCAAGTGCTGCATTGCTGGAAAATTGTCAGTGCTGATCAATTCATGAACTTTCCCACAACAGTAATGTTTTGCATACGACTGTACAGCACAATTTTCAAAAATGGTTAACATGCAAAAAATCGCATCACGTTGTGTGCCTCATGCTTTAAGTGATGTTGAGAAATGGCAATGTTACAAGGCAACTTGACTCTATTTGGAATGATATGAGTGTGAAAACATACATTTGATGTAAGACCTCGTACATTATTGGAAATGTACGAGGTCTTACATCAAAGAAAGTGTGGGATGTTCAGAGTGGCTTTGGGTAAGGGCTGCACTAAACAAATGTTTACATTGCGCATGATGATTGGAAAGTATCTGTCTGTTGGTAAGAAAGTTTTTGCTGCCTTCATAAATTTAGAGGAAGTTTATGACCAAGTAAATAGGATAATTTGGTAGCAGGTATTGAATAAATATGATGTTACAGGGAATCTACTTAATAGTGTAAAAGCAATGTATGCTGGAAGTAGAGCTTGTGTACGAGTGAATGGTGTTTTGTCAAAATAGTTTCCCTTTGGTGCAGAGTCAGACAAGGTTGTGTAATGTCACCATGGCTATTTAATGTATTTATGGATGCATGCATGCACAATGCCAAAATGGACAATACTGGTTTCTGTCATGATATAACCAACACAGCAATCAGACATCGCCAAATTAACTGTAATTACTGTTTCTCATGTGATATCAATCACTTCAAAAAACTTGAAAATTTTGTTGCCCTGGAGCGGGAATTGAACCCGCATCTCCCGATTACCGGTCAAGCCAGCCTGCTATCTGTTACATCATCCAGGGCAGCAAAGTCCCAAGTATCTGAGTGTTAAGAGCTTTGGAATATTCTCTGACTGCATTATTTTTAATCAAAGCCTATTGTGCTGCCATCTAGCATTGTTGAGCAAATCTCCAGTTGTTCAGGCAAACAATGTGAAAGAAAAAAATATATTTTCATAATATGTAGCCAATACGTCATGATATAATCAACACAGCAATCAAACATCGCTGTGAAACAGTAATCGACATTGTCGATCGTTGTGAAACAGTAATCAACATTGCAGCGAAACAGTAATTACAGTCGATTCGGCGATGTCTGATTGCTGTGTTGATTATATCATGATGTATTGGCCATGTATTTTGAGAATATTTCTTCCACATGGTTTTTACTGGTTTCTGTCTTGGTAATATCCATGTGTACAGATTGTTGTATGCTGATGACACAGTCCTGAGAGCAGAAGTGAGTTGCAGAGTACGTTGCCCTGGATGTACGAAGTTTGTATGAAATTCAAACTGAGTACAAAGAAGGGAAAAACTGAAGTTGTGGTTTTTGAGTGAGGAACTGTTAGTACTGAATGCAAGACAAGTCTTAACGGTGCAGAGATTACCCAGGTGAATGAATTTATGTATTTAAGAAGTATGTTTGACAGGGAGAACAAATTAGATGGTGAAATCAGTAGGTGAGTGAATTCTTCATTGAAAGTCATAGCTGTTTCAGGAGGATTTCACAGGAATGAAGGGTTTTGAAGAGAGTACTGAACGGCTGTGTATGAAAGTGTAATTGTTTCTACTCTGGTGTATGGCAGTAAAATCTGAGTACTGCAGAAGACACGGGAGTTTATTGTGTACTGGAGAGATGTGTTACTTATGGGGAGTTTATGGCAAAACACTCTCTGATCATGTAAGAAATGAAGATGTGTTGCAGTTGTGCAATGTGAGGCAAAATGTTGTCAATAAGGTGGAAACTAATATTCTTACGTGATTTGGTCATGTTGAAAGAATGAGTGATGAGATGCTTAATAAGATTTTTTTTTCAGCCCAAGTGGAAGGAAAGAGAGGTAGAGGAAGGCCAAGGAAATCATAAGGGTACCAGATTCAGGTGTGTCGGAATGAGAAAAAGATTATATGTATGAAGTACGGAAGTTCTCATGTTCGTCGTGTGATGGATGTCAGTGAAGCCCAAGCTATGTGACATGATCACTATAGATCAAGACATTTGATATGGCAACCATAAGTAAATAAACAGCTAAAAATTTATTTGGTGGATTGTTTTTCTTTGTAGAGCTCTAACTTCTGAATTTCAGATCTCAGAGAACAGCTTCGTGATACAGAATTAGTAGGCAACTGAATTCACCTTTGAAAGTCGTAGCTATCTTGGGCGATTGAAGAGACTGATGGTTGTCCCACATGGCTGTGTATTAAAGTGTAATACACTTTATTACACAGCCATTGTTTCTGGGTACTGAGAAACAGATGCAAGTCATTTGTGCATTGGAGAAATGTGTTATTTATAGGAGGTTTGTGGCAAGATATGTTCCAGTTATGTGAGGAATGAAGACATGCTGCAGATGTGTAATGTGAAGCAAAATGTTGTTAGTAAGATGCAGACATACATTCTGAGGTGGTTCAGTCATATTAAAAGAGTGTGTGGTGAGATGCTTACTTAATGGAATTTATTCAGACCAAATGGAAGGGAGAAGAAAGGTAAAGGGCAAGGAAATCATACGAGGACCACATTCAGTGATATCTGCATGAGGAAAAATAATGAGTATAAAGCACAAAAGTTCTTGTGTGAGCTGTGTGATGAATGTCATTGAAGGTCAAGTTGTGAGCTGTGTGATGAATGTCATTGAAGGTCAAGTTGTGTGCCAAGATTGCTGTAAATAAAGGCGATTGGTACAGTAACAGTAAGTTCTAGCACTTTTAGTTTTAAACTTTAATTCGGCAGATGAGCATTCTTTGAGGAAACAGCCTACGAATCTCAGAGAACAGCTAAATGACATGTGTATGTATCAAAGATTTTAAAGATGTTTTTATTCTCTACATGATACAGTCTTCCAAAATGTCTCAACACAGAACTTATAAAGTGCTTATTGGGCTACACCAATTGCATAGTGTGTCGTCATGAGTGCAACTCTTTTTACTGAGCTTTGATGATAATCCAGGAGATGGCATTCACGTCCCTTGCTATTTTGTGATATGTGCTCCAAGCCTAAAAAGAAGGATAAGGCCACATAATATAATTCTCACATTGCTGGATTAGTGGTCTTAGTTTATGCAAAAAGAGTTCTTGAAGTAAATGCTGTCTGAGTCTGCAATTTGGAAAATGGTGAGAGTACTTGGTTACAAAAGAGGAAAATGCACTTCTGACAGATTGTGGTGAATCATTACCATATTTAATAGCATTACTAAAAGTATACAGATTTGAGAATTAAAATAACTTTTCTGTAGAGACAGCTCATCTTGTTGTGTCAGGAATATGCAAACCAAACATTCAACTTCATGTGAATGTAAAATTATTGTTCAGTAACTTGCAGCATTTGAATTCATCTGTGTTGCAGGCAAACTAGTATATATCTGATCACTTGCCAGAACAAATATATCTGCAGCACAGTAACTGAGTTCAAAGATACACCTTGAGATCTTGGCATAACAACAGCACCACATCTATCCATTCAACTATTAATACATATTTTAGCATTGTTATTTGTAAACAGAGCACAGTACTTTTACATCAGGTGTTCCTGTTGAAATAAGAAAACAAAAACGTTACTGAACCAGCAAAGAAGTTTGCTCATGATATTCAGTTCCATTCCCTCAAATCATGGTAGAGGATCACTCACACACAAACAGCACCTTCATACTTAAATATTGGGTTGTCGAAAAAGTCATGACGCATTTTGGCACCCGATGGCGGTTGGGTGGTTTTGGAAGTACTAGAAGCATGCGCAGCTCAGTTATTGCTATGGCATTCAACAGGTGCCAGTTCTAGCTGCAGTCTAAAAGGAATAGTGAGTGATTTGCTTGATCTGCGGAGATTTGACATCAAGTTGAAGATGGAAGACCAAACTGTGCATTTTCGCCATATTTTACTGTTTTACTTCCGTAAAGGGAAGAGCGCGAGTCAAGCTTGTGAAAAGTTGCGTAAAGTGTACGGTGATAATGCTCTACAAGAACGTCAGTGCCAGCGGTTGTTCGCAAAATTCCGTGCTGGTGATTTTGACCTCAACGATGCTCCTCGGTCCTGGAAACCAACCGAGGTTGATGACTACCAAATCAAGGCATTGATCGAGTCAAACCCACATTACACGACACAAGAGATTGCAGACACATTGCACATCCATCATTCAAGCGTTCACGACCACCTGAAGAAGCTCGGATACGTAAGCAAGCTCGATGTGTGGGTTCCTCATGAAATCAAAGAAGCTCAATTGATGGTGCATATAAACATCTGCGATATGCTCATTAAATGTGAGGAAAACAATCCTTTTTTGAAGCGACTGATAACTGGTGACGAAAAGTGGATTGTGTACAACAATGTGCTGCTCAAACGGTTTTGGTCCTGACGTGCTGCTTCACCTCAAACGACATAAAAAGCAGACACTCATCAGTGAAAGGTTCTGGTCTCAGTGTGGTGGGATTTTAAAGGTGTCGTGTTTTGTGAGCTCATCCCACAGAACCAAACAATCAATTCGAATGTGTACTGTCGGCAATTGGACAGTTTGAACGAATCAATCATCCAGAAACATCCAGAGCTCGTTCGTCGTAAAGGTGTGGTGTTCCATCACGACAACGCGAGACCACACCCAAGTTAGATCACCTGCAAAAAATTATTGGAGCTTGGGTGGGATATGTTGCCACACCCAGCATACTCGCCTGACCTTGCACCATCAGACTTTCACTTGTTTCGCTCTTTTCAACAGTCCTTGCATGGTATAATGTTCAATTCAGATGAGGCTGTAAATCAGTACCTTGTACAGTTTTTCACCACGAAAGATAGGTCCTTCTATGAACAAGACACTCTGCAGCTCACCGAAAGATGGCAAAATGTTATCGAACAAAACGGGCATTATATCATTGATTGATCTTTGTTCTTTCTATCAATAAATTACCTTTGCAAAACATGGCTAAAATACATCATGGCTTTTCCGACAACCTAATAAAAAATCGTGTAGGTTTGAACACTTTAACAAATTGAAAAGTGAAAGTAACTCTAAATGACATATTAGAAATCATTGCATAACAGTTACGTGACAAACATTTAATGGAGAAATATCTAGTAGTAACCTCTACTTTCATCAGGTTTACAGTGAATCAGTATGGCTGAAAAGGGAAGAAGCAGCGATCGGAAGCAGTGCACTCACTACATTTACAGTAGTGTGGCAAGTAACATCACTAGAATGAGAATAGAAATACAAGATAAAAAAAATTCAAATCACATGACATTTCCGAATTTCCTGGAAATAACACTTTGTTTCTAAAAAAAAAAAAGTTTTTTTTTTCAGAAACAAAATAAAACTTTAAATCACATGATATTTCCTGATTTCCTGGAATATTATTGGCTGGAACAGTAGGGAGGGGGGGGGTAAGTGTGCCCTGCCTACAGTCACGTACTAGACTTGACTTACATTGTGAAAGTTAGCCAAATTGTTAACCATAAAGTATTATCTTTCTTACTTTATGCTATTTACAGGAAGTCTTTTCAGTTACACAGCACGTACAAGATGATCAATTTGGCAATTTTGCTGATGACATTTGATAGAGAGATTTGATTCTCTTAGTAAAGAAAATGAATTCACAAGTACTTGTTGATAATGTTTTTATTTGAATTCCCTGTGCATATCAGCTAGCCTTGACTATAAGCCACTGAATGTGATAAATGTGTTGTTACATATATCATTACTGAGGCATATTACATGTGTAATTTACCTTGGTATTTAGCTCTGAATGCCATATGTAAGAATGTACATAATACAAATATATACAAAGATATATTATTAGTGTAATTTACCTTCATATTTGGCTCTGAATACCCTATGTAAGAACGTACATATAAAGATCATCTTCAGAATTTGAATTTTTAAACATAAGCTACTGATATTTACAAAAACATAGTTAGAAATGCATTAAACATTATCTCGTTTAGTTCCTTAAGTATTATATTGTATAAAGCAAAACGCTATAATTTCACAAAAGACAAGCATAGTATAGTTTTTAACCAAAACTCACCTCTGCCTATAACCTTCTAGTAGGTACATCTTTACACATGTAACCCTTCGACATACGTATAGGAACAATCTCGAGCGAAGTACGAAGGTATATTAAAAATTAAGTTAAAAAGACTTTCAACTTTTTTTTCAACTATTTCTCATAATTATATCCTACACACAACTAAAATAAGCATGAAATTAAGAATGACTAAGCTAAAAACTTGCATATAATTTTCAAAGTATTTAAGTTAATTACTAAACACTAGAAATATACATGTGGGCGGTCTTAGTGAGAGATGGGTTTGCCTCCTCAGGGTGCTCCATGGTAACAATGGCACACACCACAGCAACTAGGGCCTCTGTGAGTCTTGGAGAGGTGCCAGCTAGTTCTGTGTGACATTGGCAAAAAGACCCCCAACTCACTGGGTTTTGTTCCAGAATCCTTAGGTTGAATGACCAACTGAAACCATCAGCTGTGGGCTAATCCCCCACACTGATGTACTTACCTGATTAAAAAGACAAAAATAAATATTAAAACTGACTCAAGTGTGGGATATGGTGGACCTACCACACTTGAGAAGGATGGTCCATTACGGAATCAACCTGGACTTTCAAAATGGCGTATGAGAAAGAGATCTCGGCTGAGTGAGTGCAAGATTGGTGGTGTATGGAATATTAGAGGTACAAATGGCAAAATGAATGAAGTGATTGAAGAGATGAATAAGTATAGATTGGATGTGCTATGTGTAAGTGAAAGCAAAAAGAAGGAAATTGGTATAGAAGAAGTGAATGGATCAAAGAGTGTGTGGTCTGGAGTATTGGATAATGTGAGAGGACAGGCTGATCTAGGTGTGATTTTAAGTGAAAAGATGAAGAACAACTTGATTCACTGTGGTTGCGTAAGTGAGAGAATTCTTTGGATTCATTTGAAAGTGGAACTTCAGAGAATAGCAATTGTTGTAGTGTATGCTCCTTGTGACTCTGAACCCTCTGATAGGAAGGAAGATTTCTGGAATGAGCTAAAAGCTGTTTTGAGCCAGTTTGGTGCTAAAGAGAAAGTTACACATGTAATAGCAGCGGATTTCAATGCTAGAGTAGGTGTGCAGAATGCAATTTCTGACAATGTTCTGGGTAAGTTTAATGATCCTTGTGTGAATGATAATGGTGAAAGATTAATTGAACTGTACATTGAGAATGGTTTGTATGTATCTAATACATTTTTCAACCACAAGTATATCTAAACATATACTTGGGAAAATCGTACTCTTGGCCAAAAGAGTGCGATAGATTTTGTTGTCTATGATCAGAGTCTGAAACACTTAGTTGTTGACACTTGTGTGATGAGAGGTGATGGATGTTGGCTCTGATCATTAGTGTCACGAGTGAAACTGAATGTTGGTTGGAGGAAAAGGAGTAGTAAGAGGCCCAGGATGGAAAGAATAAAGGTTGAAAGGCTCCCTGAAAATCATCAGCATTATTCTGAAGTACTCAGAGAATGACTGAACAAGCTGAAGCCTTGTGAGAGGGATGTAGAAAAGAAGTGGGAATGTTTTAAGAACTGTGTTGTCACTGCTGCTGAAGAGGTCTGTCGCACCACAACAGTGGGTAACAGTGAAGGTGTTGCTTGGTGGAATAGTGAGATTGAAGAGGCAGTAAAGAGAAAGAAGGAAGCCTATTTGGGGATGTTGCAAGGTAGAGTTTTTGTGGATGAATATCGCTGTAATAAGTGTGAAGCCGCTAAACTGGTTCACCAGAGTAAGGCAAAAGATAGGAAGGAGAAGGTGGAAAGGCATGAATTGGCTTTTTGGAAAGATAGGAAGTCTTTCTGGAAGTACATGAGACTCAGGAAAAATAGGGGAAACAAAGTATTAAGTTGTGTGAAGAATAGGGTTGAGGAAACAATATGGGAGCCCAATGAGTTAAGTGAAAGATGGGGTGAATATTTCTGTAAGTTATGAGATCAGGAAAGGAAAGATGATTCTGAGACAAATGCAGATGATGGCACAGTGAAGGATGAAAGCACAGGAGGGATCTGAAGAAAAGAAGTTTGTAAAGCTCTAAAATCCCTTCAGAATGGTAAGGCTCCTGGAAGTTGATGGCATAACTGCCGAGATGTTGAAATATGGTGGTGACTCTGTAATTGATTGGTTAACTGAAATTTGCCAGTTGTGTTGGGAGTTCGGAATGGTCCCTCGGGATTGGAAGGATGCTATTATTGTTCCCTTGTATAAGGGAAAAGGTGATCAGACTGACTACAAGAACTATCGCGGTATTAGCCTATTAAGTGTGCCAGGGAAAGTGCTTGGTAAGGTCGTTATTGAAAAAGCATGGGGTCTTGCATCAGAGAAAGTGTGGGTTGTTCAGAGTGGGTTTATGCCTGGTAAAGGATGCACTAACCAAATTTTTGCATTATGCACGATGATTGAAAAGTATCTAGCTGTTGGTAAGAAAGTTTTTGCTGCCTTCATAGATTTAGAGAAAGCTTACGACCGAGTAAATAGGACACTTTTGTGGAAGGTATTGAATAAATATGGTGTTATTGGGAATCTACTTAATAGTGTAAAAGCCGTGTATGCTGGCAGTAGAGCCTGTGTATGAGAGAATGGTGTTTTATCAATATGGTTTTCTATTGGTGCAGAAGTCAGGCAAGGTTGTGTAATGTCACCCTGTCTGTTTAATATATTTATGGATGCATGCATGCGTGATGCCAAAATGGATAATACTGGTTTGTGTCTTTGTGTCAAGACACATTCTGATTGTGTGAGGAATGAAGATGTATTGCAGTTGTGTGATGTGAAACAAAATGTTGTTAGCAAGGTGGAGACAAATATGCTTTGGTGGTTTGGCCATGTTGAAAGAATGAGTGATGAGATGCTTACTAAGAAAATCTTTTAGCCCAAGTGGCAGGAAGAAAAGGCAGAGGAAGGCCAAGGAATTCATGGGAGGATCAGATTCAGGAGTGTCTGCATGAGAAACAAATTATGAGTATGAAGTATAGAATATCCTGTGTACGGTGTGTCATGAATGTCAGTGAAGCCCGAGTTGTATGTCAAGATCGCTGTAAATGGAGAAGTTTGATACGGCAACAGTAAATAAAAACTATCTGGTAGTTTGCATTTCTTTTTGGAGCTAACCTCTGAATCTCAGAACAGCTTAGTGGTATGTATGTATGTATGTATGTATGTATGTATGTATGTATGTATGTATGTATGTATGTATGTAGAAACACACATTTCTATACCAAAACGGCATTGTCACTAACTACAAAAATTTCAAGTATTCAAACAAACTATTTAAAATTTATGACTTTTAAAGTAACGCAAAAACGAATTTAAAATCCATCTTTCGTACTGCACCAGAAATCTCCGACCGTTGCTGGTAATTCTCACATTTGGTTTAGAATCTAGACCTTTCACTCCCTCCTGGGGCATCATAAGAAAACACTCTCACACAATGTTTGCCACTGACAGCCAAATGACAAAGGGGCATGCTCACCATCTGTAGTGTAGGGGCACGTTTTTTCATGAACCAACAGCATGTCAACAACACAGCTTCAAACATAGCACGTAATTCACTCTCGTGCTGCCCTCTTGTGAGAAGAGAATTAAAAATTAGCAGTAAAAAGGCTATTATTTTTTTCTTTATGTGATGCTGTTCTATCAACATTTTCCAAGGTTCAGGTGAGGCAGTAAGATCATGAATATTACAAACATGTTTTTTTATTTTTCTCAATAAATACTGATTCAGCAATTCAGTTTTTTTTTTCATTTTTATGTTCTGCTAATAATTTAATTTCATGAAATTTAAGAAAATCTATTTTTTTTTATACAATATTGTAACACAGCAGTTTTTCTTCTTTTTTTCTCTTGCCAATTTTTTATATGTTGATTGAGCCTGTGTTTTATTTTATTCTTGGTGCTGCCAATATAAGACATTTTTGGAAAAGTTAATGAAATTGGAATCTCATATACATCAGCACTATCTAAAAATTTTTGATGAGGTTTGTTACTTATTATTAAACCATTTTATGTAGAAACTGTGAAGTTATAAGCTACTGAATGCAATAAAATGTGTTACACATGATTACAAGAACTGAAGTAAATACAAAGATACATAACTTGTTTAATTTTTTCTTGGTATTTAGCTCTGAATGCTCTATGTAAGAATGTACATATAAATATCATCTTCAGACCTTGCATTTTTAACTTAATACTAAACGAACAAAAAGTAGCTAAAAAGTAGCTACTTTTCAGAAAAAGTGGTGTAGCTAGCTAATTTTAAAAAAGTGTAGTTGTAGCTATAGCAAGCTATTTTTTCAAGAATGTAGTTGCAGCAGTAGCTAGCTACTTTTAAAAAGTAGCTTTCCAATCACTGGGTGGAAGTTACTACCGAAATGTTCCTGGCATTAAATGTTTGTCATGGAACTGTTATGAACTGATTTCTAATATGTCATTTCTGCTACCTTGTTTTTATGCACTTGAACAACTTATTAGGCAGATATACAAAATACACTGGTGCTTTTACTCTGTGTACCTGCTGCCCCTGCGTCGAAGTCGTCAGTGCCCCGCTCTGCTTCTGCACTGATGGACACTTCTCCTGAGCGTGAAACGTTTCCTGCCTCTGCTGCTACTCTGTCTGCTGCCAGCGCTCTGCCTGCTGCTTGTGCTACTGGGCGTCCGTCTTCACCTCCGTCGGCCACTGATTCTTCTTCTTCAGACTCTGATGATGCCCTCATGGATGCTTCTTCCCAACCTGCTGCTCCACACTCAGATTCTATTACTTCCACCAAGAAGCTCCACTTGGACTCCCCTGCTTCGGCTGTGCCTGTGTCTGCTTCGGCGTCACCTCCGGTCAGCTGTACGTCTGCTGTTTCTGGCCTTTTTGCTCCAGCTTCTGCTTCTTCACCTCTGGCAACTGTTCTGTCTGACACTATGTCTTACCCTTTTGACTTTAATGATGCGATGATGAAAACTTCATCTCCTCCAGTCCCCCTTTGCCTGGACTCTGCCGCAGCCCAGCAGTTTGCTGTGGGTGCTTCGCAGCCAACTCCCCGAAGCCTTCGTCCTCGGGGTGATCCTTCTCCAGTCTCTAGTGGTGCTTCTCCTTGTGCATCAGCTTCTACTCGTCCATTATTTCCGGAATTCCCAATTGCTCAATTTACTCAGCTTGTCCGAAGTTATGCCTTACCGGAAGTGCTTCTCACCATTCCTGTGATCCATGCCTTATTTCACGCTTCCCATGGCCAACACGTCACTCGCCGAGTGCTTCGGGATCCCATAACTTCTCAGTCTCTCCATGCTCTTAGTGACCAGCTCTTTGCTTACCATGATACTCTAGCCTATTATGCAAAGACGGAACATCTCCTCTCTCCATGGCTCTGGAGCTATGACCAACAGTGTCGCCGGGTTCGTCGCCTTGCGACGTCTCCTGGCCCTTTTGATGTTCCTGAGGATTCTGATGTTCTCAATGTGACCTGATGCTTCGCGTCAGCTGTGCCCATTTGCCTGCTTCTGCGCTTCTTCCTGATGCTTTCTTCTCCTATATTGATGTTGCTCATGTTTGCATGAGCCTTGGATCTGTATATATTGTCTGTATATAGTCGTTGTTATATCATTTGTCTGTGTCGTCTAGCTTTGCTTTGTATCTTTAACTCATAATAAAGACCTGTATGATCTCTAACTCTGTGTACAAACTTCAAGTAGTTAATGTGTAGGTTATGTAACAGCAGTCCATTATTAAATGAAAAAGTGAAACAGTTTAAAGAGAAAGTGGCACTGTGAAGGAAAAAAATAATTACATTAAAGTGCTGAATAAGTTCTTCTTCTGTAAAGCATAGGAATTTGCAACATTTACAACATTTGGTTTCATTGGGGTGACTTAAAAGA
The DNA here is from genome assembly GCA_039090855.1 of Macrothele yani. Taxonomy (NCBI): domain Eukaryota; kingdom Metazoa; phylum Arthropoda; class Arachnida; order Araneae; family Macrothelidae; genus Macrothele; species Macrothele yani. The sequence goes on along the minus strand of CM077025.1, from coordinate 151,679,628 downwards.
TGCTGCTGATATAAATTCTCATTATCGGCATGATAATCACATTTGGGGCAGTCTAGCTTCTTTGCAGCATCAGAGGCCAAATCTATATGTAGAGAGAGAAAAAAGGTTTCTTCTGTAAGCCACGTGGTAAATAGAAATGTATAAAGCAAAAAGATCACAGACATTCAAGTTTAAGTGCTCAACTTTTGTTTATCAGTGAAGCTGAAAATGATAGCCCAAGTTCTACCAGCAAGTACAATCCACACACACACACACACACACACACACACACACACACACACACACACAACTACAGACTTAATGCATGGTACTTAAAAAAATATTAATTTGTGTTCAAAATGTGCATGTATGTTCTGGATCTCAACTTAACTTCCTAGAGTGTGCAGCGAAAAATTGTTATTATGCAAACAATAGCATAATACATTTTAAGTCAACATTGGTTGATTACCATATAAAAACTAAGTGGGAGAAAAACTTCAGGGGAGTCAGTTAGGAAATAGAGGTGAGGTTAGTGAGAAAAAAATATAAAAACAAAAACAAATATGTACATAATAATTATATGTGGTATAAAAAATCCCAAAGGCACTTATCCTGCATAACAAAGACAAAAAAAAAAACACATGATTTTTTTTCCACTTTGCTCCATTTCACTCATATCTGCTTTTAATGTCTCAAGTTCTACTTCTCTAAAGCAGTTGGTGGAAGAAGAGAGAGAGGGCATTACCATAAATGGTATGGTTATTAATAATATGTAATGTATGGATGATACAGTTCTGTTGTCATGCATTGCAAAGAATCCCCAAAACTGCTAGACTTAGTCATGATAAAGAGCAAGGTCTTAAGTTACATGCAAACGAAACAAAATGTATGGTAATTATAAAATTGCTAAATGTCACAGAATAAGTTAAAATTGGAAATATCCTATTAGAACAAGTTTCCAGGTTTTGTTACTATGGATGCTTCATTGATAAACAATGCAATCACTTACAAAAAAATCTGTTCAAGAATAGAGCTGGCTTGAGCAACATTTAACCAAGCAAGAACTGTTCTTTACCATTGTGGTTATAGTCTCTAAGACTGTGTGCTCAGATGCATTTTTTTTTTTTTTTTTTGTCTTTCTCAGTGGAGTCTAAACCTGGACAGTAAACTGCCTTCCACGTGTTAAAAACTGGAAACATTTAAAATGTAGACTTACAGAATAATAATGAGAATACCAAGGGTAGACAAAGTCCATAATACAGAAGTACTTGAGTGTTTGGACAAAGTCATGAAAAAAATTTTCACCCTCAAGAGATGGAAATTTTAATACCTACACTAGGTTTTGTAAAATGTAAAAATATTGTCTCCAGCTGAACATCTTGCTGAAGGCAAATGGGGTCTTGAAAAATGGAAAGCACTGGGACTGAAAAACATGCACACATGGTTCAGTGTTGACCCTAGTGCACTCTACAAGAGAGTGAGCAATAAGGTGCAGATGATGATAGCCAACTTTTATGGAGACACAAAATTTAAAGGAGAAGACTTCACTTCAAAAAATCTTTCAAAAGACTAATATTATTTCCTCAGTCATTTCCTTCATGAAGAACCTTTACATATGCTTCAAAAATTCAAAGCAGGACCATGCATCTAAAACACAATATTTGTCCCTCTTCCTACATGTATTTCTTTCCCATGGAGCCACACAGTTTGGTTTGTATATAATTTTTCATGCATATAAATTTTGCGGGACTGAAGAAAATACAGCAGGGCCAGGAGTGAGAAATAAAAAAAATTCAGGGCAACATTTTTTTTTTTTATTTCAGGACGATTTCAGGAAATACAATATGGCTCACATATGATCATTTTCAGCAATGCACAAATTCTGCACACAAAAAATTATTTTGTCAGATGATATTTTACCCTACTTCAGTCGATATGAGAATAAGCCAAGTTTAAAAAATTATTCTTAAACTACACTTTCAAATTATACAGAATGGAAATCACACATTTTCAACAGAATTATTAAGGGACTGTAGGGAGGCAACCTAAACTATGATTGTGGCACTACATTTTATTGTGCCTTTTTTCATTTTTAATTCTGGATATTGCTGGGCAAATATCACTTCTAAAGTCTCTCTTGATTGTATCCAGTTTCTCATTTCCCATACACAGTATCATGTGGGCACCTCTAACTTCTCTCATATTATTTCCTTTAACACCACTGTAAAATTTTTTGAAGCTTCAACCAAGAGCTTGTGTGACTTATCGTGTTCAATCACCAAGGATTTTTTGCATTCAAGAAATCAGTATTTGTTTCCCAAATATTGCACAGCTTTTGAACGTTTTATGCCATCTATCAGCCTGTGGAAGTACTTGTGGAAGTTCTATATTAGAAAAGTTAAAATTTTTGTTGTGAGCGAATTTTCACTATTGATGATTGCAGCTGCTTTCCAAATCATACAAAAAGATCAGATTTCAAAAGTGAATTATTACCAACTCAAAATTTCAGGATTTTCAGGAGAAAATAGTAAAAATTAAAGTCTTTCAGGACATTAGGAAAACCAGGAATTTCAGGACAACTCCTACCCCTGCCTAGAGTGAATGCATGATTAAAGTAGCAGAACTTAAACTCACCTCTGAACCACACATCAACTATTCTCAATCGACTGCTGGATGAAGGTCTTCCCAAGTCTCTTCTACAACTCTCTGTCTTGAGAAATTCACTTTCATGTCACTCTGGCATGCTTTCAAATTTCATTCACTCATCTTCCAAGTGGTCCTCTGTCCCTTGGTATCCATCCAGTCTAATATTTCAGTTCCACAGTGGTCAGTTATTCTAGCAATACTCCCAGTGCATTGCCATTTGAGGATCCTTACTTTAATCATGACGTCGTCCACTTTTGTCATTTTTCAGATCCATGCATTCCTTTTCCCACCTTTCTTGGTTACACCAAGCACACACCTTTCCATGCTTCTTACCATACACACATATGCACTGCCATATTTAACTGATCTCTGTGACAGAGTTCAGTTAAACATGACAACTCTATTGAAACAACAGTTCATGAAATTAATCCCCTTTACAAACAAGTTTGTTGGAAATTTTGGTAGATGAGTCATATTAGGATATTAAGTTCAGGTACTGCCAGAACAAAGTTGGTTTGTGTGCCATGAGGAAATTCTAACCTTTAATCAACTGGAATACCAGCTAACTACACCAGGGCTTGAAAAATATCTGAAAAGTTACATGTCCAGCTGGGCATATGTAGAAATCATTTACCTGCCCAAGTAGTAGATGCTGGATACCCAGGAAAATTTATCTTTTAAGATAACAAATCAGAACCCTCATATTTTCTTAAGTTAAAAAATAGGACGAACTTTTTTACATGTTTTGCAATTCCATTTTAAGGGTCTGTATTCAAAATGTTCAATGCACAAAAGCATGTATCTCAAGTTTTAAGATGATGATACTGAAATTGATATGAAATGGTATGATGGTGAAATTGGTATTTGAGAAATTTAATGATTCTACTGTGTTCCTTTTGTTAAAGTTTTCACCCTTTGTCACTAAACATTGGAGACTAGTTCCATCAGAGGCATGAATTCCATCGCCAACTATAAACAACATTTGCAGTAAAAGTGCATGTGGTTCCAATTTCTGGACCTAGAGCATAATATAATTAAAGAAGTGATATTCTTCTGTCCTTGGCACTCTATAACAATAATACAACTTCCAGTGATTAGCAGTGAAATGAAACAACATGCAATGCCTGTCTTTTTTCATGTAGAAGGAAATTCTATTCCAAACTTTATTTTTAAATTTAGTTGCCCAGTCGGGGCAACTAGGTTTTTATTTACCTGCCCAGGCCAATAATGTACATGCTCCGAACATCTCAGGTATGGTATTTTTAAAGCCCTGTACACATAGTTACAACAATAAATTTTCCAAACCGATGCAAACAATTCTGACAAACAGATGAAAAATCAGTTCCCTGCTTGGCAAACTCCACAGATTTTGATTTACACTGGAAGTATCCTTTGACCTCATGTAAAATCCATTCATTCTCCACTGACTGGTCTTCAGATCCATTCCCCAAAACTTCTAACAGGTGGCACCACTAACACATTTCCAGACAATTCCCCAGGGTTGTTAAAACACTCTTGGAGTAAAGTACAGCTACACAATGAGTGTGATAAAATAATCGTATATTTTCAAACTTTGAGTGAGAGGATTTTTTGGATGCTCTGCAAAATCATTAAGATGACACAGGTAACTAACTGGCATGGCCCCTTGACAACTAAGAAAAACAAGTAACTCTGTCCATTACACGAAAAGGAACAGTATGGATTGTTGCACCTATCATAGCACTTCTGTGAACAGTCTTCCTTGAGAAGTGTAATCAAACATGTTGAACAACAAGCTTAGGAAGATAGTCAAAAATCAACTGGCTGAAGAACAATGGCTTGACAAGATACAGGATATGCTATGAAACTATATTTGTATTCTAGCTAAGAAGTTTGTTGAGGTGGATCATGGTTTATTTATGTATGGTGTTCATTAATCCTGAAAAGACTATTGATCAGGTATTTAATAATAAGTTTTCACTGTGTTCAAATGTTATGGAGTGAAAGGAGTTGGTTATAAACATGTACATAATCTCACAACAATTAGGATGGATGGAGTGTAAATAAATGCCACTTTTGGCATGGACGCAACATATTTCCACTGTTTCCCAGGTATTTACCTCTTCACAAAGCTTGAAAATTACATTGCACTGGAGCAGAAACTGAATCTACATTTCCTGATTTCTACTCAAATGTGCTACCATTACACCATACAAGACAACATTTATGACCACTTTCAGTTACATTATAAACCCCAACCACAATTAACAATATATAAAAAAATCACTTCATAAAGAAGGTGGAGTGCTGACTCTTCACTGGTTTTGGCATGAGTGCCTTGTGATCTGGCAAATGAACTGAAGTCTCAAAAATTGAATGGTTATTTGTGACTAGGTGACTTGGAGTAACACAATTTGTTTTTTTTAACATCATTTTTTTTAAAGATCTAGACTGACATCCACCACCACTTTTTGTCATTTGTTGTGGAATGGGTGGTATCACGATTTTTATAAATTTATCTGGTAGTGAAAATTTTGAGACTGTAAAACAGAACATAGCTATAAATCGTTCTCAAATAACCGGCATTGTAACATTAAACTTTTAAAATTAGACTACAAAAAATAACCTGTTTTTCCTTTATCTACATTGACCCTTCCCCACCCCTTCAAAGAAAAAAAAAATGAAAGAAAGGAAGCAAAACTCCAGCATCTAAATTTTGCCACACCTGCACGATGCATTGCAGAATTATGGTATCATCAACACCCAATTTTCCCCCGTTCCAGAAAGAGAAAAAGATGGATTTCCCTCCTCCCCCATCTCATAGCACAGTCAAGAAGCACACAACAGAAAGAGCCATTTTTTTCCATACATGAAATTAGAGATACGTCTCCCTCTTTCCAAACACAATCAGATGTCAACTACAGACTAAACAAAACTACCCCAGTGTGACACAATTGATAACAAACGTGCCGCCGTGACACAGTCACTGCTTTTTATCTCTCTCCCTTTCCTGCAAGCATGGTTTGAAGCTCTTTTTACCCGTTAAGAGGAAGAGTTTCACAATTACAGCAAGAAAAGAGTAATGGCTATTTCTATTTACTGCATCACTCATTACGTGTCTTCAGCACAGATATGAGTTGCACAGGGGAGTCAAAGTGTATTAAAAATAGTTTCTCTCTCCCATCTCCCATCACTCTGCTCCATTGCATCATTCATCTCCAATAAAAGATATGTAATGTACCATAGGCAGTGAAACACCCTGGTAATACCTTTGTATTTTTATTTTCTAAAAGGGTGCATATATATATTTTTTTCTATCATACTCATTTTAAGAAGTTTGCACATACAGCAATTTTTTGCACATGTGTACTTAGTAAACTGCGTGGCTTAAAAGCCGGTATACGCTTCTGAGATATTTTGGCTGTCAAAGAGACTTCTCTCATGTCACAACATATCAATGCTTAAACTTTCCCAAGTCAAAATAAGAGCAGGGTTCAAGTAGAGAGATCTGGAGGAGGATGGGGTTACTGATCAAATGTCCCCATTTTATTTTAGTTTCAACTAAACTACAATCATAGAGCAAAATAAAAAAGTGATTAATGACTCAAAATATTTTTTTTATTTACAAAATTCTTTAATAAGTCATGAATCTTGATACAGTTAATTTGAAGTAAGAGCAGTTATGTTTAATCTGGATCCCTGCTATTTTTTCTATTTTTAATTTTCATTTTTAATAAAAGCATACTGCCTGTATTGCTACCACTCACCAATCCAAATCTGTACAAGATGAATACAAGGCAGTGACCCTTAGAATTAAGTAAAACTCTGCAGTAGGAACTGACAATTACTGCAATGAAATAAAAACAAAATTATTATCATTACTATGTTGTTCCTACATTTTGTATTACAATTCAAAATTTCAGGGACTGGTCAACACATTTCACCTTCTGCTGCCCTTGTAATGTATTCTGCTACTATTGGCAGGAATCAAGATTTAATTTCAATGAACTGAATATTATAGCCTCCTGATGTTCTTAAGAGTAAAAGCTAATCTATCTAACTATTGGCAGGGAGCGGGGATTGTCCTCAAATAAGAATACAATGTAGTATGCCTTACCTGTGAATTTAAACTTGGTGCAGCATTATTCCCCACAACAAAACAAGGAAATATGAATGGAACTGCAGCAAGTTATTCTCAGAAAATACAGTAACTGTCTGTTACATGGAAAGAGGGAGCTATTGGGTGTGATTATGATAACATTGAAGTTTGATAGGGGATCAAAGCAAAAGAACCTGGGAAGCAGGAAAAGTCCGGATCATCAGTATACAAATATTTTTGCTAATGAAGAGAGGTTGGACACTGAATTAAATGGACTTTACACAATAAAGTATTTAGACCTACCCTCTTTCTTGCAATGAGAGCCAGATTACAAGCAGAATGTTCTTTTGCAGGTAAGATGGTGCTGATATGAGAAAGGTAATAGAAATAATAGCATAAGCAAAAAGGTGAATACACTGGCATAATAGAATTAGCATTGCAGACATTAGAAGTGGGTTGGATGCTTCATTGAGAGAAATTAATGAGAATGTATTACAACACAGTTTGGAAACACTCATCACACAGTACAGAAAACACTGCCTAGACCATGGATGTCGAACCTATGACACGCATGCCCTGGGTGGCATATGAACATGATTTGGGTGGCATACAAACATGATTTGGGTGGCATACAAACATGATTTGGGTGGCATACAAACATGATTTGGGTGGCATACAAACATGATTTGGGTGGCACACCAGTATGAAAATATTAACATTAAATAAAAATTTAGTTTTCTGAAAGCGATTTTTTGATAGCATGTCTGCAGTGTGTTCTTGCAAATAATGTGTGTCCTCTGAAGGGAGAGGGGGGGGTAGTAAATCGGCCTCACTTTATTTAATCACCTTATGCATTAATTCCCAAAAGATAAGCGTCAAGTGCACACAATTATTATTTTTCTTTTTATCATTCCGCTCTTACGGACTTCCACCGCAAGACATGCACACCTGCTTTGGCTCAAGCCTTCATCTCTCTGGCTCTGCCTCCCCATCTTTGCGAAAGGGGAAAAAAAAAACAATCAGACAGGAAGACGCACATGAGATGGCAAGTTCCCGTGAGAACTGAAAGTAACCTTGAACAATGAACAGAGGGATTTCAGATTTTTAACTTAGCAACACTGTGACGTCAGTCCAGAGCTTTGATTTGTCAGTGAAGGTTGATTTGTTTGTAACTGCTGCTTATTCTTCTTGCGTATTGAAATTGTTTCTTTGCTAGTGTTTTTGTATCTGGACCACACAAACATGTTTTCTGTGCCGAAAAAACAGAAACTTAACAAAGACAGTGGGAGAGTATTTCAAGAACAGTGGACATCGGAGTTCGAAGTGACTGAAAAAAAAAAACCTTTCTGTTGCCTGTGTACAGAAACAGTAGTGTCCTGCAAGTTCAATGTAAAGTGCCATTTGGAGAGAAATCACAAAAAAGTATGTTCCACGTCAAATGAAAAAAAGAATGGAGTACATTTCACAAAAAGTGAAAAAATATGAAAAACGACCAAATTGTTCCACATCTTCTTTCAGACCAAGGAATAATATCACTGCAGCCAGTTTTCATCTGTCTCACTGTATAGCACAGCATAGGAAATCACTTTGTGATGGTAATTTTTTGAAGGTGGCTTTGTTAGCCACATCTGACACATCATTCGAAGATTTTTCCAACAAACAAAAAACTATGAGTAGAATTAAGGAAATGCCAGCCAGCAAGAACACTGTCAAAGATATACTGTAATAACAAGAATGAGTGAAGATGTTTCGGACCAAATTGAATTTGATTCGAGAATGCCAATATATTTTCAACATGTCTTGATGAAAGCACTGACATGTCGTCAAAAGCAAGGTTAGCTGTGTTTCTTTTCTTTTGAACAACATTATGTTATTGCTCAAAAATTACTGTTTTACACGTTGTAATTGATAATGTTATTTGGTACTGGATGTCTTTTATATAACTATTGCATAATAGAATAATATACACTGCTGGACAATTGCTAAGGACGGATCATAAACGGCTATATAGCGCATAAAAAAGTAAGTGTGGTTGGATGCCAAGTGAAATAAAATAATGTCAGAATGCCAGGACATTACAAAAAAGACAATTTATTGTGCTCTGAAATCCAGAAGGCTTTGGAACGTGTTCAAGGGACAAACAGGCCATTTTGTGCAGAATACGTAAACATGAAAAAATGCAATTACCGTCCGCAGGCGTTCCGGCGTAAGATGTCAATACGGGATATGGCCACCATGGAGGGCGATGCAAGATTCCACACGTCGTGTCATGCTTTGCACAACATTATCAAGCAGCTGTTGGGGTAATTTATCCCATTCCTCTGTCAGTGCACGGATGAGGGTGTCCTTGTTTATTGGAGGGCATTGGCGACCAGCAAGACTCCTCCCCAAAGCATCCCACACATTTTCAATGGGATTCAGATCTGGAGAACGTGCTGGCCATACGAGGCGTTGAATATCCTCGCTCTCAAGACACTCCTGGACAGCGACTGTTCGATGACATGTTGCGTTGTCGTCCATGAAAATGAATCTATCACCGACAGCACCACGGAACATGCGAACATGAGGTAGCAGAACATCATTAATGTATCGTTGGTCAGTCACAGTCCCAGTTGGAAGCACATAGAGGGACGTACGGCCATTGATCATGATGCCAGCCCATACCATGACACTACATGTCGCATATCGGTCCCTTTTCTGTATGTTTGCTGGACAATATGCAGTACCACTATCACGCCAGATCAGTTGTCGTCGACAATCAGATGATAGACTGTATCTACTCTCATCTGAGAAGAGGACAGCAGACCAGTCGTTATCAGTCCAATTGCGATGTTGATGGCACCATTGCAAACGGGCGGTACAGGTGACGTCTGGACAATGGGATGCACACAACAGGATGGCGGGCGTATAGTCCTCCTTCATGCAAACGTCTGGCGACAGTTTTTCGGGAGATCCGCTTGCCAGTAGCAGCCATAAACTGATTTGCTACCTCACTAGCTGTGCTGCGCCAGTGTCTTTTTGTTGATAGCACTATGTACCGATCTTTTGCAGGTGTCATACTGCGAACACGACCTCCCCGTGACGTTTGCTACACTCTCCATTTGTTTGAAATGTTTTCCAAAGCCTTGAAACAACACTGTGGCTGACGTCGAACTCCCTGGCAACATCTGTTATTTTTCGCCCTTCTTTAATCTTGCCAATTATACGGCCACGTGTAAAATCATCTAGGTGATGTCGGGAAGACATACTGAAAATTGCAAGTTCGTCAATTGATTCTTTCCCTTTCAATGTTGCGTTTGAACAACAACGGTCAATATGCGTCAAATCCTTTATATCTCTTATCAGCGCTATGACGTCACGAACAAGTTCGGCAATCCAAAATTTGCATACGTACAACACGTCTTACTGTATCCCGCACTTATGCTAATTTCCACATTTTCCTGCCTTCCATTTTATGGTTGCTATCGTTGCTATTGTCATCCGTCCTTAGCAATTGTCCGGCAGTGTAGTATATTATCAAAATAATTAACTCATAAGATAATGTTTTAGGTTGTCATTTTTATTCATGCACTTGGTTTATGTATTCAGAATTTTTCTTTTCTTACTTTCCCAAAAAATATCCAACTAACTGTGTTATCCAATCCGGTGCGTAAACGGCATCCTTTGTTGATTTAGACAAGCCACATTTGGAATATATTGATTTATCTTTCACTTATTTTTGATCCAAAGTTCAAATAGTTCGTTGCACATTCACGTCAAAACATTTGGTTTCTTTAATCATAATTCTTTTTCCTCTTATTTTCAATAAGGTCCGATTGTCCTTGTCATTCGATCCAGTGCGTAAACATCACTCCTTGATGACTTCAATGTTTCATATTCTGAATATTTTTTATTTAGTATTCACTTATTTGTGATTCAAAGGAAGGTTCCAATAGTTTGTTGTAAGTTCAAGACGACAATAATTTTTTTTTTTACCAAAATCGATGATTAGAACCTACAAAAGGGAGTCCACCTCGCAAAATCATGTAACCACAATTTGAAGCTAAGGAATCGTAACGTCCTATTAAAGTATTTAAAATTGTTAAAAATAGTTGAAAAAAGCAAATTTTACATCCAGCTACCATACATTACCAGACTAGTTTCAAAAGCATATTTCCGCTGTCATCTTCAAGTGGTCATAAATGCCGACTTTGCAGCCTGCTGTACTACTTGCAATGTTGGTTATCTTATAAAAGATAACCGACATTGCAAGTAGTACAGAAGGCCGCAAAGTCAGCATATATGACCACTGAAGATGACAGTGGAAATATGCTGCTGAAACTAGTCTGGTAATGTATGGTAGCTGGATGTAAAATTTGCTTTTTTCAACTATTTTTAACAATTTTAAATACTTTAATAGGACGTTACGATTCCTTAGCTTCAAATTGTGGTTACATGATTTTGCGAGGTGGACTCCCTTTTGTAGGTTCTAATCATCGATTTTGGTAAAAAAAAATTATTGTCGTCTTGAACTTACAACAAACTATTGGAACCTTCCTTTGAATCACAAATAAGTGAATACTAAATAAAAATATTCAGAATATGAAACATTGAAGTCATCAAGGAGTGATGTTTACGCACTGGATCGAATGACAAGGACAATCGGACTTATTGAAAATAAGAGGAAAAAGAATTATGATTAAAGAAACCAAATGTTTTGACGTGAATGTGCAACGAACTATTTGAACTTTGGATCAAAAATAAGTGAAAGATAAATCAATATATTCCAAATGTGGCTTGTCTAAATCAACAAAGGATGCCGTTTACGCACCGGATTGGATAACAGTTAGTTGGATATTTTTTGGGAAAGTAAGAAAAGAAAAATTCCGAATACATAAACCAAGTGCATGAATAAAAATGACAACCTAAAACATTATCTTATGAGTTAATTATTTTGATAATATACTATATTATTCTTTTAAGCAATAGTTATATAAAAGATATCCAGTACCAAATGATATTATCAATTACAATGTGTAAAACAGTAATTTTTGAGCAATAACATAATGATCAAAAGAAAAGAAAATACAATACCACGTAATAAATATGGTTGAAGATATTACAGCAACCATTACATGATTGCAAGGTTAGCTGTTTTTGTTGGATTTCCTTGTGGAAATGTAATGAGGGAGGAATTAATTAAATTGCTGAGTTTGCCAACTACGATCACAGGGAAAGATGTAATGAGTGACGTGAAGCAAGAATTTGTAGTAAAAATGGGGATTGACTTAAATAAAATAGTGTCTGTGACTACTGATGGCAGCATAAATATGTTGGGTAAACATAACATGTTTATAAAATTTCTTGGCGAAGAAGTTCGTCACCCTATTGTACAGTTCCATTGCATTTTGCATCAGGAAGCACTGAGTGAAAAAGCAAGTCTTGAAGTCCTTTGAAAGGGTACTCTTGGTGGTAACTAAAATTGTGAACTTCATATGTGCATGTACTTCAAATGATCACAATTCTTTAAGTTATTAGATGAGGTGGAATCACAATATGGCGGATTTCTTACGTACAATAATATTCGCTGGCTAGTTGTGGTCAAGTACTCCACAGGTTTGTCAAGCTTTTAGAAAAAAATTCTCTTCTTAACAGAAAAGCAGAAAGAATTCTCAGAATTCACGAATCAATTTGGCTGTGCGATTTAATTTTTTTTTTTTTTTTTTTTTTTACAGCACTATACAATGATCTGAATAAGGAGCTTCAAGAAATGGGACACACCACAAATAGATTGTTTCAGATCATAAAATCATTTAAGCACAAACTTGAAGTATTCTTCAGAGATGTAGAAACAAAGAAGTTTAAGTATTTCACTTAGAGCACAACTTGAGTTACTGTCACATTCCATAGAGAACTTCACTCTGGAAGACACAGAAAACATCCTCAAGAGGTTTTCAAATGTTTTAGAAAATTCAAAACGCAAATAATCTCAGCACGATTTTCTCAATTTCAAGATTTGGAGAAAACATTGCAGTTTATCATAATGCCTCATATTGCTTAAATGACTGACCTTAATTTTTGACTTTTTTCATGTGGCTGGATATTGACAATTTGGGAATGGAGTTGACAGAATTTCAAGAGAGCTTGAAGTGGATGAACAAATTCGTCAAACTTGGTGAAACATTGGAGGAAATTGAGTGTGCTGTTGATGCTGAGTACCCTACCCAGAAGCCAGAGAACTAGATATTTGAACAGTGAAACACAGAAATTTTCGGCCATGAAGACTTGTTACAGCGCTACTTACTTTGTTCGGATCATTATATGGCTGTGAGCAGCTTTATTTTCTACAACGAACTTTGTAAAGTCAATAGTCAGAGACCATCTTGTTCAAACTTAAGAGCATTTTGCGTGGTGTTGAAGACAGGTTATGAACCGAACATTAATGCCTTGGCTAGTAGCATTCAGCAACAAGTTTCGCACTAATGTGATTATGTATGATTTTTCATTTCTCTTCTTACAAATTAAATTACGTTCAAACTGAAATTGTCTTAGTCTTAAAACTCGCCTACTTACCTATTCTGTTAATGTCATTTTTATGATATTCACAAAAAAGTTTCATGATGAAATGTTTATTTAAAAAAGAAAATAATAATAAATGCACACATGAGGTAGTACACTAGACATGTGAAAGCAGTAAAGCAAACTTTAAGAGGCACACTAGCTGGAAAAGTTTGCCATCCTTACTTAGCCTAGACCCTTCCTGGTCTAGGCAATTATTAGAAGAAACCTTTTCTGAATCGTCGGCCACATGACAAAATGAAATACAGCTAGAGGTCCCATGACAAAGTAGAATATGACTAGCTAGTTACATGAAAAAGAAGAGCAAAATGCAGGTGTTCATTATGAACATATGCTAATTCTAAAATTTAACTTTTGGATAAAGAAGCAGGGCTGGCAAGTTTTTTCCTAAATGGAAAAAAACGTCCGAAAGAAATAGGTTTCTTCCACATTTTCAGAAGAAATGGAAGAAACTCATTATTCATAAAAAAAATTGCAACTCTCTAATGAGAGTTGCAATTTTTTTATTACATATTACACTCACAGAGTAATTAGTACTACATTGCAAAAATAAAATATTAAGATATTTTCAAATTAAATATTTTTACTTTGAGATGTAGTTATCCATTTGACTGCACCAAGATATTGAAATTAAATGATTTCAATATGATTTTAATCTATTATTTTATTTCTTTCCATGGCTTTTGGTGATTACAGTTCATTGAAAACAAATTAGCTTACTGTTCATTGTTGCAGTACAACATTGTATAACAAAATAGAAGTTTATTATAAATACACCAGATATGAATAATAATGAAATGCATATAAGCACATTAAATCAGTTTATTTCTGTGGTGTAGTCAGCACAAAGATTTGCCAAGCTTTCGCACTCCACTGGGAGGCTTTTTCAGGGCAATGGTAGACATAAAAATGCAGAGAATTGGAACATGCAAAGAACGAAGATGGTTTTTGAAAATAACATGGGTGACATCACGAGCATATTACATGAATATTTATCACGTAATTATACAGTGTGCCGTGATGTGTTTCCATCTTTCAATAACACATGCCAAACCATTGGTAGTTCAGTAGAGACCATATCATTGCATGCCACTTTGCTGGATAGGATTTCCACCCATGTTATTTTCAAAAATCATCTTCGTTCTTTACATGTTCCAATTCTCTGCATTTTTATGTCTACGATTGCCTTGAAAAAGCCTCCCAGTGGAGTGCGAAAGCTTGGTGAATCTTTGTTCTGACTACACCACAAAAATAAATGGATTTAATATGCTATATGCGTCTTGTTATTATATAGAAGTTTGTTTGCAGTTTCATATCCTAATCCGTTTCTCAACTTGGACTGAATAAATGAAAATGAAAAAGAAATTCTTTCAATTCCTATAACCACATAATTTGCATTTAGCCTTTACTTGGCCATCTACCTCTATTTCTTGAAACATTGACCAAACTGGGTCTTTTCTTCTACCTCCTTTATTCATATTTTTTATCACTAGGCAGAATTTTTATTTCAAACTATTGAAATGAAATACAAGATTATACTGTCTACTCACAACTGACTAAATCATGCAACTAATCAAATGAGATGAAACAAAGAAATCCTCATTCCCCTTGGTGGTTCCCTTTCAAACAAACACTAGATTACAAAATCCAAATTGGCTGACAGTGTTGCCACTTGCAAGGTGATCAAGTTGAAACTTCCCCATCAAAATTTCCCCAGAATGGCCAGAACCCATTGTTTGTAACAAAAATTTCCTCAATAAAGACCCAAACTACCAAATTACATTTACATAATTAGTGCTAATTTATTATCTAGTTTAAAATTTAAATTGATTAATACAAAATAAATTGTTACTTGCTGTATATAGCACCTCAGTGAGAGATATGTATTTGTTTCTCTCATCAGGTGTTCCTATTACATGGTATATTGATTTTCATGCTATGACATATACTGTCAAATTATTCTGTTCATCACGTTTTTTAAGCCTTCATTAGAGGAGTTTTACACATTTTGTTAGTTCTTATTATTTTTATCAGTTACCTTCCAGAAGAGATAAAAATAAGACCTACCCACCAATAGCTGCAAAAATACCAGAAATGTTTGGAAAACTAAAAACACACAAAGATGGAAACCCAGTACGACCAATCGTATCTAAATGTACATCACCAACAATTAATTTAGAGACATGTATAAACTACTTTAAGCCATACTATAGAGATCATGTTTATACACTTAATTGAGCAGAAGATTTTTAAAATAGAAGAAATTAAAAAGTTTAATGGAATAGAAAATAAAAAGAATTCATTTTAGCCAGTATTGATATGGTTTCATTATATTCGAACATCCCTGTAGAGCAAGCAATAAATTTGATCTAAGAAAAACTACTTTAAAAAAAACATCCCTATGTTGAAATAGAAGAAATAAAAAATGCACTTCAGTTTATAAATAATAACTATTTCACTTTCAAGAATAACATCTACAAACAACAGAAGGGAGCACCGATGGGCTCCCCCTTTCAGGGCTCCTAGCAGAAGTCGTATTGCAAAATATGGAAACTATAATAATGAATGAACCGAACTTAATAAACCCATGTCTTTTCAGAAGATATATTGATGATATCTTTATAATATGAGATGAAGACAAAGAAAAACTAAAAAACTTTATTGATACATATAATGGCATTTATGAACAAATAAATGTTACAATAGACCTGGAACAAAATAACAAGTTACCTTTTTTAGATATTTTGATATCAAAAGATGATAGTTTGGAACTATCTTATCAAGTTTACAGGAAACCTAATTTTATAGTGAATATAATTCCCGAAGACTCAGCACATCCGAAGAGTTACAAACTGTCAGCATTTTGATCATATATCAATCGAGCGTTTTCACATTCATCCAGTCCAGAATACATTCGTGAAGAGCTGAACTGGATAAAAACTTTGGCCAGAGATTTTGGATACTCAACTAAAGCCATTAGCAACTTAATCGAAGAACACATAACAAAAGAAAATAAAAATTTCCGGACACCTAACAACAGCAAATATAAACATTGCAAGTCACTCCCGTATATACCAGAAGTTAATAATACCTTGAAAAAAAAATTTTTTTTAAATAATATAAATTTTGGAACTCAAGTGCAAGATATTAGATCCTTACTAACAACGAAAGGACAACATGGCTCCATCTTGAAGAAAGCGGGAGTATACTCTATCCCAATAATTGATCAAAATAATACAATAACCTCACAGTACATTGGAAGCACAAAAAGGAATATTAAAATAAGAAGATGGAACACCTTTCAAATTGGAACTTCATTAATTAAATACTGCATGGAAAACCAAACTACATCATCATGGGAAAATATACGTCTCCTTTCAACAAAAAACATGGAAATCTATATTAACGGCTGAAGCTATACTTATCGAAAAACAGAAAATTGCAATATTAATAACCCAATAATCTCGAGCACAATAGACCTTAGGCCGCGGTGCTGGGTCAAGTACCCCTCCATTGGTACAGTAACAAGTAACCCAATAATCTTGCCAGACCCATGGAAAAATATAATAACAACAGAGAAGAAACTATTTCAAAAATCAAAACATAAACATAATAATATTAAAAAGAAACATAATTCTGAATCAAATTTCGACGATCGCCAGTAGATGGAAGCACGGAACAAGGGAACAGACGGAACTAAAGGCGCAAGAATACATCTGTCAAAGTTGGTTTTGATCGAGGCAAATAGTCACCATTCCTGCTTAGGATGCCGTGGTAACCACATGGGCAAAACACGTACAGGTGGTCAATAGCAATGCGTAGGCCTAAGATGAGAGAGTTGATACACAGTGGTTCTTGAGAGATTAAGATAAATGAGTCTTTGTGTTATATGGTACTCCTATGTACTAAATAGATTATGATGGATATTACGACTAAAATTTGACGCCTACTGGAAGCTGGACCTGGGTGAAGTATCAGAAAGGACATGGGAGCTCATGGGACAGGATATTTCAACAGCGGTGTGTAAATATGGTTTTTAAAAACCTTTTTTAACTTCAAGACTTTTAATGACGGCTGGACTCATACCGAATAAAGAATTTTATGAAGACACAGATTAAATCTCCTGTTGACCTTGACTTGAGGATGATATAGCAGTGCAGAGTCTTTTAACTATAATAAATTTTCTTTTAATTCGTAAATTTGTGTGTTGTCCACAGTGTGAATACGATGAAGTGTTTCTTCTATTACTCCCTTGGTCTTTCATGGAACTGATATTATGAGTGAAAACAGTGCGTCTTTCAGGGGGAAATGCATGTCGTCCATCATCTTAGTGACATATATGGGATATTAAGAACACTAAGGAGCAAGACTCAAGGTAAATAAAAATCTTTATTTTGAACCAAATAAAAACATAAAAATAATAAGAACTAACAATATGTGTAAAACTCCTCTAATGAAGGCTTAAAAAACGTGATGAACCGAATAATTCGACAGTATATGTCATAGCATGTAAATTGTTACTGTTTCTCCACAGGTTTCTTCCGGGTTTTTTCAGTTTCTTCCACTGTCCGGGAAGAAACCCAACTCTGTAAAGAAGTGATGTAGTTAACATGATACTTATATTACAAAGAAGTCTGAAGCAAATACCTGATGAGCCTACATTTTCAGCACTCTTAAAAATTGAAAATACATAATTTATCCACAGCTCATTGCAGATTTGGGAATTTAAAGTCTGAGGACTCAAGTCACCTACTGAAACAACAGTCTTTAAAAGTTGAACTGGTACATAAAATGATTACTCTTAAATCTGGGATGTGCAGGTAAAATAATAAAGAAATGTGTGATATATTAATCAGTACGATTTTCTGAAATTGATGTAAAACAAAAAAACTAACTAGGAAATGAAATGAACTTAAAAAGTATCTTTTTTTTTTTTTTTTATATTTGTTTTCCATTTTAGAATTTTGTATGTGGACAGGTCTTGCAGGCCAACCCCTGGCCTAGACAGACATTTTTTGAGGTATCCGACTGTAGACCAGAGGCAGACCTAAACAAGGTTACATGAATGTGCAAAATGAAAGTTTACTGACCGAGATTGTAAAATGCTAGAGGCAGAAAATCTTGTGGGCTCAGAGAGTTTTGTTGCAAACCAACAGAAGCAACAAATACTGATGTTCATTTGAGCTACATTCATAGCTAAAGGCATAGTATAA
Organism: Macrothele yani; assembly: GCA_039090855.1. Taxonomy (NCBI): domain Eukaryota; kingdom Metazoa; phylum Arthropoda; class Arachnida; order Araneae; family Macrothelidae; genus Macrothele; species Macrothele yani. The sequence continues at coordinate 151,661,154 of CM077025.1, read as the reverse complement.
ATATTCTGTGATTACCAAAATGGTGAATTAAGTTAAATACAATGCAAATTGGGTTAAGAGTTCCAGTTTGAGAAAAATTACAGTGGTTGACAGAGCTAGTCTCACAAATACATCTGCATTATTGAAAAATATACTAAAACAAGCACCTTTAAAAACATGCATGTCTGTTAGCAAAAAATAAAATAAAAATAATATCATCTAAAAATCTGGACAGCTAACACTGTCAAAAAGACTGGGAAGGAACACTGATTCTGTTTCTGTCAAGGAATATCTGAACTCTAGCTGTCTTTCTGGCTTCATTCCTTAGAACTGACAGCGGCGAGGAGTTTTGGACATACCACGCTGAAAAGACATATGTAATCTGAACTGGCATTACCTTTCTTTATAAGGATTATTTATAGATAAAAAAATTATGACATACCTAAATTTTCTGGCTTTGGAAGAAGCATGGGAAGAATCTTCTCTGGCAATGGAATGACAGTGGCTGGAGTTCCAGTAATGCTGGACACTGATGATGCTACCTCTGGCAAGGTTCCAGCATGTTGGTTTAGTAATGATGTCACATCCTGCAAGGAAGCAAGCTCAAAGCCAACAGATGTAAATGTAGTATCCACAGGTTTCCTGCAACCATTGTTCTTCAAGGAGTATTTCCTTGGTCTTCCTCTTTTCCGTTTTTCAAGAACTGAAACTGCACTCGTATCACCAGAAGGAGAAGAGTTCATTTCCCCCAATACTTCTGATTCATTCACCGTGAAAGTATACACTTCGTTCAGCTTCTCTACAGGCACATCTTCAGAAACCTGAGTACCACAGTCATCGTTTGCATCGCTGCTAGGGATGACATCTTGTGAAGAATTGTTATCTTGGTTGTTTGTACTGCCATCAATGGTGATATTCATGATGTTCCCAATTTCTGCAGATGGTTCTGGAATCTCATCTTTCATTTGACCAGACACAGATTCAACAGGCTGAGGTTCAGTTAAATCCATATTAGAATCAAATGTTAATATTGGGCACTCAACAGTCTCTTTACTTTGCTCCTCTGAGGGGGCCTCAAATGAAGCAGATGCTATATCTTCATACTTTTTAGATGAAGAGCAACATGTATCACCTGTTACCTCACTTGAGTCATTAACTAAAGCACACGAAACCACAGCATCACTCGAATTTTTCACTGGTCAGCAAACTGTCTAGCGTTCTTTCTGCTCGACTGACTGCTGAGTTTTCCACAGATTCATTTATGGGGGTGCTGGAAACAAAGTCACTGGATTTAAAACTTTCCTCTACAACCCCATTGTTAAGAGTACTGGCACTTTCATCTAAAGATAAGTTATTTATTTCACTTGTGTGATTATTCTGGATTTCCTTAACAACTTTTTCTACATTGCCACCACATAATCTAAAATGAGTTACACCGCTACCACTTGTAATGGAAAACACAGCACTTGAGTCTGATAGCACACTATTTGATGTTGTGACAGTGATAATGGAATTCCTTGAAGAAGGGATATCTTCATTCACATTTATCTTAATAAAATGTGCACTGTCGTTATTGTCCTCAACCATTTCTTCACTTCTCTGGGCTTCTGACATATCACTATTTATTTCACCTAGAAAATGTAAAGCAAAATTTATGAAATGAGCAACTTTAACACCAGAAGATGCATACTTTATAAATTGTTCTTTTTATTTCACCAGTACATTAAATTATATTATCACTAGCGTGACAAAAAAAAAAAAAAAAGTTTTGTACAATTTTGTTTTCAAAATGCAGGAAACAAATTTTGTTCTACAAACAGATCTTTTAAGGATTAACCATAATTTTAATTCTTTCACTTTGCTTCAAAAATGTTATTTATTTCACTGTACATGAAGCTATTTACATTATCCAACCCAAAATAAGCATGCAAATCATTGACCTAATATATTTTGTCACCATTATTTGACTGAGTAAAATTACTGCTATTTTCAGTAATGCAATGATGGTAATTTTACTTTTGAAGTACAACAGAAATTAATACACATTAAATTTTTGAAGCACGTAGCAAATGTGCAAGATTTACTTATTTACTTGTTTTGGCATAAGAAATGCGATCATCACCCACCATTGGTATGATGAACAACTCAACTTGGAAAAGTGAACAGTTTTGAAGATGAAAATATCCTAGTGCAGAGGTTCCCAATCTTTGTGTCATGACACCCCAGAGCATCGCCAGTCTCTGGCCGGGGCATCTCGACTATAAGGTAAAATTTATAATTTATAGCGAAATGCAACATGCAAATTTTCAAGATGTGTACATATTTTAAAGAATGAATTGTAAGAAAGCATGTTAAACAAAAAAGAAAACACATCATTCTTCTTGTTGTGAAAGCGCTCCCTTCATCTGAGTTCCGGATTGTAATGCTCCTTGAAAACTTGGAGTGACGTCGTGCGGAACTCGCTTCCCTGCAGTCTGAAAGTGGACTGAGCCATGCAAGGTCAAGCAGTAACATTCAGCCACCGCACTGTTGGGGACTTAGTTTACTATGCTGTCTTCAGTCGATACTTATGTAGTGTGTATAATTCATTAGAACTGAGCTGCTGTATTCTAACAACTGTGAACGTAGTTATTTCTATGTGAGTGTGAGTTGGTTTATGATAATGGCGAAGTTTTAAAATAAAAAACGTGGTGTAAAAGAAGTTACAGGTAGTTCTAAACAGGCAAAAAGGAACAAGTCCAGAAATTATGATGACATGTACTTGGATTTCGGTTTCACGTGCACTGTTGTTAAGAACGAAGAACATCCTCAGTGTGTAATCAGCCTGAATACAAGCTGGTAATGTAAATGACTATTTTCTTTCAAAAAAAAATACTACAAACTCGAATTTGGGCTGGGGGGGGTACAGAGGCATCGCGCAGAAAATGTGGCATGTGAAGGGTGGCGCGGTCTCAAAAAGTTTGGGAACCCCGTGCCCTAGTGCATTTATTACACAAATGACAGTACAGTTGACATAGGCATTTCTATGCCAAAATATAATGATCCTGAACTTCTGCTTTGTTCATTAATATTTTGAAGATCACATATCCTTTTTTAATGATCAGTGCCACAAAAATCCTAAATTAAATTTCTTTTTCCATGTCGAAATGAGGAAAGACAACATGTCACACAATATTAATCATATAAACAGCATGTTTTTTGATTTAATTATTTTTATCAAACTGTAATCAAAGTAAAAAAACTGCACACATTAAATGAATAATATTAATGAGCCAGTTACTTAAGCCTTTTTACAAAGCAACAGCAAAAAATGGGAAAATGATGGCAATTAAAAACCAAATCCAAGTTCAGCTAGGTGCAAAGCTGGCTCAGGGTACAGGAATGAAAAAACCTACATAACAGATGAAGGAAATTGTAGTATTAACAGAAAAAGCATAATCCCAATAGTTAAAAATTGTTACAGGTATTATGCTTAAATGGAAAGGTCAAATCTACAAGTTACGGGAATTAAACTCAATTGATCCATATGTTCACTTTACTTATGAAACAATTTACTTGGCATATGGTTTTTCTTTGAGGAGCTAACCTATGAATATCAGAGAACAGCTTAATGTTATGTATGTACTTATGAAACAGAAAAGAAGCATAACTAATTGACAAGCCAGATTCAACCACCAAACTTGATATTTTGGAAGCTTTCCATATATATCAGAAGTCTTTGCAACTTGTTAATGACATGGCATCCATGCCATTTCTATCAAGCGCGTGGAAGCAACTAACCAAAACACATGACTGTAAACACCATTTATGACATTATATACAATTTGAATATTTACGTGCCATTTGTCCTGATGAAGCTAGGTCAATACCCAGGAAAACCCATGGTTGGTTTAAAAAATATATATATTTGTGACAAATTACGTTGCATTATCTTAATATATAGAAAATATTGGTTTTCTTACATTTCTTGATACTCTTATTTCCTTTTCTGAAGGATCTTTTATTACCACAGTTTACAGTAAAGCATTTATTGTTATCTTACATCTTCAAGCAAAATCAAACTTTACTATGTAGCAGAAAATGTCAGCTTCTCATACTCATGTATCTCTGCACTCATATCACTAAGCTGTTCTCTGAGACTCAGCTTGTATTTCTTTGTGGGGCTAACCTCTATCAGATAAATTTCTAACTGATTAATTACTTACTGTTGCCGTATCAAACTTCTCCATTTACAGTGATCCTGACACACAACTCTGGCTTCACCGACATCCATCACACGATGTACACAAGACCTTCTATACTTCATATTCATAACCTTTATCTCATGCAAACACTCCTGAATCTGATCCTCCCGTGACTTCCTTGGCCTTCCTCTGCCTTTCCTTCCTGCCACTTGGGCTATAAAAACTTTCTTAGCAAGCATCTCATCACTCATTCTTTCAACATGGCCAAACTAGCGAAGAATATTAGTCTTCCACCTTACTAACAACATTTTGCTTCACAATTTACACAACTGCAACACATCTTCATTCCTCACATGATCAGAACGTATCTTGCCACAAACTCCTTGTAAGTAATGCATTTCTCTCCAGAACACAAAAGCCTCCTATGTCTCTTTTGCAGTACCCAGGCTTGGCATACATCAGAGTAGGAACAATTATGCTTTCATGCACAGCCATTCAGGACTCTCTTGAGAACCCATCATTTCTGTGAAAACCTCCTAAAGCCACGATGTATTTCAATGAAGAATTCACTCACCTACAAATTTCACTATCTAATTTGTTCTCTCTGTCAAACATGCTTCCTAAATATACAAACTCATTCACCTGGTCAATCACTGTGCCATTTAGACTTATATTACATTCAGTGTAAACAGTTCCTCACTCAAAAACCATAACTTTGGTTTTTCCCTTATTTATACTCAGTTTGAATTTTATGCAAACTTTGTATATCCAGGACAGCATAGTCTGCAACTCACTTTTGCTCTCTGCCAACAGGACTGTGTCACAGCAATCTGCACACACAGATATTTCTCAAACATATACCAGTATTGTCCATTTTGGCATCACGCATGCATGCTTCCATAAATATATTAAACAGTCATGGTGACATTACACAACCTTGTCTAACTCCTGCACCAACAGAAACCCATTTTGATAAAACACCATTCACTCATACACAAGTTCTACTGCCGGCATACATTGTTTTTACACTATTAAGTAAATTCCCAGTAACACCATATTTATTCAATACCTTCCACAAAAGTATCCTATTTACCAGTTGTAAGCTTTCTCTAAATCTATGAAGGCAGAAAAAACTTTCTTACCAACAGCTAGACACTTTTCAATCATCATGCACAATGAAAAAATTTGGTTAGTGCAGCCTTTACCAGGCATAAACCCAATCTGAACATCCCACACTTTCTCTGAAGTAAGACCTCATAATTTTTCAATAATGATTTTACCAAACACTTTCTCTGGCACACTCAGTAGGCTAATACTACGATAGTTCTTGTAGTCAGTCTGATCACCTTTTCCCTTATACAAGGGAACAATTACAGCATCCTTCCAATTGTAAGGGAACATTCCTAACTCCCTGCACAACTGGCAAATTTCAGTTCACCAGTTTATTGCAGAGTCACCACCATATTTCAACATCTCAGCAGTTATGCCATCAACTCCCAGAGCCTTACCATTCTGAAGAGATTTTAGAGCTTTACACACCTCTTCTCTTGAGATCCCTCCTGTGCTTCCATCCTTCACTGTGACATCATCTGCATCTGTCTCAGAATCATCTTTGCTTTTCTGATCTAATAACTCACAGAAGTATTCACCCCATCTGTCACTTAACTCATTAGGCTCCCATATCATTTCCCCGGTCCCATTCTTCACACAACTTAACACTTTATTTCCTCTGTTTTTCCTGAGTTTCATGTACTTCCAGAAAGTTTTTCTATCTTTCCAAAAAGCCAATTCATGCCTTTCCATCCTCACAAACTCTACCTTGCAACATCCCCAAATAGGCTTCCTCCTTTCTCTTTACTGCCTCTTCAATCTCACTATTCCACCAAGCATCACCTCTATTGTTGCCCACTATTGTGGTGCCACAGCCCTCTTCAGCAGCAGTAATAACACAGTTCTTAAAACATTCCCACTTCTTACATCACTCTCACATGACTTCAGCTCCTTAAGTCATTATCTGAGTAAGTTAAAGTAACGCTTATGATCTTCAGGGAGCCTTTCAACTTTTATTCTTTGCATCCTAGGCCTCTTCTTATCATGTTTCCTCCAACCAACATTCAGTTTCATACTCATGTACACTGTGAATAAACATATGCTTGCTTTGCTGAAGAGGTTTTAAGCAAAGAGAACAGCGTTAACTTAAAAGCAGCATTGCAAACGCACGCTACAAACTTTCAGTTGCACAGAATGTTGCTAAAAAGTTTAGAAAATCAAAACTGATATTCCTATGACTGTATAACTCCTTCAACCCACAGAATATTAGCTATTTTTTCCTTTGTTTAATATACTTCCAATCCTAAAAACTATAATTTTAATTTAATTTTTTATACCTTTTAAAACATTTTTATGTTTGTTCAAAGTATTTTGCTGCATCTAAATGCAAAAAAAAATAATAATAAAAAACATTATATGATTTTAATGCCAGATGCATAAAGGAACACAAAAAAATTATACAAACAAGGCACCTACTCAAAAATAATAAAAAATTTCCTGATTTTTTCAGGTTCTCCAGGTGGTTTTTAAAGTTTTTCCAGAGTGATGGATTGTTGCATTATGTTCCATTCATGCATTTTTTATCAAAGCACACATTTGTAAATTCTTTAAATAATTTGTCTTTATAAAATTATGTGCTTTTCATTAATAACAACTAAATGTACACATTATTTTCCACACCATAATTCCATGAACTTTTGTGAATATTATGCACATAGAATTTGTTGGATGCCGGTCAAAACGCCGACAATCAAAACACTGACAGTTCAAAACGCCGACATGTCAAAACGCCGACAATCAAAACACCGACAAATCATAACACAGACAGTTCAAAACACCGACAAATTATAACACCGACAGTTCAAAACACTGACACTTCAAAACACCGACAATCATAACACCGACATTTCAAAACACCGACAATTATATGGACTCTAAACCGGCGAGTAGAGGAACTTTATTCCGAGCGATTGCAAAATCACAGTGGGTGGTATGGGGGATGACAACACCCAACGAATAGATGTGCTTCCCCTAGCGGTGAACGATGCAACTTTATTCATTTCTATTCCGACCGACGGCAACATATTTTTATTCCGAGATATCGCAACATCTGAGTGGATGGGTGGGAATTGGAATGCATAGGAGTTGGATATGTCGATGCTTATGTGCTGCACCTAGCGGTGAACAATAGAACTGCATAAATTTTTATTCTGACATCTGGAAACATATTTTAATTCCGAGCAATGGCAACATCTGAGTGGATGGGTGGGAAGGGGATGCATAGACGTTGGATATGTGTATGTTCATGTCCCCTAGCGGTGAACGATAGAACTTTATTGATTTCTATTCCGACCGACGGCAACATGTTTTTATTCCGAGCGATGGCAACATCTGAGTGGATGGGTGGGCAAGGGGATGCAAAGGTGTTGGATATGTGGATGCTTTTGTGCTGCCCCTAGCGGAGAACGATGGAACTTTATTGATTTCTATTCCGACCGATGACAACATATTTTTATTCTGAGCAATGGCAACATCTGAGTAGATGGGTCGGAAAGGGGATGTATAGGTGTTGGATATGTCGATGCTTATGTGCTTCCCTTAGCGGTCAACGATGGTACTGCATACATTTTTATTCCAACTGATGGCAACATATTTTTATTCCGAGCAATGGCAACATCTGAGTAGATGGGTCGGAAAGGGGATGTATAGGTGTTGGATATGTTGATGCTTATGTGCTTCCCTTAGCGGTCAACGATGGTACTGCATACATTTTTATTCCAACCGATGGCAACATATTTTTATTCCGAGCAAATGGCAACATCTGAGTAGAAGGATTGGAAGGGGAATGCATACGTGTTGGATATGTCGATGATTATGTGCAGCCTCTAGCGGTGAACAATAGAACTGCATAAATTTTTATTCCAAGGGACGGTAACATATTTTTATTCGGAGCGATGGCTGCACTGTTGCCCTTCTGTTGTAGGTTACCAGTCTGGACACTCTCCGTTCCGCCCGAGGAGTCACTAGTCGACGACGACCACACGTTGCACGTAGAGACCCAGTTTTTTGGCTGACAGTCCAGTCTTTAAACACTTTAACAACAGCTGCTCTGGAACACTTCACGAATGCGGCAGTTTCGGTGATACTCGCTCCATGATTCCGAGCTCCTACTATCATCCCACATTGAAAGTCCGTCAAATCGCATTTTTACCCATCTCGTCACCAAAAAATCACTTCTACTACTGTCCCAAGCACTAAGGTTTCCCTTTTTATATTAGCCTCTCCTCTGGCGGCAACAGCGTGCATCCATAGCACATTTGCTTAAAACTGTCAGGTGGTCATAATAAAGTGGCCACTCAGTGTATGTAGATGAACTGGAGGTAATCAGGGGCAAATGCCTAGACTACATGCAAACATAACTATGGCTGATCCTGTACTTTGGGATAGAATACTAGATTGTTTCCTGGCAGGTGACAGCAAACAATAAATTTATATTACAAATTATAACTATTACTTCCACAAATTAAATGACAATAAACTGACTTTTTTTTATCAATATATGGATAATGTACTTGCCATGGAAACATGATTTTTGTCACATAAAAAGAAATAGCTGGTTCCTAAGATATTGAAATATTTGAGACACAATGCCCTTGAAAATTGTACAGTTTCTTCCATAAGCATCGTTTGGTAGTTATCATTCCCTTCTATCACCCACCCATTTGTGCATCCACTCCAATCTTGCCATCTCTTGGAATAAAAATAATAAAGTTCCATCGTTCAACACTAGGGCAGCACATAAGCATCGACATATCCAACACCTATGCAACCCCCTTCCCACACATCCACTCAGATCTTGCCATCGGTTGGAACAAACATTAATGCAGTTCCATCGTTCACTGCTAGAGGCAGCACATAAGCATCGACATGTCCAACATCTATGCATCGCCCTTCCCACTCGTCCACTCCGATGTTGCCATCGCTCGGAATAAAAATATGTTGCCTTCGCTTGGAATAAAACTTCATAAAGTCCATCGTTCACCACTAGGGACAGCACATAAGCACCGTTTGGTTGTTGTCATCCCCTTCTATCACCCACACATTTGTGCATCCACTCCGATGTTGCCATTCTCGGAATAATAAAGTTCCATCGTTCACCGCTAGAGCCAGCACATAGGCATCGACATATCCAACACCGCATCCCCCTTCCCAATCATCCACTCAGATGTTGCCTTCGCTTGGAATTAAAATATGTTTCCATCGGTCGGAATAAAAATTTATGCAGTTGCATCGTTCACCACTAGGGGCAGCACATAAGCATCGTTTCGTTGTTGTTATCCCCTTCAATCACCCAGCCATTTGTGCATCCACTCCCATGTTGACATCTCTCGTAATAAAAATAATAAAGTTCCATCGTTCACCGCTGGAGGCAGCACATAAGCATAGACATATCCAACACCTATGCATCCCCCCTTCCCACTCATCCACTCCGATGTTGCCATCACTCGGAATAAAAATATGTTGCCATCGGTCAGAATAAAAATGTATGAAGTTTCGTCGTTTACCGCTAGGGGTAACCACATCCCTCGATTGGGTGTTGCCATCCCCTTTCCCACCCACTCTGTTGTTGCATCGCTCGGAATAAAGTTCTTCTACTCGCCGGACAATTATATTAATCCATATAATTGTCGGTGTTATGGTTGTCTCGGTTAGGATTTGTTGGTGTTATGGTTGTCTCGGTTAGGATTTGTCGGTGTTATGGTTGTCTTGGTTAGGATTTGTCGGTGTTATGGTTGTCCGGTGTTAGGATTTGTCGGTGTTATGATTGTCTCGGTTAGGATTTGTCGGTGTTATGGTTGTCTCGGTTAGGATTTGTCGGTGTTATGGTTGTCTCGGTTAGGGTTTGTCGGTGTTATGGTTGTCTCGGTTAGGGTTTGTCTGTGTTATGGTTGTCTCGGTGTTATGGTTGTCTCGGTTAGGATTTGTCGGTGTTATGGTTGTCTCGGTTAGGATTTGTCGGTGTTATGGTTGTCTCGGTTATGATTTGTCGGTGTTATGATTGTCGGTGTTTTGAACTGTCGGTGTTATGATTGTCGGTGTTTTGAACTGTCGGTGTTACGATTGCCGGTGTTATGATTTGTCGGCGTTTTGAACTGTCTGTATTTTTATTTGTCGGTAATTTGATTGTCGGTGTTTTGTACTAGAACCGAATTTGTTAATATATTCCCATAGAAATAGGCCATATGCGAGAAAAAAATCTGTCAGTTGATTAATTTCAGTTTTTCTATAACACAGTGCAGCTAAGCGCTTAATGATAGAATGGCTCCTGTTCAGAGAAACGTGTCAAAAGAGAACCAACAGACATAGGACTTTGATCAATTCTTCGGTTGGTTCTCTTGTGAAGTGTTTCTCCAAGCAGGAGTGTGTCAGTCATTGTGCCTTATTGTTCCATGTTGCAACAACTGTCTGCAGAAATTGAAAAAAAAACAAAAAAACTTAATAATAGGCAATTTTTAAAATTTGATTTTACATTTTTTTAGGGAATAAAGGGAAAATGTAATATAACTGAAAGTAAGATCTACCAAATTCCAGGCAGGCAGTAACTGCAAATAAAAGTCTGTAATCTGTAAAAAAGAAAAGTTTTTTGGCAAAATCAAGTATTCCTTGATTTTCACAAAAGAAAAGGGCAATTTTCCCTGATTTTTGGAGCCATTTTTAAATTCCCGGAGAATTCCAGGCTTTCCCTGTTTTCCAGGTTGCATGGGAACCCTGACAAAGGAATTTGAGAAACAATTCTTACCAAACACTACTGGGAAAACAAATCTTTTTTTTTTTTCTTCTTCTTTTGAGAAACAGATTATTACTCCAAAAAAGTTACCAATTACTCAGTTGAACATATAATGGAGGTAAAGCATTATCAGCTCTACTTTTCTCAGACCCAGAAAACTTTAAAAATAATGACCTTACTGCTGACATTAAAAATGAACAGTATCTGAAACACCTACTGCCCCAATAAAACTGAGCCACATCATAGCAAAACTGTAGTGCATGACTAATAAAATCAAATTTTGGGCTAATAGTTTTTCTTTATTTCATAATGACATAGGCACATTAAGCATTAAAATAAATAGGAAGTGAATAAAAACAAAATACAAAACAGGCAGATATTACATCCAGGATCACATTCCTTAAAACAGAGGCACATAACAACAGAAAGATAAAAATTGGAGCAATTTAGCTACTGATGAGCAGAGGCACTCTGAAAACATTAATAAAATAAGAAAAAATGCTAGAAAAATGCATTTAATTTGTGAGTGTATGGATCTATTTGCGTATGCAGACTTAAGCACGAGTCACAATGGAAACACTTCCTTTGTAATTTCTCAAAGGCTCCACAAAATTAATTCTACATAAATACTAGTTCAAAGGTAAGAACACCTGGCAACAAGTAAGAAGAATTAAATAACAGTAACTGGGAAGTATTAGTTACGAGAATAGATAGAGCAGTGACTCTTGACAGCTACAACAACAAAAAATTCTAGAAGAAAAGTTGTGCTTTCACAATTAAAAATTAAAATAAAAAAATAAATGAAGGAAAGATGACAGGAACAATAAACAAGCTTTTCTAGCATGGAAATAGTTTATATTTTTTCAACTTGGATTATTAGAAAAAGAGGAAAATCAATGAAAAATACATTTGGTCCCCTAACAGAAGAAAGCATGCACTATTTAAAATGTACAATGTGCACAGTGTTTGACATAGTGAATGGAATCAGACACAAGACAGTTTTTTTCAATGGACTTATAAAATTGGTAAACATTTGCTAGTAGAAATATCAACTTGACCCATTAATAACAGAAGCATGTGTTACAAAAATTTCAAATTGTAAGCAAATTATATCCTTATTGCTGAAGGCATCTGAAGCAAATGCAACTTTTCAAATTAAACAATTGAAAGCAGAGATATCAAGTGAAACCTAAAATAACTGAATACTCCCTAGCAGAAAATTTGTAATTACTTGAAGCAGAAAATTTGCATAAAATCTGTAGCACAGGGTATCCATCTTAGCAAGAAAAGACTTTTCGAATCAGAATTTTTGAATCAGAAACGCTCTAGCAGATAGAACCATACATTAATGCTGCAAAAACTGTGCAATACGAAAGTGTAGAAAATATATGCAAAATCCCTCTCACAGTAGGTGTTATGCAATAGAACAAGAATTTTTCAAATACAACTTTTAGAAGCACAGATATAAAGAAAACAATTTATATGTACACTCCCCTAGTAGGAAAAGTGTGCATTATTTAAATCGGACAATGTTCATAATTTTAACCAGTGTTAATGGCAAACAGTATAATAATACCAAACTTCTCAATCAGATGTTTAGGAGTAGAGATATACTTGCAAACAGAAATGCCCAGTTATGCAACCTAGCTGCAGAACTGTGCATTATAAAAAATTCAAAAAATGCACTCTAAATGTTCTCTGTATAGAATGGTATCTGCTATAAATTTTTTGAAGTGGACTCTTCAAAGAAAACATATCAAGAAAGCTTTGATACACATTTATGTCCCCAGTGAGAAAAGTTTGCAATATTTTGAGTAACAAATATGCATAATACGCTTTCAATGGTGAGTGGCTTCTGATGAGAGAGAAAAAATTAAGTTCCTTCTTCGACACCTAAATGTCGGTAAGGTCATAACGTCGACAATCAAAATGCAAAATGTCCGCAGTCAGAATGTAAGTACTTACACTTTTTTTTTTTTAAGTGTAGATACAGCTGTAAATATCTTGCAAACGTAGATATGTACCCTAGAGGCAAAAATGTTTTATGAAAAATTAGGAAATGTATGAAAAATGTTCTTCACCCTAAAAGTAATCCAAAACACAAAGAATTTTAAAATTAAACTCTTAGAAGCTATACATAATATCTAAAGTATTTTACCTGATATTGTCAAAGTACTTCTCACGTTGTTTGCTCTGTGAGGCACGTGCTTCCGGCCCCAAGAGGTCCCTTACGTTACGGACCTTTGGTTAGTTATAAAAAAAAAAAAAAAAAAATTCGCAGAAATAAAACAGTTAGGTTATATATTTTCAGTTCCACATTCATTCACTTGCACAATCAAACATTTAAAATTTACTATTAAAAGATTTTAGTAGAAAGAGTTACACTCATCGGGTCAAGAAACGTCTCACAAGGAGTTCGTTGTTACGGCGAGCGCTTTCTGCGGTACTTTACCGCCATCTTCAGGCCACTAATTTCTACACGAAGGTTCCTCGCGTGTGTGTAGTTTTGGAGTTGCATGTCGGGAATCGATGGGAAGGTTTGCTGCCTGTATGTGTTAGGTGATTTGTTTCCAATGTGTCGCCATCTATTGGATGAGTTGGTATGTATGAGTCGTAAATATAATTATTTTGTGTAAATATTTTTGGGCTATTATTATTTGTTCGTAGAAACAGGTGTATTTTTTGTTTGTTCTTTGTTTATTGGTGTGATTTTTTGTAATGTTCTTTTTTTTTTTTTTTTTTTTGCCTTTTTTTATGGATTTTTTCTTTTTTTATAACTGATTTCCAGGCTGTGTCTAGTGTGGTGGGGTCTTGTAAGTTGCATATTTTATCTCTTTTTTGTTCAATTATAACGCTTTCAGAAATTCTTAATTCTTTTTCGTTTGTGTGGGTGGTTAGTAATTTAATATTTTCAAAATCAGGGTATTGTTTATGTTTAGCACAGTGTTGGATAAGTGCAGTTTTTTCTTCTTTTTTGTTCCAGTTTTTTTATACTAGGGGTGTTCAAATGAAAAGGTACAAAACGTCATAAGAACGTAACCGTTAACATATTTGCCTATGCCGCTATGGGAGAACGTAGCGACACATCTAGGGATGCGATTGGAGTCGCCGGCGTGGATCGGAGCATGCGCGGGCGTCCGCATGCGCAGGAGAGAGCAGAGGCTCTTATTAAGAGCGCCGTCCAATTGACGTGGCAGTGCGTGTGAGGACAGGATGGCGTTCACATTGCAAAATTCGACGATTGAGGAGAAGCGAGGCGTTATCCGATTTCTGACAGCGGAAGGTGTTAAACCGGCCACTATTCATCGCGGAGGGTGTGGTTCTGCTCCATGATAACGCGCGTCTACACGTCTCCAGGGGCACACACGCGGAACTGGCCAAGTTCCAGTGGGAGCAGCTTGACCATCCGCCCTACAGCCCGGACATGTCGCCCTGCGATTTCCATGTGTTTGGTCCCCTGAAAAAACATCTGAAAGGGAAGCGCTTCTACTTGGACGACGAACTCAAGGACGCTGTGCAGGACTGGGTCTCGTCACGGCCACAGGATATCTGGGAACAAGGAATCCTTTGGCTCGTTAATCAATGGGATCGTTGTGCTACGGCCTATGGTGTATACTTTGAATAAAGTCTTCATTTATACCCACAGTGTCGTTTCGTACCTTTTCATTTGAACACTCCTTATATGTTGATGTAATCTTTTTATTAATCTATTTTTTGTGCTGCCAATTGTGTGGTCTTCAGAACTCTGTGAAACAATAGGAATTTCATATATGCCTGCTGATTGTAGTATATTATTGTTATTTTTTTCTTTATAATTAAGTCACCAATATTCTGAACTGAATGTCCAAAAATAATGTTGTGTTTCTTCATTAATCTTAAAAATTTTCCACTTAGTCCTCTAATGAATTGCACTTTTAGTAATTCTTAGAAGCTGAAATAACAGAAAAAATTCAATATACATTTATGCACCTAGCGAAAAAAACTACTATCTGAAGCAGAAACTATACACAAAGTGGTCATCATGATAAAATATGTTGAAGAAAAAAAGAAGCTTTTAAATCATATTTTTAGCATTATTTTAGAAGACAAGTGGAATAAAATATATTTTGAATTCAATAAGTATCTGCATTGATGTTCCCTGACAGCAAAGTAATGCACGGGTAAAAGATAAAAAGGCATAGATCATCATTCTGGCAGTTCAAACTTTTCAATGCAAAAAAAAATTCAGATAGGACCAATAGGCGTAGAATGGTGGCCACAGACATATGATGATAGTGATACCATTGGAACTTTTAAAACAAAATGTGCTAAAAGTGACTGGAATTTTTCTGAATTTCAAATTTTATATTATGAAACCCTGTTTTAGACTTACAAAATTTCTTAAATAGAACTGAATGAGCAATTTCAGTAAATTATGTACGAAATCAATACAAGGACAAAATATGCTCACCTTCTACCTGAATGACATGTGATGGATCAATGATGTTAAAGCTATTTTCTGGTGACTCTATAATAACAGGTTGAGTTGTAGATATCATTTCTCCTGATGTATTATTTACAAACCCATCAGTTGCACTGTCTATGCTCATTTCCCTTAATGACTCCATTTGCTCAAAAGACATGTTAGACTCATTTCCTATGCTATGAGGAAGACAAGGTGCTATGATTTCACCATTAGTGTGTTCACTGTTCACAGGAGGCACTTCATCACTTAAATTAATACCAGATCGCAAAGAAGCATCACTAGTCTGATCAGATTCTGTCAACTGAGATGAATCTACCAAATTGTCTTCATGAGGTATCTGAACTTCAACTACATTAGTAGGTTGTGGTGTTTCAACTGCAGAAGAGCTAGTCAACGAATTCTGAAAGTATAAAAAAATCTGTAATCACAGAGGGAAAGAAAATTCATACACAATAAAACTTTATTCACAAACTCTGACTGACTACAAATGAGTTATACAGGACTCATGCTCTATATAGCTTTATGTAGTTCCATATTGTGCATTTCTGAAATATAGTTCATAAAAAACAAGCAAATTTGTTTCATAATCCAATCGCATAACATGATGGTTTGGATACAAACATGATGAAAAGATAATGAAACTGCATGAAAATACATACAGTGGTTTGCAAAAAGCATTGCATCACCTGCAAAAAACATGAATGTTTAAGTTCAACTCCTTTTTTAACTGACTAATTTTCATAGTTATTTCATTGTTTACATTTCATTAGATTTGTACAAAAATCTAGCGGATAATGCTTACCTTGGCATTCCTTTCTAGCGATGGAAACATCTCGCGCACGTGTTTTCCGGTCTTTGTTGATGTTATTGTCCTAAAGTCCATTGTATGCGATGACTGGCTTTACTTCTCACACTTTTCGCTGGGTATACTCATTGGATCTTTGGCTTAGGATTCAAACATCAATTTTTACCGTTCTTTATACTCGAAATTTTCGCCCATACTCTGGGCATCTTCAGGAGCGTGGCAACTTTACCACCGATGTCCGTGGTTAACTTCGCACTAATGGAGTCCGATACTCCTTGTTGCCATTCGTCGGAAATACTTTCCTGGATATATTTCGTTATCAAGCCCGGCTGGCGCCATCTATGTTTCGTTAAAAACACTTTTTTTTTTTTTTTTTTAATTTTCTTCTCCTATCCTGGTTTTCTTGTCTTTTTTCCCCGGTTTTTCTTTTGTTGTTGTTTTTCTTGTCTTATTAGTTCTTTCCACAGGCCCGATAATGTGCTAGGGTCGTTCTGGTTACATACCCTTGCTTTATTTTTGTAGATTAATATTGCTTCTTCCCTCCTCATTTGCCTTTCCGATTTTTTATTCTTTTTTAGCATTTTAATTTCATCGAACTTTGGGAATGTCCGGTTTTCCATGCAGAATTGCGCTAAAGCAGTTTTGGCTTCTTTTTTTGCCAGTTAGATATGTGTTGTTTAAGTCTTTTTTTTAATCTGTTTTTCGTATTTCCAATGAACGATATTGGGGGTATGTGTGCAATTGGAATTTTGTAGGTTCCTGATTCTTCTAGCATTTTTTCCTCTGTATGCTAGAAGAATCAGGAACCTACGAAATTCCAATTGCACACATACCCCCAATATCGTACATTGGAAGTACGAAAAACAGATTAAAAAAAGACTTAAACAACACATATCTAACTGGCAAAAAAAAAGAAGCCAAAACTGCTTTAGTGCAATTCTGCATGGAAAACCGGACATTCCCAAAGTTCGATGAAATTAAAATGCTAAAAAAGAATAAAAAATCGGAAAGGCAAATGAGGAGGGAAGAAGCAATATTAATCTACATAAATAAAGCAAGGGTATGTAACCAGAACGACCCTAGCACATTATCGGGCCTGTGGAAAGAACTAATAAGACAAGAAAAACAACAACAAAAGAAAAACCGGGGAAAAAAGACAAGAAAACCAGGATAGGAGAAGAAAATAAAAAAAAGTGTTTTTAACGAAACATAGATGGCGCCAGCCAGGCTTGATAACGAAATATATCCAGGAAAGTATTTCCGACGAATGGCAACAAGGAGTATCGGACTCCATTAGCGCGAAGTTAACCACGGACATCGGTGGTAAAGTCGCCACGCTCCTGAAGATGCCCAGAGTATGGGCGAAAATTTAGAGTATAAAGAACGGTAAAAATTGATGTTTGAATCCTAAGCCAAAGATCCAATGAGTATACCCAGCGAAAAGTGTGAGAAGTAAAGCCAGTCATCGCATACAACGGACTTTAGGACAATAACATCAACAAAGACAGGAAAACACGTGCGCGAAATGTTTCCGTCGCTAGAAAAGAATGCCAAGGTAAGCATTATCCGCTAGATTTTTGTACAAGTTACTTTGAAATATTGCACGTAAAAGAGAATAGTAGAATAATTAGAGCTATATAATAGTCAGAATTAGAACTACTAAGTGGAATTATTTGATTAGATGTGAAATTTAATGGAGATTTCAAAAATGTCTCAGTGTTTCCTGTAGCTACTTCTGTTCTTAAGATATGACATAAAACATGGTTTTAACAAACACATTGAAATTCATGTTAGTTGCGTATCAGTTGTTACAGCCAATCACAGATATTCTTTTACCTGATTGGCTGCTTCCTAATGCTATCCTAATCCTACTTCAGCCTTTATAAGGGCTGACACAGAGCTACTAGAGCATTGAGGGCTGCGGGTGGCCTAGTGGGCAATGTTCGTGACTGCCACGGAAAGGACCTCAGGTTCGATCCCAGCAGATACAAATGCTTGATCCACTAAATATCCACCATGCATCGGATGGGCACGTTAAGCCGTCTGACCCTTGGTATTGGCCCCCGGTAATAAATAAGGGCATCTTCCTACCCTTTCTACTTCGCTTCCGTGTTACTTTCCTATCTGGCACTCTAGCCCAAATCTCCTAGCTTCCTATTTCTAAGGGTTGTTTAAGACCTGGGGTAAGACACTCCCTTCCTAAAATCCTTTACATATGATTATATGATCATGATCATCATACTAGAGCATTAGCATTGTAGCGGTCGCTTCCTGTTATTAGAGTATAATTTGTTTACATTCTCAATAATAGTTAAAACTGTAGAATTGTCCACAGCAGACAGTAAAAATTGTTGTTCTGCATGAAGAGGGATATTCTTCAAGGCAAATTGCTGAGAGAGTGGGCTGTAATCAATCTATAGCTATGAAGCTACTGAAGAAAGTAAAAGACACTGGTGATATTAAAAATATGCATCACAATAGAAGGTTCAGATCCACTAATACCAGGCAGGACACAGTGCTCAGAAAGCTAAGCTTGGTACACAGGAGGATCAGTTCACCTCAATTGCTTCAAAGATGGTCTGAAGTGACTGATGTTACTGTTAATACATCTACTGTTAGGAGGAGGCTGTTCACTATGACTTATGTGGCTTCAAAGGCAGTCGTAAACCACTGTTTTGCAAATCAAAGACAGTGTTAGACTTCAGTGGGCAAAACATGTCTCATGGACAGCCAAGCAATGGGAAAATGTTCTTTTCAGTGACGAATCAGAGTAGTGCCTATGTAAGGAGATTCAAACATGAAGAATTCCATCCAAGTTGCTTAGTAACTACTGTTAAGCATCCGGTGATGGTCATGGTCTGAAGTAGTTGGATGTGTGCACACTGTGTTGGGAACCTCCATATTGTTGATGGTGCGGAAATGCCCAGAAATACATCTGTATACTATAAAACAAAATGCTACCATAATCTAGACTTTATGATGGCAATTTTATTTGTTAAGATGGCAATGCTCTCTGTCATCGTGCTGAAGTCATGAAAAAGTGTTTCACAAAAAAAAATTTCAGTATCTTGATTGGCCACCACAGTCACCGGATTTAAGTCAGATTGAAAATTTGTGTTTCAAAGTGTCGTATGAACTATCAAAAAAGAAGCCAACAACCAAAATTCAACTCATTGAAGATGTAATTCAAATTTGGAATCATATTGTTCAACCCAATATTTTACAAAATGCTGTTCCAGTATGCCAGCAAGATGCAAAGCTGTGATTAAAGCTAAAGGCTAGGCAACAAAATATTGGGTACATTTTATAATTTTGCTTATTATTTTCTATATTTAAATGTTATTTCATTCCTTATGAAGTACAAAAACGATTTATTGCTGTAAAGCTACGTATTGGATAAATGATCCTTTTCATAATAATTTTGACTTGGTTATTTTTATAATGTATTGTAAGAACAGAAGTAGCTACAGAAAAAACTAAGACATTTTTTAAATATCCATTAAATTTTGCATCTAATGACATATAAATGATGAAATAACTATGAAAATTAGTTAGTTAAAAAAATTAAACTTAAAAAATCACAGTTTTTGCAGGTGATGCAATACTTTTGTACACCACTGTACATATATTATGGAAATATGTATAAAACTAAATGCAAAGAATTCAACAACAAATCCCAATTCATAGATTCACAGTAGCATATTCGGTACCTGACAGGGAAAGTCTCTCAAAGCAGGATTGTTAACAAGGTAAATTACAGTACACCATTAGAAATAAAAAGTGCTGTTTTAATGAGTGAATTGTGGTGAATAAAAGAGATGCGAGTAGGTGACAGCTAAAA
This sequence comes from Macrothele yani, assembly GCA_039090855.1. NCBI lineage: Eukaryota > Metazoa > Arthropoda > Arachnida > Araneae > Macrothelidae > Macrothele > Macrothele yani. Next base: position 151,641,042 of record CM077025.1, on the reverse strand, counting down.
ACATTAGTAAATATCAACATGGAATTATCTGGGGAAAATACTCAAGTTAGACTAAGAGATCACTATTATAACATCATTTCATGCTGTTCGTGACGTATAAAAACATAGACCCAAGTCATTGCATGATCCCATGTAAAAATACCTTCAAGTATTGCACTCTACCATATTTATTGCATCCGGTTAAAAAACTATATACAAAATTTAAAAATACAAGATAAAAACTTTCACAGTAGCAGCTATTGCATCATCAGGTGACTCATAGCATATGGAATCAGAGTTCTTAAATAGTCTTAATATGATGGTAAAGAAACTACATAGCGCCGCTGACGGTATAATAATGACATACACAACCAAAATACATTTGTGACGCCCTCTGCAATCATAAGCATAGAAATATTAATGATAAAGGTAATGATAGTCCATTTAACAAGTTCTTCCAATCCCGAGAAATAAGGACATGGCATATCCTCATTGCAACATTTATTACCGGGCCTGGAATAACTTGTTAAATGGACTATCATTACCTTTATAATTAATATTTCTATGCTTATTATTGCAGAGGGCATCACAAATGTATTTTGGTTGTGTATGTCATCATTGTACTGTCAGACGGTGCTATGTAGTTTCTTTACCATCATATTAAGACTATTTAAGAACTCTGGTTTCATATGCTATGAGTCAGGGCCAAGGGTGGTCTAGTCGGCAAAGTTTGTGACTGCCATGGAGAAGACCTTAGGTACGATCCCAACAGGTACGAACGCTCGATCAACTAAATATCCGCCGTGTGTCGGATGGGCACGTTAAGCCATCGGACCCCAGGTACTGGCCTCCCGTAATAAATAAGGGCATCTTCCTCCCCCTTTCTACTTCGCTTCCGTGTCACTTTCCTACCGGGCACTCTAGCCCAAATCTCCTAGCTTCCTATTTCTAAGGGTTGTTTAAGACCTGGGGTCAGACACTCCCTTCCTAAAATCCTCTACATATGATCTGATCTGATGCTATGAGTCACCTGATGATACGATAGCTGCTACTGCGAAAGATCTCGTGTTTTTAAATTTTGTATATAGCTTTTTAACCTGATGTAATAAATATAGTAGAGTACAATACTTCAGGATATTTTTCCATGGGAATGGGTCGTGCAATGACTTGGGTCTATGTTTTTACAGACTAAGAGATGCAATGTAAAATCATACAATACCTTTGGAAGTTACCCACATCAAACAGTAACTGAAGAACTGATGTCATTAAAGAAAGTTTGTACATAAACAGAAAATTGTGGATATCAATACTTTGATAACTGAATAGCAGTTTTCATAAAATACTAGTTAGAAAGTCTTATAAAGCACTTCAAACAGTTTTCTTAATTTATAGTAGGCAAATCTGATAAGTTTTTTTTTAAATAGGGGAAACAAAGTTGTAAGTTGTGGGAAGAATAGGATCAGGGATATGATATGGGAGCCCAATGAGCAATGACTTGGGTCTATGTTTGTGAGGTAAATGAAAAATGCAGTGAATACTTCTGTGACTTATTAGATCAAGAAAGCAAAGGTGATTCTGAAGCAGATGATGTCACAGTGAAGGATAGAAGCACAGGAGGGATCTCAAGAGAGGAGGCGTGTAAAGCTCTAAAATCTCTTCAGAATGGTAAGGCTCCAGGAGTTGATGGCATAACTGCAGAGATGTTGAAATATGGTGGTGACTCTGCAATAAACTGGTGAACTGAAATTTGCCAGAAGTGCTGGGAGTTAGGAATGGTCCCTCGGGATTGGAAGGATGCTATTACTGTTCCCTTGTATAAGGGAAAAGGTGATCAGACTGAATGCAAGAACTATCGTGGTATTAGCCTACTAAGTGTGCCAGAGAAAGTGCTTGGTAAAGTTGTTATTGAAAAAGTATGGGGTCTTACATTAGAGAAAGTGTGGGATGTTCAGAGTGGTTTTATGCCTGGTAAAGGCTGCACTAACCAAAGTTTTGCATTACACATGATGATTGAAAGGTATCTGGCTGTTGGTAAGAAACTTTTTGCTGCTTTCATAGATTTAGAGAAAGCTTACGACCGAGTGAATAGGACACTTTTGTGGAAAGTATTGAATGAATATGGTGTTACTGGGAATCTACTCAATAGTGCAAAAGCCATGTATGCTGGTAGTAGAGATTGTGTATGAGTGAATGGTATTTTATCAAAATGGTTTTCTATTGGTGCAGGAGTCAGACATGGTTCTGTAATGCCACCATGGCTGTTTAATATATTTATGGATCTGTACATGCGCGATACCACAATAGATAATACTGGTTTACGCCTTGGTGATATCCATGTGTGCAGATTGCTGTATACTGATGACACTGTCCTGTTGGCAGAAAGCAAAAGTGAGTTGCAGAGTATGTTGTCCCGGATGCACAAAGTTTGCATGAAATTCAAACGTGTATAAAGAAGGGAAAACCCACAGTTATGGTTTTTGATAGAGGAACTGGTAGTACTGAATGTAATACAAGTCTAAATGGCACAGTGATTGACCAGGTGAATGAGTTTTTTTATTTAGGAAGCATGTTTGACAGAAAGACAAATTGGATGGTGAAATTAGTAGGAGAGTGATTCTTCATTGAAAGTCATGGCTGCTTTGGGAGGTTTTCACAGGAATGATGGGTTCTCAAGAGAGTCCTGCATGGCTATGTATGAGAGTGTAATTGTCCCTACTCTGATGTATGGCAGTGAAACATAGGAGTCATTTGTATGCTGGAGAAATGGGTTACTTACGAGGGGTCTGTGGCAAGACACATTCAGATTGTGTGAGGAATGAAGATGTGTTGCAGCTGTGTAATGTGAAGCAAAATGTTGTTACAAAGGTGAAGGCTAATATGCTTTGGTGGTTTGACCATGTTGAAAGAATGAGTGGTGAGATGCTTACTAAGAAAATATTTTTAGCCCTAGTGGCAGGAAGGAAAGGCACAGGAAGGCCAAGGAAGTTATGGGAGAATCAGATTCAGGAGTGTCTGCATGAGAAAAAGATTATGAGTATGAAGTATAGAAGTTCTTGTGTATGGCTTGTGATGGATGTCAGTAAAGCTCAAGTTGTATGTCAAGATCCCTGTAAATGGGGTAGTTTGATACAGCAACAGTAAGGAAAAATTATCTGGTAGTTTGTATTTCTTTGTGGAACTAACCTTTGAATCTCAGAGAACAGCTTATTGATGATAGTGATAGTAAAAATCTGATAAATTTTAGCTTTCCTGAAAGGAAATTTATCTAAACATAAAACAAATCAGATTACCTCTCATGGATAAGTAATATTATTTCAATCCACAACTACCTCAAATTGGGTTGGATGATTAATCATGGAACAGCTGTATTAAAACAAAAAACACAAATCTCATATCTCACCTACAAAATATTATTAGTTTTAATGCAATGAGAAACAAAAGACTTCTTTTGAGGCAGCAAAAGAAGTAGAAACCACAAATTTGTGCAGCATGCACTTAGTAATGATTACAGTCTATCACAATCAAATTCTATGACATAATTACAAACAAAATTATAGACAAACCCTGTGACATGGTGTTAATCAAAAATACCTGTGATACAGCCGAATTGAGGCTATTTGCAATGCCTTGGGCAACATCTTGCAAACTCATACCAGGTGGAATACTTGATATTGGAACATGCATCATTAAGTTTTGTCCTGCAGCTGTTTGTATAAGAAAGGCTTGAGTGGCATCTTTATCAGCTACATAGCTTCGTGGTCGTCCTCTTGGTTTTCGACCTAAAGAAGATACAGCAACAAAAACTTAACTTCAAATACGCAAGCACTGAACCAATAAGAGTTGCTGTAATAAATACTAATTGCAATACAAGCATCAAAACAAACCTAAACTCTTTTTTTCACTCCTGTTTTCTTAAAAGTTTATTAAAGCCTTTATAATTTATGTATAGGCATATATATTATATTTATGTATATACACATACAGTGAAACCTACGTTGGTGCTCACTCATATTCTGCAGACACCAACCAAATTGGGCAGTTTTGTCTAACATGGATGTTATCACCAACAGAAACAATTAATATGAAACCTTTGTTTGGTAGCCACCAGTAGGACGCAGCTATGGACAGCCAGTTTTGAAACACATAACAGAATATACCTGCATTTTAAAGTACGAACATGCAGAACTAAAAAAAAAAAAAACTTTTTTAGGAAGTTCTAGAAAGATAACATAACAGCAGTGAGTTTAAAAACATAAAACACCTGTTTCTTTATCTCTCCCTGTCGCCACCCTTCACAAGATTGTAAATGGTGGGTGGTACTTGGGGTCTGTCAAATTTTTATAATTTTGTTTGCAGATGGTATGGTTTTCTGTTAAATAGGGTATGCATGCTTGTTGTTTAATTGTTCTAAATGAGAGAGTGAAGTTCACAGAGGAGTTCATCCCCCTGATCCCAACAAAGCTAACCATCTTACATAGCAGCCATACTGTTTGAACAGGCTTGATGGTCTATTCCGGTTTCATAGCTCAACTACAGTAGTGGTGCTATTGCACTCAGCATCCCCTTACCTTCCATTTCCAGTGGGGGAATACGTGGTAGGAGCACCCGATTTGTGACAACCTATGTATGTTCCAAACACTTAATCCCATTCTTCTGTCTTACTTCTGGCTCTTAGTGAGAGATTTAGTGAATAACATTCTTAAATCACAAAATGGCATGACAGAAAGAACAAACACTATACAACGGCTGCATTAAAACTAAGTTTTTAAAATTTCATTCTCAAGTATGGAGGGGAGATATTATCACAAACTGAACCACTCTCTTTGGTGGTCACTTGTCAAGGTGGTTATTTTTTTCATAGAACCATAGATGAAACTGCTAGACAAGTTTCACTGTGTATATCATCATCATAATCCACTGCTGGATGAAGGTTTCCACAACTTTTTATCTTGAGCCAATGTCTTCCATGTCACTCCAACTTGCTTTCAAATTTCATTCACCCATCTCTCACATTTTTTTTTTTTTTCTGGATTTTTCCTGTATTGCTGATGACACAGTCTTGTTGTCAGAGAGCAAATGTTAGTTGCAGGGTATGTTGTCCCAGATGTATGAAGTTTGTATGAAATACAAACTGAGTATACATACATACACATACATATCCTTAAACTGTTCTCTGAGACTCAGTGGTTAGCTCCTCAAAGAAAGACGATGTGCCAAGTACCCATTTAATTGAAAGAACTAAAATGCACTTACTGTTGGTGTATCAAATGTCTCCATTTGCAACGATCTCTGCTCACCGCTCGAGCCTCATTAGCATCCATCACTCGCTGCACATAAGACCCTTTGTACTTCATACTCATAATCTTTTTCTCAAGCAGACATTCCTGAATCCGGTCCTCCCATGATTTCCTTGGCCTTCCTCTACCTTTCTTTCCTGCCACTCAGGCTGAAAAAATTCTCTTAGTCAGCACTTCATCACTCATTCTTTCAAAATGGCCAAACCACCTAAGAATATTAGTCTCCACCTTACTAACAACATTTTGCCTCACATTACACATCTGCAACACATCTTCATTCCTCACATGATTAGAGCATGCCTTAGAATCCCCCCGCCCCTCCCCCTTTAGTAACGCATTTCTCCAGCACACAAACAACTCCTGTGCCTTTTCTGCAGTACTCAGGCTTCACTGCCATACAACAGAGTAGAAACAATTACACTTCCATACATAACCATTCAGGACTTCCTTGAGAACCCATCATTCCTGTGAAATCCTCCTAAGGCAGCTATGACTTTCAATGAAGAATTAACTCGTCTATTAATTTCACTATCTAATTTCTTCCCTCTGTTAAACATACTTCCTAAATATACAAACTCACACACCTGGCCAATCTCTGTGCCATTAAGGCTTATCTTGCATTCAGTATGAACAGTTCCTCGCTCAAAACCCATAACTTTCGTCTTTCCCTTATTATACTCAGTTTGAATTTCATACAAACTTCATACAGCTGGGACAACGTACTCTGCAACTCACTTTTGCTCTCTGCCAACAGGACTGTGTCATTGGTATAGAGCAATTTGCACACACGCATATTACCAAGACACAAACTAGTATTATCCATTTTGGCATCACGCATGCATGCATGCATCCATAAATATATTAAACAGCCAGGGTGACATTACACAACCTTGCCTGAATTCTGCACCAATAGAAAACCATTTCGATAAAACACCATTCACTTGTACACAAGCTCTACTGCCAGCATACATGGCTTTCACACTATGAAGTAGATTCCCAGTAACACCATATTCATTCAATACCTTCCACTAAAGTGTCCTATTTACTCGGTCATAAGCTTTCTCTAAATCTATGAAGGCATCAAAAATTTTCTTACTAACAGCCAGATACTTTTCAATCATCCTGCGTAATGCAAAAATTTGATTATTGCAGCCTTTACCAGGCATAAACCCACTCTGAACATCCCACACTTTCTCTGATGTAAGACCCAGTTCTTTTTCAATAATGACCTTACCAAACACTTTCCCTGGCACATTCAGTAGGCTAATACCACAATAGTTCTTGCATTCAGTCTGATCGCCCATTCCCTTATACAAGGGAATGACGATAGCATTCCTCCAAATAAGGGAAAAAAACAACAAAGTTATGGTTTTTGAGCGAGGAACTAGTAGTACTGAATGCATGATAAGTCTAAATGGCACAGTGATTGATCAGGTGAATTAGTTTGTGTATTTAGGAAGCATGTTTGACAGAGAGAACAAATTAAATGGTGAAATTAGTTGGCAAGTGAATTCTTCATTGGAAGTCATAGCTGTTTTAGGAGGTTTTCACAGGAATGATGGGTTCTCAAGAGAGTCCCAAATGGCTGTGTATGAAAGTGTAATTGTTCCTACTCTGATGTATGGCGGTGAAACCTGGGTACTGCAAAAGAGGCATAGGAGTCATTTGTGTGCTGGAGATATTTATTACTTACAAGGAGTTTTTAGCAAGACACTCTCTGATCATGTGAGGAATGAAGATGTGCTAAAGTTGTGTAATATGAGGCACAATGTTGTCAGTAAGGTGGAGACCAATATTCTTAGGAGGTTTGGCCATGTTGAAAGAATGAATGATGAGATGCTTACTAAGAAAAAAATTCAGCCCAAGTGGCAGGAAAGAAAGGCAGAGGAAGGCCAAGGTAGTCATGGAAAGATCAGATTCAGGAGTGTCTGCATGAGAAAAAGATCATGAGTATGAAGTTCAGATCTTCCAGAGTTGTGTTTCAAGATTGCTGTAAATAGAGAAGTTTGATACATCAACAGTAAGTAAATAATCAGTTAAAATGTATTTTGTGGTATGTATTTCTTTATGGAGTTAGCCTCTGAATCACGGAAAACAGCGTAGTGTGATTGATGTATGTATGTATGTATGTATGTATGTATGTATGTATGTATGTATGTATGTATGTATGTATGTATGTATGTATGTATGCATGTATGTATGTATTTCAGTTGCCCACCAGTGGTCAGTTCTAGTAATATGTTCAGCCCATTGCTATTTCAGGTATTTTACTTTGATCATGATATCATTTTCCTGATCCACAAGTTCTTCCTATCCTTCCTGGTTATACCAAACATGCATTGCTCCGTACTTCTTTCGGTAGTCTACAACCTGTGAATATCTTTTTTAGTCAAAGTCCACATCTCTGATCCATAAATAAGAACTGGAAGGAAGCATTAATTAAACACTTTTTTTTTCAAGACATACTGCTCTTGAAAACCATGTGTTTCTTCCAAATGCTCTTCAATCAAGTTTTATATGCTTATTAATTTTTTCTTCCATGTGGCTCTTGCTTGATATCTGTTATCCAATGTAAATGGTTACTTCTAGATTTGCTAATATCTTCAGTTCTTGTAAAAGCATCATTTGCTAAACATTCAGTTTTTTAAATCTATGTTGGAACATAATGCCAATATTCACTTTTTTAACATTCTTCATGTTTTTAAAAACTCCTTTTTGGATATAGTTGTTGATATTTTGATTATTTATTATTTAAATTGCTGATTGTTACTAAATTTATTTACAAAATGTTGTCTTCATGGGATTCTTTTAAAAGTCAAAAGTTCTTAAAAACTGTAAAACATTATTTCAATTAACACTCATCTGTCTCATTTGATGATCAAGTATCATTTTAAGTTCTTCTTGATGCTGTTCTTGTTCACACAATCCTAAAAAAGAGTTAATTAAGACTTTTCAGAAAATGACTTAAAGTTTCTGGATTCACTGGAGTCCCATTTTCTAAGATTTGAGTGGTCTACAAATAAAGAAAACTTCCTTTGCTGGATGTCTTGTCTCCATTGTGTTAGTATCCCATCATTGGTCAACTGACTATGACTTCACTGTTTCTTGGTGGCCTATTCTCATTGGCAGTTCTTTGGCGAGGTCATGTCTCAAGTGGTGCCATCTGTTGTGAGGTCTTGATTATCACTTTTATTAATAAATTAAGTATTTAGTTCTTTTTTTAATTCTTTTTTTCTTTTCTGTTTCTTGTTATCTATTTATTAGTATTCTCCAGGAATGTGGAAGGTCTGGATATTGCTAATAAATAGAGAACAACAAACAGAAAAGAAAAAAGAAAAACAAAAAAACTAGTTCATTTATTTATTAATAAAAATGATAATCAAGACCTCACAACAGATGACACCACTAGAGACATGGCCTCACCATGCAACCACCAATGAGAATAGACCACCAAGAAACAGTGAAGTCACAGTCAGTTGAAAAATGATGGGACACTAACACAATGGAGACAAGACATCTGGCAAAGGAAGTTTTCTTCATTTGTAGACTTCACTCAAATCTTAGAAAATGGGACTCCAGTGAATCTAGAAACTTTAAGTCAGTTTTCTAAAAACTCTTAATGAACTCTTTTAGGATTGTGTGAACAAGAACAGCATCAAGAAGAACTTAAAAAGATACCGGATCATCAAAAGAATAACATCAAGAAGAACTTAAAATGATACTTGATCATCAAATGAGACAGATGAGTGTTAATTGAAATAATGGTTTACAGTTTTTAAGAACCTTTGACTTTTAAAGGAATCCCATGAAGACAACATTTTGTAAATAAATTTAATAACAATCAGCAATTTAAATAATAAATAATCAAAATATCAACAACTTATATCCAAAAAGGAGTTTGAAAAAAGTGAAAATATTAAAAAAGTGAATATTGGGATTATGTTCCAACATAGATTTGTGACACAGACTCACGTGAAAATACATAGGTTTTTTACCAAAATACATATCTGTGGTAAAAATAACTGAATTTTTCATTCAGTTTTTGTAACGCATTGTAAATCAATTTTGTTTTCTGTAATTTCATATTGAAGCCCACTTCTTTACTCTTGTCACCAAGATGCTGAATCTTACACCACAGCTAAGAGACAGTACTTGCAAAAATGACTATATTACTTTTTTTTTAATATGTGTGATGGAGATTGTACCATTAGAAGTTAGACCTACAGTGTACAACACAATTATCACTTACTGTTTTCCAATTTTAAAACAGAATTTTTTTAACACTTACTTTTGATTCAAATGACTGAAGGTTGAAATTTCCTGGGGAGATTTAACTCAGTAAGGAATTACATATGTAGTTTTGAAGTGATAGGAATAAATGAGTGCATAACGAAATTTGTTAAGCAATCAACTGTATATAAAATAGGTGTAGGATTACATTTTGTACATGAAGTAAAATTTCACGAATTGCAGGAAAGAGCAGAAGGTGGAACAATGGCTTATAACTCTTCAATACACTATCCATGATAACACAAGTACAAAATATGCAGATGTGCTCCTGACAACTCATGGTAAAGAAACTGAAGAGAATTGGCAATGCTTGGATTATTAATCTGAAGAAATGTGTTTTTTACATTTCTTTGTGTCTTTTTAATCAAGTAAGTACATCACTGTAGGGGATTAGCCCACAGCTGACTGTTTCAGTTGGTCATTCCACCTAAGGATTCTGGAACATAACCCAGTGAGTTGGGGTCTTTTTTGCCAATGTCACACAGAACTAGCTGGCACCTCTCCAAGATTCACAGAGGCCCTTGTTGCTGTTCTGTGAGCCACTGTTCCCATGGAGCACCCCACGGAGGCAAACCTATCTCTCACTAAGATCGCCAGCTGAAGCCAGCCCGAGTTGTATGTCAAGATCGCTGTAAATGAAGAAGTTTGATACGGCAACAGTAAGTAAAAATTATCTGGTAGTTTTTATTTCTTTGTGGAGCTAACCTCAAAATCTCAGAGAACAGCTAAGTGATATGTATGTATGTATGTAAGTAGGAACTGCGTTTCTTCTGAGCAAAAGCAATTTAAAGGTTGACTTAAGTGCACTACCACAAATGTAAAACAAATTTTCAAGGAATTTCATAGATTTGTAGTGACAAAGGCTCTTCATAGGTAAAAGTACTAACTTGAAGGGACAATTCTTTTTTTTTTTAATTACCTGATTTAACTATGAAAAAAATGTGGTCATTTCAAGATAAGCTGTAAAATATTTTTAAGTGGAAATCTATGTCTTGTCACAGAGTACATTTCTGTTACATGGAATTGGAAGGATTTTTTTTACCTGTTTGCTTATAAAGAAGGATTATGTGTTAGAAGGATCAATCACCATAAGGTTCCCCCTCATGTAAATGACAAATCTCAGTATCACAGCTAAATGAAAAGGGTAATTTACCTGAGTGCATTAATTTGGTGTTCACTGGCACCATACAAGCACCTCAGATCACAAAAAAACGTAGAGAGTAATACCATCTGAAAAATTATCAATTATCTGTAATAATAATGAGTACACTGGTGTAAAGGAAAGAATATAGGTCACAGAACCAATTCCTGAAACATGTCTTCAATGAAAAATGCTCTGTAAAAGTACTTTCTACAACCGGAAATATGCTACATCCAGAATGAAAGCTAAGGATCCAGTGATGTAGTGAAGAAGCATAACCAAATAACCAGAGTTTATGGTATGTTTCAATGCCAGACTATGCAAAAAAAAAAAAAAAAAATCATTATGTCAAGACCACAACATGAGCATCAATAACTTCCCCATAGTCATATCCAAACATGGTGAAAATAAATTAAAATATCACCTGTTGACCAATCTGAGTGATAGCCATTAATTACAGTTAAATGAGGGCACAGTATATTAATGACTGCAGCTACGAAGACTCCAGATAAGACAAAATGCGACTCATTAATTTGCCTTCTCCAAAGCTCGGGGGCAAAAACGAATATTACAGGACTGTCGTGGAACTATGTTGAACACTCTACTGAAAGAGACTGAATTTCAGTAAGTTTTCAACCTATGGAAACATAGTTGTTGAAAATGTCACTGGTAAAAAAACATGCAACAGATGTTAGTTCCAGTGCACCACATTTCAAGTACAGTATGATAGGTATGCCATTGGACCAGAGGATTTGATAATTTCAAGAATTTGCAGTATTTTACAACCCCATGATGGTGAGATGGGACTGTCTAACTTGAAGGGAAAATAGTGAGATGGGGCAACAGGCAGGGTGGCAGAAGCTGTGAAAATCTCAGGGAAGGAGATTCATCTCTAGCATTCCAGATAGAATATTCACCAAAAAATAGAAGCAAGATCAGATTTTTCCTTAGGTGTGTAATTATTAAGAGAATCATCTGCATAGAGAAAAGGAATACTCCAAAAGGAACAACACCTTCAGCCAACTGCATTGGTAGCAGACCTATGAATTACACTATTTGGACAGGATAAAACTTTTTAGCAATGTCATCTTTCACAGAATATTTTGGTTTGATCTGTTACTGCTTTGCCCTTATTGTAGGCATCAAAAAATACTTATCTTGATTTACATGATGGAGTAGATATCTAATTAAAAAGGCTTTGAGCCACAATCTGGGAGCAGGTTTTATTGAACCAAGATTTTTGTCTTTTTGTCTGCAGCTTTTTTTTAGAAATGTCAGAAATGGAAAGTTAAATTGACATCACAAAAAATAATGAATGTATTTTCAATTTTCAGAGCACAGGTGAATGAATCAATGGTAAAACAGTTAACTTCACATTGTCAAGAAGGCAGTGCTCGAAATAAAGTCATTGGCAATGTTTTTTTTTCCATAGATTAAGACAGCATGGACAGCAGGACAATCAGCACAAAAAATTAAACACACATAAAGGCTAAGTGACAAATATTCTATGGCTGTGAAGGGCATTACTACTAAACAGCTTGCTAGTGATGACCACACTAAAGTAATCCCTTAAAAGCTCTTTCTTTTATTTCTTATTGGAAACAATAGAAATCTCCTCAACTCATAATCTTACGGAAAGAAGTCTATTAGCTGCACATAATATTGGCATTGTGTGGAAGTATTGGAATTATTATCTTGTTATTCAAAATATATGAAACACAGCTTATGACAAACAAACATAAACAACAAAATTATCATTGACTAGTGTTGTTGAACTGATGTGAGTTTTCATTGGAGACCTAGATATCAGTTAAGAATCAGCATAAAATATATGATGTCCCAAGTAAAGCTGTCTTCTGCAGTTCTTTTGTAGGTGGTATATCAGAAAGAAGCAATTTTTTGAAATGATTCAAAAAATTTTTTGACATTGTTCCAAGTGCCCTAATGACAAATACATTGTGTTTTTTGTCCATAATCGGTAACTTCTATGGCCAGGTCTCTATATTTAGTCAGTTTTTCCAGTTCTTTTTCATTGACTGGCATCTCCAGGAATTGCTATATCAATTATCCAGACTTTCCGATTTTCTACGATTGTGGTCTGGTGTGTTATGTTCTAGGTGCCACTCGGTTTGAACTCGAAAATCCCACAAGATCTTGACCTGATCATTTTCCAAGACTTTCTCAGCCTGATGTTCCCATTATTTTTTTCATGCTGGCAGATTGTGTTTTCTGTATAATGACCAGTGAATCAATTTTGCTACCCTGTCTTGTCTAGTTTCGTAATCTGTCTGTGCAATTTTGCTACATTCACATACAAGATGAGACACAGTTTCATCTTTTTCTTGACAAAGTCAACACTTTGGATTATCACTGACTTTCTGGATTTTAGCCTTCATAACATTTGTTTGCAATACCTGTTCTTGTGCAGCAAAAATCAGACCTTCTGTTTCTTTCTTGATGGAACCCAATTTCAGCCATGCCCAAGTCAAGTTGTTGTCACTTTTTCCTTCGATATTTTTTTCAGAAATTGTCCATGCAGTGGCTTGTTCTTCTAGTCATCTAATCTGCTTTCAAACTGTTTCCTCTCGCATTTAGCCTTGCTTTCTGTTGATTTTAATATATTTTAATTTTTCACTGCCTGAAGTAGCTTTTCCCTGCTTCTGTTGGCATAATCATTCAGGCTTCTTTTTTCTTCCTCTACTACCCTGTTGTACTTGTAGTAGTTCTATGCCTCAAATTTCCATTGGTAAATATAATCTCTCAACATCACTTTTTGGATGGTGTGCATGATGCATGTCCAATAGTGAAAATCTTCCAAATACGTGGAGAAAATGTGAATAGACAAAATCATCGCTCTTTTTATGTTTTCTTTAATTAACATATAGTAACCAAAAAATTGTTATCCGGACACCGCTGAGGTCGTATCCCAGATCTGTCTATAATTAGCTGAGTGTGTTCACCTTATGCTACGGTGGCTAACAGTCCACGGCGCAATGTGTGTTTATCTGTCAGCATCTGACTTCACAAATCCATAGAGATGGGCTCAGCAACTGAGACATCTCCATCTGGTGGGGCTTAACAGTGCAAGCTATTAAATAATAGCTAATAAATCAAAAGAGTGAGTGATAGTGAAAATCTTTCAAATACACGGAGACAATGTAAATAGACAAAGTCATCACTTTTTCCACGTTTTCTTTAATTAACACACAGTAACCGCAAAAATTGTTATCCGGACGCCACTACGATCATACCCCAGATTTCTCGATAATGAGCCCAGGGGTGTCCGGATAACAATTTTTTGGTTACTATCAGAGGCGACTTTGGATCTTTTAGGGCCCTAGGCGCTAAAAGGTTCAGGGGTCCCCTCCTTATCCCCTCAGAAATGTTCATCCGTCAGATTAACAAAAAAAAAGGGGGCGGTCAAGAAAAAGGTTTTTACGCTTTTTAAAATGGCATTATAACTTCCTGTTATTAGAACGTTCTGTAAGAAACAGTGCTAGTGTAATAATTTTGTCTGTCGATGCACATCGAACTTTTTTGATTTTTGAGATATTTCAAAAATTATTTTTGCGGTTAATAGGAAATCAATGAATATTAAGTTTGGCACTTTTAACAACCCATATACTTCATGCACTGCAGTTATCAGAAACAGAATTTTGGGGCTAATAGGAAATCAATGGATACTAAGTTTGGCACTTTAAATACCTGTATCCCATTTATACCTGCACTGCAGTTATCAGAAACAGAAGCATACGAATTATATGCAAAAGATCCGGTTTGAAAAAGGAAAAGTAGCAACTGCAGGTTTTTGAGTAAGAGTATCATTGAAACTTTTTATAGCTTTTTCAAAAGCTAGTTTTAAGTCGATTTAAAGAAAAGAAAAGGTGAGAATACTTGATAATTATCAGTATTAAACCAGGGGAGCAGAAAGTAATGAGAAAATGTCATTGCAATACAATATAAATTACTTTTAACACTATTAAATAAGATAGTGTGATATTATCAAATTTCTTTACTTTTTCAGCCTAAATATTAATAACTCTTTTGGTTTACGATGGTGTGATGTGCCTGCACTGCAGGACGCACATGAGATAAAGACAGATAGCAGTGAGAGCATACGTCCACATAGCTCAGTTGGGAGAGCGACTTATTCTGGAATGAGGGGACCCGGGTTCGATCCCCGGCGTGGACAAAAATAACGGAGAAATTTACTTCGTTATATTGGTGCTCGAACTACACAAATGACCTGGCCGTTAAAGTTCTCGCAATGGTGTGATGTTCTTTCCACATCGCGAGACAGGAAAAATAAGAGAATCCCTTCTTCAGTGCTTCGAAAAATAAATGTGTGTCATGTTACGTTTCACACACCAAATTGACTGGGATTTCTCCAATGTATGTCCTTCAGCGGATGACTGCCTACAGTGGCACATGGTCCCGGCTGACCCGTGGGCCTTGCCCCCGGCCCTCTTTTGAGAAGGGGGGTTGATGTGCCTGCACCACAGGATGCACGAGATAAAGGCAGATAGCAGCGAGAGCATATGTCCGTGTAGCTCAGTTGGGAGAGCGACTTATTCCGGAATGAGGTGACCTGGGTTCAATGCCCGGCGTGGACAAAAATGACGGAGAAATTTGCTTCGTTATAATGGTTTAGAGGGATTATGGCCGAGAAAGAACTTGATTGTCCTAAGAAGAATTATCCTATGAAGAATATTTCTTTCTTCATTGATTATCCTACCACGAAGGAAAAAAACCATTAACAACAAACACCACAGATCATCAGGAAAGGTTTTACAAGCACTCCTCGTTGCAACTCGGGGGAAGATTCCAACACAGATGTGTTCTCCTGGCTGGATGTAGCATGAAAGCAATTTATAACACAGCAGGCCAGTTAAGAATTCACCTTAAACAATGAAAAGTGTGGTAAGAGTGAATACCTCCTTTACCTACCACTAAATGGGCGTCAAAATTATTTTAACCATTCCTTTCAAAATAAGTACTTCGATAAGAACTCAAAAATTCGGAAAATCAGCAACAGCAAGAAAAAATATGCTATTAAAGTGAGAAAGTTAAATATCAATTGACAATACAAAGTAATCGCTTTAAGGATTGATGTTCTTCGGTCTGTGAAAACCAAAAATAAAACTGAAAATCCAATTCTATGTTTTCGGGGCCCCTCAAACAGTGAGGCCCTAGGCGCGTGTCTGGTGCGTCTATCCGAAAATCCGCCCCCGGTTACTATGTGTTAATAAAAAAACGTGGAAAAAGCAATGACTTTGGCTATTCGCATGTTCAATAGTTTGAGTTTTCTGATTCAATAAAAAATTTCCTTTTATTATTATTATTATTATTATTATTTTGCTTCTTGGTTTAATTAGCACCATGACACAAACTTTAAGGAATTGGGGACCAGCGGTCAGTTTTGCTAACACAAACTAGCCACCCGTCTTTAATTTGGGCCACTGGTTCCAGGGAAGGGAGAGAGTCACCATTGTAAAACAAACACACCACCCATATTTTATCCCAGGACTCAAACTTGGACCTAAGCTCAAGTAACTAGTCATAAACCTGTGCATCTGATCACTCAGCCATTGAAATGACACAGCAATATTTAAAGAAAAACTTAATAACCTAAACATTTGAATTTGAGGTAACATTTTTTTTTTTATGAAAAGTTACTCAAATTAAGCAATTTTAATGAAAACAATCAAAATTAATCAGCATAAATATTAAAAAATAAATACTAAATAATAAGAACAACGAATAAGATTTCAGTTTCTTTTGAAAGATTTCAGTGGGGGGGCTGTTTTTACCTAATCCATTCACTCTTAAGTTATTTTTTATTCAGAACTACATCCCTCACACCTAAATGTTTCACTGCATTTCAAGGAACACGTATCAAATGGCATCCACATGATGTACAAATGATGAATATGCATGTGATATGCAAACCAGTTAAAACAATACCCACTGGTTTGCCAACGTGTGTTTATATGCAGCAGAGCAACAATATCAACAGCTCTTTGAAAATCTAACCTGCAGAAACAGCAAAATATATTTTAAAGAGCCTTGTGTTTTAAATGCTAGACAGAATCTTTTCATATGATTAAAAAAACTGGACTAAATAGCAAAGGATTTTGCATGTTTAGTTAGCATACATAGAGCAGTTTATAAAGGTCAACTGCAGAGGTAAAAATTCCAAATATTTTCAAAAGTAAATGGAAGATACCGTTGTTCAGGATGGCAGGCTTTGCAACCAAAGCTGATGAAAGAGGATATTTTCTAGGCCTCCCTGGTCCTCTCTGCTTTCCCTTTTTTCGTCCAGTTAAATTATCATCTTTTTCAGTAGTGTCATTTTCATCAATATCACTTCCTAACTCTTGTTTCAGATTTCCAGTTTCATAATCTGCAAAACAAAAAGCAAGACCTCACATTATATATCACTCAATTTTTGCTATAGCACACTCACATACACACCCATTCATGTGTAAGCCAGCTCCCTAGTTAAACAGCTAAAAGTCAGCAACAAGAAAGATGGCACTGAATTCTCAGATGAAGTGTGCACATCTTTTGATGCCTTTCAGAAGCAACACAACATTCATTGAATTGATAGTAATACAACACAACATTCATTGAATTGATAGTGCATTGCACTTGGAAAAAAAACTGCTTACTCAATTGGCATAGCATAGGGAGTTATAGAACAGAAATATGCATTTCATTAAGAAAATCCATGAAACAATATGAATTTGCTCTTCTGCCCTTTTCTTAAGGTGGTTCCACCTAAAATCTCTGCCTTATGTTTCCAATGGTAAAACTTCTTTACATATTTTCTTTACAATTAATGTATTTCCAAGGATGAAAATTTGCACATTGATAAAACTGACTTTAAGTTATAGCATGGGATACTTAATACTTGCAAAAACATGACCATAATTATATTAAAAATCAATCATTTTTCTTTGAGTAATGTTCATACCTGTTAATAGACGGAGCGACCTGTACATTGATGACGTCAGTAGACAAACAAATGATGGATTGCTTAATTATGATTATGTTTTAGCAAGTATTAAGTATCCCATGCTATAACTTAAAGTTAGTTTTATCGATGCGCACATGTTCATCTTTGGGAATGCATTAATTATGAAGAAAATATGTAAAGAAGTTTTACCACTGGAAACATAAGGCAGAGATTTTAGGTGGAACCACCTCAAACGGCCAACTTATAAAATGACCCTCTTATTTATAGAATATTTTCTACAATGTTTTATCTTATACACAAGTACAACAACAAACATCAACCAATATCAATCCACTGCTGAGTGGTCTCCTCAAGTATCTTCCACAGTGGTTATACACAAATGTATACAGTATGGTATAACAACATACATAATCATCATCATTGTAATAACAATCCACTGCTGGATGATCTCAAGTTTCTTCCACAACAGTCGGTCTTGCCGGAGGGGCATGGAGGAGACTGGTTTAAACAGACAACATGCATACATAGAGTTTACATACGTGGTCGAGTCACATAATATCCAGAGTAATCACCGTGTGCAGTACAGACAGCAGCTAGACGGGCTGGGAGTGACTCAATAAGGTGCTGCAAGGTGTTCACAGGTATGTGGAGCCATGCTGACTACAGTTCATCTGACAGCTGCTGGAGGGTGCATAGTGGAGGATCCATAGAGCGAACAACACGATCGAGGTGGTCCCACAGATGCTCAATTGGGTTTAAGTTTGGGGAATTAGAGGGCCAGGGAAGTACTCTGAAGTCTTCATCGTGCTCTTCCAACCATTCTCTGACATTTCTGGCTGTGTGGCACGTCGCATTGTAATGCTGGAAGATCCCATCTGCTCCAGGGAAGACAATCAGCATGTAGGAGGTGTACGTGGTCTGCAGGGATGGATTCATAACGAATTTGGTCCATAGTGTCTTCCACAGGTATGAGTGGACCCAGGGAATGCCACAAAAATGTTCCCCAGAACATAATGCTGCCCTCACCAGCTTGTGTTCTTCCAGCAATGGTTGAAGAGTGTTCGTTTTTCGATGTTTCTCGCCTTATACGGCAACGTCCATCCGTTCGATGAAGCAGAAAACATGACTCGTCGGAGAAGGGAATCTTTTGCCAATCAGCAGAGGTCCAATTCCGATATTGCCTAACAAATATAAGTCTTTTCTGCCGATGCACCTTTGTTAGCATAAGTGCAGTGACCATCCGTCTGCATCGGAGCCCCGACGCAGCAGGGTTCACTGAACTGTCATTTTAGACACACTTCCGGTAGCCCCCTGGTTCATTCGGCCAGTGAGTTGCTCCACTGTAGCATGTCGATCGGTCCTCAAGCACCTTCGTAGCTGACGTTCACCTCTCACATCAATGGCACGTGGTGCTCCGCAGTTTCCACATCGCTTATTAGCAATGGTGCCATTTCTCCAATCACGATACACTTTAACCACAGCAGCACGCGAACAGTTCACACACTGCGCTGTTTCAGAAATACTGCTGCCCTTCGCCCAAAGGCCGATAATTCCTTTTTGCAAATCTGATAAATCGCTCCTTTTATACATGACAGCAACGAGTGATATGTTTTCAGAATGCCAACACAGCACAATTTATATACCCTCCGAGCCAGCTGCCTTTTTCATTGGCTACGCGCTGTTGACGTCAAAAGTTACAATAATATGACTTGACTATGTATATACACACTCTTTGACAAAAAAAATGAAGCACCCCAAGAAAGTCATTCAGTCCTGGTGAAACTCCACACGTAAGTACCGCAGGACTGAATATGCAAATAATTAAAAAATAACGACCAATGATTAAATAGTGGCCTGCTACAGCACATGGGAACTGCACATCAAGGAGGACATATGAAGAGCAAAGTTTGCATGCAGAAATAATTGTGACAGTGGATTGTAGTTGCAATAACTTCCACGGACCCTTAGGATGCCTTAACATTGGATCCGTGCACAATATAAGCAGTTGAGTGAGTTTATGAGAGGTGTATATTTGGGCTGAGAGACTGGTTGGTCAAGATATCATATGGGGGAGGCATTTGGGTTGGAGCGATGTGGCATTGGACAATGTTGGCACCAATGGGTCGAGGAGGGCACAACCCAGCAGCATGCTGCAGGCAATGGACAGCTGAGGGCAATGACAGAATGTGAAAATCAAGTGACTGTGACAGCCACATAAACGTAATCGAATTCAACACTCTCAACCATCCATGGCCATGCTGCATCATCTACAGGTATGGAAGTGGCCATCTGGACTGTTGCCAGACAACTTGCAGCATAGAGACTACATTCGAAGAAGCCACTCTACCA
This sequence comes from Macrothele yani, assembly GCA_039090855.1. NCBI lineage: Eukaryota > Metazoa > Arthropoda > Arachnida > Araneae > Macrothelidae > Macrothele > Macrothele yani. Next base: position 151,621,007 of record CM077025.1, on the reverse strand, counting down.
CTTACCACTGAGCATCGCCGGCACCAGTTGCATGCAGTGGTGTCAGGCCCAATCAGTGTTGTATATTGTCCAGTGGCTTTGTGTTGTCTTCAGTGATGAGTTGTGGTTTGCACTTGGTGCCGATGACCAGTGCATACATGTCTATAAATGAGACAGTTAGCGCACAGATCCTGCCTTTACCGTGGAATGACGCACAGCTCACACACTGGGAGTGACTGTGTGGGAAACCATTTCCTATCATAGCCAGACACACTTAGTGGTCATCTGTACCACTCTCACAGCTCAACAGTACGTTGGCAACATTCTACAACCTGTTGTGTTGCCATTCCTGTCACAGCACCACCGAGTAATTTTTCAACAGAATAATGCCCAGCCACACATAGCACGGCTCTCCTAGGCCTCCATCTGTAATGTTGACACTCTCCCATGGCCAGCTGCAACCTCCCAACCTCTCATCGAACCCTTCCATGGCCAGCCGCAACCACCCTATCTCTCCCCAATCGAACGTGTTTGGGACATGATGGGATGCTACCTACAGCCATCGAGGAATGACAGCAAACTGGCTCACAGTTTGGACACCATCTGGCGTGCTATACCGCAGGACAATATCCGTGAACTAAATGTGTCTGCGTCATGCCAGGTAACCACTTGTGCCCAAGCCAGAAGTGGCACTACAATGTACTGACTTGTTACACTCATGTAGCTATTTTATCTGAATAAATGGCCCAATTGCTCTGGAATTGCAATGGTGTTTGTGGCAAGACACGGTCTGATTGTGTGAGGAATGAAGATGTGTTGCAGTTGTGTGATGTGAAGCAAAATGTTGTTAGCAAGGTGGAGACTAATATGCTTCGGTGGTTTGGCCATGTTGAAAGAATGAGTGATGAGATGCTTACTAAGAAAATATTTTTAGCCCAAGTGGCAGGAAGGAAAGGCAGAGGAATACCAAGGAAGTCATGGGAGGATCAGATTCAGGAGTGTCTGCATGAGAAAAAGATTATGAGTATGAAGTATATAGAAGATCTTGTGTACGGTGTGTGATGGATGTCAGTGAAGCCCGAGTTGTATGTCAAGATCGCTGTAAATGAAAAAGTTTGATACAGCAACAGTAAGTAAAAGTTATCTGATAGTTTGTATTTCTTTTTGGAGGTAACCTCTGAATCTCAGAGAACAGCTTAGTGATATGTATGTATGACAACTGACTCCATAGCTGCTACTAAAAAATCATTAGTACTTATTTTGAAATTTTTGAAAACTCAGATTTCCCTCATTTCATTTCTCAGACCTTTTCACTTTAATGAATTATAACCAAAATTAGAGCACTTGTAAACTTGCATTACTGTTGGGAACAATGGCTCTTGCAATACCCTTTTTTACGCTTTCCAACCGTAGGTTGAAGAAGCGTGTATATGCTCCAGCTTTGTCCGTCCGCACGATAACTGGCGTAAAAATGGTTCGATTTCGATGAAATTTTAGTATGTGGTAGGGGACCACCTGGGGACGAACCCTATTGAAAATGGGACCAATGGGGTCAAAGGTCACGACGTAGGAGCGGAATCATTCCACTGCCCTTATGCGCCATAACTTGCGTAAATATGGTTCCATTTCAATGAAAGTTTACTATATGGTAGGAGACCGCCTGGGGACAAACCCTATTCAAAATGGGTGAAGTAGGGTCAAAGGTCAGGACATAAGATCGGGATGCATTCCATTGCCCTTATGCGTCATAACTTGCATAAAAATGGTTCGATTTCGATGAAATTTCAGTATGTAGTAGGGGACCACCTGGGGACGAACCCTATTGAAAAAGGACGAAATGTGGTCAAAGGTCAGGACATAGGATTGCGATCCTTTCCATTGCCCTTATCCCATATTATTAAGGTGGACGTCAAGTAATTTTGCTTCCTACACTTCCAATGGAAAAAGTTTTGTACACATTTCCTTCACAATTAATGGGTTCCCAAGGATGAAAATTTTAACATCGATTAAAATAACTTCATATTATAACTTGGAAAACTTAATATGTTCTAAAACATAACCATAATCATATTAAAAATCAATAACTTTTCCTTTGGTTGTGTTGAAACCAGAGAAAAGATGGCGCGACCTGTACTTTGCTGACGTCAGTGGGCAAAAAAATGTTGGATTGCATAATTACGGTTATGGTTTAGAAAATATTAAGTATTCCAAGTTATGAAATGAAGCTATTTTAATCAATGTTCAAATTTTTATCCTTGTGAACGCATTAATTGTCCAGAAAAAGATGGCGCGACCTGTGTTTTCATGACGTCAGTAGACAAACAAATGTTGAATTGCATAATTATGGTTATGTTTTAGAAAATATTAAGTATTGCAAGTTATAAAATGAAGATATTTTAATCGATGTTCAAATTTTCATCCTTGGGAACACATTAATTGTGAAGAAAATGTGTACAGAAGTTTTTCCATTGGAAGTATAGGAAGCAAAATTACTTGACGTCCACCTTAAAGTAGCAGTTCTTGTATGTATGTATGTACATTTTATTTTGAAAACAGCTCTAAGAATTTTGATGAAAGTCGTTAACCAACCGTTTTCTGGTACTAGAAATCGATTTAGCTTGATCTCGACTTTAGGAGAATTCGTTCAGTGGGTTAAATAACCACCCCGAATTATAATGTTTTTAGTGATGGCGTTGTTCCATTATTCCATTAATGTTACCAATGCTTAGAAATCTTATGACGTCACAATCTCGCCGCGTTTGAGAATGTTGGCGTGCGGTCACGCCATCTGTCTCATTACGTCACGCGTTGTGTGTGGATCCTATTAAAGTTTTATGACGTCACAATCTTGCGCCGAGCGATGGTCGCGATTCCCATCTGCCTCATTACGTCACGCGTTGTGTGATTGTGTCCGTACGCACAATAACCCGCGTAACAATCGTTCGATTTCGATGAAATTTTAGTATCTGGTAGGGGATCACCTGGGAAGGTACCCTATTTAAAGTGAGCGAAATGGGGTCAAAGGTCAGTACATAGGAGCGGGATCCATTCCACTGCTGTTATGCATCATAACTAATGTAAAAAAGGCTCGATTTCGATGAAATTTTAGTATGTGGTAGGGGACCACCTGGCGACAAACCTTATTAAAAATGGGCGAAATGGGGTCAAAGGTCAGGACATAGAAGTGGAATCACTTCCATAGCCATTATGCGTCATAACTTACGTAAAAATGCTTCGATTTGGATGAAATGTTAGTATGTTGTAGGGTCTTGCCTGGGGACAAATTCCATTGAAAATGGGCAAAATGGGGTCAAAGGTTAGGACACAGGAGCGGGATCTATTCCATAGCCCTTATACATCATAACTTACGTAAAAATGCTTCGATTGCGACAAAACTTTATCATGTTATTTCAGAGGTATACCAAACCGGTTCTGTTGAATATCATCGAAATGGAATCAAAGGTCAGGGCACAGGAACGAGATTTATTCCACAGCCATTATTCTCATAACTTGAGTAATGATTTCTGGTATGTTGGAAAGCATATTATAATCAATGCATTGCATGATTTTACTAAATTGTTTTGTTTGTTTGGAGTTTACGACCACCGTGAGCAACTGAATGGGCTATAAGCAGTCACCCATCCCTAAACTAGGGCAACTGGTTCCAGGGAAAGGAAGGGAGGAGAAGACAGTACCTTGAGACAAACACACATCCATGCCTCACTGGGACTCAAACCCAGACCGACAAGGACAAATGATCATAAGCCAGCGCTTAGACCACTGCACCACCGGAGCGGCTGCAAAACACCTCCATAAAGTGATGCAAACTTTTTTTTTCGTCCTTTTTTCATGTATATGATTATTAAGACAGGTAAACATTACTTCTGATCTCAATTTGTGATATTTCATGTTGTTTCATAACTGACATTAGAAGATTTAGCTTAGATGTTAGAAATACCTTCACTGAAACAGAAAATTAATATAGAAAGTACTGAAAAATCCAGGGGAAGGGTACTGCTCCACAAAACTTTTTTCAATCTATTTTATCTTCTTTAACTTGAAAACTGTCCACAACCTCAATTTAGTGTCATATTTCCTATTCTTAATTAATCTGTCGAAATGTAGAATGATAGAATGATTATATGTATTAGCTATTCAGAAGTATTATTTGCATCTTTAACGGCATTAAATACCAGCAAAGTACGCATATTTACGTGCAAGTCATTTCTGACATCAATCAAAAAAGCCAAACACTTACCTAAAAGCTCTTGGCCATTTTCTTGCTATACACTTCATGCATGTCAATTAGAACATCCTGTTATGTAGCTGGTCTTCAGAGGTTGGAAACTTCCTGCTTATAGGGCGCTGTTTTATATTCGTTCTTCCAGTCATGAAACATTGTATTTTTTTTTTTTTTTTTTATTCACTGGACAAATAACGCTGACTTCTGTATGCCGTTTGAGATGTAATATAGCTCATCATCACTAGGTGTATACTCACTATAACGTGAGTGTTGTCAACTTTCATTACGCCTATTTTTTTTTTTATCATATTCCTCTTTCACTCCTCCACATGCAACCTGGCCTATTCAGAAGTGTATGATTGCTAACTAACCCTGTGCCCCCCCCCACCTCCCACCTCCCAAAGTAAATATTGAACCCTGCCTCTTCCCTTCTTTGAAATAAATGCTGGATCTGTCAATTATAGGAATGTTAACATATAAAAAAAAAAAAAAAAAAAAAAAAGCACAACATCTTCTCCTTCCTAAGCATTAATGAATGAAAATGCGAGTTCTTGTCTATTCCCTTTCCATATTTCTTTTAATCACAGACATGTGATTAAAACATCACCTGGTATGCATGAATTTCATATTACACGATTCGTGATCTCAAAAACTCTAATTTATGATGAACAGATTTTTTAGTTTGCTCATCTTCCTTTCCATGGCTACAATCTCAAATATGAAAAGGGATGGATGTGGCCACCTGGTGGGCAAACATTTTAAAGATAAATGTAAGATCTACAGTCAGTATGCATATGCAAGATCCAATAAACAAACCAGGAGGATTTACTGGAATTATATGCAACAAATTCCTTTTTATTCCTTACTTCAATTTTTACATAATTCCACAGTTCAGTAATGCAGTTCTTACTTTTTATTAGGTGCAGTAATCTCTCGCAGATGGAATTACTGTAGCTCAGTGTCACACAACTAAATAATCTATCATCTCCTCAGAATGACTCGTCTAAGGGATCAATAAATTGTCTCAAACCCACAAAAATTTCCAATACAACAGGCATTAAAAATCACCAAGAGTCATGCACATTACTATATTGACCAGCTGGTGGTGGGGGGGGGCAGCTCAGCACTGTTTAAAAAGTAATTTAATAATGCATAATCACTGGAAAACACTACACCAGTGTTAGATTTTGACTTTTTGGAAGCCCATCGCATTTTTAAAACATTCCTTCCCCTCACTTATCACATTCCCCAAGCATTTAAAAAGCATTAATCAAAAGTGGCAATTGCAAATGTGGCACATGAAACGAGCAGTAGTCATCGCAAGAAGTCAACATGTCTTGTTCCTGATAAAGCTGGACCAGGTTACTTAAAAACACAATAGACATCAAAATGCTTTATACACTGAAGGAACACTTCATTATACACATCACACTCAGCCACAAAACTTTGCTACCCCGCCACAGTGATTAAACCAACTGAAACACTCTGCATGCTATAAAGAGGTCAGATACCTATCTATTGTACAGCATACCTTCGACTGGGATGGTGCGTAAACACAATGACCCGAGTGAGTTTGACCATGGACAGATAGTCGCTACAAGAAAGATGGGGTGCTCCATCTCCGTGATTGCAGCACGCACGCATGCACATACATACATACATATCACTAAGCTGTTCTCTGAGATTCAGGGTTAGCTCCACAAAGAAATACAAACTACCAGATAATTTTTCCTTACTTTTGCTGTATCTAACTTCTCCATTTACAGCAATCTTGACATACAGCTCGGGCTTCACTGACATCCATCACAAGCCATGTACAAGATCTTCTATACTTCATACTCATAATCTTTTTCTCATGCAGACACTCCTGAATCTGATCTGCCCACGACTTCCTTGGCCTTCCTCCGCCTTTCCTTCCTGCCACTTGGGCTAAAGAGGTTTTCTTAGTAAGCATTTCATCACTCATTCTTCCAACATGGCCAAACCACCGAAGCATATTAGTCTCCACCTTGCTAACAACATTTTGCTTCACGTTACACAACTGCAACACATCTTCATTCCTCACACAATTAGAACGTATCTTGCCACAAATCCCCCATAAGTAACGCATTTCTCCAGCACACAAACGACTTCTATGTTTCTTCTGCAGTATCCAGGTTTCACTGCCATGCATCAGAGTAGGAACAATTACACTCTTATACACAGCCATGCGGGACTCTCTTGAGAACCCATCATTCCTGTGCACACCTGTCAAAGCCGCTATGACTTTCAATGAAGAATTCCCTCGCCTACTAATTTCACCATCCAATTTTTTCTCTCCGTCTAACATGCTTCCTAAATATGCAAATTCATTCACCTGGTAAATCACTGGGCCATTTAGACTTATATTACATTCAGTGCTACCAGTTCTTCTCTCAAACACCATAACTTTGGTTTTTACCTTATTTATACTCAGTTTGAATTTCATGCAAACTTCGTACATCCGAGACAACATACTCTGCAAATCACTTTTGCTCACTGCCAACAAGACAGTGTCACTGATGTTCAAGGTGAATGCCGTCTCTACTATATCATTACACCAGAATGGAGAACCACAGAGTGTGTGGAGAGGATAACATCAGCATTCAATGATGAGGCACCCCACAAGGTTTTGTGCTAAGGCCATTCAATTTATAATGACATGACTGGGCTATGGCAGCCTACACGAACATGGAATTACCTTGTTAACAGAATGTCACCAGGCTATGAAGCTACAGTGGTCAGAGGAATATTGTCAGTGGACAGTGGAAGATTCGAAATGGGTAACCCATTCAGATGAATCAAGACTTCAACTACAACATGCCTTCAAGAGTTTGCAACTGTGGTGTAGACCATGTGAGGCCATGAATCCCATGTGTTAAGTTGGGGGATTTACAGGCCAGTGGAGGTGGTGTAGAGTTCAGAGACATTTTTACATAAACTTTCTTATACCTATAAGATTACCATCACTGCACAATGATATGCTCATGCACTTACTGACCACCTACATCCACTCACAAAGATCCATTTCCTACAGCAAGACACCTTCTTATAACACAACACCTTGTCTAATCACTCCCAAAATTGGTTCAAGAAGCATTCTAGTGAGTTTGCAACCCTCTAATGGGCCTCTTGCTCTCTGGATCTGAACCAAATTGAGTACCTGCGAGATGAAGTGGAGCGATGCATTCCAGCCTGAAACCCATCACTGACAACTCTCTGAGCTTTATGTGTTATTGTCCTGGATTCATTGGCTGCATCACCATCTGGACATTTCCAACACCGGGCACAATCCATGCCATACAGTGCTGCTGCTTTTGTGAAGGCACAAATTGGGCTGACATGTTCTTTAGTGGATGGGTGTAATAAATTGTCCTTTCGGTGTGTTTGCATGTGTTGCTTATTCGTACTAAAATAAAAATACATTAACGCAATCTCTGCTTTTACCTATGTTAAATAAAAAATCACAATCCACGAATTTAATAGTGCAGTATAAAAATTACAATACACAAATTTATCTAGTGGAGTATGAACAACTGTTGCTAGGTTGGTAGCAACATCATGACTTTAGAAATGCTTTGTTAAGAAACTTCTAGCACATGCAGGATGCTGCACTACTGCTATGCTCTATCTAAACATTCTGTCAGATATTAAGGATCCAACAGTTTACCTAGCACAAATCATGTTGTTCAGTAGTATAATGTATATTGTGCTTCTAGTACCCAGTCACAACACTTTGAACTATTGAAAGATTTCTCTCTCACCATTCTTCTCTGACCTGCAAATTCTCCACACTGAATGAAACCCTACTGCACACCCATGAGACAAGCTTGGGGGGGGAATACCACTATTCACCTCTGTGCAGTTTTAAGAAACTCTGACCCATAACAGCAGCAATATTTGCAGCTGTCTTTTGCAAACTCATAGCCACAACACATGTACCACATACTCTAGCAGCTATCTGGACACTGGACACAGTAATAGTCATTCCATGGTCAAAGAGACATAACAACTACATCAAAATATCTCATATGTAAGACCTGCAATCACTAAGCACAAACATTTTCTTAAAAGACAATAAATGCTGCAATAAAAATGATCAAAAACTATTATGGAATATCTTGAAACAGAAAATGTTTCTTTAAACAGTTGAAACAGACTGAATATCAGGCAGGAGTTTTAATGTGCTTTACTTTGTTGTGAACATTGAAGGTACTGCAATATTGTGGATTGTTAATGTATTCTAATAATTAGCAAAACAAAGACGATGTGAATGCTACAGATGCCAATAAATTAGCAAAGCAGAAGAAATGGAGTAAAAGAAGGAGAGAGTTGAGATCACATAAACTCATGATAGAAAAAAAAAACTTTGCTGGATCATTTAAAATGTGTACTTAATGGCCTTTCAACTAAGCTCACAATGTGAGCAACGGTTGGTTACTTGAATATAATATAAAACAGCTGCACATATTCTGATTTCAACTTAAATTAATAACATGTTCTATGACCTTGTGAATAAAATGCCAACAAGAATTTTTACTTTTGTAACTAATATAATTAAGATAATTCTTTTTACTCCTAAAATATCATGCATTCTGTATTTAACATTTCTTTTCTTTTTTCCTTTTTATATTTGTTGCACATACCTTTCAGAGTTTTAGCTTTCTTCCGCTTCCTTGAGCTTCTCCTAACAACTGCTCCATCTATAAAAGTATCAAGATATTTATGCAACACTAAAAATCATTTTCTCTGTTTTTAAAAATTGCAAAATATTATCACACACAGAAAACATATGGCTGACTGCCTAAAAATTAAACAGCTGGCTTACCCAGAGAAGACAATAAGTAATTCACAAGAAATAATACCAGAATTATTATATAGCTCTGGGCTGTTTCTATCTATCCACCAATATTTTGAGCCCCTAGATGGCCATTGGGACATGTGATCAATGCTGAACTGCTCTTGTTTTTGACAGTTCAGGTCAGTTCAGCATTGATAACATGTCCCAATGGTCATCTAGGGGTTCAAAATGTCTGTGGATAGATAGAAACAGCCCTGTATCATTTTCATGCTGCTATAGGATTACTGAAATTAAATAGTACAATCAAAGTCTGCATATAGGCACAAAATGCTTCTCATGAAGTGTAATTCAAGAGGGAAAATTGCAGTTTGTGCAAAATAAATTAAACAAAATAAGAACAATTAAATGATGAAGCAAACAAAAAATTTCATTGAACTGTTACTGATTTTGCTTTGGCAGGTAGTCATAATACTGATAGATGAGTTTGTCACTAAGGGACATTTTGTTGGACAACACTGCCTACAAAAAGAAACAGGAGCCTCTATGCTTATAAGAAACTGAAACATGATTACTCTTCAGTATATATACTGTTTAGCTACTAGGTAATCGTGTATGATACTAATCAAAAGTATTCAACTCACTAGGTTTTGTTCCAGAATTCTTAGGTGAAATGACCAACTGCAGTGATTAGCTGTGGGTTGATTCCTCAGATTGATTCATTTCTATGATTGCATGTCTCAAAGAAAAACTAAATCAGCAGTTCTGCAAAAGTGTTATTTCTTCCACTCTCGATGTATAGCAATGAAACCTGGGTGTTAAAGAAAGAGAAGTCATTTGTGCGCAAATAGTTTATGGCAAGAATAGTTCTGATCATCTGCAGAATCAATATTTATTGTAGAAGTGTAATGTGCAGCAAAATGTTGTTAGAAGAGTAGAGACAAATATTCAGGAGGTGCTTTGGCCCTGTGAAAGGAAAGGGTTATGAGGTATAAACTACGTGAATTTATTTAGCCCAAGTGACAGGAAAGAAAGTAAAGGGAAAGTTGGGAGAAATCATGAGAGAACAAGTTCAAAAATGCCTGAAAGAAAAAAAAAAGATAAGCCGTATGAAAAATAAAAGGTGGTGTTGTATGCCATGTGATGGATGTGTATTAAGCTCGAGTTGCATGCAGGGATCACTGTAAATGGAGACGCTTCGATACTTGAACAGTAAATATTATTGAACATCGCTAGAAATTTCAATTCGGCTGAGGATCTTCCTTTGAGAAGCTAACCTCTGAATTCCAGAAAAAGCTCAGTGCTATGTACATAAGCATTGTTTTTGTTTTCTTTACTCTTTGTCAAAGCACATTTTATTTCTGAAACACTAGCAGCACTTCCATTTTTTTTTTTTTTAAATCTGCGGATAACTACGGATTTTTAATCTCCCAAGGTCTAGCATTACTGATCCATAAAGAGAAAAACTGTAAAATAAAGAACCTACTAAGTGAAACCCTATTTAACTAGCTTTCCTGCTTATATCTATTAAATGAAATTTTATCTACAGCATTTTTAACTTGTTCATAGCTGTAGTATACACATCACATGTAGTTGGATCAACTGAAAATTATGACAAACTCTTGAGCCAGTAGAATATGTTAAAACAAATAAAATTGGTATACTGACACATGCACACACACACACACATCCACACGCACACATTGCAAAGATAAAGCCAAACATCACTAAGAATGTCAGAGATTCATTTGTCTAAAAAGTATAAGCATCTCATGAGGAAACTTTTTGACATATCCTATGGTGAATGGATAAATATATGAAAATTGGTAGCTACTCAGATAGACTAGGCCTACATTAAGATTTGACAATGAAGATCCATATAATAGCTACACAACATTTTAAGCTTTATTCATTAATTCTTTCTCAAAGTTTTACCTTTTAATAGCAAATATTTTTCTGCTTCTCCTCAAAGATTCACCTTTTAATAACAAGCAGAGGTACCAGTTAGTTCTGCGTGACACTGGTAAAAAGACCCTTACTCATGTTCAAAAATCTTTAGGTGGAATGACCCACTGGAACCGTCAGCTGTGGGCTAATCCCCTGCACTGATGTACTTTCCTGATTACAAAGATTCAAAGAACGCTAAAAAAGGACTTAAGTGTGGAATATGGTGGACCTACCACACTTGAGAAGGATGGTCCACCATGGAATCGACCTGGACCTTCTAAACGGCATATGAGAAAGAGATCTCAGCTGAGTGAGTGTAAGATTAGTGTATGGAATTCTAGAGATATAAATAAAAAGATAAATGAGGTGATTCAAGAAATGAATAAGTATATATTGGATGTAATGTGTGTAAATCAGAGGTGTTTGCAAGGCAAGGCACGAAACCCTGAAATCATCGGCGTCTCCCAACGGTGCAAATGCACAAACTTGAGACATAAATGAACATGTGTGGGTAACCTCCCCTCCCCTCCCCCTTAGCACAACAAAATTATTCCCGTTACTATTAGTACCTCTAATTATTATACTTATGAGCAAAGCTGTTACCGATACTTTGAAAGATAAAATGGTTTCACTTTGGGAAGTACTTACTACCTACCTATACCTTTTGCTCAGGACAGTAAATTATTTTAAGGTTGAGCTTGCAGTATTAATTTGTTGCTAAAAAAAAATGAATTCCTTCAGTGAAATTTAAGTAACTTTGATTTCGACAACTACATGATATCGTCTTTAACATATACCACACTAAGAATGTTTATAAAAATTTTGCATTTGTATAAAATAAACCAATTACATACCTTTTAAAAAAGTTTTGCCTTTCTTTCCAATTGTAAAATTATCTGATTTCAACAACTACATGATATTGTCTTTAACATATAGCACACTAAGAATGTTAATAAAAATTTTGCATTTGTATAAAATAAGCCAATTAGACACATAACATACCTTTTAAAAAAGTTTTGCTTTTCTTTCGAATTGTAAAATTACCCATTTGGCAAATAAATTAAACAAGAAAATCTGCAGTCAAGTTTTTATGTTACTAGAAGGGCAACTTCTCTTTTTCATAGGATATTGATCTATTTTTAACAGAAATTTTAGTCGTTCAGTTTCAGTCAGGTGGTATTGATCTAAAGTTCTATTTACTAATAAAATAACAGTATATTTAGCAAATTGGATGTTGATCTAAAGTTCCATTTATTAATAAAAAAACATATCAGTCTAGTGTGGTGTTAATCTAAAGTTATATTTACTAATAAAATAACACTATTTCTTAAAAAATTGTGCAATCTTCATTTGCTTTTCAGGGCAGATGCTATCAGGCTCACGTTTACATTTACAACATCCTTCGTTTGCAATGTCTTGTTTGTGTACTGAAGAAGAAGAAGAACCTTTACTATTACAAGTAGTCGTTATAATTGCTTCAACAGGTTTTGGAGGCAGAACTGTAGCACGTACTCTCCATATATATATGCAGAAACATGACCCAGCTGTATCAATTTTCTGACACCATATCCCAGCTTTCTTCTTCTGGGAGTCTTTTTTAGCCAATCCCACCGGAATTTATTTTTGTGACTGAGGATTCTTAATGTCTCTAGATCGCCAGTTTTGGTTAAAAACTTCATAGTTGATGACGAACTTAACTTAAACTGAAATCGTGTAAACTTTCAAATCCTTAAACACACACACACACACACACACACACACACACACACACACCACTTTTGCCTAAAGAAAAAACCACAAACGTTTCATTAGGGAAACAAAGACACCTCCTCCGTCCCTGACTTACTAATACAATGAGGCAGGCTGTTCCCGCGCGTAGGTGCAGACGCGTTAGTGACGTACTTTATTTGCTTTAACTCGCCCCCCCCCCCCCGCCATCTCCAATTTCTAATCCCACATCACTCATCAGAGTGAAAAACTAGTTTTTTTGCATCAAGGAGCAGAAGCGCAGATGAAATGACGGAGAGTTTACGTGCATGCCCTTCCCACAGAACAACAGACAACCGCAGCACGAACTGCAGGCTTCATGTCAATACTTCAGGTGTCAAAGTCGAGTCGGCTGCATCGGCGAGGAACACAATACTATTATCACGTTAATTCATTGGTGAAAAGCAATTTTTTTTAGTAAATACTTTTGCCATGAATCGTTTTCATTTTTTTTTTTTTGCTGTGTCGCTTATTAGAACTTAAAATTTAACAGTCTTAAAAATGTCTTCAAGGATAAACATCCGGAATTCCGGGTAGGAAAGATCGCCCAAACCCGGAAATCTGGGTTAGACCCGGAACACAAACAGCCCTGGTAAGTGAAACTAAAAAGAAAAAAATTGGGATAGAAAAAATGAATGGAACGATGAGTGTGTGGTCTGGAGTGTTGGATAATGTGAGAGGACAGGCTGGGGTAAGTGTGATTTTAAGTGAAAAAATAAAAAAGAACAACTTGATTCACTATAGCTGCATAAGTGAAAGAATTCTCTGGATTCATTTGAAAGTGAAACTTCAAAGAATAGCAATTGTTGTAGTGTATGCTCCTTGTGACTCAGAACCTGATAGGAAGAAAGATTTCTGGAATGAGCTAAAAGCTGTTTTGAGCCATTTTGGTGCTAAAGGGAAAGCTATAATAACAGGGAATTTCAATGCTGGAGTATCTAGGTGTTCTGAATGGGATTTCTGATAATGTTCTGGGTAAGTTTAATGATCCTGGTGTGAATGATAATGGTGGAAGATTAATTGAACTCTGCACCATAAATTGATTGTGGGCATCTAATATGTTTTTCAACCACAAGTATATCCACACACACACGCACGCACGCACGCACACGCAGACACGCGCACACACACACTTGGGAAAATCATACTCTCGCATTAAAGAGTGTAATAGATTTTGTTGTTTATGATCAGCGTCTGAAACACTTAGTTGTTGATATCCGTGTGATGAGAGGCGCAGATGTTGGGTCTGATCATCACCAGTTAGTGTCACAGGTGAAACTGAATGTTAGTTGGGGAAGGAGGTATAAGAAGATGCCTGTGGTGAAAGGAATAAAGGTTGAAAGGCTGTCTGAAGAGCATCAGCATTACTCTGATTTATTCAGTGAATGTCTGAATGAGTTGAAGGCATGCAAGGGGGATGTAGGAAAGAAGTGGGAATGTTTTAAGAACTGTGTAGTCACTGCTGCTGAAGAGGTCTGGGGTACTGTAACAGTGAATAACTTTAAAGGTGATGCTTGGTGGAACAGTGAGGTTAAAGAAGCAGTAAAGAGAAAGAAGGAAGCATACTTGGGAATGTTGCAAGGTAGAGTTTCTGACGATGAATATTGCTGTAAGAAGCATGAGGCAGAAAAGCTGGTTCACCAGATCAGAGTAAGGCAAAAGATGGGAAGGTAAAGGAGGAAAGGCGCGATTTAGCTTTTTGGAAAGATAGAAAAGCATTCTGGAGATACATAAGACATAGGAAAAAGAGGGGAAATAAAATTATAAGTTGTGCAAAGAATAGGGTAGGAGAAATGATATGGGAGCCCAACGAGCTAAGTGAACAATGGGGTGAGTACTTCTGTGATTTATTACGTCATGAAAGCAAAGAAGATTCTGAGGCAGAAGCAGATGATGTCATAGTGAGAGATGGAAGCACTAGTGAGATCTCAAGAGAACAGGTGTGTAAAGCTTTAAAATCTCTTCAGAATGGTAAGGCTTCAGGAATTGATGGCATAATTGCACAGATGTTGAAATATGGTGGTGACTGTAATTGACTGGTTAACTGAAATTTGCCAGTTGTGCTGGGAGTTAGCATCCTTCTAATCCTGAGGGAACATCTCTATCATTGTTCCTTTTTTTTTTTTTTTTTTTTTTTGATTGGAGGTTTAACGACCACCGTGAGCAACTCAATGGGCTATAAGCAGTCGCCCGTCCCTAATTTAGGGTCACTGGTTCCAGGGAAGGGAGAGAGCCAGTGCCGTAAGACAAACACAACACCCATGCCTCACCGGGATTCGAACCCGGACCCCTTTCGGACGAATGAGCAGAGGCCAACGCCTTAGACCACTGCGCCACCGGGGCGGCCATTGTTCCTTTGTATAAGGGAAAAGGTATCAGACTGACGGCAAGAACTATTGTGGTATAAGCCTACTAAATGTGCCAGGGAAGGTGTTTGGTAAGGTCATTACTGGAAAAGTATGAGGCCTCACATCAGAGAAAATGTGGGATGTTCAGAGTGGTTTTATGCCTGGTAAAGGCTGCGCTAAACAAATTTTTGTTTTACACATGATGATTGAAAAGTATCTGTCTGTTGGTAAAAAAGAGTTTACGGCCTTCATAGATTTAGAGAAAGCTTATGACAACGTAAATGGGACTCTTCTGTGGAAGGTACTGAATAAATAAGGTATTACTGGGAATCTACTTAATAGTGTGAAACCCATGTACGCTGGCAGTACAGCATGTGCACAAGTGAATGATGTTTTATCAAAATGGTTTTCTATTGGTAAAGGAGTTAGGCAAGATTGTGTAATGTCACCCTGGCTGTTTAATATATTTATGGATGCATACATGCGTGATGCCAAAATGGATAATACTGGTTTGTGTCTTGGCAATATACGTGTGTGCAAATTGCTCTATACTGATGCCACAGTCCTGTTGGCAGAGAGCAAAAGTTTGCAGAGTATGCTGTCCTGGATGTACAAAGTTTGTATGAAATTCAAACTGAGTGCAAATAAGGGAAAAATAAAATTTATAGTTTTTGAGCGAGGAACTGCTCCTACTGAACGCAAGATAAGCCTTAATGACACAGAGATTGGCCAGGTGAATGAGTTTGTATATTTAGGAAGTATGTTTGACAGAGAGAACAAATTAGATGGTGAAATTAGTAGGCAAGTGAATTCTTCATTGAAAGTCATAGCTGCTTTAGGAGGATTTCACAGGAATGATGGGTTCTCAAGGAAGTTCCAAATGGCTGTGTATGAAAGTGTAATTGTTCCTACTCTGATGTATGGCAGTGAAACCTGGGTACTGCAGAAAAGACATAGGAGTCATTTGTGTGCAGGGGAGATGCATTACTTACGAGGGGTTGTGGTATGACACGCTCTGATCATGTGAGGAATGAAGATGTGTTGCAGATGTGTATAACGTGAGGCAAATGTTGTTAGTAAGGTGGAGACTAATATTCTTAGGTGGTTTGGCCAAGTTGAAAAAATTAGTAATAAGGTGCTGACTAAGGAAATTTTTTCAGCCCAAGTGGCAGGAAAGAAAGGTAGAGGAAGGCCAAAGAAATCATGGGAGGACCAGATTCAGGAATGTCTGCTTGAGAAAAAGATTATGAGTATGAAGTACAAAAGGTCTTGTGTGTGGCGTGTGATGGATGTTAATGAGGCTCGAGCGGTGTGCAGAGATTGTTGTAAATGGAGGTATTTGATACACCAGTAGTAAGTAAATTCTACATGATCGAGTCATATTATTGTGACCACCAGCTAATATCCAGAGTAACCGCCATGTGCGGCGCTGACAGCAGCTAGACAAGCTGAGAGTGACTCAATAAGGTGTTGGAAGGTGTTCACAGGAATGTGGAGCATGCTGACTGCAGTGCATCTGACAGCTGCTGGAGGGTGCATGGTGGAGGATCCATAGAGCAAACAACATGACTGAGGTGGTCCCACAAATGCTCAATTGGTTTTAAGTTTGGAGAATTAGAGGGCCAGAAAAGTACTTTGAAGTCTTCATCGTGTTCTTCCAATCACTCTCTGACATTTCTAGCTGTGTGACATGTCGCATTGTCGTGCTGGAAGATCCCATCTGCCCCAGAGAAGACAATCAGCATGTATGGGTGTATGTGGTCTGTGAAGATGGATTCATAATGAATTTGGTCCATAGTGCCTTCCACGGGTATGAGTGGACCCAGAGAATGTCACAAAAATGTTCGCTAGACCATAACGCTGCCCCCACCAGCTTGTGTTCTTCCACCAATGGTTGAAGAGTGTTCGCTCTCCGATGTTTCTTGCCCTATATGCCAACGTCCATCCTTTTGATGAAGCACAAAACGTGACTCATCAAAGAAGGCAATCCCTTACAAATCAGCGAAGGTTTAATTCCAATACTGCCGTGCAAATGTAAGCCTTTTCTGCTGATACACCTTCGTTAGCCTAGGTGCAGTGACCATCCCATATGCAGCAGGGTTTACAGAATTGCCATTTTAGACACACTTCCAGTAGCTCCCTGGTTCATTTGGCCAGTGAGTGGCTCCACTGTAGCATGTCGATCGGCCCTCACGCACCTTCACGTCCGACGTTCACCTCTCACATCAATGGCCCGTTGTGCTTCACAGTTTCCATGTCGCTTATTTGCAGTGGTGTCATTTCTCCAATCACGATACACTTTAACCACAGCAGCATATGAACACTTTACAAACTGCACTGTTTCAGAAATGCTGCCACCCTTGGCCCGAAAGCCGGTAATCATCCTTTCTTGCAAATCTGATAAATTGCTCCTTTTTATCCATGATAGCAACGAGTGATGTTTTCAGAATGCCTACAGAATACCTTACATACCCTCCAAGCCAGCTCATGACACGTGCCTTCTTTCATTGGCTACGTACTGTTGACGTGAAAAGTAGGCGGTGGTCACAATAATGTGACTCGACTGTGTAGTTCTCTCAGTTAAATGTGTACTTGGCACATTGTCTTTCTTTGAGGAGCTAACCTCTGAATTTCAAAGAACAGCTTTACGTCATGTCATGACTGTACTTTAACATGTCATGTCCTACATGTCATTGTCTTTTACATACATTGTCATTGTCTTTTACATACATTGTCTTTCTCACATGGCCTTTCTTTGAGGAACTAACCTCTGAATTTCAGAGAATAGCTTCATGTCATGTATGTATGTATGTATGTACGTACGTATTATGAACAAGCCTTTTTCTGCTTTTCTTCAATTTTAAATAGTACAACAATGCCATCTCAAACTTTCTTGGACAAACAATCATATAATGGTTGCTGTAATATCAACCATATTTATTACGTGATATTGTATTGTATTTTCTTTTCTTTTGAACAACGTTATGTTATTGCTCAAAAATTACTGTTATACACGTTGTAAGTGATAATGTTATTTGGTACTGGATTCATTTCATATAACTATTGCATAATAGAATAATATAGTATAATTATCAAAATAATTAAATAATTAACTCATAAGATAATGCCTTAGGTTGTCATTTTTATTCATGCTCTTGGTTTATGTATTCATAATTTTTCTTTTCCTGCTTTCTGAAAAAATATATCTAACTACCTGTCTTATCCGATCCGGTGCGTAAACAGCATCCTTTGTTGATTTAGACAAGCTACGTTCGGAAATTATTGATTTATCTTTCACTTCTTTTTGATCCAAAGTTCAAATAGATTGTTGAACGTTCATGTAGAAACATTTGACATGAACGTTCAACAATCTATTTGAACTTTGGATCAAAAAGAAGTGAAAGATAAATCAATAATTTCCGAACGTAGCTTGTCTAAATCAACAAAGGATGCTGTTTACGCACCGGATCGGATAAGACAGGTAGTTTAGATATATTTTTTCAGAAAGCAAGAAAAGAAGAAACATTCCAAATACATAAACCAAGAGTATGAATAAAAATGACAACCTAAAGCATTATCTTATGAGTTAATTGTTTAGATAAGTATACTATATTATTCTATTATGAAATGCATCCAGTACCAAATAACATTTTCACTTACAACGTGTATAACCGTAATTTTTGAGCAATAACATAATGTTGTTCAAAAGAAAAGAAAATTTCTTGGATAACTTGGTTTTGATTAAACCTAATAAAAACTTGTAAACAGTACACTAACAGCACTATGTTTTGTAACTATGAATTTATAAGTACTTTAATTACAAATGAAAGGGCAGCTGTTTCCCCCATTAATTTAAGTCTTTGATAAATGAAATGAAATTCCAAAGTTCTGTAATTTGAGTGTAAAGTGGAATGTGTGTGTAACACACTTTCTGCCTATTTATGAACGTAGGAAAGCATGCATTCCCCCCCACCCCACCCCACCACACATACATACATCATTGGTGAAATGATATTGTAAGCAAACTTCATTATATAATATTTTCATTTCCTGTTAAAAAATTTACCATCTGTAACAACTTCTAGTAAGCCTTTCTCAATTGCATCATCCTCAGATATGTCATCAGTTTCAATACTAGAAAATGTAGTGGCTTCTGAACCCCCTGGTTGTAGGACTCCATCGTTTGGTACTTTTCTATGTGAAACAATAAACAAAACACAATTATTGCAGTGGAAAGCTTTATTTGACTAGAACAACAATACCACATAAGACAAGACAATAGCAATCATAACAAAACAGCTAAGGAGTAACTGACTCATTAATTGCCTTACAATTCTAATCTTAATAAAGGTACCTATAACGACATACACTGTACATCCCATGTTCAACTTTGGAATTTAATAATATCCATATGCAGGTGTGCATTTGCTTCAGACTTAATTTGCACAATAATACTTACAAGCAATTTGAAGCACACAAATTTCTTCAAAAATATCTATTTTAAACATTGGGAAAACACACATACACACAAAAGCTTGCCACCCCGCTTTTAAACCAAGGTTACTCTAATGGCATTAGATTTTACTTACTGTTAATGTATCAAATGCTTCCACTTACAACGATCTTGGCACACAACTTGAGCTTCACTTACATCCATCACTGATCTTACGTAAGACCTTTTGTACTTCACATTCCTTATTTTTTTCTCTTGCAGACATACCTGAATCTGGTTCTCCAATGATTTCTCTAGCCTTCCTCAACATTCTTTCTTGCCACTTGGGCTGAAAAAATTCAGGTAGTTAGCTCCTCATTGTTCATTCTTTCAACATGGCCAAATGGCCAAACCACTTCAAAATATTTATCTGCACCTTACTAACGCTATTTTGCTTTGCATTATGCAACAGCAACACATCTTTGAGCCTCATATGATCAGCATGCATCATGCCACAAACCACCCATATGTAATGCATCTCTCCAGCATACAAATAACTCCTGTGTCTTTTCTGCAGTAACCAGGTTTCACTACCATAAGCAACAAATGGGGCCTCTATGAATTTGACACAAAATTAAGCTTCAGAACAAATATTATTAAGGTACCAGAGCTAGTTCTGTGTGGCACTAACCAAAAACCTCCAATCACTGGGTTTGTTCCAGAAACCTTAGATGGAATGACCAATTGGAACCATTGACTGTGGGCCACTCACCCACACTGATGTACACTCTTTACAATTTCCAATACTCAAATGATAGACATTGGAAATAGTTGTTAAAAAAAAAAGTAAAACATAAAATAGCAAAATATAAGCGTAAGGTGACGGAGTTCCAGCCCCCAATGCTTATTTGCATGAAGTAACTTTTCTCCAACAGTTATTATTTCACGTGACATGTAAAGCAAATAACAGCGCACATGGGCACCACATGTTCTTTCTTTCCTTTGTATGCTACGTTAAGGAATGCCAAGCAGGCATGTGCCTAGGGGTGATACGACGACCTTGACCTGAGCCAAAGGTCACTGCTCTGGCTAGAGAGGGAACTTCCACTAGGGTGTGATTTTTCCAGAGGCAGGGGTAAGGAAGGAAAGGGATAAAAGGAGAGCGGCGCTTTCGCTCAGGGCTTTTTTTTTTTTTGCTTCTTCTCTCCTGACTGGTTCAGACAATTGAGTTGCCCAGTGTCGCTCGTGGACCAGGGAATTTTCAGGTGTGGCATTAGAGGAGCAAGAGAGTTCGTTAAACCTCTCTGGTGATATACATTTTTGACTGATGTTCACGTTGGTGGTTCAGTGTTCAGAGCCACGACATCGGTAAGGTACGGAGAGACTCTTGTTAGTGTAAGGAAGGGTCCTCTGGGAATATCTTCAGTGTAAGGAAAAAGTACTTGTATTTGGAAAACTGTTGCCTTGGGGATACAGCCGATCTAACAGAGTTTGTTTTCTCATTCATTAAATCCCGTTAAGTTTGCAACTAAGGACTATTTATTGGAGTTATTCTTTGCCTCTGACCTTTGGGAAGCACGGAATTATGGAGCTTATTAGCAGACTAATCCAGCGGTGCTTGACAATAAGTAAAAGAAACAGTTACTAATAACAAGAAATTACATCAGGTGCATTCACAAACCATTATCTAAAATGGAGTCCACTAGAAAAAAATTACACTTTCTATGGATGTCAAAGAGGACTGACTTTTTAAGACTGACCTGTCAGACCTGTGGAATTTTGGGGACACACACACACACCAGCTCATCCTTCAGACTACCATCTAAGTATTGCCACTTGCTTTGGTTGCAACAGATTGCATCACTATGTCTTTTTCCTTCAAATTTCAGTCCATTTCCAATGAAAAATTTATGAACATCTATGGTCATAATAACAGCTATCAGATGCAAACATTTTCCAAATCATACTTTTAAAATTGGAGGTATCGTACCTTTATATTGGAGGCAAACACAACTACTGCATCAAGTAGAAAAACTGCAAACAGTTTTTGTTTGGCTGGTGAAGACTTTCCTTGAACTTGCTATGTGAATATAACTAATAAATATAATCATTATAACATTAGTACTACAGCTTGGTAAGAAAATTTTGAGATAGTTATCTTCTTTATTTTATTTACCTATGGGGAAATGGGGATGTTTAAAAACAGAATCTGAACTTTACTTTAAAAAAAAAAAAATAGAATTAAATGCCTACATGTTTCACTGCCACGTCCAATAGTTTTAACAGCAGAGATGGTGTGGCTCAGCAGCATAATGTATAAAGTGCTTGTAATACACAGACAACTCTTTGAACATTTGTCAGTTTTCTTTCCCACCATGCTTCCTTGACCTGCAAATTCTCTGCACTGAAACCCTACTACACATATATACTGTGAATTTAACTCATGCCGATAACTACATACATGAAAAACTACCGAAATGACACGATAACTATTTTAACTCCAATGTCAAAATCCTTAATATATATATTTAAAAAGATGGTATAATAAAATATGTACACACATAAGATCTTTTGGTGCCCAAAGTGGGTACCATCTTCAGATGCTGTTAAAATTCACCAAACAAACGTGACAAACACTGTTATTTATATAACACTGCAGTCGTAATGACGTAACTAGTAAAAACTGGGCTTAACCAATGAGAGTATGGGACATTTGTTGCTGGTCAAACATAAAATTAATAGGTATAATTTATTGATTTATTAATACCTAACCTGACAAACCCAAGTATGTTTTCCACGGTATAGGTATAAATTCTGGTAAATTATCATTACATGCTGTATTCCCGTATTTCATAATATACAAACTCTCAACAAATCTTAAAGTTGATCTAGATTTCGGTGTGTTGAGAATTTTAATCTCGTCCCGGCGGGAAGGTTTACAAGTCGTGGTTTACAAGTCGTGCTAAAGCTGTGGTTGTATCTCTATTTTTAACATCATATTTATGTTCTTTTAATCTAGCTGATATTGAACGAAAAGTGGAGCCTATGTACACTTTTTGTTGTTCATTTTCTTCTATGCTGTTAAGAGAAATAATATATACACAATGTTTCATATCAAAAGGCACAGGGTCTCTGTCTTTCAGAAGTAAGGACTTAATGTTGGTTGTGTTTATTCCAATATCAAAATCGTATTTATGACATATCGTTTTCATGGAATAGCACAATTTCAGTACAAAGGGAAGAGAACCAAAGTATTTTCTTTGTTTTGGTTCCTATACAGATGTTAATGTTGTAGTCCTGTTCCTTTTAATCTTGGCTACTATCCTATGTATGGTTTCATCTGGATATCCATGATCACAGGTGATATTATAAATGGTATCCATTTCTTGCTTTCAAAGAGCTGTGGTGGACGAATGAGTGAAAGCTCTTCTTATAAGAAAAGATATTGACAATTCCTTGTAAGCTCCATGGGTGTGCCGATGCCCAAGGTATTAGTATCGTATCTGATTCTTGTTTTCTATATACTGAATGATTAATAGTTGATTTAGATAGGTTTCTAGTGAGCATGATTTCTAGAAATGGTAAATTATTATTACTTTCATATTCTACAGTAAACTTTATAGTGTTAACTACATTTGATAACTCAGATACAAATGTTGGTAGGTATTCCAAAGGATGGTTCCAGAATACCAAAATATCATCTACATATCTAAGATATACATTTCTTAAAGTTGATCTAGATTCCGGTGTGTTGAGAATTTTAGTATTATGAAATATGGGAATACAGACCTATATTATATCTTAGATATCTAGATGATATTTTGGTATTCTGGAACCATCCTTTGCAATACCTACCAACATTTGTATCTAAGTTATCAAATGTATTTAACACTATAAAGTTTACTGTAGAATATGAAAGTAATTATAATTTACCATTTCTAGATATCATGCTTACTAGAAACCCATCTAAATCAACTATTAATTCTTCAGTATATAGAAAACAAGAATCAGATACGATACTAATACCTTAGGCATCGGCACACCCATGGAGCTTACAAGGAATCATCAATATCTTTTCTTATAAGAAGAGCTTTCACTCATTCGTCCACCACAGCTCTTTGAAAGCAAGAAATGGATACCATTTATAATATCACCCGTGATCATGGATATCCAGATGAAACCATACATAGGATAGTAGCCAACATTAAAAGGAACAGGACTACAACATTAACATCTGTATAGGAACCAAAACAAAGAAAATACATTGGTTTTCTTCCCTTTGTACCGAAATTGTGCTATTCCATGAAAACGATATGTCATAAATACAATTTTGATATTGGAATAAACACAACTAACATTAAGTCCTTACTTCTGAAAGACAGAGATCCTGTGCCTTTTGATGTGAAACATGGTGTATATGTTATCCCTCTTAACAGTACAGAAGAAAATGAACAACAAAAAGTGTACATACGCTCCACTTTTCGTTCAATATCAGCTAGATTAAAAGAACATAAATATGATGTTAAAAATAGAGATACAACCACAGCTTTAGCACGACTTGTAAACCAATGTAATTACCTTCCCGCCGGGACGAGATTAAAATTCTCAACACACCGAAATCTAGATCAACTTTAAGATTTGTTGAGAGTTTGTATATTATGAAATACGCGAATACAGCATGTAATGATAATTTACCAGAATTTATACCTATACTGTGGAAAACATACTTGGGTTTGTCAGGTTAGGTATTAATAAATCAATAAATTATACCTATTAATTTTATGTTTGACCAGCAACAAATGTCCCATACTCTCATTGGTTAAGCCCATTTTTACTAGTTGCGTCATTACGACTGCAGTGTTATATAAATAACAAAGTGTTTGTCATGTTCGTTTGGTGAATTTTAACAGCATCTGAAGATGGTACCCACTTTGGGCACCAAAAGATCTTATGTGTGTACATATTTTATTATATCATCTTTTTAAATGTACATATTAAATATTTTAACATTGGAGTTAAAATAGTTATTGTGTCATTTCGGTAGTTTTTCCATGTATGTACTCTACTACACATCTGTGAGACAAGCTGGAACAAGAATAACACAATCCATCTCTGTACAATTATGAGTAAATGTGAAGCATAACAACAGCAAGATTTGCAGCTGTATTTTGCAAACTCATAACTACAACACATATCGTTCAAGTTTATGTGAACATTGAAGAGGAACTCTTAGCAGAATCACTGAAGAGAGATGTGGACATCAGGAACCAGATTCAAGGTGCAAAACATAACTCAAATGATTGAAAGCACAACAGTTTTGAACAAAATTGCTATTGAAAGCTTAGAAATTTTTTTTTTTTTTTTTTTTTTTTGCATTTAGGAACATTTAAACAATTGTGTCACAGGAAGATGAAAAAAACTTAACAGTTGCTACCATAACAAGCAACAACTGACTCATATTTCTGATATAGCATGGAAAGAAACAGCAAAACAAATGCAACAGGTGAAACTTCATATTTCTGCAGTTACTTTAGTTTTTTGGATAAATTAAATGCTTTTCTTATTGCATATCTCATTTACATTTTTATTGATAGCTATAGTTTTTAATTAACAAGCATTATTCACCACCAATTAATTGATAAACAGTTTGTGATTAACTAGTTTCAACCTGATGTAATGCAATATTGCCAAAATTGCCCTTTTCTGATCTGTTGAGTTATAATGAAGTTCACAAATATCAAATGTTTTTAATCCTCTCTTTAACTTAGTTTTACACAGGAAGTTCAGCTGCAATTCCTTTCCATTACAGCAGTCAAATGGTGTTGTTTGTTTACTTCACTATAAAACTTCATTGCATTATTTTTTTCCATTCTGTTTTTACTAATGTACTCATATATAATATTATACAGATAATTTGGTCAAGTATCATACTACTAACACAATATTTTGCACTAAAACTAAAGTCCGAGGAAAAGAAAATCATTACCTCGGTCTGCCCCTTTTTCTTTTGGGCCTCTCAGGTTCCTTCACAGGATATGCGATGACTTGTCCTGTCTGGGTATTATGTTGTAACACACATTTCTGACCATTAACAACAATCAGAGAATTATGAGAAAGTTGTATTGGCTTTGAAACATCAATGACAACAACATTGGAATCACCATCTAAAAGAGAATTAGAAGTTAAACAAATTGCAATCATGATCTTTTTAAATGAAATGTCCATGCACTTCTGTTAACTGTTCAAGCACAGAAAAATCCATTATCAGCATGAGAAAAGGTATTATGAGTTGTGTTAAGAAAGTACTGTCTCCCAGCACAGGTATCTCATGCAAGAGGTATGACCTTGTAGCAGAGCCTTTCCCAACCTATTCATTGTTCTGTGAGCTTCAGTTTGCAGTGAGGTATGTAACATTGTGGTTTGCATTGTTTTCAGATCAAAATGGAAGACTATTTTCAGTTGTGTTGAAGCACATGAAACAATGAACAGTTATTGAGTTTTTAGCAGAAAAAGTGAAACTCCCAGCAGAAAATTCACTAGTGATTACTTGGTACAAAAACTAAAGGAATATGATGCATTACTTCACTATCATTATGCTAAAATCTTTTTTAATGACAGAAAGAATATGCAC
Organism: Macrothele yani; assembly: GCA_039090855.1. Classification (NCBI taxonomy): domain Eukaryota; kingdom Metazoa; phylum Arthropoda; class Arachnida; order Araneae; family Macrothelidae; genus Macrothele; species Macrothele yani. Next base: position 151,594,844 of record CM077025.1, on the reverse strand, counting down.
CTCAAATACCACCAAGTTAATTCAAATATTCTCTATCAAAAGTAAAAAAATAAGCATGCAAATCCAAACGTTATGATGATTGGCATTCACGCAAATGTGATGTGGGGCTTCTGCCGCATCGAGTGGTCAGATAAAAAAAAAATGAGAGATGGCCAGTAGAAGTGCAGCAGTCTTTAGTCACCAAAAAATGGTGAGGAACCTCATGATCATCAACCAAACCCAACAGGTCACAAAAAGACAATGGCCACCTTAATTAAATGTGACTTCACCACTGCTCAAAATCAATGTGTCAATCAAGGCTTGACACTTTAATGGTATCACATAAGCAGAGCTTGATCATCACTTTGTGAGGCCCCAAGCTTGACTGGACTTAGGGCTCCTCATCAAGTGGCATTACCTTTGTGACATTCAACTTAACCGTTTCCAGTGCATCCTGCATTTAAGAGAAGAAAACCCATTGAAGGTAATTTTATAAAATCTTATCATGACAGAAGAGATAACTCGTTCATAAAATATCTTAAGAAACGCTGCAACATAACCGTATAAGCACGATAAACCCTAAAAATCCCGATAAAAGTAAAACTTTAATTACAGATAAAATACATTGACAAACGTAAGATCTTTCGGGTGCAGCCAGCAGGTACCCATCTTCAGATGTAATGAAATGACTACATGGTCGAGGCAGCTTATAAACTCAGTAGCAAACAAAATGGGATGACGTTTAGTCAATACTCACATACTGTACAGCGCAAGACCAACCAAAATACAAGGCACAACATCGTAGAGAAGAAAGAGGAGCACTACATTCAATTTATGAGTAAGGTTTCCCATGGTTCGGAAATAGTACTTGGTTGTTCGTCGTTACAACAGGAACCAGAATATTTCTCGATGAAAAGGCTTCCTGTGAGTAATAAGTGTAATTTGACGGGAGGAGCAGTAAGAATCCTAGCTTCTTCCCACATGGGAACATGAGTTCCTCTAGTGACAAAACAAGCTAAAGCGGTAGAAGTAGATCCATTCCGTAGGTCGTACTGATGTTCCAACAAACGTGTTTTTAATGTCCTAGATGTAGAAACAATGTAACACATGTCAGAATTCCCCGAGGAAAGTGATTTAAAGGAATTTTGTATATCCCATGCCTATGGAGATCAACAGGTCGGTCCCGGTCTTTTTTCGTGACAGAAAAAATGTTAGAAACTTTGATGCCAAAGCCTAAATTGTGCCTCCTACATATGGCCTGAAGGGGCCTAGTAATAACCCCTTCAAACCTTCCCCTCTCCTAGCTGAAATTGTGTTGCAAGACTTGGAGGATAGGGTGTTGAGCTCCTACCCTATTAAACCTATGTTGTTTCTTCGCTATGTGGACGACATTCTTGTTTTTTGGCCATCTTCTGTTGCTGACCAACATACCTTTGCTAATCGCCTTTCTGCACAATACCCCTCAATAAAGTTCACTGTTGAATTAGAGGAAAACTTGTGCCTCCCGTTTTTGGATTTCAAACTTCAACATTTCTTTGACACTTGTTCTTTATCGTTCTGTGTTTATAGGAAACCTTCCTGTCCCATTATTATTCCTAAATCATCTGCACACCCTATGCCATATAAACTTTCAGCTTTCACTTTTTCAATCCGTCGCGCTTTCTCACACTCATCTACCCCTAGACTTCGTAGTGTGGAGTTAGAGACCATATGAGGTTTGACTGAATCCTTTGGTTATTCTAGGTCTTTAATCAATAGACTTATTAGTAGGATTTTTAGAATTTATTCTATTATTTTGACCAGCGAACGTTCTAATTTCACTTTTGTCGGTTCTCTCCTGTTCATTCCTGCTATTACTAGGCCTCTTCAAACCATATGTAGGAGGCACAATTTAGGCATTGGAATTCAAGTTTCTAACATTTTTTCTGTCACAGAAAAAAGACCAGGACCGATCTGTTGATCTCCATAGGCATGGGATATACAAAATTCCTTTAAAGTCACTTTCCTCAGGGAATCCCGACATGTGTTACATTGGTTCTACGTCTAGGACATTAAAAACTCACTTGTCGGAACACCAGTACGACCTACGGAATGGATCTACTTCTATTGCTTTAGCTTGTTTTGTCACTAGAGGAACTAATGTTTCCATGTGGGAAGAAGCTAGGATTCTCACTGCTCCTCCAGTCAAATCACACTTATCACTCGCAGAAAGCCTTTTCATCGAGAAATATTCTGGTTCCTGTTGAACCGATGAACAACCAAGGACTGTTCCCCAGCCATGGAAAACATTGCTCATAAATTGACTGTAGTGCTCCTCTTTCTTCTCTACGATGTTGCACCTTGTGTTTCGGTTGGTCATGCGCTGTACAGTATGTGAGTATTGACTATGCATCATCCCATTTTGTTTGCTACTGTGTTTATAAGCTGCCTCGACCATGGAGTCGTTTTCATTATGTCTGAAGATGGGTACCTGCTGGCGGAACCAAAAAGATCTTATGTTTGTCAATGTATTTTATCTGTAATTAAAGTTTTACTTTCATTATGATTTTTAGTGTGTATCGTGCTTAGACTGTTATGTAGCAAAGTTTCTTAAGAATCTTATCATGCTTTGATTAGAAAAAATATTTTTTTTTAAAATACTTGCATGAAAAATATACAAGAACCTTTTAATTGTGAAAATATTAGTTTCCAATAAGCAGATTATTTACTGATAGTTAAGGTAGTTAGTGAAAATCAGAAAAATAATTACTCTGCTATATATATATAACTAAGCACCAATTTCCATGGATGAAGAACAGATATGATACAGAAATTTCATGCAAGTAGTTTATTTTGAATACTAATCATCATGACAGCTTTATCTGAGTCTGTACAAATTGCATATTTAATTCTAGTTTCAGTTGAAGAATTTTTATTTAATCTTTCTTTCCTCTAATTTTTTTGTTTTTTTGTTGTTGTTTTTTTGTTTTTTTACAGATGTTTCTGACCTCTAGATTTTGGTCAAGGCCTGTTCTCAATGTATAGAAGAATTATCAAAAGTTTTGTTTACTCCTGAAGAATTTAAATTTTGTTGCTGTTTAAAACACCACTTATTACTTTTGATGGCTCGTTGATGGCACTGTTTTCTTGGATGTAATAACTTTCTTTAACTAGTCTTGTTTTTATGAGATTCATAGTCCAAAATTTTAATTATTTCCCCATAAAAGTTCACATTTGCATAACTGCATATGATCTGCTAATATACTATTTTGATCTTTGCCATTAATAGCCATTTGATGCTCCTTAATTCTGATTTCCAATTTTCGAGACGTCTGTCCAATATAATTACTGTTACAATAAGTGGAATTTGATATACAGTACAACAATTTTTCTTTCCATCTTGTCCATTGCATTTCTGTATATTTCTTTATTAGCTAAATATGCTACTTTTTTTCTGCTGTAGTGACTACTTTTATGTTATTCATTATTAAATATTTATTGATTTTGGTATTTAATTTTCCATAACTGGCCATTGGTATATACTTGATTATTTTATCAGTTTTCCAAACTTTGCGTTGTTCTTTTTAGATTGTTTTTGTCTGACATTTTGCACAATGTTAATGATAGTTTTTTGGGGGAAAATCATTGTCTATTAACTTCATTGCCATTGCTTCCACTTGATTTTTATCTAATGAAAGTAATTTAGCTTTAGTTATTAAATTTCTTGGTGTATTAATTTTCACTGCTTTTGAGTATTACAAGCCAAAATTCAGTAATATACTGGATTTTTCTCTCTTGAAATTATGAATGAATTCCAAACTTTCTGTATCTCTGGTGATTTTTATGTCTAGATATTGAATTTCTTTGTTATTTTCTCCTAATTCAAAATTAATGCTGGAATCCAAAGGATTAAAAAAATCCCATATGTTTTGTGCTGAATAGCTGCTTGAATCATACAATATAAGCATATCATCCACATATCTGACAAAGATTCAACAGTATTTTATTTTCTTCAAACATCTGTTGCTCCAATGAACTTTAATAGTATTCTGCTAGAATTGGCGAAATTGCTGATACGATTGCTAAGCCTTGTTTTTGTCTATAGATGTTTTCATTGAATTCTGAAATTAATGAACTGTAATATAAATTTAATAGGAATAAGAAATTATTGGTTGTAATACCAAGTTTTACAATGAAATTACTTTGATTTTTATGTTCAAAGAAACTGCTGATCTTAGTAAACAATTTTCTCAATGGTATAGAAGAAAACATATTTTTGACATCTAAACTTATCATTCTGGTGTTCACATTGATATGCATATTTCTTAATTTATTTATTAGATCAAAAGTATTTTTCAAAGTGAATCACCCCTGACTAATTTCTTGTCTGATTATGTTGGATAAATATTGTTCCAATTTATAAAGTGGTCCACCTTTTGTGATTACTACTGGTCTTGATGGCATATCAGGTTTATGAGTTTTTAAAAGAACAAATAATTCAGGTGTGTGGCAGTTTTTTGGACTACATTCCTAATGTTCGTTGTTTCTGCTGTGCTTGAATTTGCTCAAATATCCCTCTTCTTCCACAAATAGTTGATCAATGATGGTTTCCATTTTTCATTGTACTGATTAATGGATTATTACAACCATTTTGTTGGATTTATAACTTTTAATACAAGTAGCTAATACAGATTTATTTATTAATTCCCTTTTTGCAGCCTCATGATTTCTATCATCTTTTTGGACTATACTAGACTTTGCAGATACTCTGTGTTTTGTTATTTCATATTCTACTGCTTTTTTCTCATGTGGGTTCAAGTTTTCCATTAAATTCTGAATGTCTGCTAGAAATTTTGCTTCATTTTTAACTCCCTTCCTAACATTGCAATTTGGACCTTTAGCTAATAACTTTTGAGTTTTGTTGGAAATTTCGACATTTGAAATATGAGTCTTTTTTTCTTTCTTTTTTTTTTTTTTATGTTTCAATACATCTTTGAATTCAGATTCATTTATTAGTAGATATAATTTCCTTTTATGGTGTATCTATGATTCCAGTTCATTTTGTCAATTTCAATATTTACTCTTTCCAACGTTTTTAAATTTGTACTACATGAAAAGATATTTTTCAGTTTCTGCTCTTCATTTTCTATATTTTTATCCAGTTGTAGAATATCATATTTTAGTTGCTTTATCTGTACAGCTATTAATCTCTTTGGATGTATTTTTCACTATGTTCCTAGCTTCTGAAATAAATTATGTCCTTTTATTATATTACAAAATATTCTGTTACCTTTTTTTGTACATATAGTTGTTATGTTTCTGGAGAGAAATATTTTCATCAATTTATTGAATGAACACTATTGAATGAATGCTGCAACTAGTATTTATAATGAAAAAGAAGATTTCTAGAAATAGTTTCATTCAGAAAAAACAATGTCTAATTTGTAGTTGAGGCAAACTTGTATATAAAAAATTCAATTTAGAAGCACATGGTCTGTTGTGAGTGAGGAAGCCATTTTACTAACGCCCATGCTTTAGATGTAAACATTGTGTTTTTGTAAAACATTCTTTTTTTCCTTCAGCTTTTCTCTCTTCTCTTTTTTTTTTTTTTTCTTCTGTGTTTATAGCAAAATTTCAGCATGCACATTTTCAGATAGAAAAGTTTTATCACTTGTGAGAATAAAAAAAAAAATTTAAAATTGCCAGGTAAAAAAAGGGGGTGCTAATATTAGTCCTCCTCTGCCTCCCTAAAACTGTGGGGCCCCAAGACTGGTCTTTGGATATATTTTCAGTGATCATGCCCTGCTTATAGATGCTGCCATTCCTCGGTTAGTGGAGTTGTAATTTCTTAAAGAGGGCAGGAAATTGTACAAATTTTAGATCTGAATTTGATTTACAAAAACATTAAAAATATGCAGAAATAATGTTTTTATGTACATGGAAAATTAAAAGTAAAGCAGAAATATTACTTTTACATGTAAAATAAATCAACGCTAAGGGCATGTCATGGCTTACGGCACTGGACCTCAACTGTCTATACCTGCATCCAGTACTGCCCGATACACTCTACCACTTCTAAAATCATGCTGTACTTACACGATTTTCTGCTACATTTCAAGCATCCTTAGCCGCTATGCTTCAGTAAACTTTGCAGAGAGCACAAGTCTCGCAGAACACTGGAGTTATTACAATTCCCATTTCTTTTCTCATCAATTGGTACAATCTATATATATATATAAAATTGAATGTTTGTTTGTATGTCCACTATGCAAATCTACAGTTTTCAATTTAGAACCACCAAATTTGGTATACTATCACATGGTACTGTAAGTTAGACCATAGATGGTTTTGGAAGGGGTCGGGGCCCCGTACAAAATTTTCACAAAATCTACAGTTTTGAATTTAGAACCACCAAATTCTGTATACTATCTCACGGTAATCTAACTTAGACAGTAGACAGTTTTTGGAAGGCGTCAGAGCCCAGAGTCGGTCAGAGCCCGGGGTCCACAAAATTTCCATAAAATCTACAGTTTTCAATTTAGAACCACCAAATTTGGTATATTATCACATGGTACCCTAACTTAGACCGTAGACAGTTTGCGGATGGGGTCAGAGCCCAGGGTTAAGAGGTCTCCATACAAAATTTTCGTAAAAACTCCATTTTTTACTTTTAAGAACTGCAACACAATTCAGCACTCCAATACCCAATCTACGGTCTAAGTTAGAGACCGTAGATAAAAATGAAGTGCAAAAATATCCAGTTAATGGTGTATTAAAAACACAAATGAATAAACATTAGCTTTCACCACCAGTGAGCTGCTTTGTCAGGCAGAAACACAATGTAATGTAAATAGAGAGTTCCAGATATTCAAAATTCAAAACGGTAAACAAAAGGATGATCAATGCCAATGTTAAGTCTCGTGCACGTGACATGACATAGGTACACTGCATTTCAGTTTTGCGGGATTTTCGGAAGTGTACACCAGATGAACAGCAGTTCTATAGATATCTTCTCAAAAGGTAAGTATTTCCATTTCTCTTCCCTTTTTTTTTTTTGTTTCGTAAAAGTAAATTAACTAATTCAATTGTTTTTTCACATTTGCAGCCATCCCAGCCCCCCCCCTTTTTTTTGGCAGAAATATTACTGCATCAGCCAGTCATTGGCAGTAGTTGGCATTAATTTGGAGGAACCCTGCTTTAAACACAGACAACTCTACGTCACCAGCTCAAGGGTTGGCAATCTTAAAAATCTCAACATTTTTGCTCCCAAGGGAAAAACCAAAAATATTGTTTACCAGAAAGCAATAACCTAAACAAATTAAAATAAATTTACTAGAAAATTACAGGAATATCTTTTTCATTCATTAACTTTCACCCACTGGTAAATATTACTATTCTACGAATAATATTTACATATTACTATAATATAATATGTAAAATTCAGTAATATGATTATATCATCATCAGCATCATCAACCATTATCAATACACTGCTGGATGAAGGTCTCCCCAAGTTTCTTCCACAATTGTCTATCTTGAGCCTGTCTCCTCCATGTCACTCCAACATACTTTCAAATTTCATCCATCCATCTCGCATGGGGTCTTCTTCTGGGTCTTTTCCTGTCCCTTGGAATCCAGTCTAAAATGCTCGGTAGTCCATCAGTGGCCCGTTCTTCTGGCAACATCTCCAGCCCTTTGCCATTTCAGTGATTTCGCTCTGGTCATAATGTTGTCCACTCTTGTCAGTTTTCTTATCTACAAGTTTCTGATGATGATATATGTATGCAAAAACCTCAGCAGATATTGTATCAATACAAGTGTATAAAGACCCAGATTATTGTCTCATAAAGTCTTGTGGCTTTTTTGTTTCAATTAGTCATATCCTTCTTGACTTTCATGCCCTCTTTAGAAGATCTAGGAGGATGCAGATCATTAAAATCAACACATGATAATATTTACAAGCCAAACCAGTGCGTGCAAAACTGCCCATCTGTCCATCCTCGGTAGTCAAGAATTCATTGTGGACGATTAATTTCTTGACTGCAACCTCCGCGCAGACAGCCCTTTTTTTTTTTTTTGGTACATTTTTTGTTTTGTTTTATTTTTTGCCAATTTAAAATTGGCACATGCCAACTGCCACAGTTTTGCAAAATTATGCATTCCCTTAAGTGATTAGCCGCTCTTTGTTGTTTTGGCCAAATAGTTCCGCGGCAACCCCCTACCTTCCAAAATTTTAATGTACTAAGCCAATGTCTTGCCTTCTCATTCCGTTTTATAAAGTTTTTCCCGTGTGAATGTTAACGCCTGAAGGGGGGGGATAGTATAGTGACTTTGCAGTTTTTTTCTTCTTCCTTTCTTTCTCATCAATCTAATACTGCATCACTCCAGTATTAATCACTAAAACTAATCAGTCATTCCTTGTTTAGTTTCAGTGATTAATACTGGAGTGACCCAGTATTAACCAATGCAACTGAACAACGGTTGTTTCTCCCCTTCTCATATGACCCTAACATCTCGCACGTGTGATGCCTGCCATAATATCATTGGCTTCCCATGCATTCCTGTTCTCCACATATTTCCTGGCATCCTTGACCTTGATCGCACCTAAAGTCTCCGCATGTGTGCTATTCTATATCTCATCTTTCATCATTTTTCAATTGAAAGTTCTGGATTCCATGTAACAAGATGAAACGGCAGTAAAACTTCCTCAATTTGTTTGCTAGTGGGGAATGATGGTAATGAAAAGGCGAAAAACGTACACAAAGACAATGATGGTCCAACAGATGATACCACAAAAATGTGTTCAGAAAAGAATAAAAATTGTCATCAAACTTACGACAGAAAAAAGACAAATCATGGAAGAAACACGGGACTACGCCATACAATACAAATCCGAAGATGACAATCCGATCGAATTTGCGCCAGGGATCGGATTGTCATCTTCGGGATATAGAAAAAAGACATTTCTGGAAATCATTTCTGAGAAAAGTACATTTCTGGAAATCTGAAGAAAAAAAAAATATTTCCATGAGTGGAGTTCAGTGAAGAAGAACAAAAGCTGTATTGTAAATGGTGCCTACAAGTTGCTAACTTAGCTGATAAAAAAGCCCTTTGTTAAATGGAAGTGGTGGAACTGCGCAAGGTTTTTGTAAAGAAACTCTGCAAACTCATGATGTCACCAAGTGTCATAAAATGTGCAAAGAAGCTGTTATTGCTAAAGCAAATCCCACAAAAACGATGATGGCTGTAGCTGTCAGAAAACTGAATGCTGAGAATTTTGAGAAAATGAAACATTTGTTTAATACAGCTCACTACGTTGTAAAAAAAAAACTTTAGCTTTTAAAAAATTTCAAAGCCTATGTGAACTTTAAATTAAAAACACTTTCAACCCAGGGAACAATTATCTCAATGAACATGCATGCAAAAATTTTGTTCTCTCTGTTACTCACACAAAGAGGAATGGGTTAACTACTGAAATTAATGAAGCAAATATCATAACAGTTACGGCAGGTAGATCTACAGATCAAAGTGCTCTCAAGCAAGAAGCTGTTTATGTGAGATACATCCAAAATGGTGCATCAGATACAAAATTGGCAGCATTTGTCATAGTAGATAATGCTAACAGCGATGGATATTGGCATTTCAGAACCAATTATAGAAAAAAACTGGTTGCATAAAATTTAGATGGAGCTGCAACAAATATGGGAATTTACAGTGGAGTTCAGGCAATGATGAAAATGAAGTGTCCACACGTAATAGTGTAAACCACATGTTAGAGCTAGGACCACATGTCACGCACTATGTAAGCCACATGTTAGAGCTAGGAGTGCTTGATACAAAGAAAAATAAACCGTATATGGTTGCATCTGAGCACACAATAAAACAGGTATTCAGCTTTTACCACTGGTCTCCAAAACAGCAGAGAGATCTAACAAAGGTTGCTGAAATGCTGGAAGTAAAATTACAGAAATATGGAGGAGTACAAAATGTAAGATGGATTGCTAGTCAAGCTAGAGCACTAAAATCCTTGGTTTTGAACTTTGATGCTACTTTACTGCATTTAGAAGATATTGCTCAACGTGACAAAAAAAAAAGAATCAGCAACTGCAAAAAATTTTTTAAAGATTATGAGGTCATATAAATTTTTAAACATCTTTTTTTTTTTTTTTTTTATCTATTACATGGCATTTTGTCCAAGATGTTTCAGGCTGAAAATCTGTTAATACTTGAAGCTACCAGCAAACTTGAACTTACATTTCTGCAGTTAGTTGAACTAAAATCTCAACTGGGATTGTTCCAAAGCGAACATAAAAACTTAATAGATGACTGATAAGGATATCAATGATATCATGACTGTGATAATGATAAAATATCAAAAATGGATATCAATCCCATTTTTGCAGCAGATTTTATTGACAGTATTGTTAAATTTTTTAACACTAGATTTAAATAGCTGCAAGAACCGCCAGTGTCATCCTTTCATGTGTTCGATTTCACCAAGTGACCATCAGAAAAACAGCATTTAATATCCTTTATAGCAGCCAAAACATACAGCTGTTATTTGAAAATTTTAGTTATTTTTTTTACAAGAGTGGATAAAGAAACAATTTGTCAAGAATGGGTGGCATTAAAATTTAAAATATAAAACATCCTTAAACACCAAAAAACACCAGCCTTTCAAGTTGTTTACAAAGACCTAATTGCAACAAAATGACTCACAATACAGCAATGTACTTCACATGGTGGAATTAATGTTTTCTCTTTCTAGGAGTACTGCAACTGTTGAAAGGGGCTTTTCAGCAATGAACATTCAAAAGAATGTGTTACGTACTGGTCTGCAACAGGGAAGCCTTAAATGCTATCATAATGACCATCCGCCTAAATGGGAAACCCCTCTCAGAGTTCAGCACAGAAGCTTCTATAAATCATCGGCTTGACCACGGACCTGGCAAATGCCATATATAATCTACATGACTAAATAATTAATCTAAATGAAGTAAATTTATAATGTCAAAAAGTATAATACTCATACCTTTTTAATGTTAATGCTATGAAAGCAGAAATGTATTTTCTGTATACACATAGGGAAAAAAAAATTTTTCAGCAAAGTGACGATATGTAAATTTGACGTAGTTATGGTATTTATATGAGTCTGATGGGTTACTTTCAAAGGAGGACAGGTACATTTTCAGAAAAACCGTCCTCGAGGATGGGTAAAATTTCTGAGACTTTTCGTGCCCTGAGCCAAACATTCGGCAACAAAAAGATGTTCAAATGAAAATTTTATGAACAAATCATGTTCACAGACCAATGTCAAGAAAGCATGAAATAAACAACAGAAGATTGTAAGAAAGCATCTATATACATTTTTTTAATTAAAAAAATATAGTGAAACAAAAATGTGCATCCCTGCTAATCAACATGTTTTTACAATTTCATGATAAAATTATTAAAAATTTCAGTACAAGAAAAGCATTTTTACATAACTAACTCAGAAAATGAAAAAAAAAATCAAATTTTTAATGTTTTGAAAATATCTGCTTACAGACCGTCAGGGAAAAAAAAGCAATGGGATGCATCCATTACCTCCTTGAGAATTTGAAAGTGCCGAATCTGGCCTTTCTTCATCAGCTAAATTTTGATCAGGCTCAGAGGCAATACCATTACAAGACTCAGTCCTGTCTGTGGATGGCAACTGATTGGATGGAAGATTCTGTAGACTTTCATGTATTTCTGATTCCACAGTTTGCACACCCTGGGAATCTGAAATGGTCCCTGCATCTTCAGGCTCATTGAGGAAGTTCAAATCAAGGTCGGATACATTACCCTCAGAACCTCCTGCAAGTTCAATCACAGGGGCAGCATTCTGTTCAGAAGTTTCAACACTTAAGTTCTGCACTGCAGAAAAGCTTTGTTCTGTTTCCTGATTGCTATTGCATAGTCTGTCTTTTAACTCCTCTTCAGTACATATGACAGAGCCATTGCTAATCTCACATGCTTTAGGAATATCTTTCAAAGGGGCAACAGCCACCACTGTTGCATCAGGCATAATCTGCAGCACAGCTCCTGCGAAAAAAAAAAGAACATATGTCACACCAAACAATACAAGTTTACATATACATATGAACAAGCTGTAAGCTGGCTTTAGTAACATATTTTTGCCAGATTAACAATATTCACAAATACCAAAGTTTAGTGAAATCACTCATCCATATTCAATTAGTGGACATGGTGAAAATAAGCAATCAGAACCAAAGAATAGATGTAGCACCTACATTTCACCTGAAACCTGAACTAGGCACTTAGTACAAGAAGTTAGCATGCAACGCACCAAATGAATCACTGAAATAATTCTCCATCATTTGAAATTAAACCAAATCTAAAGTACAACTTCAGTGTCACATAAATGGAAATGCAAGCTTTTCATACTAATGTTGCTGGTTGTATGTGCAAAAGATCATAAACAGAGTAGATTATATATCCCTCTTTTAAATCTTAACTAAATGCAACATCATAAACCTAATAATCTAAATTCCACTGCTTCCAAGCGAATCTCGCAATGATTTAGAATCTACTGCTTATTTTTGATGAAATAAACTAGACATATTAAAAATTTCCACGTAAATTTCTTGAAATTATATACAAGTATGTGTGAAAATTTCCTAATATTAACAAAGTTGTCATAGCTTGATTATTTCACAGTATGTGTTTTAACTAATTTCACTTTCACTTATAATTGACTGGTGATGGCTTCTTTGGAGTAGCTTATCTTCAGCCAATATCTACAAAGATAACAAGCATTCAGTGAAGCTCTTTGTATAAATATAATGCTCTGCTACATCTGAAAACATGTTCACTTCTCATGTTTTTTCATTTTTGTGTGTGTTATATTGTGTATAATATTTTATATATCAAAGAGAAGGAAAAACAAAGAAGTAATTTACATCTTCATATGTAAAGCCAACTCACTTGGCCAGAGTGGTAAGATATGGCCAACTCTCCCTCTCCCGTTGACCTCACAGCTACAACACATTGGCCCTTATTCACCAGCAGCTGGAATGTACATGTCCAAGACAGCAGCCACTGTGACATTAAAACAGAGCACAGAGGGTGCTAAAGATCACCAGATATATGGACCAGGTTCCCATCTGATGCTGTCCCTGGCTTGTTTTAATGCAGAAACTCAATCTTCTGATTCAAGGCTCCTTGAATTTGAGGAGGAATGCCAGAAGAACAATTTCCACGTGATATGACTAAGTGAAGTAACGTGAAATGGAGAGGACCCCATGCAACATATACTTGCAGCACTAGTGGTGCTGGATTTACACTGAAGTGCCAAAAAAAAACTGGGATACCTCTCTAATACCACGTTGGGCCTCCTTGCAATTGGGTAATGGCAGCAGTGCGATGGGTATGGATTCCACGAGCTCCCTGTAGTGCTTTGGAGACAGGGCACATCAGGTTTCCTGAAGAGTGTCCCACAGTTCCATAATATTCACCGGTGGAGGATCCTGGCACTGACGGCATGTTGAACAGCATCCTAAATGTGTCTGATGGCATTTAAGTCTGGCAAATGAGGGGGCCAAGTCAAGATACCAAACTCCATGGAATGTTCCTTTAACTATAACTTGGTGAACTATGAACATGTTTGGTTGCACATTGTTGTGTTGAAAGAGGTTGCATCAGTCAAAGTGGTTGCATGGCATGAATGGGTGCAAATGATCCCGAAGGATCGTTACATAGCCACCACCGATCAAAGCGGTCTGCAGACATATAAGGGTACCTAATGCATGCCAGGTGACCCCCCCCCCCACACACACACACACACACACACATACACCATAACAGTGCAACCACCTGCTGGCACCAACCGTTGTAGGCATGCAAGATCCATTGCCTCAAGGGGTTTTCGCCACACCCAGAATTGGTCATCTGCCCAAAACAGTTGGTACCATGATTCGTTGGACCAGGCTACATATTGCCAGTCATCTTGTGTCCAATTGCAGTGTTCTTGAGTCCTGGCGAGGTTCACAGCCTTGTATCGTCAGGTCAGCGATGGCATCCGGATGAGCCGTCAGCTCCAGAACCTCACAGAACACAGGGAAGATTGCACTGTCTGAATGCTGATGCTATTACTGGCCCCAGCACTGAATTGTGCTGTGATTTGTAGAAATGTTGAACACCGGGTGGATGTTAGAATTTGTGCCAGATGCTACTGTACATGATCACCCAGCACTTTTCTATGGCAACATCAGTCTTGCACTCTGGATTTTTTTTTTCCTGAGTTTGTTTAGTCCAGGTACACCCTTAAAATTGTTGATCATGTAAACCCAAGTTTTGTTGTAATTTCTGAGATGGAGTAACCCATCTCCCAGGTGCTGCCTATCATACCACATCCAAAATCACTTAAATCCTGATAAGCTGCCATCTGACTGTGAATGATACTTCTTGAGCTTGCAGAGATATATGCCTCTAATATATAATGTTATTTGTGGATAATATCTTTTACTGCATGAGTGTGGTGGCATGTAATAGAAATGGTAGCACCTTTCCCCATTTATTTGACACTTTAGTGTATAATTAACAAAAAACTGATGCATAACAGCTGTAAAAAACTTGTTATCCACCTCTCTAAAAGATATGGTAGTCAAATCAATCAAGCCTATACACCATCCACATCATCCTGGTGAAAAACTTGAAGGGTTTCATAAGGAAATTTGACTTCTAGATTAAAAGGGTAGGCAGCACTTTATTACTGTGGATGATTTCAATGCAAAAACAGTGCACCAAAATGAAATTTCAGTACACAAATTTAGGCACAGCAACAGAAACCAGCATGGAAATACTCTTGCAGAGTTTGCAGAGGTGAAAGGGTTTTTCATCATGAACACTTTTTTTCAAGGAAAAGCCTCATAGGAAATGGACATGGAGGCACTCCAATGGAAATGTGAAATCAAGTGAAACTGATTTTATTATGTGCAACAGGAAATTTATCATTGAAGACATCAATGTGCTTGAAGTTTCAACACAGGAAGTGACTACAGAACAGTGAGATGTGAGATGCCCATCAACAAACTTCAAAGTTGCAAGCAAAAAGTATTGACATAATAAATCATAAAAAACATCATTGAAATTTCAAAAATTGGAACTGAAAAACTGATTCTCTGCATTATGTTTAACAACATAAGTAGTAGACACCTCCAAAGTTAACAGAGAAATTACCATGGCCTTTGCCGAAGCCCATCAGTTCCCACTTTCTACAATTCAAAAATTCCTCCAAAATTCCCACGTGAAATATCTGTCTGCTCTCTCACCAAAATTAATGGAAAAACCACCATTCATTGGTTTAATCCCTTTCCATGGATCCTTCTCTTATAAGATGTGTAAACTTTTCAAAACTATGGGCTACACTCTCACAGTGAAACCAAACCCTTCTGCAACAATGTGCCTGCTTAAAGACAGGGATCCTGTCTCACCCTTGGACACCCGTGGAGTTTATGCTATTCCCATTTCAACTTCCTCTGGTCTCTCAGTGTATATTGGAAGCACATACCAAAGCATCAAAACAAGACTTGGTGAACACAAAAAAAAGATGTTTCCAATGGTCTTCCAAAGACAGCTTTATCTGCACTAACCCTTGAAGATACCTCTGCAGTTCCTATTTGGAAAGAAACAAAAAAGTTGCCCCTTTCATCAACAAGGCATCTCTGTGTTTTCAAGAGAGCATTGAAATTTTGTTCACCAAAAACTGCAATTTTCAGAGACCCCTCACCAAATCCCATTTATTTGGATATCTCTTCTAAAATCTGGCAACAGTTCCAACACCCCAACTTCAAATTATAGTTCTGGCAACCAGCCCATCCAGTCAATCGCGGGTGATCAAAGTCATAGGATCACTGAAAGCTACCGCTAAACGAACCTTTTACCGTACATGACTGTGTGCTTCGCTCGTTTTATATGTTTATGTCTTATTCCTTAAGCAACACTTCATATCTTTTTATTTTTTTGAAGATTGTATCAAAGCTTTACATAATAATTCAAATAAAAATAAAGTACATGACTGAATACAAAAGGCACAGCATTACCTTCTGGTAAATTTCCAGCAACATCAGCAGGAATAGCAGCAGCATACATGGCACATGTAGAATCTAAAGCTTGAGCTGCTGACACATGAGGAAGAATGTCTGTTAGTGGATAGATACCACTCTTGACAACTTCACCAATCATGGTACTGGAAATTGTAATGTGAGATACTCCAGGAGTTTCACTAGATTCACTAAGAATTTGGTGATTGGGCATCAGTACTCCTGAAATATGTGGTTCAGAAGTACCTTCTGTCATGACTGAAATGAAAATGAAGTGAACAATGTTAGAATCAGAAATCAACTAATTCATTGATATAAAAGTACCTTCATAAATAATAATAGAACTTGAATAGTTGTTTTTGATGCATGATAACTGAAGAAACTATATTTTTCATATTGCATTACACTTGAAATATGCAATGTAACAATTTACTTGGCCTAATAATCAAATTTATGTGGGGTCATTGAACAAAAAAATCCTTTACGTTAATTTTTATAGAACAGACTAGCTCATGCCTTAGCAGTAAATCCTGCTAAGGGGAGACGAAGGTTTCCCCAAGTTTCCTCCACAACAGTCTGTCTTGTGCCAGTCTCCTCCATGTCACCCCCGCATACTTTCGAATTTCATCCACCCATCTTCCATGTGGTCTTCTTCTGGGTCTTTTCCTGTCCCTTGGAATCCAATCTAAAATTTCGGCTGTTCATCGATGGTCTGTTCTTCTGGCAGTATGTCCAGCCCATTGCCATTTCAGGGATTTAACTCTGATCATGATGTCTTCCACTCTTGTCATTTTTCGGATCCACGAGTTCCTCTTCTTATCTCTCCTGGTTACACCAAGCATGCACCTCTCCATGCTTCTTTGGGTTTCTGCAGCCATTGTATGTCTCTTTTAGTTAAGGTCCACGTCTCTGCACCATACGTAAGCACTGGAAGGATGCATTGATCAAACACTTTTCTTTTAAGACATAATGGCATATTGCTCTTGAAAATTATGCTGGTTTCTTCCAAAAGCTCTCCAGGCAAGTTTTGTACGCCGATTAATTTCTTCACCAATGTGACCCTCACTTGATATCTGCTGTCCAAGATAAACATACATGTCTGTTATCTCCAGCTTTTCTCCATCAATCGATAAATCTTCATTTCTTGTAAAAGCATTGTACAACACTTTTGTCTTCTGAAAGTTCATTTTTAATCCAACTTCTTTACTTTTGTCAGCCAGTTCTTGGATCATACTCTGCAGCTCTGATGGGGTAGTTGCAAAAATGACTATGTCATCAACAAAACGAAGGTGGGTTAGATAATCTCCATTAATCTTTATCCCTTTGTTTACCCAGTTCAGTGATTGAAAGACATTTTCCAATGTGGCGTTAAAGAGCTTCGGAGATATGGTGTCACCTTGTCTCACTCTCTTTCAAATTTTTATGTGTGTTGTATTTTCAAACAGCCGAATCTTTGCACTTGCATTTTCATAGATGCTATTAATAACATTAATGTATGCATCTTCAACACCGCATGATTTCAACGCCACTGTAACTGCTGATGGTTGTTTCACTGAATCAAAGGCCTTTTCATAATCGACAAAAGCCATGCACAATGGAAGTTCATATTCCCTCGCTCTTTCAATTAGTTCTCTCAGTACGTGGATATGATCTATAGTGCTGTAGCCACTCCTGAATCCAGCTTGTTCTCTCGGTTGAGCCATGTCCAGTTTTACCTTCAAGCGGTGTGAAAGAACTTTAGTGAAGATTTTATAAACCCCTGATAGGAGGCTGATAAGTCTGTAGTTCCTGAGATCCTCAATGTCACCTTTTTTATGTAGCAGGATCATTGTAGCGTTGTTCCAATCCTCAGGAATCTTCCCTTCATTAAGGCATCAAGTGAAAATTTGGGAGAGTACTGTTTCGATTTCTCCACTTGCTTCTTGTATGATGTCTACAGTAATTCCATCTTCTCCTGGAGCTTTTCCCCGCTTCATGTTCTTGATCGCATGTGCAACTTCTGCTGGGAGGACTGGGAGAACTCTGGTACTGGTACCTTTCATGATGTCTGGAGTACATGTATCATCCCTTTCGTATAATTTGGAGTAGAACTCTTTCACTCTTGTCAAAATTTCGCCTCTATTTCTCGTTACAGAACCATCTTCTTTTCTCAGTGCCATAATCTGTTTTCTTCCCTTACTGAGATGTCCCTTTGCTATCTTTAGGCTTTGGTTGTTTTCAATTGCTTTCCTTACTAGTTCACAGTTGAATTTCCTTACGTCTTCAGTGATACTTTTTCGTACTATCTTGCATAGCTCTCTATATATTCCACTTTGGAAGTCGCATCTTCTTTAGTTGTCCTCATCTCTCTTCTTTTTGGCATCAACATTTTGGTTTTTCCTGATAATTTGTTCACATGCAACTTGTTCTTAGACCCAGCTAATTTTGTTGCTGTTTCCATAAGAGCTTTGGTTACTTTTCTGTTAACTTCAGAAATATCCACTTCTTCCGATGTTAGGCCTTCTAAAGCAGAGAATCTGTTCTTCAGTTCCAACTTGAAGGTATTATGGTGCTTTTTAAGGTTGGTTATGTCAATACATTTTGTTTGTCTTATGAGCTTGCTATGTTCGAGTTTAGTGTTGAGGTGCATCTTACATCTCACCAATCTATGGTCACTACCTGTGTTGAACTTGTTTAGCACACTGCAGTCTTCTATGACGAATTTTTTGTTACACATAATAAAATCAATTTCACTTGTCGTCCCATTTGGATGTCTCCATGTCCATTTCCTGTGTGGCTTTTTCTTGAAAAAGAAGTTCATGATGAAAAACCCTTCTGTCTCTGCAAACTCTACGAGAGTATTTCCACGCTGGTTTCTGTTGCAGTGACCGAATTTACCTACTGAAGTTTCATTCTGTTGCTGTTGCCCTATTTTTGCATTGAAATCTCCCATAATTACCTTTAAGTGCTGCTTACCTTTATTATTTAGATGACGAATTTCCTCATAAAATTCTTCAATTTCTTCTTCAGGATGACTTGTGGTGGGTGCATAAGTTTGAATAATGTGAGCCTGGTATCTTCCCGAGAGTTGGAAAACGAGTCGTGCAGCTCTGTCAGAGGAACTTTCAACTTCTACAACTTTATCCTTCAGTTTCTTTTTATTATAAAACCAACACCACTAGTTCTGCCAGTATCAGTCCCACGATAGTAGAAGAGATGTCTACTTTTCAGTTCAATGAGATCTTCTCCTTTTCTCCTTACCTTACTTAGCCCGAATATGTCCTACTTGATCCTTTGTAGTTCCTCTTCCAGTTCAAGAAGCCTTGAATCAGAAGATAGGGAGCGTCCATTATACGTAGCCAAGATCAGCATCAGATGGCAGCCTAGTCCGGTTCTCCGGGGATTCTTAGCACCCTCTGCCTTCATGTCGCACTGGCCGCTGCCTTGGCCGGGTACATTCCAGCTGCCGGAGACTGAGGGCCAAGATTTAAGTTGTGGAATCATTTTGGAAGGGTTTGGCCATAACTCACCACGCTGGCCAAGTGGGTTGGTGAGTGTGGGATAGCATTCCTCTAATCCCGATGGTATAGTTATACCGCTATCGGCAGTCGTCAGAGCCCCTTTAGTGGGAACAGTATGTACCACGAGAAGGCGGGGTTGACATTTGTCAAGGAGAGGCTGTGATGCATCATTGCCTATATGAAAAAAAATTTACGCAAATGTCCATAGAACAAAAGCTAGCATCGTAGTGGCGTGACCACTGATACAGCCTTACAGTTAGAATGTGGTAAATTCTAATACATCGAAAGTTACTATGTATCAAAAACTTGCAGGATAGTTGTTAAACTTCCTTTATTATTTTCCCTGTTCTGAATTATTGTTACTTCTTAAAATTCCATATGAGTACTATATCTTTATATTCAAAGGTTCTGCATTTTACCCTTATAAATATACACTACAGTTCAGAAGCATTTTGCATGCTATGTCCAGTCATATGTCCTTTTTGATGCAACAGTTCTTGACAGCAGTGGCAGCTTGTCAGGTGAAGTGCACTTCATCTAAAATTGGTGAAAAAAAAATTTCTTCGAATGATTTTGTGGATTCTTAAAATTAGTCACTTTTTTGTTTACAAGAATGATTCCTGGAAAATGTTGTGGCTTTGAAATGAAAGCTCTCCCTTTTCTATAAGCAGAAGTGTGAGCACACCATTTCAAACGGTACTATGAACTGATGACCTTTCGTAACTGTGTGTAGGCCAGGAGAAAAGATACCAGCTGCAGTTCCAAATCACTTTTGCCAACACCATTAACACAGATGTAGGAACCTAGAGTTCACTGAATAAGGAAGGTTGCTATGGCAACCAATACAATCAATGATGAAGGTGAAGTGACAGCCCACACCACTGGTTGTCACTTCACCTTGATCAAGTGAAGTGGGCAAAAAATTTTAAGAACCTAAGTCTTTGGAAGTGGGATTTTGTGTTTAGACAATTTTGATTTGTCCATTGGGTTTATATAGTAACTGCAAGTGTGAACTTCAGTTTCACTACTGTTTCTTTATTTTTCATGTGCTCTGGATTCATGCTTTTGTTTAAAAAAAAAAAAAAAGAATCTCAGGAAGTGATATAGTGTGTATGTTAATGCAGAAATACGAGCGTAGATCAAAAAGTAATGCACTTTTTTTTTTTTTTTGCAAGTTTAATAGGCAAAACAAAACATATACACAGTTAAACTACATTTCTTGGCTATTTTTCAACATAGGAACCGGGACGCTCGACACATTTATACTAGTGTGGTACTAGTTTCATTATACGTTGTTCATAAAAGCCCATTTCCTGGGTACATAGCCACCTGCGGACAACTGATTTGACTTCATCACCCAAATCAAAGCTTCGGTCGCCAGGAATCTTTTCAAGGGACCAAATAGATGAAAGTCCAAGGAGCCAGATCCAGACTATATGGTGGGTGCCGGAGCACACTGAATTTCGTCATGAATATGTTGTGCAACATGTGGGCAAGCATTGTCATGAAGCAGACTGACATTTGTATCATCTCTGTTGGGTCTTTAGTCACGAAGGGCACAATGCAAATTTGTCAATGTGTTAGCATAGGTTTTGGCATTCACAATGGTCCCTGTTGGTTGAAACTCCATTCTGCATAAAAGCCCTCATGACGGTGTCCCGGAGCACTGTCATGAGGGCTTTTTATGCAGAATGAGTTACTCGGAATTTTTTTGGTGGCAGGGAGTCCAAATGTTTCCACACCATACTGGCCTTCTTTGTGTTATGCCCAGGACTCATCGCCTATCACTACACCTGCCAGAAATTCATGCCCTTCTGCATAATGCATCAAGTGGTTCAAGGATAACATCATTCTCTGTCCCTTCTGGTTGTCTATCACATTCATGGCCACCCATAACTCACTGACCTTGCAAAAACTGCATTTTATCATGCACAATATTGTATGCTGTACCGTACAAAATGTTGAGCTTCTGTGCTAATATGCGCAGATGGATCCGCAAGTCACTCAAAACTGCTTCTTCAATGCCTCTCGCAGTGGCAGGTGATGACGCGGTTACAGGTCGACCGGAACGTGGTGAATCGGTAAGGTTGCCATGGCCCTCTTCAAGGAAACTGCATTATCTGGAGATGTTGCTGTGGTCCAGGCAATCACCACCATACATTTCAACCATTTCTTTGTGAATTTCTGTTGGAATTTTCTGTTCAGCCCACAAAAATCAGACTACACAGCGTTGTGTTTCATTAGTAGATGATGCTAACAAACGTGACATCTTTGTGTCGTCATTCACATAGTCTTCCACCATGGCAACACTTGATCCAGCCAAACTGGTCTGTAGCATAATATTGAAACTCATCTGCCAAACTGCAACCTGCAAGGGAAAAAAAAATTGCTGCATGTTACTTTTTGATCCTTCCTCGTATAATGTGTATAAGGATGTATTCCAAGAAGTGTATAAATTGTTTTCTTTAGTTCTTACTCTACCCTCATCCACTGTGCCAGAAAAAGTTTTTTCCCCATTTGAAACAAATAAAACATTACTTAAGGAACACTATTTCACAGCAAAGACTATCATTATTACCAAATATTGTGATACAAAAAGAACTTTTCTCCAAACTTGTAGTTAAACAGCCATTTTATGATGAATCATTGATAGCTATGCTTCTTTGAAAGATACTTGACCTTCTTTATAAGAAATAGATGCATTTTTTCATGGATTCTCATTTTGTAACCCTTTACCTGTTTCTCTGGTCATGAGCAGCCACTGCTGGAAAGTAGAACAGATAATCCTGTACTGCTATATCCTGGAAGTACAGCTGATGCTTTACCAATTCCCACTTTAGTAGAAAAGGAGGAAAACTTACTCTAAGGAAGTCTTATGCCAAAAAATGACACAAAATAATCATCTTGTAGTGTGCTTTGCATCGTGCTCAATGACCCTGTGCATTAGCTCCTGCTATTAAAGCCTTGTTAATGAGAGCTCTTTCACAATCATTTACCACAGGCAACTATGTGCAGAAGGGAAAAAAAATTAATAAGCTTCCCTGTGGGATTTAAATATCCCAACTCTGGTATTGTAGGACCTAACAAGATAAAACCGTGCATCATTTCAGCACAGGATTACGAGAACCCCATTTTAAGGAGCCCTAAATTTTTTCAGAAGAAAAAGTAAAAATACAGCTCTACAGTATGCCTCTTAAGGTAGAAGTGCTCAAGTCCTCATCATGCCTAATACATTAAGCCCTGGACTTTGTGGTTACTGTCCGTTAGAATTACTGGTCAGTCAGCCCAATTGTTAAGTGCAGAAATGCCATTTCAGGGCTGCCAGCCTATGACACCCAAGAAAATAGTTGCTTTAGTAGCCACTAATGGTAAAAATAGTAGCCTAAATAGTAGCCTTAACAACTTATGTTAATGACTAAAGTAGTTGCCAAAAAAATGTATGAGTTTTAGAATGTAAATGCTCCACACCAAAACAAATTTGTTTGTTAATGTTTTTATTTATTTCAAACCACAGTGACAAAATTAGCACATGTTCACATTTTGGTGGGGGAAAAAAATTATATATATATATATATATACACACAGTTGGAAGAAGGTCGAAGTGCGACTAAAGGATATATATATATATATATATATATACACGTTGGATGTAAGGTCAGATGATGCGTAACATCACAGCCTCTCCTTGACAAATGTCAACCCCGCCTTCTCGTGGTGCATCCTGTTCCCACTAAAGGGGCTCTGACGACCGCCAATAGCGGTATAACTATACCATCGGGATTAGAGGAAATTCTATCCCACACTCACCAACCCGCTTGGCCAGCGTGGTGAGTTATGGCCAAACCCCTCCAAAATGATTCCACAACTTAAATCTTGGCCCTCAGTCTCCGGCAGCTGGAATGTACCTGGCCAAGGCAGCGGCCAGTGCGACATGAAGGCAGAGGGTGCTAAGAATCCCCGGAGGACCGGACTAGGCTGCCATCTGATGCTGACCTTGGCTACTTACAATGGACGCTCCCTATCTTCTGATTCAAGGCTTCTTGAATTGGAAGAGGAACTACAAAGGATCAAGTGGGACATCGTCGGGCTAAGTGAGGTAAGGAGAAAAGGAGAAGATCTCATCGAACTGAAAAGTGGACATCTCTTCTACTATCGTGGGACAGATACTGGCAGAACTAGTGGTGTTGGATTTATAATAAACAAGAAACTGAAGGATAAAGTTGTAGAAGTTGAAAGTTCCTCTGACAGAGCTGCACGACTTGTTATCCAACTCTCGAAAAGATACCGGGCTCAGATTATTCAAACTTATGCACCCACCACAAGTCATCCTGAAGAAGAAATTGAAGAATTTTATGAGGAAATTTGTCATCTAAATAATAAAGGTAAGCAGCACTTGAAAATAATTATGGGAGATTTCAATGCAAAAATAGGGCAACGGCAACAGAATGAAACTTCAGTAGGTAAATTCGGTCATGGCAACAGAAACCAGCGTGGAAATACTCTCGTTGAGTTTGCAGAGGCAGAAGGGTTTTTCATCTTGAACTCCTTCTTCAAGAAAAAGCCACACAGGAAATGGACATGGAGACATCCAAATGGGACGACAAGTGAAATTGATTTTATTATGTGTAACAAAAAATTCGTCATAGAAGACTGCAGTGTGCTAAACAAGTTCAACACAGGTAGTGACCATAGATTGGTGAGATGTAAGATGCACCTCAACCCTAAACTTGAATGTGGCAAGCTTATAAGACAAACAAAATCTATTGACTTAACCAACCTTAAAAAACACCATAATACCTTCAAGTTAGAACTGAAGAACAGGTTCTCTGCTTTAGAAGGCCTAACATCGGAAGAAGTGGGCATCTCTGAAGTTAACAGAAAAGTAACCAAAGCTCTTATGGAAACAGCAACAAAATTAGCTGGGTCTAAGAACAAGTTGCATGTTAACAAATTATCAGGAAAAACCAAAATGTTGATGCAAAAAAGAAGAGAGATGAGGACAACTAAAGAAGATGTGACTTCCAAAGTGGAATATATAGAGCTATGCAAGACAGTACGAAAAAGTATCACTGAAGACGTAAGGAAATTCAACTGTGAACTAGTGAGGAAAGCAATTGAAAACAACCAAAGCCTAAAGATAGTAAAGGGACATCTCAGTAAGGGAAGA
Source organism: Macrothele yani (assembly GCA_039090855.1). NCBI lineage: Eukaryota > Metazoa > Arthropoda > Arachnida > Araneae > Macrothelidae > Macrothele > Macrothele yani. The sequence continues at coordinate 151,570,134 of CM077025.1, read as the reverse complement.
AAACATATTATGGCACTGAGAAAAGAAGATGGTTCTGTAACAAGAAATAGAGGCGAAATTTTGACAAGAGTGAAAGATTTCTACTCCAAATTATATGAAAGGGATGATATATGCACTCCAGACATTATGAAAGATACCAGTACCAGAGTTCCTCCAGTCCTTCCAGCAGAAGTTGCACATGCAATCAAGAACATGAAGCGAGGAAAAGCTCCAGGAGAAGATGGAATTACTGTAGACATCATACAAGAAGCAAGTGGAGAAATGGAAACAGTACTCGCCCAAATTTTCACTCGATGCCTTAATGAAGGAAAGATTCCTGAGGATTGGAACACCGCTACAATATCCTGCTACATAAGAAAGGTGACATTGAGGATCTCGGAAACTACAGACCTATCAGCCTCCTATCAGTAGTTTATAAAATCTTCACTAAAGTTCTTTCACACCGCTTGAAGGTAACACTGGACATGGCTCAACCGAGAGAACAAGCTGGATTCAGGAGTGGCTACAGCACAATAGATCATATCCACGTGCTGAGAGAACTAATTGAAAGAGCGAGGGAATATGAACTTCCATTGTGCATGGCTTTTATCGATTATGAAAAAGCCTTTGATTCGGTGAAACCATCAGCAGTTACAATGGCTCTGAAAACCTGCGGTATTGAAGATGCATACATTAATATTATTAATAACATCTATGAAAATGCAAGTGCAAAGATTAGGCTGTTTGAAAATACAACACACGTAAAAATTGGAAAGGGAGTGAGACAAGGTGACACCATATCTCCGAAGCTCTTTAATGCCACATTGGAGGGTGTTTTTCAGTAGCTGAGCTGGGAAAACAAGGGGATAAAGATTAATGGAGATTATCTAACCCACCTTCGTTTTGCTGATGACGTAGTCATTTTTGCAACTACCCCATCAGAGCTACAGAGTATGATCCAGGAACTTGCTGACAAGAGTAAAGAAGTGGGATTAAAAATGAACTTTTAGAAGACAAAAGTGATGTTCAATGCTTTTACAAGAAATGAAGATTTATCGATTGATGGAGAAAAGCTGGAGATAACAGACACGTACGTTTATCTTGGACAGCAGATATCAAGTGAGGGTCACATTGATGAAGAAATTAATCGGCGTACAAAACTTACCTGGAGAGCTTTTGGAAGAAACAGCATAATTTTCAAGAGCAATATGCCATTATGTCTTAAAAGAAAAGTGTTTGATCAATGCATCCTTCCAGTGCTTACGTATGGTGCAGAGACGTGGACCTTAACTAAAAGAGACATACAAAGGCTGCAGACAACTCAAAGTAGCATGGAGAGGTGCATGCTTGGTGTAACCAGGAGAGATAAGAAGAGGAACTCGTGGATCCGAAAAATGACAAGAGTGGAAGACATCATGATCAGAGTTAAATCCCTGAAATGGCAATGGGCTGGACATACTGCCAGAAGGACAGATCATCGATGGACAGCCGAAATTTTAGATTGGATTCCAAGGGACAGGAAAAGACCCAGAAGAAGACCACATGGGAGATGGGTGGATGAAATTCGAAAGTATGCAGGGGTGACATGGAGGAGACTGGCACAAGACAGACCGTTGTGGAGGAAACTTGGGAGACCTTCGTCCAGCAGTGGATTGATAGTGGTTTACAATGATGATGATGATGATGATATACACACGCATCCATACACTACAAAAAGGGCATCTTAAGTTTCAATATAAAGCTACTCAAGACACTCAGAACTATAAAGGTTATGGAAATTACCCCCCCCCTCCAAAAATATTATTCAATTATATATCAAAAACTATCCTGATACAAACTTAGGAATTACAAAATACTTCCTTCTTTGTCATTGTTCTGGAGGTCAGATGTTCTCATCTGTATCAAGCCAGTACAGAGAGCTTTTTTCTGCGTTTGTGGTTGGCAAAAAAATATAAGATTTTGCAAAGTGGGTTTCATACACTGTGTTGAAAAAATTGTTGTGAATTTTTTTTTTTTTTTTTTTTTTTTGAAAGGCCATAGTTGTGGTCATTCAGTGTTATGATGATCACTTGTTTTGTTCTGTACACATAATAAGCATAGTTATCTGATGTGAGGTATATCAAGAATCTCATTCGAATTGATGAACATTTGCAAATATTTCAAACTTGCCTTTTGTACAGCTATAACAATAAATACCCAACACCGTGAATGTGTTTAGTATGGAACAAAAACACGAAGCCTAGAACTAAAGAAATGAAAACTTCCAGTTTATTATCATCAGGAGTGGAATGGGTATAGTGTAATCTCCCTCTTCAATAATGGAAACTAACTCATAAGTAATAATAATAATAATAGTGCTTAACATGACTTTGAATTACGTTGTAAAAGAGTACATTTTATTTTGATTCTCATATTTGAAAGGTAAACGTGAAAAATCTGTCCGAAACGTCTTCATTTCATTAGGGCATGGACAACTGTCTAACTATTCAAACTCAAGTCTGTGTAGGTCAGGTATAATTGATATGAAGTATTACACTGATATACACCTGCCTTGATAATGTTAGTCATTCTTCACAGAGTCCTTGATGCTTTTGAGACAAATATAAAGAAATTACTTTATCCTGTAAAATTATTCCAACGCATAATTACAGAAATAAGAAAAGAAAAAACTTGACTTTCTTATAATTTAGGTTACTTTTATAACAGCAGACAGTTAAAATCCCTAGATGTTAACCATCATCGATTTTCAAAGCTCTAACAACACTAAGATTATCCTTACACCCACTGATGACAATAATAAAACCAAAGCTCAATTTTTTTAAAATGATTATAACTCTTCTGAAAATTATTGTCATGGAACAACAAAAACTTTTATAAGATCCCCCCCCTCCAATATGTATAAACAAACTGTTTTATCATTTAGCAATTTTTTTTGGGGGGGGGGTCCTCTTTAAAGTTTACATTATTCTTATACTGTACCATGGTAGCAATTTGGAAAAGTTATATGCAGTAAATTATTTAAAAAAATTGAGTGTGAATTTATACCATGGCCATCAGTGCATATAAGGGTAGGCTTAACATTTTTTAATGCTTCAAGTTCATGTTGTCTTTCCTTTTGTCGGAGTTTCTCCGATCCTTTTAGAATCCGTGAGCAACTCGTATTGCAGGTATGTTTTTTTTTAATGCTTGCTTTAGTCTCTCACTGGCTTCTTTAAGCACAGAGTTTGATGATTCTTGTACTTCTCTTTTTTCTTGAACAAGAATTTTTATCTTGTTTTCCATGTTTTCTATAGTTTGCTTTCTGCTCTTCAAATCCCTTATTTAGCAATTCTTGTTTCAATCTCTCAGTATTTTCTTTCTCTGCTTTCAGTTGCTGTTACTTTAATCTCTGCTCCTCTTCCAAATGGTTGCTATATGACCTATCTGCATTAAGTGCTAATTTTATTTAGTTCTTTCGTTCTTACACTGGTGTGCAAAAATTAAGAACGAAGAGGAGAAATTAGCATAATAGCGGAACGAGCAGGCAGAACGAATCGAAAGACCACTCAGGAGATAGACTAGGGTCCGGTACGGTAGGGCATGCGCATATATGCAGCATGACGTAAGGGAGGGGAGTGTCGGAAGAATATAAAGCACACAGGCAGTGCACTTTCAGCAATTCGGTGAAAGCTATTGCACGGTGTACATCGGTTTGAACGACGTCGAGTTGCTGCCACCGTGTGATATGGCCAACGGGCAATCCAGTAGACGACATCTGGATGACTTTACCCGAGGTCACGTCATTGGGAAGTTGGAAGAAGGTCGAAGTGTGACTAGTGTGGCCAAGGCGTTCGGGATCGCTCACAGCATAGTTTCACGAGCTTGGAGAGCATTTCAAACGACAGGAACGGCTGTCCAAGAGTTTAGCAGTGGTTGTCCATGAGCAACCACGGTGGCGGATGACCAGTATATTGTCCTACAGGCGAGAAGAGACAGATGGCAGACAGCAGGAGAAATCACAAGGCACATGCAACAGACAACTGGAAGTCCGTTATCGCATTTTACCGTGGCCAGGAAGCCCTACAAAGATTGTCTATTTGCATGACGACCAGTACGGTGTGTGTCATTAATGCCTGCTCATAGGAGACGGTGGTTTCTGTGGTGCCAGAAACACAAGAACTGGACACATCAGTAATGGGGTCGAGTTCTCTTTACGGATGAGAGCCGATTTAGTCTGATGAGCGATTCTGGACGTATACACATCTGGAGAGAGAGCAGGGAACACATAATCACACCTCCAACATCATCAAAAGGGACTGGTTTGGAGGTGGCAGAGTTCTTGTTTCGGGCGGTATCATGCTTGGTAGCCGTACTGACCTCCACATCTTCCAAGGAGGTTCAGTTACTGGTGTCCGCTATTGTACCGAGGTTCTCATGCCTCACGAGCGTCTGTTTAGAGGTGCTGTGGGTCTTGAGTTCCTCTTCATGGACGACAAGGCTACACCTCATCGTACAGTGGCTGTCGCAGACCTGTTGGAGAGTGAAGATATTCAATGCATGGATTAGCCCGCAAGGTCCCCGGACCTAAATCCAATCGAACACATGTGGGACCTTCTCGGGAGATGCTTGGCAGCACGTCACCAGCCGCCAGCAACGATTCCGCAGCTGCGATTGGCGCTACAAGAGGAGGGTCGCGATGCCTCAACAGCTCCTTGACAACCTCATCCTCAGTATGGACAGACGTTGTAAATCCTGCAACGCAGTCAGGGGCGATCATATCTCCTACTAAAGACTATTTTTTCTTGGCAGCAGCCTGTCACATGGACGTTTCTGTCTTCTGTCCAGTTGTGCTTGAAGCTACCTTTTCAATAAAGTGCCTTTGTATCCTTTGGATTCTTTGTTTGGATGGATTTGCTCACTTGTCCCATATTCTTACATCTTGGGGATCTTATGGTATGATTTGAGTCGATGTGGAGCACTTCTGCACGACGTTACATTTGAAAAACCGTCTCATCCTTGCATGCCAGTGTAGCACCTTTTCAACTTGCTTGCTTTACATTTTTAGTACATCTCGAATTGTAAGTCTCTCATTCAACATCTTCTCAGACATAGATGCCTTCTCATCTGAAAGAACTTTTTGTGATACAGAAGTGCCTCTCTTTACATCTAAGTTGCCAATGTGATAAAGCAAGGCATGCTTTCACAACTTTAGCCAAAGATGGATATTTCCAGTCTACAAATGTCTTTTGATACAATATGCCTCTCCAAAAATGATCAATCCTAATTTCGCTGTTTGGAATAAATTCTTATACATACAAGTACATCTATACCTAGACCCACGAGATTAGAGGAATGACCTACTCAAATGATAAAAAGTACTGTCTCATTTTTAACAGATACGCAGAAATGTCTCACCAGGTGTTTTTTCGATTACCACTTAATTTTTTCGTTATAAACAATTCCTAATTTATATTAAACAGTTTGTAGATAATGTACAGTGAGTTTAAAAGCCTGTTGGCGAAAACATGTATTTTCCGTGTCATTCGGAAAATAAAGCTGTAAAAACAAGCACGTATCATTCATGAAATTCTAGGTACAAAATTTTCGACTTGAAATTGATACATTTATCTGCAAATAAACTTCAGTAAACACAGAAAACAAGTCTTTAATAAGTGTCCGGCAGTGCCAGGAACGAGCACATCTGCTCGCTCCTGGCAGGGCCGGACATTTTTTCAGCGGAATATCTTGATTTGAGTAGGTCGTACCTTTAATCATATATGGGCAGGGCCGGGTTGGGGGAAGGGGCGTGCCACTGCCTAGGGCGGCAGATTTTAGGGGGCAGCAAATGTTGCGATGTCAAAATTTAAACAAACGTAATTTTAGGAACATATGCCATTGGTGGACTAATTCCATAACTCGAATTTTCTACAACTCAAAGTTAATCGTAGTTCACTTGAAGATTCGTGTTATGGAAGTTATATCATCATCATCATTGTCAACCATTATCAATCCACTGATGGACGAAGGTCTCCCCAAGATTCCTCCACAACAGTCTGTCTTGTGCCAGTCTCCTCCATGTCACTCCCGCATACTTTTGAATTTCATCCACTTATCTCCCATGTGGTCTTCTTCTGGGTCTTTTCCTGTCCCTTGGAATCCAACCTAAAATTTCGGCTGTCCATCGATGGTCTGTCCTTCTGGCAGTATGTCCAGCTCATTGCCATTTCAGGGGTTTAACTCTGATCACGATGTCTTCCACTCTTGTCATTTTTCGGATCCACGAGTTCCTCTACTTATCTCTCCTGGTTACACCAAGCATGCACCTCTCCATGCTGCTTTGGGTTGTCTGCAGCCTTTGTATGTCTCTTTTAGTTAAGGTCCACGTCTCTGCACCATACGTAAGCACTGGAAGGATGCATTGATCAAACACTTTTCTTTTAAGACATAATGGCATATTGCTCTTGAAAATTATGCTGTTTCTTCCAAAAGCTCTCCAGGCAAGTTTTGTACGCCGATAAATTTCTTCATCAATGTGACCCTCACTTGATATCTGCTGTCCAAGATAAACGTACGTGTCTGTTATCTCCAGCTTTTCTCCATCAATCGATAAATCTTCATTTCTTGTAAAAGCATTGAACATCACTTTTGTCTTCTGAAAGTTCATTTTTAATCCAACTTCTTTACTTTTGTCAGCAAGTTCCTGGATCATATTCTGCAGCTCTGATGAGGTAGTTGCAAAAATGACTATGTCATCAACAAAACGAAGGTGGGTTAGATAATCTCCATTAAACTTTATCCCTTTGTTTTCCCAGTTCAGTGATTGAAAGACATTTTCCAATGTGGCGTTAAAGAGCTTCGGAGATATGGTGTCACCTTGTCTCACTCCCTTTCAAATTTTTATGTGTATTGTATTTTCAAACAGCCGAATCTTTGCACTTGCATTTTCATAGATGTTATTAATAATATTAATATATGCATCTTCAATACCGCAGGATTTCAGAGCCATTGCAACTGCTGATGGTTTCACCGAATCAAAGGCTTTTTCATAATCGATAAAAGCCATGCACAATGGAAGTTCACATTCCCTCGCTCTTTCAATTAGTTCTCTCAGTACGTGGATATGATCTATTGTGCTGTAGCTACTCCTGAATCCAGCTTGTTCTCTCGGTTGAGCCATGTCCAGTGTTACCTTCAAGCGGTATGAAAGAACTTAAGTGAAGATTTTATAAACCACTGATAGGAGGCTGATAGGTCTGTACTTCCTGAGATCCTCAATGTCACCTTTTTATGTAGCAGGATCATTGTAGCGTTTTCCAATCCTCAGGAATCTTCCCTTCATTAAGGCATAGAGTGAAAATTTGGGCGAGTACTGTTTCAATTTCTCCACTTGCTTCTTGTTTGATGTCTACAGTAATTCCATCTTCTCCTGGAGCTTTTCCCCGCTTCATGTTCTTGATTGCATGTGCAACTTCTGCTGGGAGGACTGGAAGAACTCTGGTACCTTTCATGATGTCTGGAGTACATGTATCATTCCTTTCACATAATTTCGAGTAGAAATCTTTCACTCTTGTCAAAATTTCGTTTCTATTTCTTGTTACAGGACCATCTTCTTTTCTCAGTGCCATAATCTGTTTTCTTCTCTTACTGAGATGTCCTTTTGCTATCTTTAGGCTTTGGTTGTTTTCAATTGCTTTCCTCACTAGTTCACAGTTGAATTTCCTTACGTCTTCAGTGATACTTTTTCGTACTGTCTTGCATAGCTCCATATATTCCACTTTGGAAGTCACATCTTCTTTAGTTGTCCTCATCTCCCTTCTTTTTTGCATCAACATTTTGGTTTTTCCTGATAATTCGTTCACATGCAACTTGTTCTTAGACCCAGCTAATTTTGTTGCTGTTTCCATAAGAGCTATGGTTACTTTTCTGTTAACTTCAGAAATATCCACTTCTTCCATTGTTAGGCCTTCTAAAGCAGAGAATCTGTACTTCAGTTCCAACTTGAAGGTATAATGGTGTTTTTTAAGGTTGGTTATGTCAATACATTTTGTTTGTCTTATGAGCTTGCCACGTTCAAGTTTAGTGTTGAGGTGCATCTTACATCTCACGAATCTATGGTCACTATCTGTGTTGAACTTATTTAGCACACTGCAGTCTTCTATGATGAATTTTTTGTTACACATAATAAAATCAATTTCACTTGTTGTCCCATTTGGATGTCTCCTTGTCCATTTCCTGTGTGGCTTTTTCTTGAAGAAGGAGTTCAAGATGAAAAACCCTTCTGCCTCTGCAAACTCAACGAGAGTATTTCCATGCTGTTTCTGTTGCCGTGACCGAATTTACTTACTGAAGTTTCATTCCATTGCCATTGCCCTATTTTTGCATTGAAATCTCCCATAATTATCTTCAAGTGCTGCTTACCTTTATTATTTAGATGACAAATTTCCTCATAAAATTCTTCAATTTCTTCTTCAGGATGACTTGTGGTGGGTGCATAAGTTTGAATAATCTGAGCCTGGTATCTTCTCGAGAGTTGGATAACGAGTCGTGCAGCTCTGTCAGAGGAACTTTCAATTCTACAACTTTATCCTTCAGTTTCTTGTTTATTGTAAATCCAACACCACTAGTTCTGCCAGTATCTGTCCCACGATAGTAGAAGAAATGTCCACTTTTCAGTTCAATGAGATCTTCTCCTTTTCTCCTTACCTCACTTAGCCCGACGATGTCCTACTTCATCCTTTGTAGTTCCTCTTCGAGTTCAAGAAGCCTTGAATCAGAAGATAGGGAGCGTCCATTATATGTAGCCAAGGTCAGCATCAGATGGCAGCCTAGTCCGGTCCTCCGGGGATTCTTAGCACCCTCTGCCTTCATGTCGCACTGGCCGCTGCCTTGACCAGGTACATTCCAGCTGCCGGAGACTTTGGGCCAAGATTAAAGTTGTGGAGTCATTTTGGAGGGGTTTGGCCATAACTCACCACGCTGGCCAAGCTGGTTGGTGAGTGTGGGATAGCATTTCCTTTAATCCCGATGGTATAGTTATATCGCTATTGGCGGTCGTCAGAGCCCCTTTAGTGGGAACAGGATGCACCACGAGAAAGAGGGGTTGACATTTGTCAAGGAGAGGCTGTGATGTTACGCATCACCTGAACTTACATCCCCACTGTGTATATATATGGGGGCGGGGATTCTACACAAACTTTCTTTTGTGAATTTAATGCTTTTTCTATTAGATGCTGCCAATAGATGGCGCAACAATACTGTAAAAACTTAAGCTCACTGTGAGCTTCACATTACTTTCCCACACTACGAGAAGAGTTAAAAAAACAATGACATCAGGTGCTGTCATGCTGACAAAGAGCAAGACTTTTTTTTTTTTAATGATAAATAAGTTTTACTGTAGTAGTGATGACAACTGTTTTCATAAAAATTTGGGTAAACAGTTTTAGTGTCGTGGTCGATTGTGCCAGTTTGACAGTCTTAGTGTCATGGTCGATTGTGAGCTGATTTACGTTTTTTTCTATTGCTTGCTTACAGCTTACTGTTAAAAAAATCAGTCTGTTATTATACCATATTTGACAATCATGGATGGCAGAAAACGCCTCTTTGGTAGTCAATATCGGAAAAGAAGGGCAGAAAAAGAAATCAAAACGAAAAAGCTGAAATTTTCGTTGGACAAATTTTTCGACCTGTAGATTGTGAACACCAAGCGCCAACCAAGCCAAGTGATGATGCTGCTGCTGCCGCCGCTGCCTCCTCCTCCTCTGTTGCCAACGACAATGCTCACGCTGTCCCTGGTAATGAAGGTGATTTGGTTGAAAACACAGAGATCTGTGATGATGCTGTTATTATCAATTCTGATCCAGCAAAATGGCCCAATAAAATTGATGATTTTGTTAGGACAACCTTGGTAAAAAGAGGCCCACCACAAAAATTAACTGAGGCTCTCATGTGCCCTAAAGACGATTTGAACCGTCTATTTACTACTAATCATTACCGTTACAATTTGTGCAATGGAGAAACTGTTTAAAGAAAATGGTTGATTTACCCTAAAATCAACAACACTGTATTTTTTTTTTTTTTTTTTTGCTGCAAACTATTTTCTACTGCTAAAATATCATTTACTGCAAATTGATATAATAACTGGCGGAATATTTCAGATGCTTTGTCTAGTCATGGTAAATCTCCAAATCACCAAAAGTTACAACAAAAGTACGTGGAGCTGTCCATTAGACTAAGATCTGGCAGTACCGTTGATGTAGAAACCCAACAGATACTAAATACAGAGACCCGGCATTGGAAAAATTTAATTGAACGGCTCTTTGCCATAATACAATTTTTAGCTCAGCAGTGTCTTCCCCTAAGAGGTGATTCTGATAAACTGTTTCAACATAACAATGGGAATTTTTAAAGCTGGTTGAACTGTTAGGAAGATTTGATTCAGTTTTACAGGAACATATAAGAAGAACAACTAGTGGAGAAAACAAGCATCACCACTACTTGGGAAAAAACATTCAAAATAAAATCATCCAAATCCTTCAAGACCAAATAAAAAATAAAATTTTGTCTGCTTTGAAAGCTGCTAAGTACTACAGCATAATTTTGGATTGCACACCGGACATTTCTGGAGTTGAACAGATGACAATTATTGTGCGTTTTGTCGATTTAGGTACTGGTACTGAAGATGTCAAAATAAGTGAACATTTTCTTGGATTTGCGCCCCTATTAGAAATAACTGGCTTAGGACTGACAGAAGTTATATTATAACATCTTCAGGAAATGGGAATACCCACAGATGATATGAGGTCAAGGATACAATAAAGGTTCAAACATGAATGGAAAAAACATAGGAGTCCAAAAGAGAATTTTAGATATTAATCCAAGGGCATTTTATATCACATGTAGTAGCCACTCCCTCAACTTAGTTTTAAATGATGCTGCTAAGGCTTCTCAATTAGCAGTTTCTTTTTTTAGTTTGGTGACCAAAATGTATAACTTTTTCTCTGCATCAACTCAGCGTTGGGCTGTACTAAAAAGCCATATTTCTAGCCTTACATTAAAACCTTTATGTGAAACAAGATGGGAAAGTAGAATGGACGCAATCACTCCTCTAAGATATCAAATACAAGAGATCTATGATGCGTTGGTTGATATAAGTGAAAATGAAAATACAGATAAAATGGTTGCTCATGAGGCCAATTGCTTGGCAAACCATGTACGTGACTTCACATTTCTGTGCTCCGTAGTAATATGGTACAACATATTACTTCATATTAATAATGTCAGCAAAACTATCCAAAGTATTGACGTGGAAGTAACAAAAGCTGTCAGTTTACTTGAAAAGACAAGAGATTATTTCATGTCTGTCAGAAGCAATTTTAAATTTCAAGGATATTTAGTGGACGCCAAGGAACTAGCTACTAAATTAGACATGGAAAATCCAAAAATTGGGGGCACAGTACAAGCTAGAAGGAGAAGATTAAGGCACAATTTGATTATGAGGCAAAGGCAAGAGATGAATCCATAGACGACCCAGAGATGCAGTATAAGGGTTGATTTTTACTTTAAAGTTTTAGACATCATCACCATTAGTGCGTTAAGTGAAAGATTCCAACAAATTAAGAGTCATAGTGAACTTTTTGGCTTTCTGTATGATGTGAGTAAAATTAAAGACATGTCACCTGAAGTTTAATTGGATAAATGCACTAAACTGTGCAATGCTTTAACTCACGGTGAATCCAAAGACATCAGTTTTGTTGATTTAAAAGATGAAGTGAAAGTGCTTTCAACTATTGTGATGTACCTAAAAGTACACCTGTAGAGACTTTAAAAGTAATAAAAAGAGTATGGGTTTGCACTTAATGTTAGTGTTGCTCTAAGAATATTGTTAACACTACCTGTGACAGTGGCCAGCGGAGAAAGTTTTTCGAAACTTAAACTCATAAAAACGTATCTAAGGTCAACAATGTCTGAGTCACGCCTAAGTGGTCTAGCAACTATATCTATTGAGCATCAGACAGCTGAATCGCTGGATTATAGTGAAGTAATAAAGGAGTTTGCCAGTGTGAAGGCAAGAAGAGTATTTTTTAACCAAGGTGTGTATTGATTCATTACTTTGTATTGTATATTTTAATCATAGCATTTTAATGTTTAAGATTATGCTTAGATTATATTTCAATGTCTGTATGTTTATCGTGTTTTTGCTGCTTATTCATTCTTAAAGTAAAACCAATCATGTCTCGTTTTATTTACAAATATTAAAACTGTAGATCTCTTTACAACCAAAATAAAGCATTGTAAAAAAAATTGCAGAATGATTTTTTGTAATGGACAGTTAATTGACAGATAATTTAGAGTAGGTCTATATAAAAAGGAGGTCTATATATAGTACTGAGCGAGAATGTGTATGATGTTTGTTTGGGAGGGGGGGTGCTCATAAATACAGCTCGGGGTGGCAGAACTACTAGGGCCGGCCCTGCATATGGGTCTAGTCTATACTTGCCATTGACTTTCTTCCATCATATCTGCAATAAAGCAGAAAGCAATAAACTGAACAAGACATTTCAACAATGATTCGCATGGTTCATACGCTTTTTCAATCACAAAATTCCCGGTCTTTTACAGGACATACGATCCAAATGCACTTACTTAAAAATATAGTGAAACGATATGTCTGTTCAATTTGTAAACTACAACAAACAACTTCCTACACGCTTGGGCAAACTTAATGCAGAATGTTAAAAATGTTGTCTGCTGCAGCTAATCAGAAACTTAGAATCACAGATAAATACTGAAATACCAGAACTGTCACTGAAAATGTTACCACGTTTAATATCTACTAAACTTTTATATACAGTATACTGTACACTGATTTTGAGAAAACTTTATTTTTCTACTTTGACTTTAGTTCAATTATTGAAGCAAATTACAGAATAAAAAAAACCCCATAAAACTCAAAAATACATAGGTAGGCATTTCTTTTTAAATGATTTCATATACCACACAATCAATACATAAAATACTATTTGTATTTAATTATTTTGAAATAATGCTTACATTGGAAATTTAAGGGTAAGGAAAGATGAAATATCTAGAACTTTTTCAAAGGACCAAATGGATTGTTATTTATTAAACACATAATCATGGTAGCAAGTATTTGAGTTACATTTTATTTATGGAAGGCATTTTCAACATAATATCGATGCTGTAGCTACGTTTTAAATTTTTACTCGCCAACAAACAAAGTATGCACAAAAATTTCCAACGTGAAATGAAAGAGAATAACGGGAAAACCTTTTGTCCAAAGGCTGGGTGCAATTATATTCATTAGTGATCATGGCAATTTAACTGGGCATGATTAAAAAACTAATTATAGAAGCACAGAAAATACTATGAAACAACTAGATTTAAATTTCTGATATTAGAAAGCAATCTGTTTTTATGGCAAATTTTTATATAAAGTAATCATTACAAAATTTCAGTAAAGGCAAAATACCCCCTTCCCCAACACACACACACAAAATCAGCTATTTACTTCCATCAGTGGCTAAAAAATATGTTACAAAAATTAACAAATTGCGCGAAAAAAACATTTCCCACAGCAGAAGGAAGGTATCAGAGACAAAAAGATTTTTAAATCGATCAGTTAAAAGGAGAGATATAGAAGGAAATATGATATAACTATGCGTTTCAGCCGAAGAATTTTGCATAATGGAAACAGGAGAAAAGCGTTCTTTAGCAAAAGCTATGCTAAAGAAAAATAACTTTTCAAATAGGTCTGCCGGAAGCAGAGATAGCAAGAAAAGTTTACGTTTTGACCTTTACAACCCCTAGGGGGAAAGTTGTACATTATTTGAAGAGGATCTTCATACTGCAGCAAAAATCTTATCCACTTTCCATCTTTATTATAGCAAATGGCATACAGTAAAAAAAGAAATTTCTCATTAGGATTTTTACATGCAGAGATAGCCTACAAACAGAAGTACACAAACACCACCTAGTGGCAGAATTGTGAACCACAAACCTCCTCAAACACAAACCTAAATTGTTCCATAAGATAATGGTATCTGGTGTTAAAAGAATTTTTTAAATCGCACATTTAGAAGTACAGATATTAAGAAAAATAGATTAAACATTTGCCCCTAGCGGCGAAATAGTGCATTATTTTGAGAAGAAGATACCAATAAGGAGTTTTCATAGTTAGGTATCGAATCGAAAAAGAACATTTTTCAGTCAGGTTTTTAGTCCGCAGATATTGCTATAAACGGAAATGTGAGCTTACACCCTCTAGTGGCACACTTGTGTGTTAAGAAATATTTGAAATTTTATGAGAAACATTTCGCACTGAAAATGTTCTCCAACAGAGAAAGAGTTTTTCAAATCGGACTCCTAGAAACAGAGATATGGACAAAAATAAGATATACGTGTACGCCCCTGGTGGGAAAATTGTGCAGTATTTTAAGCAGAAAGTATTCTCAAAAAGCTTTCCGAGTTGAGCGGTATCGGTTCACGGAAGAATTTTTTTTAACTCAGATTTTGTTGCAAATAACATCAGAAGCAAAAATAAACACTTACGCCTCCTGGTGGCCAAACCATTCTTTCTCAGAAATGAGAATTTGTATGCAAAACATTTCAACCTCAAGAGTTGTATCTGACTCGGGAAGAATTTTTCAAATCGGACTTTTAGAAGCGGAGATATTGGGAAAATCGTGATTAACCTTTACGCCCCCTAGCGGAAAATTTATGCATTATTTGAAAAAGGCACTGTAACTAAAATAGTCTTCGCTATAAATGTCATCGAAAGGAAATAGAATTTTTTCAATTGGATATTTAGAAGCAAATGTATGAAATGAAATGCATTTTAAATCCGATACGATCTCCATTTACGCCCTCTAGCGGTGAAGTTTTGCATCAATAAAAAAAAAACAGAACAAATGGATCACCATTCTCACAATAATTTAAGCTTCCCAACACAAAAATAATTTTACAAATCGAACTAATAATTGCGGAGATATTGTCTCCCCGGCGAGACAGACAAAGTGACAATATAAGCATGACACAAAAGATGCAATAACGAAGCTTCGGTCCTCTTAAACAAGAAAACCGATAAGCCTCCCTACCCCTCCCCAACACACACACACACACACACACACACATTTTGCGGGGGATGGGGAGGGAAATTTGTCAGACATAAGTTATCTCAGTAGAAAAATCCTCAACGACAAAATATCGTGCAGGGACAAAAAGGCCGGAACGGATAAAATTCCAGGACATGTAACAGAATTTTAGGACATTTCTAGGACTTTTCCAGGACAAAATGGAATTCCAGGATGTGTATGAACCATGGATTCACATATACATATCTATATCAAAGTTGATATTCACGTGTATCAATATTAAAACTGATGTTATACAAGAACATCGATATACGCAACACAAATTACGTTTTTATTTAAATAGTAGCTTTCAATTAAAATAGTTCCAGTTTTTCTGAAAAGTTGCTTTTGGCTGTTTTTTGTAAGAAATAGTAGCCATAGTCGCCTGCCATCTAAAATAGCAGCAACAGTCGCCTATTTAGTCACCACTGGCAGCCCTGCATTTTCTCCAGTACATTAAAAACCATGGACTTGGGAACATGTAATAACATTGAATATATCCAACTACCATTCTGCTAAGTGCAGAACAGTAGTTCCTTGCATATGTTTTTTGAACACTGTACTGTTGTCTTTACAGGCAAACAAATTTGTATACTGTATTTCTCTTTCTTGCAGTTGATTTCATTAATTTTTTTTTTTTTTTTTGATTGGAGGTTTAACGACCACCGTGAGCAACTCAATGGGCTATAAGCAGTCGCCCGTCCCTAATTTAGGGTCACTGGTTCCAGGGAAGGGAGAGAGCCAGTGCCGAAAGACAAACACAACATCCATGCCTTACCGGGATTCGAACCCGGACCCCTTCGGACGAATGATCAGAGGCCATCGCTTAGACCACTGCGCCACCGGGGCTGCTGATTTCATTTAGATACAGGAGCATCACAACTTTTTTCTTTTATCATCAGACTTGTTTCCTTAATTTTTTACCAACAGGGTTTAACCCTTTAACCAGTTGCAACGAGTTAACTCGGGGTCAGAGTTAACCCATTGCAACCGAGTTAACAGTTAGCTGAAATCAACTCGAACGAATATATTCGCTGTCTAATATGTGGACTCAGCACGGTTTGGAGTGAACGTGCGCATCAGAAAGTGTTGCTTTCCCCTTAGCTTTCTTATTCAAAGTGGTCATTTATTGGGATGACTGACAACCTGCTGAAAAGGCTGTGATAATAGCTAAGATCCTAAGAAAAGAGAGAGATGTTTGGGTCACTTGTTTTGATCCAATGGCATGATGTCCATGTCAGAGAGGTACTTGCCCTTTCCCATCATTCCTTGGATCATGGACCAAAGAACAAAGGACTAGAAAGGAGTTTGTATAACCAGGGGGGGCTATCTATGATGGGCATTGGTGATGGTTGGTTGTGACAGGTTTGAGATCAGAACTACTGAGA
The DNA here is from genome assembly GCA_039090855.1 of Macrothele yani. NCBI lineage: Eukaryota > Metazoa > Arthropoda > Arachnida > Araneae > Macrothelidae > Macrothele > Macrothele yani. The sequence continues at coordinate 151,553,639 of CM077025.1, read as the reverse complement.
TGAGATTAGGAAACTAATTGTTTTGCCAAAGCTCTTCTAAAACCCGGCCGCTATGTGAAACATTTCTCTTTGCAAAACGCATAAAGTGTGGGGCATCATTTTTTTCTGGTACATAGGCATCTTAAAGAGTCAAAAACCTCCACGAGCAATACTTCTGTGAGTTATTAGATCATGAAAGCCAAGGTGATTCTGAGGCAGAAGCAGGGGATGTCACAATGAGAGATGGAAGCACAGAAGGGATCTCAAGAGAAGAGGTGTGTAAAGCTCTAAAATATTTTAAGAATGGTAAAGCTCCAGGACCAGGAATATATGGCATAACTGGTGAATTTCAAAATATGGTAATGACTCTGTAACTGACTGGTTAACTGAAATTTGCCAGTTGTGCTGGGAGTTGGGAATGGTCCCTCGGGATTGGAAGGATGCTATCATTGTTCTCCTGTATAAGGGAAGAAGTGACCAAACTGACATGCAAGAACAATCTGGGTATTGTGCCAGAGAAAGTGTTCGAAAAGGTCGTTATTGAAAATGTACAAGGTCTTACATCAAAGAAAGTGTGGGATGTTCAGAGTGGCTTTCGGTAAGGGCTGCACTAACCAAATTTTTACATTACACATGATGATCAAAAAATAAGTGGCTGTCGTCAAGGAAGTTTTTGCTGCCTTCATAGATTTAGAGAAAACTTACAACAGAGTAAATATGATACTTCTGTGGAAGGTACTGAATAAATATGGTATTACTGGGAATCTACTTAATAGTATAAAAGCTATCCATGATGGAAGTTGGGCTTGTGTATGGTGGTGTATCAAAATGGTTTTCTATTGGTGCAGGATTCAATGTTGTGTAATGTCACCCTGGCTGTTCAATGTATGTATATTTATGGATGTGTGCATGTGTGATGCCAAGATGGACAATACTGGTTTATGTTTTGGTAATATCCGTGTGTGCAGATCGATATATGCTAATGGCACAGTCCTGTTGGCAGAAAGCAAAAGTGAATTGCAGAGTATGTTGTCTTAAATGTACAGAGTTTGTATGAAATTCAAACTGAGTATAAACAAAGGAAAAACTGAAGTTATGGTTTTTGAGTGAGGAACTGTTAGTACTGAATGCAAGATAAGTCTAAGTGGCAGAATGGTTGATCAGGTGAATGAGTTTTAGTATTTAGGAAGCATGTCTGACAGATAAAACAAATTAAATGAAATGAAATTAGTATGTGAGTGTATTCTTCATTGAAAGTCAAAGCTGCTTTAGGTTTTCACAGGAATGATGGGTTCTCAAGAGAGTCCAAAATGGCTGTGTATCAAAGTGTAATTGTTCCTATTCTAATGCAAGACAGTGAAACCTGCATATTGCAGAAGACACAGGAGTCATTTGTGTGCTGGAGAGATGTGTTACTAATGGTGAGTTTGTGGCAAGGCACTTTCTGATCGTGTGGGGATTAAAGATGTGCTGCAGATGCGTAATTGTGGGGCAAAATGTTGTCAGTAAGGTGGAGACTAATATTCTTAGGTGGTTTGGCCATGTTGAAAAAATGAGAGATGACATGCTTACTAAGAAAAAAATTTTCAGCCAAAGTGGCAGGAAAGACAGAACGGCCAAGGAAGATGTGGGCAGATAAGATTCAGGAATATCTGTATGAGAAAAAGATTATGAGTATGAAGTACAGAAGGTCTTGTGTACGTCGTGCGATGGATGTTAGTGAAGCCTGAGTTGTACGTCAGGATCAATGTAAATGGAGAAGTTTGATATGGCAACAATAAGTAAATCAGTTAAAAATTTATCTTGTTTGTATTTCTTTGTGGAGCTAACTTCTGAATCTCAGAGAACTGCTTAGTGATATGTATGCATGTATGTACAAGCAAATCAAAGGGCTGTAAGCAGTAGCCCATCATTGGTTCCAGGGAAGAGAGAGACCCCCCCCCCCCACACACACACACACTTCAGTGCATTCAGTGCAGTAAGAAAAAAAACCATGCCTTATCTAGGACTCAAACCCAGACCACCTTGGATCACTAACAATAAACCTATGCTTCTGACCACTCAACCATCAGAATGGCCAAACACACAACTTTTGGTAGCATCAAGGATTCAAATATAGAAGATCATTTTTTGGTGATGCGCATATGAGAGATAATATTCTCTGGTGCTCTCAAGGGCTAGTCTTGTGCATGTCTTTGTCTTACAGTGGTTTCTTTAAGACATTATGCACATGACTAGCCCTTAATACAATGGTATAATTATGTAGCAAAGATTTTTCTTGTTCCTTAACAGAATTTTTAAGGGAATAATGGAACTCCTGGTAACAGCATATCCTGCAACAGAATAATGACTCATCTGATAGTATGCTTTACAACAAATTGTGCATATAAAGGCAATTTTATTCACTGGCAAATACCATCAGTTTAGAACAGTGGAGTCTAGTACAGGGGATCACAAATTTTGAAATGCTTGGTAGAAATTTTGTAAAAAACTTATGTTCATGTAAATCTTACCCAACGCTGATAACCTATTATACCTAAGTAGGAAAAAAAAAAAAAGGTGCAGTTACATTATGATTTATTTATGCAATGTATGTAACACTGGGAACTATGGTTATGAGCCTACATGATCTTAAGTCAAGTTACTATTTCTTTGCAATTTTAGCTTACCTCATTTTTTTTTATATTTGTTGTCATAAGGCTCTTTATCAATTTTAGTTTGTAATTTGACAAGGAGACGAGATAATCTCTCTCTTTTTAAACTATAATTATGAAAATGGAGTCTTTCTACTACTCTCTTAGACATTTACTCCAAAGACTTCCTCTGTTTCACAGAATAGTTAAACATTAAATTTAACAGAAAATTTGTTTTGTTTTGTATAAAAAAATATCAGTGAATTTGAGAAGTTTATATGCATTTATCCAAGTTCCCCAAAACCTTAGATTGTTGAAGTTGCCATGTGTTCTAACTGCTCAAATATTTGGGGGGGCACAAAATATCTAAGCAATTAGAATAAATCTTAGATGGTTGGACTTGTCATGTGCTCTAACTGCTACAATATTTTGGTCTTGTCCACACGTACATTGCACCTGTTCACTGGCCTGCATGTTTTCCAAACTTCTAATTGTCTACACACATAAAACATGTTTTTAGGAAAAAACATCTAAACAGCTGCACTGAATGTATATCCTACAAATACCATAAACAAAAATATCAGATGAACAAATACCTTACGTGAATCCACCTCCCATCATGAACACCTGAAACAGGTCTGGCAACAAAATTTTGCACGTGTGCGTATGAATATATATAATGCAACAGTGTGCAGGCCAAAAAACACTGGGAAGTCCAGAATTCTGGTAAAAGAATTTGTGTGTAGGCTAATTAAAAGGTAGGAAGTCCAGAATACATTAAGACTTCCTTTTTATCACAAATATACATACCAACAGTTAATTTGTCAAAAGAATTAATAAATGAGGACTACTAAAAAAAAACATTACTGATTCACTGCAGAAGTACATCACTCAACAATGGCGCAATCAAGGAAAGAAAGTATAGGCAATTTTTTTTTTCATAATTTGTTTCTATAACATAAAAAGGAAAACCGAACTTGCTTGTACCACTTACTGGTCATCCATGTAACACTTCTCAGAAAACTTGAAAACTCCATCATCTGGAGCGGGAATCGAACCCTGCATCTCCCAATTATCGGTCAAGTATTCTAACCATTACACCACCCAGGGCAGGGAAGTTCCAAGCAATTGAGAGTCTGAGACATAGGAATCTGAAAGTCCTCAGATTATCACTAGTCAAAGCTTCCCTGCTTCCTCATAGTGCATTGACCCAATTGGCATCCGGACAGATGTATGTACATTCGTCCAGATGGGAATTGGGTCAATGTGCTATGAGGAAGCAAAGATGCTTCGACTAGCAATAATCTGAGGACTTTCATATTCCTATGTCTTAGTTGCTTGGAACTTCACTGTCCTGGGTGGTGTAATGGTTCGAAGCATCCTTACTTCCTCATAGGTCAAAGTGCTATGAATAAGCATGGATGCTTCGACTAGCGATAATCTGAGGACTTTCAGACTTCTCTGTCTCAGACTCTCAGTTGCTTGGAACTTCGCTGCCCTGGGTGGTGTAATGGTTAAAATACTTGACCGGTAATCTGGAGATGCAGGGTTCGATTCCCGCTCCAGATGATGAAGTTTTCAAGTTTTCTGAGAAATGTTACATGGATGACCAGTAAGTGGTACAAGCAAATTTGGTTTGCTTTGTACATTCTGTGAATTTTCCATGTATTATGAAGAATATTTCTTTCTTCGTTGATTTAATTTGTTTCCATGTTTAAAAACCCCTCGTAAAACCCTAAGGCTCAGTCATTCATTGATAATTTACAGCTACTGGTTCCAATAAAGGAAAAGAACCAGCATCAAATGGGAAAGCATAGCATCCATGCCCCCCCCTCCTAAAGATTTAGACAGTGATCCAGCTGTACATGAAGTCAGAAGCCCACACCTGAAGCCATGTGACCACCACTGGGTGGCAGTGGTGTAGCTACCACCCCCACAGCTGCCAGGGGGACACATGTGACGAGGGTATGTACTGCAGCTACCAGTTATAGTTTTATGAAAAAGTCTGAACACACACAAAAACAAAGCAAACAAATAATTAACCCAAAGATTCATACTTTCCATAAAGATATGTTTAGCTTTGCCAAAATAAATGCCGTTTCACTTTTAAAACACTGGATGTCCTACAGATTTAAGCTATTGAGTACTTTGTCTCTGGGTTGTAATACGATTGCTCTGCAATGGGTTGTAAATCATACAATCACTCCCCGATTCACCCTCTTTCTGCACTGCTAAGGAAAATTACAGGGCCACGTGGTAATTATCCGTGGAGGACGTGGGAAAGGAGCCACTTAGGATTATGTACACGACAGGAGCCAACATTTATTCACAGCACTCGTGGATCTGCCATGTATTAGAGGGTGATTTCTTCAAGTGATTTATTTTAGTTTTGAACAAAACAATTATACATTGCTATTGCTTTTAGTTCTTCCTTATAGAAAGTATGTCTATCTCATTCACTGTATGCAAAATTTAATATACTGTACAAGCAAACAACATCCATTTGTAAAATGACATGAAAGTGTCCAAGTGGAGCACAGTATTGGCAAAGAAAAAAAGGAGAGCGTGCAAAGAAACTTCCAAAACTCGACCAGTTCTTTTTGCCACAGAGTCTAAGTTCAAAGGCCATTTCTGATGAAAAGAATTATTTATTTAGCACGTCAACTGTTCAAAGTTTAGAAGCAGATATTTTACAAAAACTAAGCACTGGGTGATTATGAAGTCTTGTTAATCATAACCATTTAAATATATTTTACGAAATTACTTTCTTGCGATAAAATGTATATTCATGTTCGTGCATCGGACTGCACACCATGTTCATCCTAATTGGCTGATTGATAACCTTGCACTATGTACTTCTGTTCCAAAAATTACTTAAAAAGTTAAAACTACAGGGCTTTAGGCACCTTCCTTATTTTTCCAGATACTCTCCCTGACTCCCTCCCCTACCATCACACACACTCACACACACCACAAAAAAAACAACATATATCCTTGTGTTCAAAATCCTGGGTAAATTACTATGTTTAGGAGTGCTGAAGTAAATCTGTGTGTGTGGGGGGGGGAGTATGTTCTGCTAGTTATGCCACTGCTGAGCAACAGATAAAAAGTTCCTTAATGGCCATTGATCAGTTAGTCTATTGGAAAGACAATCCTTACTTTTGCACGATAGGTGTTCCGTTAAAAATTTTATTCCTGCACTGCTGACAGTTATTGTTTCCACTTTTTTCCCCCATGGAGAATGCATCGCAGAACTTTGTTTTTAAAAGTAAGGTGACAAATTTACCATCATCTACCATGCTGAATATCCTTGGCAGGTACATCAATTACATTATTCAGAAAAGAAGAAACACAAGCATGTCACAAAATTTTGGTGCATACATGTTTTACAGTAATGTGACTGACCACAATAAACAAGTTTGAATTCAAGAAAAAATAGATTTTATTTTGAACTGATAATGTACACATTAATTTTACTGATTGAAAAGCAACTACATAGCATACCTAATATACACAACGTTATTAACAGTACTTCCAAATTCTGAATGAAAAATGCTACAGAAGAAACTTAAGATAACCAATTAATACTTTGAAACAAATTAACTATTGTGGAAAATCTATGAAAGTTATGTGTGGACAGCACAATTGCAACCACAAGAGGTCCAGAGATTTCAGTATCCAAAATTTGGCCTGGAAAAGACGAAACTCAATATATTGTTTCATTGATAGAGATGCTATCGTGGAATTTACCTTGCCTCCAGACTTAAGTCCACATTAGGTAATATTACAAAGGCAACTGTAATAAAACCTATTCTGCCTCGGTCATATCTGTTTTCAGTTTTATGAGAAGGAATGGGATCACAGCATCTCTCTCTCTCATTACTTTTCATTACAGAAATATGTGACTGCAAAAAGGAAAAGTTGTACCTAGTGTTTATGAGCTACAAGGACTATTTCTTGGAAATAACACTCAATATGAGCAGGATACAAGAGTGTAAAAATTTTTCAGGGGGAATGAATCAGAAAAGGCAGCAGTTTTGAAGCTTGAAGCACACCTTACAATTTTTCAAGGAGAAACAGAAATATCCCCGGTCAGTAACTTTTTTTTTCTTTTTGGAAATGCTATGGAGAGTTTCCCACATTATTTTTACTGAATGAGCATAAAATTCTAAGTTCCCCTCATGCCAAATATGAGATATAATGGAGGACAATCATCAACCAAAAATAGCTTGCTTATGTGTTTGAACACCACAATGAGCTAAATTATGAACTAAAAGAACTGCACGAGAATGCACTGTTATGTACATAGTTAAACAACTCGAAGTCAAAACTCAGTTTTGGCCAAATGTTGTAGTAAGCAGTTCACCTGCAATGTTTAATTGGTGTAGTAGTTTAAATAAAGAACAAGAACTATCACAACTTGTGGAACAAGCAACTAATATAAAAATGGATAACTGGTTCAAAATCAACTTACACTACACTGTCACATCTGACACTTCATTTTTTAATCAAGTAAAAGAAGAGCTTTGACATGTAAAAATGAAGTTCACTTTAAAGACATCCTATTATCTCTGTTCTGATTAGTTGCATGAAAGTTTCTATTAATCAAGCAATAAGGTTCAAATATTATTCTTTTGCTACCTTGGTGAACCACATTTTGCTTCAATTGTCACCCATAAAAAAACTTAAAAATGATCAACTATAAAAAATCTCCATCACGAGTTTTACATAGCTTTCAAACATAACCACAGATACAAAAGAAGCCAAGTCCAGGCAGACAAGCTAAAGTTTTTCACTGAAATGTGAAGGCATTTAAGATACTCCAGAGATGGAAAGTTGCAAAATCTTTTTTTTGTAGCAGCAAAATGCATTTTTGGAGAAGGTAAAAAACATTTTGAGCAGCAAAATGCATTTTTGGAGCAGGTAAAATACATTTTTGGAGCAACAAAATGCATTTTTGGTGTAAGAATTTTTTTTTTTTTTTTGAGCAGGTAAAATATTAGTAGACAGAACAAACTATTAAACAAAAAATGTTTTGGAACTAGAAGCACCTTACCCAAATTTAAAACATCTTGCATTGAAACACACACACACACACATATGCAAAGATTTTAGTTTTCAAATAGATCAAAAAAATTTTAACATAGTAGGATTCTATTATTAATCATTTATTTTACAAAAACTGTTTAATTTTTTTACTGCTTTTCTCAATATTTAACTGCTCACTTCTATTTTCTTCTAATTTTTTTAAGATAGTTAGCAATGTTTTGTTTTGTTTGTTTTAATAGTACCTGTCTACTGTCTATTGCACTTGTCTCTTTTTTTGTATGCCATATTCAATGTTCATCTCAGCATTGTTTAACATTTTATGAGAGGAATCCAACTGCTGCAAAAGTTCAGCTTCTTCCAGTTTCAAATCACCTTGTGAACATTCAATTTCTTCTCTTTTTCGCTTATTTTGCTGCATTTTTCCAGCACTAATCTGGTCTTGATATTTTTTCCAGTAATCTTTAAAGCTGTCAGAAGTTTTTTGGTTACATTAATTTTAATCACATCTCCATTTAGTCTCTTGGCATGATCTTTGTGCTTCTTGCTCTCCCATTATGCCTACAATCATTGTGGCCACCATGTACTAGGCTAAAATCACATCCACATGGCTTACAAAACGTGATTCGGCAAAACTTCAGAAGCTTCATAAAAAGGCCATTCTTTCTATATATATCACGATACACTTGACGGATAAGTTTTATCTGACTTCGATCTTTTCGTTGTCATAGCTGTTTCACTGCGTTTCATTTCGTTTAAATCTAAATTAACCCTTTCCACTCGAATAACTATTCACCCAAATTCACCCAGCACTCTTCTTTTTTTTTTTTTTTTTTTCCTGCAGTAGAGGCCACAACTTTCTCAATATTTGAAAGCTCAGCAGTGGCTCGCCAGCCCCAACATGTGAGATATTGAGGAATCATTGGCGTGGCAGGTGACACCCGTCCTATTCAGCGAAAAAGAAATGTCTCGCGAGAGTTGACATGCGAGCTGTAGAGGCGTACACTGATGGTGTACACAAATTGGTTACACTGATTTTGGAAATAATACTGTCATGTTTATCAGAACTTTATCTCTTAGCACCCATTCCAAAATTTGGAAGTGGTGTAAAGTGATGCATTGTGCGTATACCAGCAAAAGCTTTTGCTTTCTCAAAATGGGGACTGAGCTGATTACGCACTTTGTTCATCTCTTCTGCAAACACAAAGAAAAATGTAATTTCTTTTATATTATCTTTGCAGAAGTTATACATTGTTGCAGCAGATGTTATTTGTTGAGCTAAAGGTCGCTACAAACTGGCTTTTGTTGTTAGCCTTTTTATAATCTGCACCAATACCATCACATAGTGACTTGCCATGGCTTGTTGCAAAAAAATGACCACTTTCCTACCAATCTAAAAAAATGCTGTTAATGATAGCGCAAGTTCAGAAAATTTGTGCGTTTTATATTGTGTAGAACAACCATCAATGAAATTGAAATACTCAATATTTCTCACAGCCTGTGGTAATGTACAACCTTTTTTCTAAACTGAAGGAAGTAGAAACATCCACAATGACAAAAATTTTAGGAGGCAAAAACAGATAGCAAGTGGGTATAGAACTTTATTTTGAAGTCCTGTAACGAGAAATTATTGGGGGGGGGGGGCTTAACATTCATTAGTACTTATGGCAAGCATTTCATTATTGATACAAAAAATTTAGGTTGGACTTTTTTTCTTTTTTCTTAAAAGTATTTACGTGCACTGGATGAAAAACTAAAGAAAATTCCTGTACCTTATTACAACTTTACATTCAACAGGTTACATTACTTTTACTTGATTGCACATTTAATATGAAAGTAGACTATTTCTTCTTGTTGAGTTTATGTACTTACGAAAAAAATTGGAAGATCCAAAATAAATTATTTTATTTGCTAATGATCTGAAACGTGTGTGCGGTGTGGTTTCTCCATAGCTTAAAACTACTAGCCATAGTTATTACACAAAAATTCCCAACTTGGAGTTCCAACCCCCAGTCACCTTAACAGTCCATCCAAAATGGTGATTTATGCTTGCGAGTATTGCAGATTTCAACACCATTTTAAGCAAGGTTAAAAAAAATATTTGCTATCATTTCTATACATTTTCTGCAAGCCAAAAATGTCCTCTTTAAGGTAGTGAAAACCAAAACTTTTGATCTATACTAAGAGGAAAGCAATTGGCTGTTTTCAAAACCATTGTGAGGCCCTATTTTGGCCTGCCGCAGGAAAGAAAAATGAACCTATATCCAAGATGGTGGCACATAAAAGATACAATAAAAATTGTTTTCAGCTACTCACCAATAGGGTTAAAGTTAGACTATGGGGAGGGGGAGGACAATAATAAAACCAAAGCTCAATTTTTTTAAAATGATTATAACTCTTCTGAAAATTATTGTCATGGAACAACAAAAACTTTTATAAGATCCCCCCCCTCCAATATGTATAAACAAACTGTTTTATCATTTAGCAATTTTTTTTTTTGGGGGGGGGGTCCTCTTTAAAGTTTACATTATTCTTATACTGTACCATGGTAGCAATTTGGAAAAGTTATATGCAGTAAATTATTTAAAAAAATTGAGTGTGAATTTATACCATGGCCATCAGTGCATATAAGGGTAGGCTTAACATTTTTTAATGCTTCAAGTTCATGTTGTCTTTCCTTTTGTCGGAGTTTCTCCGATCCTTTTAGAATCCGTGAGCAACTCGTATTGCAGGTATGTTTTTTTTTAATGCTTGCTTTAGTCTCTCACTGGCTTCTTTAAGCACAGAGTTTGATGATTCTTGTACTTCTCTTTTTTCTTGAACAAGAATTTTTATCTTGTTTTCCATGTTTTCTATAGTTTGCTTTCTGCTCTTCAAATCCCTTATTTAGCAATTCTTGTTTCAATCTCTCAGTATTTTCTTTCTCTGCTTTCAGTTGCTGTTACTTTAATCTCTGCTCCTCTTCCAAATGGTTGCTATATGACCTATCTGCATTAAGTGCTAATTTTATTTAGTTCTTTCGTTCTTACACTGGTGTGCAAAAATTAAGAACGAAGAGGAGAAATTAGCATAATAGCGGAACGAGCAGGCAGAACGAATCGAAAGACCACTCAGGAGATAGACTAGGGTCCGGTACGGTAGGGCATGCGCATATATGCAGCATGACGTAAGGGAGGGGGAGTGTCGGAAGAATATAAAGCACACAGGCAGTGCACTTTCAGCAATTCGGTGAAAGCTATTGCACGGTGTACATCGGTTTGAACGACGTCGAGTTGCTGCCACCGTGTGATATGGCCAACGGGCAATCCAGTAGACGACATCTGGATGACTTTACCCGAGGTCACGTCATTGGGAAGTTGGAAGAAGGTCGAAGTGTGACTAGTGTGGCCAAGGCGTTCGGGATCGCTCACAGCATAGTTTCACGAGCTTGGAGAGCATTTCAAACGACAGGAACGGCTGTCCAAGAGTTTAGCAGTGGTTGTCCATGAGCAACCACGGTGGCGGATGACCAGTATATTGTCCTACAGGCGAGAAGAGACAGATGGCAGACAGCAGGAGAAATCACAAGGCACATGCAACAGACAACTGGAAGTCCGTTATCGCATTTTACCGTGGCCAGGAAGCCCTACAAAGATTGTCTATTTGCATGACGACCAGTACGGTGTGTGTCATTAATGCCTGCTCATAGGAGACGGTGGTTTCTGTGGTGCCAGAAACACAAGAACTGGACACATCAGTAATGGGGTCGAGTTCTCTTTACGGATGAGAGCCGATTTAGTCTGATGAGCGATTCTGGACGTATACACATCTGGAGAGAGAGCAGGGAACACATAATCACACCTCCAACATCAAAAGGGACTGGTTTGGAGGTGGCAGAGTTCTTGTTTCGGGCGGTATCATGCTTGGTAGCCGTACTGACCTCCACATCTTCCAAGGAGGTTCAGTTACTGGTGTCCGCTATTGTACCGAGGTTCTCATGCCTCACGAGCGTCTGTTTAGAGGTGCTGTGGGTCTTGAGTTCCTCTTCATGGACGACAAGGCTACACCTCATCGTACAGTGGCTGTCGCAGACCTGTTGGAGAGTGAAGATATTCAATGCATGGATTAGCCCGCAAGGTCCCCGGACCTAAATCCAATCGAACACATGTGGGACCTTCTCGGGAGATGCTTGGCAGCACGTCACCAGCCGCCAGCAACGATTCCGCAGCTGCGATTGGCGCTACAAGAGGAGGGTCGCGATGCCTCAACAGCTCCTTGACAACCTCATCCTCAGTATGGACAGACGTTGTAAATCCTGCAACGCAGTCAGGGGCGATCATATCTCCTACTAAAGACTATTTTTTCTTGGCAGCAGCCTGTCACATGGACGTTTCTGTCTTCTGTCCAGTTGTGCTTGAAGCTACCTTTTCAATAAAGTGCCTTTGTATCCTTTGGATTCTTTGTTTGGATGGATTTGCTCACTTGTCCCATATTCTTACATCTTGGGGATCTTATGGTATGATTTGAGTCGATGTGGAGCACTTCTGCACGACGTTACATTTGAAAAACCGTCTCATCCTTGCATGCCAGTGTAGCACCTTTTCAACTTGCTTGCTTTACATTTTTAGTACATCTCGAATTGTAAGTCTCTCATTCAACATCTTCTCAGACATAGATGCCTTCTCATCTGAAAGAACTTTTTGTGATACAGAAGTGCCTCTCTTTACATCTAAGTTGCCAATGTGATAAAGCAAGGCATGCTTTCACAACTTTAGCCAAAGATGGATATTTCCAGTCTACAAATGTCTTTTGATACAATATGCCTCTCCAAAAATGATCAATCCTAATTTCGCTGTTTGGAATAAATTCTTATACATACAAGTACATCTATACCTAGACCCAATTAGAGGAATGACCTACTCAAATGATAAAAAGTACTGTCTCATTTTTAACAGATACGCAGAAATGTCTCACCAGGTGTTTTTTCGATTACCACTTAATTTTTTTCGTTATAAACAATTCCTAATTTATATTAAACAGTTTGTAGATAATGTACAGTGAGTTTAAAAGCCTGTTGGCGAAAACATGTATTTTCCGTGTCATTCGGAAAATAAAGCTGTAAAAACAAGCACGTATCATTCATGAAATTCTAGGTACAAAATTTTCGACTTGAAATTGATACATTTATCTGCAAATAAACTTCAGTAAACACAGAAAACAAGTCTTTAATAAGTGTCCGGCAGTGCCAGGAACGAGCACATCTGCTCGCTCCTGGCAGGGCCGGACATTTTTTCAGCGGAATATCTTGATTTGAGTAGGTCGTACCTTTAATCATATATGGGCAGGGCCGGGTTGGGGGGAAGGGGCGTGCCACTGCCTAGGGCGGCAGATTTTAGGGGGCAGCAAATGTTGCGATGTCAAAATTTAAACAAACGTAATTTTAGGAACATATGCCATTGGTGGACTAATTCCATAACTCGAATTTTCTACAACTCAAAGTTAATCGTAGTTCACTTGAAGATTCGTGTTATGGAAGTTATATCATCATCATCATTGTCAACCATTATCAATCCACTGATGGACGAAGGTCTCCCCAAGATTCCTCCACAACAGTCTGTCTTGTGCCAGTCTCCTCCATGTCACTCCCGCATACTTTTGAATTTCATCCACTTATCTCCCATGTGGTCTTCTTCTGGGTCTTTTCCTGTCCCTTGGAATCCAACCTAAAATTTCGGCTGTCCATCGATGGTCTGTCCTTCTGGCAGTATGTCCAGCTCATTGCCATTTCAGGGGTTTAACTCTGATCACGATGTCTTCCACTCTTGTCATTTTTCGGATCCACGAGTTCCTCTACTTATCTCTCCTGGTTACACCAAGCATGCACCTCTCCATGCTGCTTTGGGTTGTCTGCAGCCTTTGTATGTCTCTTTTAGTTAAGGTCCACGTCTCTGCACCATACGTAAGCACTGGAAGGATGCATTGATCAAACACTTTTCTTTTAAGACATAATGGCATATTGCTCTTGAAAATTATGCTGTTTCTTCCAAAAGCTCTCCAGGCAAGTTTTGTACGCCGATAAATTTCTTCATCAATGTGACCCTCACTTGATATCTGCTGTCCAAGATAAACGTACGTGTCTGTTATCTCCAGCTTTTCTCCATCAATCGATAAATCTTCATTTCTTGTAAAAGCATTGAACATCACTTTTGTCTTCTGAAAGTTCATTTTTAATCCAACTTCTTTACTTTTGTCAGCAAGTTCCTGGATCATATTCTGCAGCTCTGATGAGGTAGTTGCAAAAATGACTATGTCATCAACAAAACGAAGGTGGGTTAGATAATCTCCATTAAACTTTATCCCTTTGTTTTCCCAGTTCAGTGATTGAAAGACATTTTCCAATGTGGCGTTAAAGAGCTTCGGAGATATGGTGTCACCTTGTCTCACTCCCTTTCAAATTTTTATGTGTATTGTATTTTCAAACAGCCGAATCTTTGCACTTGCATTTTCATAGATGTTATTAATAATATTAATATATGCATCTTCAATACCGCAGGATTTCAGAGCCATTGCAACTGCTGATGGTTTCACCGAATCAAAGGCTTTTTCATAATCGATAAAAGCCATGCACAATGGAAGTTCACATTCCCTCGCTCTTTCAATTAGTTCTCTCAGTACGTGGATATGATCTATTGTGCTGTAGCTACTCCTGAATCCAGCTTGTTCTCTCGGTTGAGCCATGTCCAGTGTTACCTTCAAGCGGTATGAAAGAACTTAAGTGAAGATTTTATAAACCACTGATAGGAGGCTGATAGGTCTGTACTTCCTGAGATCCTCAATGTCACCTTTTTATGTAGCAGGATCATTGTAGCGTTTTTCCAATCCTCAGGAATCTTCCCTTCATTAAGGCATAGAGTGAAAATTTGGGCGAGTACTGTTTCAATTTCTCCACTTGCTTCTTGTTTGATGTCTACAGTAATTCCATCTTCTCCTGGAGCTTTTCCCCGCTTCATGTTCTTGATTGCATGTGCAACTTCTGCTGGGAGGACTGGAAGAACTCTGGTACCTTTCATGATGTCTGGAGTACATGTATCATTCCTTTCACATAATTTCGAGTAGAAATCTTTCACTCTTGTCAAAATTTCGTTTCTATTTCTTGTTACAGGACCATCTTCTTTTCTCAGTGCCATAATCTGTTTTCTTCTCTTACTGAGATGTCCTTTTGCTATCTTTAGGCTTTGGTTGTTTTCAATTGCTTTCCTCACTAGTTCACAGTTGAATTTCCTTACGTCTTCAGTGATACTTTTTCGTACTGTCTTGCATAGCTCCATATATTCCACTTTGGAAGTCACATCTTCTTTAGTTGTCCTCATCTCCCTTCTTTTTTGCATCAACATTTTGGTTTTTCCTGATAATTCGTTCACATGCAACTTGTTCTTAGACCCAGCTAATTTTGTTGCTGTTTCCATAAGAGCTATGGTTACTTTTCTGTTAACTTCAGAAATATCCACTTCTTCCATTGTTAGGCCTTCTAAAGCAGAGAATCTGTACTTCAGTTCCAACTTGAAGGTATAATGGTGTTTTTTAAGGTTGGTTATGTCAATACATTTTGTTTGTCTTATGAGCTTGCCACGTTCAAGTTTAGTGTTGAGGTGCATCTTACATCTCACGAATCTATGGTCACTATCTGTGTTGAACTTATTTAGCACACTGCAGTCTTCTATGATGAATTTTTTGTTACACATAATAAAATCAATTTCACTTGTTGTCCCATTTGGATGTCTCCTTGTCCATTTCCTGTGTGGCTTTTTCTTGAAGAAGGAGTTCAAGATGAAAAACCCTTCTGCCTCTGCAAACTCAACGAGAGTATTTCCATGCTGTTTCTGTTGCCGTGACCGAATTTACTTACTGAAGTTTCATTCCATTGCCATTGCCCTATTTTTGCATTGAAATCTCCCATAATTATCTTCAAGTGCTGCTTACCTTTATTATTTAGATGACAAATTTCCTCATAAAATTCTTCAATTTCTTCTTCAGGATGACTTGTGGTGGGTGCATAAGTTTGAATAATCTGAGCCTGGTATCTTCTCGAGAGTTGGATAACGAGTCGTGCAGCTCTGTCAGAGGAACTTTCAATTCTACAACTTTATCCTTCAGTTTCTTGTTTATTGTAAATCCAACACCACTAGTTCTGCCAGTATCTGTCCCACGATAGTAGAAGAAATGTCCACTTTTCAGTTCAATGAGATCTTCTCCTTTTCTCCTTACCTCACTTAGCCCGACGATGTCCTACTTCATCCTTTGTAGTTCCTCTTCGAGTTCAAGAAGCCTTGAATCAGAAGATAGGGAGCGTCCATTATATGTAGCCAAGGTCAGCATCAGATGGCAGCCTAGTCCGGTCCTCCGGGGATTCTTAGCACCCTCTGCCTTCATGTCGCACTGGCCGCTGCCTTGACCAGGTACATTCCAGCTGCCGGAGACTTTGGGCCAAGATTAAAGTTGTGGAGTCATTTTGGAGGGGTTTGGCCATAACTCACCACGCTGGCCAAGCTGGTTGGTGAGTGTGGGATAGCATTTCCTTTAATCCCGATGGTATAGTTATATCGCTATTGGCGGTCGTCAGAGCCCCTTTAGTGGGAACAGGATGCACCACGAGAAAGAGGGGTTGACATTTGTCAAGGAGAGGCTGTGATGTTACGCATCACCTGAACTTACATCCCCACTGTGTATATATATGGGGGCGGGGATTCTACACAAACTTTCTTTTGTGAATTTAATGCTTTTTCTATTAGATGCTGCCAATAGATGGCGCAACAATACTGTAAAAACTTAAGCTCACTGTGAGCTTCACATTACTTTCCCACACTACGAGAAGAGTTAAAAAAACAATGACATCAGGTGCTGTCATGCTGACAAAGAGCAAGACTTTTTTTTTTTTTAATGATAAATAAGTTTTACTGTAGTAGTGATGACAACTGTTTTCATAAAAATTTGGGTAAACAGTTTTAGTGTCGTGGTCGATTGTGCCAGTTTGACAGTCTTAGTGTCATGGTCGATTGTGAGCTGATTTACGTTTTTTTCTATTGCTTGCTTACAGCTTACTGTTAAAAAAATCAGTCTGTTATTATACCATATTTGACAATCATGGATGGCAGAAAACGCCTCTTTGGTAGTCAATATCGGAAAAGAAGGGCAGAAAAAGAAATCAAAACGAAAAAGCTGAAATTTTCGTTGGACAAATTTTTTCGACCTGTAGATTGTGAACACCAAGCGCCAACCAAGCCAAGTGATGATGCTGCTGCTGCCGCCGCTGCCTCCTCCTCCTCTGTTGCCAACGACAATGCTCACGCTGTCCCTGGTAATGAAGGTGATTTGGTTGAAAACACAGAGATCTGTGATGATGCTGTTATTATCAATTCTGATCCAGCAAAATGGCCCAATAAAATTGATGATTTTGTTAGGACAACCTTGGTAAAAAGAGGCCCACCACAAAAATTAACTGAGGCTCTCATGTGCCCTAAAGACGATTTGAACCGTCTATTTACTACTAATCATTACCGTTACAATTTGTGCAATGGAGAAACTGTTTAAAGAAAATGGTTGATTTACCCTAAAATCAACAACACTGTATTTTTTTTTTTTTTTTTTGCTGCAAACTATTTTCTACTGCTAAAATATCATTTACTGCAAATTGATATAATAACTGGCGGAATATTTCAGATGCTTTGTCTAGTCATGGTAAATCTCCAAATCACCAAAAGTTACAACAAAAGTACGTGGAGCTGTCCATTAGACTAAGATCTGGCAGTACCGTTGATGTAGAAACCCAACAGATACTAAATACAGAGACCCGGCATTGGAAAAATTTAATTGAACGGCTCTTTGCCATAATACAATTTTTAGCTCAGCAGTGTCTTCCCCTAAGAGGTGATTCTGATAAACTGTTTCAACATAACAATGGGAATTTTTTAAAGCTGGTTGAACTGTTAGGAAGATTTGATTCAGTTTTACAGGAACATATAAGAAGAACAACTAGTGGAGAAAACAAGCATCACCACTACTTGGGAAAAAACATTCAAAATAAAATCATCCAAATCCTTCAAGACCAAATAAAAAATAAAATTTTGTCTGCTTTGAAAGCTGCTAAGTACTACAGCATAATTTTGGATTGCACACCGGACATTTCTGGAGTTGAACAGATGACAATTATTGTGCGTTTTGTCGATTTAGGTACTGGTACTGAAGATGTCAAAATAAGTGAACATTTTCTTGGATTTGCGCCCCTATTAGAAATAACTGGCTTAGGACTGACAGAAGTTATATTATAACATCTTCAGGAAATGGGAATACCCACAGATGATATGAGGTCAAGGATACAATAAAGGTTCAAACATGAATGGAAAAAACATAGGAGTCCAAAAGAGAATTTTAGATATTAATCCAAGGGCATTTTATATCACATGTAGTAGCCACTCCCTCAACTTAGTTTTAAATGATGCTGCTAAGGCTTCTCAATTAGCAGTTTCTTTTTTTAGTTTGGTGACCAAAATGTATAACTTTTTCTCTGCATCAACTCAGCGTTGGGCTGTACTAAAAAGCCATATTTCTAGCCTTACATTAAAACCTTTATGTGAAACAAGATGGGAAAGTAGAATGGACGCAATCACTCCTCTAAGATATCAAATACAAGAGATCTATGATGCGTTGGTTGATATAAGTGAAAATGAAAATACAGATAAAATGGTTGCTCATGAGGCCAATTGCTTGGCAAACCATGTACGTGACTTCACATTTCTGTGCTCCGTAGTAATATGGTACAACATATTACTTCATATTAATAATGTCAGCAAAACTATCCAAAGTATTGACGTGGAAGTAACAAAAGCTGTCAGTTTACTTGAAAAGACAAGAGATTATTTCATGTCTGTCAGAAGCAATTTTAAATTTCAAGGATATTTAGTGGACGCCAAGGAACTAGCTACTAAATTAGACATGGAAAATCCAAAAATTGGGGGCACAGTACAAGCTAGAAGGAGAAGATTAAGGCACAATTTGATTATGAGGCAAAGGCAAGAGATGAATCCATAGACGACCCAGAGATGCAGTATAAGGGTTGATTTTTACTTTAAAGTTTTAGACATCATCACCATTAGTGCGTTAAGTGAAAGATTCCAACAAATTAAGAGTCATAGTGAACTTTTTGGCTTTCTGTATGATGTGAGTAAAATTAAAGACATGTCACCTGAAGTTTAATTGGATAAATGCACTAAACTGTGCAATGCTTTAACTCACGGTGAATCCAAAGACATCAGTTTTGTTGATTTAAAAGATGAAGTGAAAGTGCTTTCAACTATTGTGATGTACCTAAAAGTACACCTGTAGAGACTTTAAAAGTAATAAAAAGAGTATGGGTTTGCACTTAATGTTAGTGTTGCTCTAAGAATATTGTTAACACTACCTGTGACAGTGGCCAGCGGAGAAAGTTTTTCGAAACTTAAACTCATAAAAACGTATCTAAGGTCAACAATGTCTGAGTCACGCCTAAGTGGTCTAGCAACTATATCTATTGAGCATCAGACAGCTGAATCGCTGGATTATAGTGAAGTAATAAAGGAGTTTGCCAGTGTGAAGGCAAGAAGAGTATTTTTTAACCAAGGTGTGTATTGATTCATTACTTTGTATTGTATATTTTAATCATAGCATTTTAATGTTTAAGATTATGCTTAGATTATATTTCAATGTCTGTATGTTTATCGTGTTTTTGCTGCTTATTCATTCTTAAAGTAAAACCAATCATGTCTCGTTTTATTTACAAATATTAAAACTGTAGATCTCTTTACAACCAAAATAAAGCATTGTAAAAAAAAATTGCAGAATGATTTTTTGTAATGGACAGTTAATTGACAGATAATTTAGAGTAGGTCTATATAAAAAGGAGGTCTATATATAGTACTGAGCGAGAATGTGTATGATGTTTGTTTGGGAGGGGGGTGCTCATAAATACAGCTCGGGGTGGCAGAACTACTAGGGCCGGCCCTGCATATGGGTCTAGTCTATACTTGCCATTGACTTTCTTCCATCATATCTGCAATAAAGCAGAAAGCAATAAACTGAACAAGACATTTCAACAATGATTCGCATGGTTCATACGCTTTTTCAATCACAAAATTCCCGGTCTTTTACAGGACATACGATCCAAATGCACTTACTTAAAAATATAGTGAAACGATATGTCTGTTCAATTTGTAAACTACAACAAACAACTTCCTACACGCTTGGGCAAACTTAATGCAGAATGTTAAAAATGTTGTCTGCTGCAGCTAATCAGAAACTTAGAATCACAGATAAATACTGAAATACCAGAACTGTCACTGAAAATGTTACCACGTTTAATATCTACTAAACTTTTATATACAGTATACTGTACACTGATTTTGAGAAAACTTTATTTTTCTACTTTGACTTTAGTTCAATTATTGAAGCAAATTACAGAATAAAAAAACCCCCATAAAACTCAAAAATACATAGGTAGGCATTTCTTTTTAAATGATTTCATATACCACACAATCAATACATAAAATACTATTTGTATTTAATTATTTTGAAATAATGCTTACATTGGAAATTTAAGGGTAAGGAAAGATGAAATATCTAGAACTTTTTCAAAGGACCAAATGGATTGTTATTTATTAAACACATAATCATGGTAGCAAGTATTTGAGTTACATTTTATTTATGGAAGGCATTTTCAACATAATATCGATGCTGTAGCTACGTTTTAAATTTTTACTCGCCAACAAACAAAGTATGCACAAAAATTTCCAACGTGAAATGAAAGAGAATAACGGGAAAACCTTTTGTCCAAAGGCTGGGTGCAATTATATTCATTAGTGATCATGGCAATTTAACTGGGCATGATTAAAAAACTAATTATAGAAGCACAGAAAATACTATGAAACAACTAGATTTAAATTTCTGATATTAGAAAGCAATCTGTTTTTATGGCAAATTTTTATATAAAGTAATCATTACAAAATTTCAGTAAAGGCAAAATACCCCCTTCCCCAACACACACACACAAAATCAGCTATTTACTTCCATCAGTGGCTAAAAAATATGTTACAAAAATTAACAAATTGCGCGAAAAAAACATTTCCCACAGCAGAAGGAAGGTATCAGAGACAAAAAGATTTTTAAATCGATCAGTTAAAAGGAGAGATATAGAAGGAAATATGATATAACTATGCGTTTCAGCCGAAGAATTTTGCATAATGGAAACAGGAGAAAAGCGTTCTTTAGCAAAAGCTATGCTAAAGAAAAATAACTTTTCAAATAGGTCTGCCGGAAGCAGAGATAGCAAGAAAAGTTTACGTTTTGACCTTTACAACCCCTAGGGGGAAAGTTGTACATTATTTGAAGAGGATCTTCATACTGCAGCAAAAATCTTATCCACTTTCCATCTTTATTATAGCAAATGGCATACAGTAAAAAAAGAAATTTCTCATTAGGATTTTTACATGCAGAGATAGCCTACAAACAGAAGTACACAAACACCACCTAGTGGCAGAATTGTGAACCACAAACCTCCTCAAACACAAACCTAAATTGTTCCATAAGATAATGGTATCTGGTGTTAAAAGAATTTTTTAAATCGCACATTTAGAAGTACAGATATTAAGAAAAATAGATTAAACATTTGCGCCCCTAGCGGCGAAATAGTGCATTATTTTGAGAAGAAGATACCAATAAGGAGTTTTCATAGTTAGGTATCGAATCGAAAAAGAACATTTTTCAGTCAGGTTTTTAGTCCGCAGATATTGCTATAAACGGAAATGTGAGCTTACACCCTCTAGTGGCACACTTGTGTGTTAAGAAATATTTGAAATTTTATGAGAAACATTTCGCACTGAAAATGTTCTCCAACAGAGAAAGAGTTTTTCAAATCGGACTCCTAGAAACAGAGATATGGACAAAAATAAGATATACGTGTACGCCCCCTGGTGGGAAAATTGTGCAGTATTTTAAGCAGAAAGTATTCTCAAAAAGCTTTCCGAGTTGAGCGGTATCGGTTCACGGAAGAATTTTTTTAACTCAGATTTTGTTGCAAATAACATCAGAAGCAAAAATAAACACTTACGCCTCCTGGTGGCCAAACCATTCTTTCTCAGAAATGAGAATTTGTATGCAAAACATTTCAACCTCAAGAGTTGTATCTGACTCGGGAAGAATTTTTCAAATCGGACTTTTAGAAGCGGAGATATTGGGAAAATCGTGATTAACCTTTACGCCCCCTAGCGGAAAATTTATGCATTATTTGAAAAAGGCACTGTAACTAAAATAGTCTTCGCTATAAATGTCATCGAAAGGAAATAGAATTTTTTCAATTGGATATTTAGAAGCAAATGTATGAAATGAAATGCATTTTAAATCCGATACGATCTCCATTTACGCCCTCTAGCGGTGAAGTTTTGCATCAATAAAAAAAACAGAACAAATGGATCACCATTCTCACAATAATTTAAGCTTCCCAACACAAAAATAATTTTACAAATCGAACTAATAATTGCGGAGATATTGTCTCCCCGGCGAGACAGACAAAGTGACAATATAAGCATGACACAAAAGATGCAATAACGAAGCTTCGGTCCTCTTAAACAAGAAAACCGATAAGCCTCCCTACCCCCTCCCCAACACACACACACACACACACACACACACATTTTGCGGGGGATGGGGAGGGAAATTTGTCAGACATAAGTTATCTCAGTAGAAAAATCCTCAACGACAAAATATCGTGCAGGGACAAAAAGGCCGGAACGGATAAAATTCCAGGACATGTAACAGAATTTTAGGACATTTCTAGGACTTTTCCAGGACAAAATGGAATTCCAGGATGTGTATGAACCATGGATTCACATATACATATCTATATCAAAGTTGATATTCACGTGTATCAATATTAAAACTGATGTTATACAAGAACATCGATATACGCAACACAAATTACGTTTTTTATTTAAATAGTAGCTTTCAATTAAAATAGTTCCAGTTTTTCTGAAAAGTTGCTTTTGGCTGTTTTTTGTAAGAAATAGTAGCCATAGTCGCCTGCCATCTAAAATAGCAGCAACAGTCGCCTATTTAGTCACCACTGGCAGCCCTGCATTTTCTCCAGTACATTAAAAACCATGGACTTGGGAACATGTAATAACATTGAATATATCCAACTACCATTCTGCTAAGTGCAGAACAGTAGTTCCTTGCATATGTTTTTTGAACACTGTACTGTTGTCTTTACAGGCAAACAAATTTGTATACTGTATTTCTCTTTCTTGCAGTTGATTTCATTAATTTTTTTTTTTTTTTTTTGATTGGAGGTTTAACGACCACCGTGAGCAACTCAATGGGCTATAAGCAGTCGCCCGTCCCTAATTTAGGGTCACTGGTTCCAGGGAAGGGAGAGAGCCAGTGCCGAAAGACAAACACAACATCCATGCCTTACCGGGATTCGAACCCGGACCCCTTCGGACGAATGATCAGAGGCCATCGCTTAGACCACTGCGCCACCGGGGCTGCTGATTTCATTTAGATACAGGAGCATCACAACTTTTTTCTTTTATCATCAGACTTGTTTCCTTAATTTTTTACCAACAGGGTTTAACCCTTTAACCAGTTGCAACGAGTTAACTCGGGGTCAGAGTTAACCCATTGCAACCGAGTTAACAGTTAGCTGAAATCAACTCGAACGAATATATTCGCTGTCTAATATGTGGACTCAGCACGGTTTGGAGTGAACGTGCGCATCAGAAAGTGTTGCTTTCCCCTTAGCTTTCTTATTCAAAGTGGTCATTTATTGGGATGACTGACAACCTGCTGAAAAGGCTGTGATAATAGCTAAGATCCTAAGAAAAGAGAGAGATGTTTGGGTCACTTGTTTTGATCCAATGGCATGATGTCCATGTCAGAGAGGTACTTGCCCTTTCCCATCATTCCTTGGATCATGGACCAAAGAACAAAGGACTAGAAAGGAGTTTGTATAACCAGGGGG
This sequence comes from Macrothele yani, assembly GCA_039090855.1. NCBI lineage: Eukaryota > Metazoa > Arthropoda > Arachnida > Araneae > Macrothelidae > Macrothele > Macrothele yani. The sequence continues at coordinate 151,529,960 of CM077025.1, read as the reverse complement.
GCTATCTATGATGGGCATTGGTGATGGTTGGTTGTGACAGGTTTGAGATCAGAACTACTGAGATGAGATTAGGAAACTAATTGTTTTGCCAAAGCTCTTCTAAAACCCGGCCGCTATGTGAAACATTTCTCTTTGCAAAACGCATAAAGTGTGGGGCATCATTTTTTTCTGGTACATAGGCATCTTAAAGAGTCAAAAACCTCCACGAGCAATACTTCTGTGAGTTATTAGATCATGAAAGCCAAGGTGATTCTGAGGCAGAAGCAGGGGATGTCACAATGAGAGATGGAAGCACAGAAGGGATCTCAAGAGAAGAGGTGTGTAAAGCTCTAAAATATTTTAAGAATGGTAAAGCTCCAGGACCAGGAATATATGGCATAACTGGTGAATTTCAAAATATGGTAATGACTCTGTAACTGACTGGTTAACTGAAATTTGCCAGTTGTGCTGGGAGTTGGGAATGGTCCCTCGGGATTGGAAGGATGCTATCATTGTTCTCCTGTATAAGGGAAGAAGTGACCAAACTGACATGCAAGAACAATCTGGGTATTGTGCCAGAGAAAGTGTTCGAAAAGGTCGTTATTGAAAATGTACAAGGTCTTACATCAAAGAAAGTGTGGGATGTTCAGAGTGGCTTTCGGTAAGGGCTGCACTAACCAAATTTTTACATTACACATGATGATCAAAAAATAAGTGGCTGTCGTCAAGGAAGTTTTTGCTGCCTTCATAGATTTAGAGAAAACTTACAACAGAGTAAATATGATACTTCTGTGGAAGGTACTGAATAAATATGGTATTACTGGGAATCTACTTAATAGTATAAAAGCTATCCATGATGGAAGTTGGGCTTGTGTATGGTGGTGTATCAAAATGGTTTTCTATTGGTGCAGGATTCAATGTTGTGTAATGTCACCCTGGCTGTTCAATGTATGTATATTTATGGATGTGTGCATGTGTGATGCCAAGATGGACAATACTGGTTTATGTTTTGGTAATATCCGTGTGTGCAGATCGATATATGCTAATGGCACAGTCCTGTTGGCAGAAAGCAAAAGTGAATTGCAGAGTATGTTGTCTTAAATGTACAGAGTTTGTATGAAATTCAAACTGAGTATAAACAAAGGAAAAACTGAAGTTATGGTTTTTGAGTGAGGAACTGTTAGTACTGAATGCAAGATAAGTCTAAGTGGCAGAATGGTTGATCAGGTGAATGAGTTTTAGTATTTAGGAAGCATGTCTGACAGATAAAACAAATTAAATGAAATGAAATTAGTATGTGAGTGTATTCTTCATTGAAAGTCAAAGCTGCTTTAGGTTTTCACAGGAATGATGGGTTCTCAAGAGAGTCCAAAATGGCTGTGTATCAAAGTGTAATTGTTCCTATTCTAATGCAAGACAGTGAAACCTGCATATTGCAGAAGACACAGGAGTCATTTGTGTGCTGGAGAGATGTGTTACTAATGGTGAGTTTGTGGCAAGGCACTTTCTGATCGTGTGGGGATTAAAGATGTGCTGCAGATGCGTAATTGTGGGGCAAAATGTTGTCAGTAAGGTGGAGACTAATATTCTTAGGTGGTTTGGCCATGTTGAAAAAATGAGAGATGACATGCTTACTAAGAAAAAAATTTTCAGCCAAAGTGGCAGGAAAGACAGAACGGCCAAGGAAGATGTGGGCAGATAAGATTCAGGAATATCTGTATGAGAAAAAGATTATGAGTATGAAGTACAGAAGGTCTTGTGTACGTCGTGCGATGGATGTTAGTGAAGCCTGAGTTGTACGTCAGGATCAATGTAAATGGAGAAGTTTGATATGGCAACAATAAGTAAATCAGTTAAAAATTTATCTTGTTTGTATTTCTTTGTGGAGCTAACTTCTGAATCTCAGAGAACTGCTTAGTGATATGTATGCATGTATGTACAAGCAAATCAAAGGGCTGTAAGCAGTAGCCCATCATTGGTTCCAGGGAAGAGAGAGACCCCCCCCCACACACACACACACACTTCAGTGCATTCAGTGCAGTAAGAAAAAAAACCATGCCTTATCTAGGACTCAAACCCAGACCACCTTGGATCACTAACAATAAACCTATGCTTCTGACCACTCAACCATCAGAATGGCCAAACACACAACTTTTGGTAGCATCAAGGATTCAAATATAGAAGATCATTTTTTGGTGATGCGCATATGAGAGATAATATTCTCTGGTGCTCTCAAGGGCTAGTCTTGTGCATGTCTTTGTCTTACAGTGGTTTCTTTAAGACATTATGCACATGACTAGCCCTTAATACAATGGTATAATTATGTAGCAAAGATTTTTCTTGTTCCTTAACAGAATTTTTAAGGGAATAATGGAACTCCTGGTAACAGCATATCCTGCAACAGAATAATGACTCATCTGATAGTATGCTTTACAACAAATTGTGCATATAAAGGCAATTTTATTCACTGGCAAATACCATCAGTTTAGAACAGTGGAGTCTAGTACAGGGGATCACAAATTTTGAAATGCTTGGTAGAAATTTTGTAAAAAACTTATGTTCATGTAAATCTTACCCAACGCTGATAACCTATTATACCTAAGTAGGAAAAAAAAAAAGGTGCAGTTACATTATGATTTATTTATGCAATGTATGTAACACTGGGAACTATGGTTATGAGCCTACATGATCTTAAGTCAAGTTACTATTTCTTTGCAATTTTAGCTTACCTCATTTTTTTTTATATTTGTTGTCATAAGGCTCTTTATCAATTTTAGTTTGTAATTTGACAAGGAGACGAGATAATCTCTCTCTTTTTAAACTATAATTATGAAAATGGAGTCTTTCTACTACTCTCTTAGACATTTACTCCAAAGACTTCCTCTGTTTCACAGAATAGTTAAACATTAAATTTAACAGAAAATTTGTTTTGTTTTGTATAAAAAAATATCAGTGAATTTGAGAAGTTTATATGCATTTATCCAAGTTCCCCAAAACCTTAGATTGTTGAAGTTGCCATGTGTTCTAACTGCTCAAATATTTGGGGGGGGGCACAAAATATCTAAGCAATTAGAATAAATCTTAGATGGTTGGACTTGTCATGTGCTCTAACTGCTACAATATTTTGGTCTTGTCCACACGTACATTGCACCTGTTCACTGGCCTGCATGTTTTCCAAACTTCTAATTGTCTACACACATAAAACATGTTTTTAGGAAAAAACATCTAAACAGCTGCACTGAATGTATATCCTACAAATACCATAAACAAAAATATCAGATGAACAAATACCTTACGTGAATCCACCTCCCATCATGAACACCTGAAACAGGTCTGGCAACAAAATTTTGCACGTGTGCGTATGAATATATATAATGCAACAGTGTGCAGGCCAAAAAACACTGGGAAGTCCAGAATTCTGGTAAAAGAATTTGTGTGTAGGCTAATTAAAAGGTAGGAAGTCCAGAATACATTAAGACTTCCTTTTTATCACAAATATACATACCAACAGTTAATTTGTCAAAAGAATTAATAAATGAGGACTACTAAAAAAAAACATTACTGATTCACTGCAGAAGTACATCACTCAACAATGGCGCAATCAAGGAAAGAAAGTATAGGCAATTTTTTTTTTTTCATAATTTGTTTCTATAACATAAAAAGGAAAACCGAACTTGCTTGTACCACTTACTGGTCATCCATGTAACACTTCTCAGAAAACTTGAAAACTCCATCATCTGGAGCGGGAATCGAACCCTGCATCTCCCAATTATCGGTCAAGTATTCTAACCATTACACCACCCAGGGCAGGGAAGTTCCAAGCAATTGAGAGTCTGAGACATAGGAATCTGAAAGTCCTCAGATTATCACTAGTCAAAGCTTCCCTGCTTCCTCATAGTGCATTGACCCAATTGGCATCCGGACAGATGTATGTACATTCGTCCAGATGGGAATTGGGTCAATGTGCTATGAGGAAGCAAAGATGCTTCGACTAGCAATAATCTGAGGACTTTCATATTCCTATGTCTTAGTTGCTTGGAACTTCACTGTCCTGGGTGGTGTAATGGTTCGAAGCATCCTTACTTCCTCATAGGTCAAAGTGCTATGAATAAGCATGGATGCTTCGACTAGCGATAATCTGAGGACTTTCAGACTTCTCTGTCTCAGACTCTCAGTTGCTTGGAACTTCGCTGCCCTGGGTGGTGTAATGGTTAAAATACTTGACCGGTAATCTGGAGATGCAGGGTTCGATTCCCGCTCCAGATGATGAAGTTTTCAAGTTTTCTGAGAAATGTTACATGGATGACCAGTAAGTGGTACAAGCAAATTTGGTTTGCTTTGTACATTCTGTGAATTTTCCATGTATTATGAAGAATATTTCTTTCTTCGTTGATTTAATTTGTTTCCATGTTTAAAAACCCCTCGTAAAACCCTAAGGCTCAGTCATTCATTGATAATTTACAGCTACTGGTTCCAATAAAGGAAAAGAACCAGCATCAAATGGGAAAGCATAGCATCCATGCCCCCCTTCCTAAAGATTTAGACAGTGATCCAGCTGTACATGAAGTCAGAAGCCCACACCTGAAGCCATGTGACCACCACTGGGTGGCAGTGGTGTAGCTACCACCCCCACAGCTGCCAGGGGGACACATGTGACGAGGGTATGTACTGCAGCTACCAGTTATAGTTTTATGAAAAAGTCTGAACACACACAAAAACAAAGCAAACAAATAATTAACCCAAAGATTCATACTTTCCATAAAGATATGTTTAGCTTTGCCAAAATAAATGCCGTTTCACTTTTAAAACACTGGATGTCCTACAGATTTAAGCTATTGAGTACTTTGTCTCTGGGTTGTAATACGATTGCTCTGCAATGGGTTGTAAATCATACAATCACTCCCCGATTCACCCTCTTTCTGCACTGCTAAGGAAAATTACAGGGCCACGTGGTAATTATCCGTGGAGGACGTGGGAAAGGAGCCACTTAGGATTATGTACACGACAGGAGCCAACATTTATTCACAGCACTCGTGGATCTGCCATGTATTAGAGGGTGATTTCTTCAAGTGATTTATTTTAGTTTTGAACAAAACAATTATACATTGCTATTGCTTTTAGTTCTTCCTTATAGAAAGTATGTCTATCTCATTCACTGTATGCAAAATTTAATATACTGTACAAGCAAACAACATCCATTTGTAAAATGACATGAAAGTGTCCAAGTGGAGCACAGTATTGGCAAAGAAAAAAAGGAGAGCGTGCAAAGAAACTTCCAAAACTCGACCAGTTCTTTTTGCCACAGAGTCTAAGTTCAAAGGCCATTTCTGATGAAAAGAATTATTTATTTAGCACGTCAACTGTTCAAAGTTTAGAAGCAGATATTTTACAAAAACTAAGCACTGGGTGATTATGAAGTCTTGTTAATCATAACCATTTAAATATATTTTACGAAATTACTTTCTTGCGATAAAATGTATATTCATGTTCGTGCATCGGACTGCACACCATGTTCATCCTAATTGGCTGATTGATAACCTTGCACTATGTACTTCTGTTCCAAAAATTACTTAAAAGTTAAAACTACAGGGCTTTAGGCACCTTCCTTATTTTTCCAGATACTCTCCCTGACTCCCTCCCCTACCATCACACACACTCACACACACCACAAAAAAAACAACATATATCCTTGTGTTCAAAATCCTGGGTAAATTACTATGTTTAGGAGTGCTGAAGTAAATCTGTGTGTGGGGGGGGGGGAGTATGTTCTGCTAGTTATGCCACTGCTGAGCAACAGATAAAAAGTTCCTTAATGGCCATTGATCAGTTAGTCTATTGGAAAGACAATCCTTACTTTTGCACGATAGGTGTTCCGTTAAAAATTTTATTCCTGCACTGCTGACAGTTATTGTTTCCACTTTTTTCCCCCATGGAGAATGCATCGCAGAACTTTGTTTTTAAAAGTAAGGTGACAAATTTACCATCATCTACCATGCTGAATATCCTTGGCAGGTACATCAATTACATTATTCAGAAAAGAAGAAACACAAGCATGTCACAAAATTTTGGTGCATACATGTTTTACAGTAATGTGACTGACCACAATAAACAAGTTTGAATTCAAGAAAAAATAGATTTTATTTTGAACTGATAATGTACACATTAATTTTACTGATTGAAAAGCAACTACATAGCATACCTAATATACACAACGTTATTAACAGTACTTCCAAATTCTGAATGAAAAATGCTACAGAAGAAACTTAAGATAACCAATTAATACTTTGAAACAAATTAACTATTGTGGAAAATCTATGAAAGTTATGTGTGGACAGCACAATTGCAACCACAAGAGGTCCAGAGATTTCAGTATCCAAAATTTGGCCTGGAAAAGACGAAACTCAATATATTGTTTCATTGATAGAGATGCTATCGTGGAATTTACCTTGCCTCCAGACTTAAGTCCACATTAGGTAATATTACAAAGGCAACTGTAATAAAACCTATTCTGCCTCGGTCATATCTGTTTTCAGTTTTATGAGAAGGAATGGGATCACAGCATCTCTCTCTCTCATTACTTTTCATTACAGAAATATGTGACTGCAAAAAGGAAAAGTTGTACCTAGTGTTTATGAGCTACAAGGACTATTTCTTGGAAATAACACTCAATATGAGCAGGATACAAGAGTGTAAAAATTTTTCAGGGGGAATGAATCAGAAAAGGCAGCAGTTTTGAAGCTTGAAGCACACCTTACAATTTTTCAAGGAGAAACAGAAATATCCCCGGTCAGTAACTTTTTTTTTCTTTTTGGAAATGCTATGGAGAGTTTCCCACATTATTTTTACTGAATGAGCATAAAATTCTAAGTTCCCCTCATGCCAAATATGAGATATAATGGAGGACAATCATCAACCAAAAATAGCTTGCTTATGTGTTTGAACACCACAATGAGCTAAATTATGAACTAAAAGAACTGCACGAGAATGCACTGTTATGTACATAGTTAAACAACTCGAAGTCAAAACTCAGTTTTGGCCAAATGTTGTAGTAAGCAGTTCACCTGCAATGTTTAATTGGTGTAGTAGTTTAAATAAAGAACAAGAACTATCACAACTTGTGGAACAAGCAACTAATATAAAAATGGATAACTGGTTCAAAATCAACTTACACTACACTGTCACATCTGACACTTCATTTTTTAATCAAGTAAAAGAAGAGCTTTGACATGTAAAAATGAAGTTCACTTTAAAGACATCCTATTATCTCTGTTCTGATTAGTTGCATGAAAGTTTCTATTAATCAAGCAATAAGGTTCAAATATTATTCTTTTGCTACCTTGGTGAACCACATTTTGCTTCAATTGTCACCCATAAAAAAACTTAAAAATGATCAACTATAAAAAATCTCCATCACGAGTTTTACATAGCTTTCAAACATAACCACAGATACAAAAGAAGCCAAGTCCAGGCAGACAAGCTAAAGTTTTTCACTGAAATGTGAAGGCATTTAAGATACTCCAGAGATGGAAAGTTGCAAAATCTTTTTTTTGTAGCAGCAAAATGCATTTTTGGAGAAGGTAAAAAACATTTTGAGCAGCAAAATGCATTTTTGGAGCAGGTAAAATACATTTTTGGAGCAACAAAATGCATTTTTGGTGTAAGAATTTTTTTTTTTTGAGCAGGTAAAATATTAGTAGACAGAACAAACTATTAAACAAAAAATGTTTTGGAACTAGAAGCACCTTACCCAAATTTAAAACATCTTGCATTGAAACACACACACACACACATATGCAAAGATTTTAGTTTTCAAATAGATCAAAAAAATTTTAACATAGTAGGATTCTATTATTAATCATTTATTTTACAAAAACTGTTTAATTTTTTTACTGCTTTTCTCAATATTTAACTGCTCACTTCTATTTTCTTCTAATTTTTTTAAGATAGTTAGCAATGTTTTGTTTTGTTTGTTTTAATAGTACCTGTCTACTGTCTATTGCACTTGTCTCTTTTTTTGTATGCCATATTCAATGTTCATCTCAGCATTGTTTAACATTTTATGAGAGGAATCCAACTGCTGCAAAAGTTCAGCTTCTTCCAGTTTCAAATCACCTTGTGAACATTCAATTTCTTCTCTTTTTCGCTTATTTTGCTGCATTTTTCCAGCACTAATCTGGTCTTGATATTTTTTCCAGTAATCTTTAAAGCTGTCAGAAGTTTTTTGGTTACATTAATTTTAATCACATCTCCATTTAGTCTCTTGGCATGATCTTTGTGCTTCTTGCTCTCCCATTATGCCTACAATCATTGTGGCCACCATGTACTAGGCTAAAATCACATCCACATGGCTTACAAAACGTGATTCGGCAAAACTTCAGAAGCTTCATAAAAAGGCCATTCTTTCTATATATATCACGATACACTTGACGGATAAGTTTTATCTGACTTCGATCTTTTCGTTGTCATAGCTGTTTCACTGCGTTTCATTTCGTTTAAATCTAAATTAACCCTTTCCACTCGAATAACTATTCACCCAAATTCACCCAGCACTCTTCTTTTTTTTTTTTTTTTTTTTTCCTGCAGTAGAGGCCACAACTTTCTCAATATTTGAAAGCTCAGCAGTGGCTCGCCAGCCCCAACATGTGAGATATTGAGGAATCATTGGCGTGGCAGGTGACACCCGTCCTATTCAGCGAAAAAGAAATGTCTCGCGAGAGTTGACATGCGAGCTGTAGAGGCGTACACTGATGGTGTACACAAATTGGTTACACTGATTTTGGAAATAATACTGTCATGTTTATCAGAACTTTATCTCTTAGCACCCATTCCAAAATTTGGAAGTGGTGTAAAGTGATGCATTGTGCGTATACCAGCAAAAGCTTTTGCTTTCTCAAAATGGGGACTGAGCTGATTACGCACTTTGTTCATCTCTTCTGCAAACACAAAGAAAAATGTAATTTCTTTTATATTATCTTTGCAGAAGTTATACATTGTTGCAGCAGATGTTATTTGTTGAGCTAAAGGTCGCTACAAACTGGCTTTTGTTGTTAGCCTTTTTATAATCTGCACCAATACCATCACATAGTGACTTGCCATGGCTTGTTGCAAAAAAATGACCACTTTCCTACCAATCTAAAAAAATGCTGTTAATGATAGCGCAAGTTCAGAAAATTTGTGCGTTTTATATTGTGTAGAACAACCATCAATGAAATTGAAATACTCAATATTTCTCACAGCCTGTGGTAATGTACAACCTTTTTTCTAAACTGAAGGAAGTAGAAACATCCACAATGACAAAAATTTTAGGAGGCAAAAACAGATAGCAAGTGGGTATAGAACTTTATTTTGAAGTCCTGTAACGAGAAATTATTGGGGGGGGGCTTAACATTCATTAGTACTTATGGCAAGCATTTCATTATTGATACAAAAAATTTAGGTTGGACTTTTTTTCTTTTTTCTTAAAAGTATTTACGTGCACTGGATGAAAAACTAAAGAAAATTCCTGTACCTTATTACAACTTTACATTCAACAGGTTACATTACTTTTACTTGATTGCACATTTAATATGAAAGTAGACTATTTCTTCTTGTTGAGTTTATGTACTTACGAAAAAAATTGGAAGATCCAAAATAAATTATTTTATTTGCTAATGATCTGAAACGTGTGTGCGGTGTGGTTTCTCCATAGCTTAAAACTACTAGCCATAGTTATTACACAAAAATTCCCAACTTGGAGTTCCAACCCCCAGTCACCTTAACAGTCCATCCAAAATGGTGATTTATGCTTGCGAGTATTGCAGATTTCAACACCATTTTAAGCAAGGTTAAAAAAAATATTTGCTATCATTTCTATACATTTTCTGCAAGCCAAAAATGTCCTCTTTAAGGTAGTGAAAACCAAAACTTTTGATCTATACTAAGAGGAAAGCAATTGGCTGTTTTCAAAACCATTGTGAGGCCCTATTTTGGCCTGCCGCAGGAAAGAAAAATGAACCTATATCCAAGATGGTGGCACATAAAAGATACAATAAAAATTGTTTTCAGCTACTCACCAATAGGGTTAAAGTTAGACTATGGGGAGGGAGGTGTATAAAATGGTCAAGCAACCACTTAATTAAAAAAAATTGTTAATATGTCAGAATGTTCCATATATAAAACACAGCATTTTGGTTTCAAATGTTCCCCCCTCACTAAAATTGCGAATTGCCCAAAGTATTTTTTTCTCCTGTTGAAAGGTTACATTATAATACACACATGAAAATATTTTTAGCAAATTTGAAGTGGGAGCTCATTTTAAAAAAAATTGTTTTGTTTAATAAAAATGTGACCTCATTTTTCCATGTCTTTTGTTATTAAAGTTAAAAAAAAAGTTTTCTTTTAATTCGAAAAATGTGCAGAAACAAGTTGTTCCCAAATGTATGGATCATCCAGATCATTTAAGAAAGCAAATTATGTGGCTGTAACAGTTAGTTGTGAAGTTATGAATTTTACTGTCCTACAGTGTAGTTGTGAAAACTCATAGTGCAAAAACTTTAAAGGCAGAGCTACCCAATTTTTAAAGTGGCATTACTCAAGATCGACTGGACTAACTGACCTAAAATTTTAACAGGTTTCATATTTCACCAGTACTACACTTTGTACCAATTTTCACAAAAATCTGAGATGGGTAGGTGACATCTCATGAAAATGCTGGGCGATTTGACATGGAATGACACGGTAGGAACTTTCTCCTCGTAGAATTAATGGGTTTACTGTATTCAACTAGCTAGATTGGTACCACCGATTCTTCTTCGGACTCGCAATGATTCCATATGGAAATAAAAATATGCAAGTAATTAATCAATATCCTCTACATTTTATTTACACTAAAAAACTGTGCTTCTTGAAATTTCTTTGAGAACCTCTGTGGCCTTTCCGAATGCTCCGTACAGATGAAGAGCTGATTAATCATCTGTGCTGTCAAAGAAAACCCACCAGCACAATTTTTAGCCTTGAACAGAATTTTTCAAAGACTTAACTAGAAAGCATATTTTTATTGTTACATTCTAGATCTGATAATCATTCGTTCTGTGCTGGATCATTCCACATTTCTACGGAGTGCTATGTTGTCGCAGTTCACACAACTTTCATATGTTACTTAATTTCGGGGGTTAACGACGACCATGAGCAACTCAATGGGCTATAAACAGTTGCCTATCTCTAATTTATAGCCACTGGTTCCAGGGGAGGGAGAGAGCCAGTGCTATTAAGGCAAGCCAATATCCATTTTTGCATTTTTAGTAAAATTATGTAAAAACCAAAAGTGTAATTTTTGAACAATTATAATACTATATGAAAGCAATTTTTTTTTACTATTTGAGTGGAAGTGGGGGAAATTTTGAACTCAAGAGCACTTAAATCTAACTTTTGCCCACCCATATAAGAAAAGCTTGCTCCAGCCCTGCTGAGGTCAGTAATTTACATGTCCCAAACATACTGGGCATAGCATTTTTCAAGCCCTGATGCAGTGACGATTGGCTATATTCAGGGCTTGAAAAATGTGGTCGTCTATTCGTCTGTGACGAGTGAAAAGTTTTAGTTGACAAGTAAAGAATTTAATAGAGCAGTTTAAATTCAATTGGCAATTACTTATACAGTATAAGTACTTATATGTCATTATGCCTATTGTTGAATATGTAAAACTATCAATTTCTTAATAAAGCCTATTCAGAGTAGTGATGCGTGATTGTATGCTAGCATGGAAACCGGTTTCTCTGTGAAAGAAATTGCACAGCGAATGCCAAGAGTTGATACAATCGGGCGTGGTATGCTTAACAACGAACACAAGATAAGAAGCCGCAAGCCTGGTAGAATGATTTCCTCAAACAGCGTATGAAAAGACAGGCAGTGTAAGAGTTCCATGTGCCTCGCGAGCTGCTACTTAGCCAATTGTTGTCGCAGGTCAAAGGGCAAACACAGGAATCCATGTTTCTGCAGAGCTGTTAGGAAACTTCTGAAACATTGAAGGATTCTTGCATCATCTGCTCTAGAGGGAGAAAACTGAGTTTGGTTATTACAATGGTCAATTGTTTAAATTATGTTAGTGATAAAATATTATTTGAGAGATGTGTATAAATTTTTTTAACAAATCAAGCTTTAAAACACGAAACAAAATCTACAGCCTGTCGATTTTCAGCTGACAAGTGAGATGTTTGCCTGATTGGTAAAGCAGCATGAAATTTTTTCATGCCCTTGTTATATTGCACTTTTTTTTTTTTTGTCTCCCGAAGGAAATATGTTCAAAGGCTGAATCTGACAAAGATGAAGCTGATCCCATACAACTCCTAGTCAAACCTGAACAAGCCCTAGGAATAGATGTTGCTGAAATTAAACTTTTAAAAATGGATTCATATAACTATGACAAAGAACCCACATTTGAAACCCTTTCTGATGGTAACCTTTTTTAGAATGAGTAAGACTGGAAAAAACATGAATGCTGAAAGTATTAACAAATAACTGGATATGCTCTTACCAGGAATCATATTTATGATGGACCATTAAAGAAAACCCTTGACAGCTTATAAATCTTGCACTTGAAGTTATATAATTGCAACACAATTTCAGCACCTATATTTACACTGAAGTGCCAGAAAAACTGGTACAGACAAGCTCATGCAAACTACATAGCAACATCACCTATGCGCATACTCGGTTGCATCCACCAGTGCGTATATAAAGTGATAGACATCCTTGCCAGCTGTCAGAGCTGTTTTCGGCATGAGAATGACAAATAATAACGATTTAAGTGATTTTCAATGCGGTGTCATAGTTGTCGCTTGTGAGATGGGCCATAGTATTTCGGAGGTAGAAACGAAATTCGGGTTTTCGCGGACGACCATTGCAAGGGTGTACCGTGACTACAAGAATTCCGGCAAAACCTCCAACCTACGATACCAGTGTGGCTGTAAAAAGACATAGGGTGAACATGACCATCGTCGGCTTTCAAGAATCATTTCACGCGATAGGTGTGCAGCACTCTCACAGGTATCATCGGAATTCAATGCTGGAGCCTCAACAAGCATCAGCGTCCGGAATGTGCAACGTACCCTGTACGATATGGGCTTTGGGAGCCAATGCCTAACTAGAGTCCCCTTGATGGGTGCACGACAGAGAGCTATGAACCTCGCTTCGGCACGGCAACACCACCACTGGAAACAAGTAGCCTGGTCTGACGAGTCGTGCTTCCAACTGTATCGGGCAGATGGAAGGATTCGTGTGTGGCACAAACCCCATGAAGCCATGGATCCCATCTGTCAACAGGGAACTGTACCGGCTGGTGGGGGGTCCGTAATGGTATGGGGTGTGTTTAGTTGGACTTCACTGGGACCCCTGGTATGTCTACAACTGTCTGTGACCGACCAACACTATGTGCACATCCTTTCTGACGAGGTACACCCGTTCATGTCCTGCATTCGTGCTGATGGGTTGGGCCTGTTCCAATAGGACAATGCACCTCCAAACAAGTGTCGGGATGCCATATTATGGTTACAGAAGCATTCATCTGAGTTTGGGGTATTGCCATTCCCACCCAAGTCCCCAGATCTGAACGTGATAGAACACATTTGGAATGCCATGCAACGCGCTATCGAACGCAGGAATCTGAAACCTTGGAATACACCCGAATTGTGGAACGTTCTGCAGGAAGTATGGTGTGCATTGCCTACAGCATATTTTCAGAAGCTAGTGGAGTCCATGCCCGTCGTATTTCTGCAGTCCTGCGCACCATGGGGAACCTACCAAGTATTACACTGGTGTACCAGTTTTTCTGGCACTTCAGTGTATATTTCAGAACATTTTTTAGTTAAACTCGTTAAACCACCATATATTATCATGCTAAACTGGCAATAAGCGATCGTGGTGGTTTAAAGAGGTTCATGTAAAAAGGGGGTGGGGCAAAATTAACTTATAAAGTAGAAATAACGCAAGCATACATTCTTAAGTATCAGACCACTAATTCTGAGAATGTGAGGATTGAAAACACAGTGACTTAGTCAAGTTTAGGATAAAAATTATTTTAAAAATGTGGTGATTTACATTTTCCTACACATCAGAACCATCAGCATTTACACAGCAAATTGTTATTCTTTCATCTTTTGGTAGCATTTGTCATTTCTTTTTTTTTTTGAATCAATTTATCAGGTATCATCCTATAAAACAAACCAGATTTGCATCTTTTAATTCAAAGCCACATTATGATTTCCAACACACTTTTTTTTTTTTTTTTTTGCCTCATCTGAACTTTCAGCTGTTTCTCTGTGTTGTATCCTCAATGGCAATTTGTGCTGATTTTTAAACCTTTGAAAATAACCATTACTGTAGGTACGTAATTCTTTAATTTCTTTTCTGAACTGTCACTTTTTCATGAATAACTTCATCAATAATGCCAATCCATAAAACAAGAGCTTTCTCTTAAGCTTTGTGCTTGCCACTTTTAAAGTTGTTTATTGGATCTCATCATCCATTTACGTTTATTGCTTAATACACAGTAGAGTCCCATTATTGCGACCACCTACTTTTGACGTCAACAGCACATAGCCAACGAAAAATGGCACGTGTCGTGAGCTGACTTGGAGGGTATATAAGGTGTGCTGTAGGCATTCTGAAAACATAACTCGTTGCTGTCATGGATAAAAGGAGCAATTTGTCAGATTTGCAAAACGATTATCAGCCTTTAGGCCAAGGGTGGCAGTATTTTTGAAACTGTGCAGTGTGTGGTTAAAGTGTATTGTGATTGGAAAAATGGCACCATTGCGAATAAGAGTCGTGAAAACTGTGGAGCACCATTGATGTGAGAGGTTAAAGTTGGCTGCGATGGTGTTTGAGGGCCAATCGACATGCTACAGTGGAGCGAGTCACTGACCGAATGAACCAGTGAGCAACCGGAAGTGTGTCTAAAACGACAATTCAGCGAACCCTGCTGCATATGGGGCTCCGACGCAGATGGATGGTCACTGCACCCATGATAACAAAGGTGCATCGGCAGAAAAGGCTTACATTTGCAAAGCAGTATAACAGAATTGGACCTCTGCTGATTGGCAAAGGATTGCCTTCTCCAACGAGTCGTGTTTTCTGCTTCATCGAACGAATGGATGTTGACGTATAAGGCATGAAACATTGGAGAAGAAACATTCTTCAACCATTGCTGGAAGAACACAAACTGGTGGGGGCAGTGTTGTGGTCTGGGGAATATTTTCGTGGCATTCTCTGGGTCCACTCATATCTGTGGAAGGCACTTTGCCCCAAATTTGTTATGAATCCATCCTTGCAGACCATGTACACCCATACATGCTGATTGTCTTCTCTGGGGCGGATGGGATCTTCCAACACAACAATGCAACGTGTCACACAGCTAGAAATGTCTAAGAGTGGTTGGAAGAGCGCGATGAAGACTTCAAAGTACTTCCCTGGCCCTTTAATTCCCTATACTTAAACCCAATTGAGCATCTGTGGGATCACCTTAATTGTGTTGTTCGCTCTATGGATCCTCCACCACGCCCATTCCAGCAGCTGTCAGATGCACTGCAGTCAACATGGCTTCCCACACCTGTGAAAACCTTCCAGCACATTATTGAGTCAATCTCAGCCAGTCTAGCTGCTGTCTGCACTGCACACGGCAGTTACTCTGGATATTAGCTGGTGGCCATAATAATGTGACTCGACTGTGTATGTATCATACTGTTATTTTTCTACTGGCTTGACAGAAAAAAAATGCTTCAAAAAAGATTCAATAATGCCTGATGACCAGATCCAGGATTTGAATCTTTGAATTTGCATATTAAAATTTCCTCAGGAACATCCAACAATGTTTTACCCATTTTAAGAAGCTTTAAAATAAACAAAAACTGAGGAATTAAATAGATCTAACACAACAAGCAGTCCCTGTGAGAAAAAGTGACTACTGAAGAAGGCGTTGGATAACTAGAGGTTTCAGAATTCAAAATGTAAAACAGGAAATATAATCTGAGGGAGAATGGCTGGCATTGGCTGCTATGGAAATGTAAGATGCAGCAGTTCAGCTATTGCCATTTTGTCAAGTCATAAAGGAAACCATATGAGCAGGGTACTTAATCACTAAATCATGGTTTAGTAAACTTCAATAATTAACCAGGTGGGGGTGCGCGCACGCACACACACCAGTCATCTCACTTGTCAGATACAATAAATTACAGAAGAGTTTGCTCTTGGTTTTTGGCAGCTGACCACACTTCACTAATAGCATTATTCCCTTTCCAGGATAGTGACTGTTTATGTCACCCATTGCACAAAACTTCTTTGTGTGAGGAGAACCTATCTACTAACATGCTTTCAGGGCACACGTAAGATAAGGTTAGCAATTTGGGGCATCTGTTGCAAGTGCATATTTTGGAAGGCAGTTCAGCTAGGTATGCTCCAATCAGAAACACCAAAATGTCACTAGAATGTCCTGGCAGATAGCAATCAGCAAGGTGGTGGTTTAACCCTTTAACAACCAGGCTCATGAAATCTTGTGCCACTGATACCATAATGCCCAAAACGGTCTATTGCTTCTTTCAAAATTTATTTCCTTTATAAGTTAACAAAAGAAGGATTAGTACTGTCACCACACTAAACTTCTGATCTGCAGTCTTGATGTGGATTGACCTACAGATGTTTTCGGGAGAAAATCACTTGGTTCAACGTTGTTGGTGACAAATATTTATTTTTTCAAGCCAACCATGGCTTCGCTGGGTATTGACCTAGCTTCATCAGGACGAATGGCACATAAATATTCAAATTGTATCATCATCATCATTGTCAACCATTATCAATCCACTGCTGGATGAAGGTCTCCCCAAGTTTCCTCCACAACGGTCTGTCTTGTGCCAGTCTCCTCCATGTCACTCCCGCATACTTTCGAATTTCATCCACCCATCTCCCATGTGGTCTTCTTCTGGGTCTTTTCCTGTCCCTTGGAATCCAATCTAAAATTTCGGCTGTCCATCGATGGTCTGTCCTTCTGGCAGTATGCCCAGCCCATTGCCATTTCAGGGATTTAACTCTGATTATGATGTCTTCCACTCTCGTCATTTTTCAGATCCACGAGTTCCTCTTCTTATCTCTCCTGGTTACACCAAGCATGCACCTCTCCATGCTGCTTTGAGTTGTCTGCAGCCTTTCTATGTCTCTTTTAGTTAAGGTCCACGTCTCTGCACCATACGTAAGCACTGGAAGGATGCATTGATCAAACACTTTTCTTTTAAGACATAATGGCATATTGCACTTGAAAATTATGCTGTTTCTTCCAAAAGCTCTCCAGGCAAGTTTTGTACGCCGATTAATTTCTTCATCAATGTGACCCTCACTTGATATCTGCTGTCCAAGATAAACGTACGTGTCTGTTATCTCCAGCTTTTCTCCATCAATCGATAAATCTAAATTTTGAGGTTACTCACCTTTATTCCCTAAATCATTTAGGAGGTTTTCGCCTCTACACATTTCCAACACGTATTTTTCTTATTTACATCGTGGTTCGAGGCCGCAACAACACAAAAAAAAAAAAAATTCAACTCGCACAAACATCACTCTCCCTCCCTCTCTTCCCTATGACCAAATTCAGATTCAAAATAATCCACCACAAATATACGCAATTGCACTCCCTAAAACACTTTAATCTAATTAAAACATCAATCAATAAAAACCTATTTACACATTTCCTAAAATGTTAAAGTTAAAAGCTGTAGCCCAAAATAACTTTAGACGTTTTAGGAAATGTGTAAATAGGTTTTTATTGATTGATGTTTTAATTAGATTAAAGTGTTTTAGGGAGTTCAATTGCATATATTTGTGGTGGATTATTTTGAATCTGAATTTGGTCATAGGGAAGAGAGGGAGGGGGAGTGATGTTTGTGTGAGTTAAAAATGACTTTTTTTTTTTTTTTTTTTTGGTGTTGTTGCGGCCTCGAACCACGATGTAAATAAGAAAATACGTGTTGGAAATGTGTGGAGGCGAAAACCTCCTAAATGATTTAGAGAATAAAGGTGAGTAACCTCAAAATTTATATTGTCTAAATAGCACGTGAATAATTAAGCAGCTGGATGACATTTGCAATGCTGTATGAATATATAATCGATAAATCTTCATTTCGTGTAAAAGCATTGAACATCCCTTTTGTCTTCTGAAAGTTCATTTTTAATCCCACTTCTTTACTCTTGTCAGCAAGTTCTTGGATCATACTCTGCAACTCTGATGAGGTTGTTGCAAAAATGACTACGTCATCAGCAAAACGAAGGTGGGTTAGATAATCTCCATTAATATTTATCCCTTTGTTTTCCCAGTTCAGTGATTGAAAGACATTTTCCAATGTGGCGTTAAAGAGCTTCGGAGATATGGTGTCACCTTGTCTCACTCCCTTTCCAATTTTTTTTTTTTTTTTTTTTTTTTGTGATTGGAGGTTTAACGACCACCGTGAGCAACTCAATGGGCTATAAGCAGTCGCCCATCCCTAATTTAGGGTCACTGGTTCCAGGGAAGGGAGAGAGCCAGTGCCGTAAGACAAACACAACATCCATGCCTCACCGGGATTCGAACCCGGACCCCTTCTGGACGAATGATCAGAGGCCATCGCTTAGACCACTGCACCACCAGAGCGGCTTTCCAATTTTTATGTGTATTGTATTTTCAAACAGCCGAATCTTTGCACTTGCATTTTCATAGATGTTATTAATAATATTAATGTATGCATCTTCAATACCGCAGGATTTCAGAGCCATTGTAACTGCTGATGGTTTCACCGAATCAAAGGCTTTTTCATAATCGATAAAAGCCATGCACAATGGAAGTTCATATTCCTTCACTCTTTCAATTAGTTCTCTCAGTACGTGGAAATGATCTATTGTGCTGTAGCCACTCCTGAGTCCAGCTTGTTCTCTTGGTTGAGCCATGTCCAGTGTTACCTTCAAACAGTGTGAAAGAACTTTAGTGAAGATTTTATAAACCACTGATAGGAGGATGATAGGTCTGTAGTTCCTGAGATCCTCAATGTCACCTTTTTTATGTAGCAGGATCATTGTAGCGTTGTTCCAATCCTCAGGAATTTTCCCTTCATTAAGGCATCGAGTGAAAATTTGGGCGAGTACTGTTACGATTTCTCCACTTGCTTTTTGTATGATATCTACAGTAATTCCATCTTCTCCTGGAGCTTTTCCCTGCTTCAAGTTCTTCATTGCATGTGCAACTTTTGCTTGGAGGACTGGAAGAACTCTGGTACTGGTATCTTTCATGATGTCTGGAGTACATGTATCATCCCTTTCATATAATTTGGAGAAGTCTTTCACTCTTGTCAAAATTTCGCCTCTATTTCTTGTTACAGAACCATCTTCTTTTCTCAGTGCCATAATCTGTTTTCTTCCCTTATTGAGATGTCCCTTTGCTATCTTTAGGCTTTGGTTGTTTTCAATTGCTTTCCTCACTAGTTCACAGTTGAATTTCCTCACGTCTCCAGTGATACTTTTTCGTACTGTCTTGTATAGCTCTATGTATTCCACTTTGGAAGTCACATCTTCTTTAGTTGTCCTCATCTCTCTTCTTTTTGCATCAACATTTTGGTTTTTCCTGATAATTCGTTCACATGCAACTTGTTCTTAGACCCAGCTAATTTTGTTGCTGTTTCCATAAGAGCTTTGGTTACTTTTCTGTTAACTTCAGAAATATCCTCTTCTTCCGATGCTAGGCTTTCTAAAGCAGAGAATCTGTTCTTTAGTTCCAACTTGAAGGTATTATGGTGTTTTTTAAGGTTGGTTATGTCAATACATTTTGTTTGTCTTATGAGCTTGCCACGTTCGAGTTTAGTGTTGAGGTGCATCTTACATCTCGCCAATCTATGGTCACTACCTGTGTTGAACTTGTTTAGCACACTGCAGTCTTCTATGACGAATTTTTTGTTACACATAATAAAATCAATTTCACTTGTCATCCCATTTGGATGTCTCCATGTATATGACATTATAAATGGTGTTTACAGTCACATGCTTTGGTTAGATGCTTCCACGCGCTTGATAGAAATGGGGTGGATGCCATGTTATTAACAAGTTGCAAAGACTTCTGATATATATGGAAAACTTCCAAAATGTCAAGTTTGGTTTTTGAATCTGGCTTGTCAATTAGTTTTGCTTCTTCAAAGAGAAATGTATGGTCCTTTTCGTAACAGTGCTTAGCCATCAATGACTTTTTTAGGTCACAATTCCGAATGTAGGTCTTGACTCTTGTGTTCCTTCAATCGAAAACGCAAGGCTCTACGGGTCTGTCCTATATTCGAAGCGCCACATTCAAATGGAATTTGATAAATTCCCCACGAGTTTTTGTCTTCAACATAGTTCT
This sequence comes from Macrothele yani, assembly GCA_039090855.1. NCBI lineage: Eukaryota > Metazoa > Arthropoda > Arachnida > Araneae > Macrothelidae > Macrothele > Macrothele yani. Next base: position 151,509,607 of record CM077025.1, on the reverse strand, counting down.
TTGATCCTAAAAAGCACATTTTGTTTATGGGTTTAAAAATAACCTTAAAATTTAAGGTTTTGAGAATTTTTGAAATTTCGAAGGCAATGTCAGGGGAAAATGGAATAATGGCAAAATTCTCTCGCAATGGGCACATCACAGGAGTTAACGTGGTGATAGGCTTCGGTTTCCAGAATTTTGTTAGAGCCTTGTCTATAATGGAAAGGTTGTATCCTCACTGTACTGCAATACATTTAAGGAAATAAAGTTCTTTTTCCAAACTGTCTTCATCTGAACATATATGCATTGCGAGATATACGCAACTGTAAAAAGGTGCTGAGTTTTTGTTGCCAAGGGTGATTGGACTTAGCATGTGGAGGTGAGAAAACAGTGAAAGGCTTCTGATAAATTGTGGTTGCAAGAGATCCATTTGAGCGAGTTACCAGGTCATTGAGAAATGGTAGGCATCCGCTATTTTCAGTTTTGTAGCTGAATTGAATGTGAGGATCAATGGAATTTATAAGTTTGACTAATTATGGAACTTCAGAATGTTTTCCCTTCCATAGAACGAAAGTACCGTCTACATATCGTATACATAAGTCAAATTTCACGAGTTTGACATTCTGAAATTCTGGAATTAGTCAAACTTATAAATTCCATTGATCCTCACATTCAATTCAGCTACAAAACTGAAAATAATGGATGCCCAAAAAATACAAATGTGTACTTATTTGTTTGGCAATGACAATGGTGACTAAGGGTACTTTTGCTAATCCCGTAGAGGCTATGTAAATTCGAAGAATAGGTGTGGGATAAGAAATCCTACTCACTCTAGACGGGCATTTTCAGACAGTCATGGTAGTTTGGATATAAGTGCATTTCAGGCATTATGGTCATCAAAGGGGGTTAAAGGTGGCAATCTTCATTTACTAGAATAGAGTACAATTTGTAACCCATCAGCAGCGGGTAAAATAAGTGGGTGGCAGTTTACAGGGCAGTGGTTTATCAAAGTTTGACTGTATATTCATGTTTATTCATATTTTAATATATTTTTGTGCTAATATTTTTAATGGTTGACACTTGAAGAAAGAAAACAAAAAGAAGCAATCAGTTTTGGAGAATTTTTTAACCAAGAGGTAGAACTAATCTAATGACATGCCATATTCCCTATAACAGAATAAATCCTTTGTGCAAAAAATGTTTGTGCATAATAATTCCATGTTAAAGTAAGTTTCCTCTTTTTTCTTCTACAGAAAAAATTAGACTAATGTTAACATTCCTTGCAAGAACTTATCAGTTTTCATTGTCAAAGATCTTATAATGTATAATAAAGATATACAACATTATATGTACATATGCTTCCTAAAAAGATACATCAGAATATTTTTCTTCTTTAACAACGAATGCTTAACTATCCAGAAAATTATTAAATTGATAATGAAACCTATTTATTCATATTTTGTTTTGAGTTCTTTGGTTACATCAAGTCACCAAATACATGGTCGTATCAAAATAATATGACCAGCTACTTAATAATGGAAATAACCACCCTTGGGCTAAATGACAGCAACAAGATGGCATGGCACAGAAGTAAAGAGGCCCTGGAAGGTTGCCCGAGGTACATGTGCCCATTCGGATAGCAGCAGGGCATGGAGGTCCCGGAGAAGACTTAGTCGTGGGTCGGCACAACAAACCTGTCGATCCAAATTGTCCCACTAGTGCTCTATTGGATTGAGGTTAGGCGATTCCTCCTGCTAAGGGAGAACGGAGACATCGCTGTTGTGTTCCTGCAATCAGTCGAACACCCCATTAGCGACATGACAGGGCGCATCATCCTATTGGTAGGCACCATCACCACCAGGGTAAACATCCAACATGAAGGAACGCATGCGGTCAGCAAGGATGGACAGGTAGCCACTGGCATTCAGCGACCCACCCAGTAGTACCAGCGGTCCGAGGTCATACCAGGAAAACATCCCCCAGACATGCACACTGCTACCGCCAACCTGTGCTTGACCGACAAGCATGTCCAGGTGTTGGTTCTTGTGTGTCTTGTGCTGTATCCGCCACCGCCCATCACTTCTGTGCAATAGAAGCCTCAATTTCTCGAAGAAGGAAACCTTTTTCCACTGTCCAATGGCGGTAGTCCCATGCAGACTGCAGACATTGTTGCTGAAGGACCTGGGTTAACATGGGTGCATTGACACAGCGTCGACTCCGGAGACCCATGTGTTACAGGGTTCGCTCTACTGTTATCGGGGACACGTACCTCGGTGGCCCAACATTCATTTGCGTGGTCAACTGCTGCACGTCGATTACCCTTGAACAATCGACATTCTCCTCCGGGGTTGACGGCATTTGGGGCTGCACAGTTATGACATCATGAAGTACATTTAGTTGAAATTAAGAGCAAGAAATAAATAGATTAGATATGGAAGCTACTCTACTACTGAAACTATCACTCATACAACCGGATATAGAGAGCTTGGTAAAAGATCGCAAGCAGCACTATCCCTCTCACAGATGCTATGATTATAATTGTAATTATTAGTTTTGTTATTAATTACTGAGTCTTTACATGTGGGTTTTCAAGAAAGTATTAAAATCAAAAGAGAAAATCAAAGTATAATAATCCATATAACATTTTGCATATGATGTAACTTGAATTGCATTGGAAATTTTTTTGCCGTGACTCAAGGACGTGGCTAGAATTTAGGTTGGGGGGTTGCGATTTTCGAAGGTTTAAGTAATTTCCCATAAATATTACCTGTTATAAATCTTACTTTCTGACATTTCGAGGAGGGATTAAATCCCCCAAAAATCTCTCCCCTGACTACATTCGTGCTGTGACTACATTGCCAATTATTTAAGGAATCAAATTAAATGTTTACCAAATTAAACTCTGAACCCCTAACACTGTACTCAAAAAAAAAATGAATATCAAAAATACTTTTGAGATACCAAAATGATGATAGATTGAAGAAAGAAATTTGTGTCACTAAATTAATAATGGTTCCTATTGTTTTAGTAATGCTTGTATTTTAAATACTATGGTCATACCGAATTTAGTAAATGTTCACCAAATGTATAACACTAAAGTTACACAACAATACTGCCAAAATAATTTTTTTCTTTTGCAATTATTGTAAACACTTTGTCAAAAATAACTATTATTACATCAAATAATTATTTAGCTAGCATAATTATACCCCACCCCCACCCCCAAACACTTTAGCAAGTTTAACACCTATAACTACAATTATTTACAGGTAACTGCAAGCAGGTATATGGGTATTACTACTGTTATTTTTTGGTCAGAAAAAGAACTTTACATTTAGTCATGAATTATTTATTAATTTCAGTTCCAATATCATAAGAAATAATTATGATTACATTTTCCCCATTTTGAAAATATGTAGTCTTGTGTTTGGTAAATAGTATTTTGCTTACAAATGATAAAAGAGACTAACAAAAGTCAATATCTAGTTACTGATTTAAAATTAGATATATAAAATTTGGAGACATTTAGTATTTTTGGGAGACTTTTTTTTTACTGTCAAATAATTTAAGAAAATGATGAGACGTTAATATCAGGCTGTCACTTTATCATTATTATGTGGTCTAAAATTTGGTGAACATTTACTATTTTCGGGAAACAAAAAGTTTTTTTAGTGGCAAATAATATAATACAGTAACAAGAAGTAAATATTTAGTTGACACTTTAAGATCAAATATAGTCTAAAATTTGGTGAACATTTACTATTTTTGAGAAACAAAAGTATTATTTTGTATGCATATTTTCATTAATTAAATCTGGTAAGCAATTAAACACAAGCCATTATTTAATTAAGTGAATGATCTTTTTTTCATTATACAATTGGCAAAATAAAATCAAGAAACACCAAACTCTTTCTTTCTTTATCAAATATAGGTACTGTAAAAATTACTTTCTTTCAGATAGGGTTGGCAACAGACCTGTATTTTAAGCACCTGGTCGGAATGTTTGACAATTTTGAGCCAAAGGCCAGTGGCAACTGCTTACCGGCCCTATTTGGGGATGATAATATTTTCAAATAAAAAACAGCTGAAAAAAAGCTTAAAGTTTACCAAAAGAAGCTAAAATTAACTAAAAATTACATTTCAAGGAGGGGTGTATACGAGCAGGAGCTCATATCTATAAGCCTACCTATAAATCTGGGGATACTTAGTTGTGTCTTTCCTTGGGGCGGGGAGGGGAGTTAATCACTCGCCAGCAGATAAGGGTGTCTGGTAGGTCCTAATATTATTTATTAACCAAGGTTGGCAACCTTAGTTTATGACACTATATTTTTTAATTTCAAATTTCTCACCAGGAAGTCCTCCCCCCCCCACACACACCCTTCTCACTTGGTGGTCTGCAATAAGTAAAGAAATGCTTAAAGTGGTTCATGAGGGACCAAAGTTTGAGAAACACTGCCTAGAGCATTCCATAAAGGGTGGGGCAGGGTAAGATTACAGGGGATAGATAGATTAGACCCCTTCCCCCATTCAAAGTTCAAGTTTAAACCAGTCAGCTGTGATGTCTATGGCATCCCCCCCTCCTCCAGGCCATAAACAACCCCTTATTGTCAGTGCATTCTTGAACAGAGTGACTTTCTGATTAAAGGTCTAGCGACCACCATGAGCAACTCAATGGGTTATAGGCAGTCGCCTATCCTTAATTTAGGGTCACTGGTTCCAGGGAAGGGAAAGAGTCAGTGCAGTACGACAAACACAACATCCATGCCTCACCAGGATTCGAACCCAGATGCACATTGGACAAATGGTCATAAGCCAGTGCTCACTTAGACCACTGAACCACCGGGGCAGCAGTGCTGCCTTTCAAACTCTTGCAGATCACACAGAGACAGAACAGTACAGATTAGGAAAGAAAAGTGTGTGCTAGAGACAATGCTGATAAATCAACTGAAAAAAAAAACTTAACAAAAAAAGTAAAACTTCTGAATGTCATGATAATTAACACAGCAATCGGACATCGCCGAATTGACTGTTTCACACGCGAATTAAATCACATCAGAAAACTTGAAAATTTCATTGCCATGGAGCGGGAATTGAACCCTCATCTGCCGATTACCGTTCGAGCGTACTATCTGTTGCACTACCCTACGCTATCCGTTGCCCCACGGCGATGAAATTTTCAAGTTTTCTGATGTGATTTAATTCACATGTGAAACAGTAATTACAGTCGATTCGGCAATGTCCGATTGCTGTGTTAATTATCATGACGTATTTACCACATATTATGAGAATATTTCTTCAACTTTGAAATGCTACTGAATGTATATACCTTCTGAGCAACTTGTGCAAAAATAGCACTGCCTTTACAGATGGGTGCAAGTTAACTGCATGGATAAAATGCCACAATCGAACTGCAAATTGTGCATTGCAGCAAGAAAAAGCAATGTTCCGGCAATTGATAAAGATTTGGATTTTAGAAATAAGTCCTTATCTGCTACTTAGCTATATATCAACTTTTACTGCCCAATACAGTTTTCTGTTAGTATCTTCCAAAATAATTAGATTTCCAATAATGTCCAAAGTGTTTTTGGTAAATAAACTGATGTTACGATTTACCAAGTGGCAAAAGTGGCCAACTTTCTTTTGCATTTTGCTACAGCTTTTTTCTTCATTTTAGCTACAGCATTTTTTGAGCCAGCTTAAACTCTGGCTGGGATTGGCACACTTTCAATGACTTGCATGTTACCTCAGCCCCACCCGTTGGTTTATTTTATTAACTTTGAATTGCTCCATCTGTTTTGGTGTTTTTCAAAATCATTTTATTTTGTGGAACATTTTGAAAGGGTACATTATTTTTGCATTCATCTGCTGGTATATTTGTTTGCTTAGACTTTTTAGTTTTAATGCACGACTGATGCAGCCAGGAGACAAAGGGTCCACGTATGAAGCACAAGCAATTCCTAGTACTTTCAACCTTCAGCAAGAATGCATCCTTAACCCCAGTCAACAGAAGCCCATCACAATTTTCAAATACGTCATTTTACTTATTTTACTCAAATGGATGATGTTTTATTCTGCAGTGATGTTGCAGCCAAGGTATCAGCTCCCATGGGTTGAACACAAGTTCTGTGCTACTTGATCAGCTTGGTGTTTTTATCGGAAAGAACCAGTGGCATACCCGGGGGTGGGGAGTGGGTGCAAAGGGCCATATGCACTCCCCAAAATAATTTTGTCTAGTATTAAAAATTTTAAAAACTTGTCGGTAATGCTAATTTGCTAGTGCAGCCATTCGGGTCTTCCTTAAATTGCCCTTAGTTACTTCTTTATTTGGAATGGTCAGACAAGGTCACATATGCCTATTGTTAATGCCTATTGTTAATGCCTATTCTTTTTATACGTACACACAACTAATATTTAAAAAGTTATCCACCCTTGGATATGGCAATAAATTTTTAAAACATGAAAACTGAATGAGATTTGTATATTTTTACATCCAGAAGCCTAAAACAGACTAGTCATATTCCACTCATGGCAATTTTTTATGTCCTTAATTATCAGTGACAAAATGCATAGCAGTGTTCGAATAACCCAGTGGTCCGTTGGCCAGTGAAACTTCCCTCGGACCACTGAACTATTGATTTTACTGGAACCGGATGGCCAGTAAGTTGAGTTTTTTTTTCTAATTTGTCACAAGTTAGAAAATTAATTTGTATCTCTTTTGCCTTGCTGTATGGTTCTATTTTTAGGCTGCAAACTAATGATAGGTTTAAAAACAAATATTGGAGAATTCCTTTGAAATATGTTATTTTCTACATACATTATATATATCTAAGCTTTTGTTTTTTTGTTTTACAGACCAGTGGGCATTTTGGTGGACCAGTAATTTGCAAATTCTAGTGGTCCACTGGGCCAGTAGATTTATTTCTAATGCTAACACTGCATAGATATAAATTACAAATCTTCCCCATGCTGGCAAAAAAGATTTTATTTCCAAAATGAACAAAAAAAAAATACAGATTTAGCAACAGCTCTTTTTATCAACTCCCAACAATACCCCTTGCATATTAAAAGCATAAAATTTCTGGCCTTGACTTGCCGGTCTATTATACTTGCTGTACAATTATTTGACGCATAACGCTTTACATAAATAACTCTAAAAACCTTGTACCAAAAAACAGTACTCCCTCATGCTATGCAAAACACAATATCTAATCGCAAATCTTCCAAGAAATTATTTAACCTACGAAAACTACTGAATGTTTACATTCGTATTTATCAGTAAATAGGTTGCTAACAGAAAAGGGGAATTTTCAATAAACATTTATTTCTACCTACATATATCAATTAATAATTTCAATTAACGAGAACATAAATCTCTAATGCGCAAGTTCTGTTATTGTAGTTAATATCTCGCTGCTTCTTAAATAACATAAATTAAAAATAAATGCCAGCTCCTCTTGCATAAATATCACACCACATACAAACATGGCGGAAAGGAAACTACTCCGCGCGAATATGATATCAGGCAAGGAATTTTTTTAACGCCGTAAAGATGTTACATAAAAATCCACTGAAAAAAGGAAAATCCTTTTAAACAAAAAAGATAAAATATAATAATAAATTTTAAACAATTCGTTACATACCTATCTAGAAATAAATTTCTTCAACCAAAACTCGTTTCTTCGGGATAATTCCATTGGCTTTATACTACCGGAAGTACCTTTCTGCCCTCTGGTGTACAGAAGCATGAAGGCGACAAATGTATTTAAAATTTAAAACATCCGCAAAGCACCACAACTATAGCACAACAAACTGCTCTTATATAAAGAAAAATTATTTACATGATTAATTAAAATTTCATTATAACAGTTTGCTCCTGATATCGTTACGATATGGGTAAACTGATATCAAAGATATGGGTTTTGTACGAAATGAAGCTGTAAAAATCAATTTTTGCCATGTAGACATTCAAGCTCCTGCGAATTTCTGACCAGATTTGCTCTGTTTCCGTTAACATTATTTAACTTGCTTTTCTTTTTCACTTTTTTACACTGTTTGTATCGGTTTATCATCGGCTCCAGTACAAGCACTGCAACGTACAGATGTGGCCCATCCCTTAGTTAGGGCCTATGGCTCAAGGGAAGGAAGGGAACATGAATAAGCCCCCTAAAATTAATAGTGAGCATTTTGGCATTTATCGAGTTGACTAAACAAAATCATTCTCAAAAGCTTAAAACTGGCTTGACGAGACTAGGTAAGTTAGATTACGAGGAAGGAGCCTGTAGTTAGCCAGGGGACACTCCCACCACTTTCCTGAACCCTCTTGTTACGGGCCTGAATTAGCGTTGTAAGTAGAAACACAACATCTAGCAAGACGAGGGGCAAAAGCCAGTGTTCAAGACTTTTTTTTTAAGACTTAACGATCACCGTGAACAACTTGATGAGCTAAAAGAAGCAGCACGTCCCTATTTAGGGCCAACGGTTCAAGGGAAGGGAGAGAGCCAACGCCGAAAAACAAACACAACATCCATGCATCACCGGGATTCGAACCCAGACCCAACTTGGACAAATGGTCAGAAGTCAGTGCTTAAATCTGCGCCACTATGGCGGCACTCAAGACTATGTGTCCTCTGGGTGTAGCCACACGTGTAACCCTCTACTTTGGGTATAACTGATGCCATTTTGTTGCCTTGGTTTACGAACTAGAATCATTGAAAATCTTTTCCGGTGGCACAGTGGTCTAAGCGATATCCTCGGTTCATTGATCCCAAAGGGGTAAGTGTTCGAATCCCGGTGAGGCATTAATGTTGTGTTTGTCTTACGGCACGGGCTCTCTCCTTTCCCTGGAACCAGTGACCCTAAATTAGGGACGGGCGACTACTTATAGACCATTAAGTTGCTCACGGTGGTCGTTAAACCTCCAATAAAAAAAAAATATTTTCTCTCTCTTGTGGGTATGTATGGGTGCGTGTGTGTGGGTGTGTATGAGTGTTGCTATGTATATTTTTTTTGTTGGAGGTTTAACAACCACCGTGAGCAACTCAATGGGCTATAAGCAGCCGCCCGTCCCTAATTTAGGGTCACTGGTTCCAGGGAAGGGAGAGAGCCAGTGCCGCAAGACAAACACAACACCCATGCCTCACCAGGATTCGAACCCAGACCCCTTTCGGACGAATGATCAGAGGTCATCGCTTAGACCACTGCGCCACCCGGCTTTTTCATACTTAAAAATAATGTTTTTTTCTATTCACAAAACAGCCAAGTTTTTCGAATGTGCATGTCCTTGTGTGGCTCTAAGATATAGCTTGCTTCTTTTTAATGCTGAAAACTTCTTTCGGCAGTTGCAGTTGTTGATGTAAAGTTTATTAGGAGGTCTGCTAATTTGTACACTTCACTAAACACTATGTCCAATTTATTCAACTTTATGTAACACGTAATGTCTCTTACTGATTTATTTTAATATTCATCAAAGGAATAAAACACCTTCAGTTCACTTTTTAGTCGAGCTGTATCAAAATTTGAAGCATAGAGTTCTTTAAATTCTGACAGTAGATGTTCAGGGAAGCCTTCACAAAACTTATCAAAACAGTTCGAATCCAACAAAGCCACGAATTTAAGATATAATATCTCTGATTTTAATTCATTGACACTTCACAAAAACTGAAACAACTCTCGCGAAACACTTATGGGCGGGAATATGGGAGTGACTTTTTTTTTTTTTTTTTTTTTTTGAGCGAACCGTTTCCCAAAGCAATGGCCTATTCCCCTCTACCAGCTGATTCATGTTGTCATGGAAACGTTAGCAGGCGATTTACGGAAGATTTTCGCATCAGAACTGCGGAAACTCTGGAACAGCTGCTTGCGTTATGCCGTTGGATTTTGCTCACCAGACTGAGTCAAAGAAGAGAATCCGCACGCGTTTTTTTTTAGTTTTTTTTTTTTTTTTTTTTTGCACCGAAAGTATAGCATCGACATATTTTAATACCGTTGATAGTTGACTTTTATTTGTATATATTTAATTCAGTTTTATTTGTGAATTCTCTGGGCTTTGCAGCAAGCCTATCTAGTCTCGAATATAAGCCACTGTCCGAAAGCATCTTCCTATTATTACGTTTGCTATTTAGTACTCATTCTCTTTGTGCTGGTTCGTTATCATTCTGAATTTCGGCAAATCTTGTGTTGTCGGTGTTCACATAACTTTTACGTTTCACTTGATATTTAAAACCGTTGGCTCTTCGATATTCACCTAATTTTAAAATTTTGAGTAAAATTATATCAAAAACTGGAAGTGAGATTTTTTTAACGATCATAATACTTTTCTATAAGGAAGGTATGACCAAGTAAAGACTGCTTACTCTCTATCTGAGTGGAAGTAAGGAACTTTTGAATTTGAAGGGGCGTAATTTCAAGGCTCGCTTTCCCAGATAAGAAAAGCTTGCTACGTTCCTTATATCTTTCACCACTAACCCACCAGTTATGAGAATGTAGCGCGTGACTTCATCGAGAAGTTTAAGTGAAGTGGCAATAGTCCTTGCAAGTTCCTGAAGGACAAGCCTAGCTGGCTACCCTACAGTTAGTGTGTAAAGTGCGGTCATTAGCGGTCGGTGTTTATAAAAATTTGAAGCCAAAATGCCTGGATTTTGTGGCATTATTAATTGCGGTAGTAGAGGTAATCGAGACGGCGGTATTTTTCTCTAGATAATTATTCATTTCATTTATTTAGCTTTCGTAGGCACGACATTATTGTATACAATGCACAGATACTGTGTGAATTTTCAACTCAATTGTCTTATATAAAAGTAAAAAAAAACATGTTAAATTTATTTTAACGTTTTTTTTTACCAATTTTAAAAATGCCAACAATTTTTTACTTCAAATGATTTCTGACTTAAGTTAGAAGGGAGAGGACATGGCATCAGCCGCACGCCCTTCATTTTCCCGGGTACTGACCCCCGGTTATAAATAAGGACGTTTCCTCCCCCTTTCTACTTCGCTTCCGTGTCACTTTCCTACCGGGCACTCTAGCCCAAATCTCCTAGCTTCATATTTCTAAGGGTTGTTTAAGCCCTGGGGTCAGACACTCCCTTCGTAAAATCCTCTACATAAAAAAAAAAAAGAAAAAAAGACCTGCGTTTTCCGTGAGCTCCATTTCGTATCAGCTGTGTATGCCCAGTATGCCCAACTTGGACTGCTTCTGTACTTTTCTATGGGGAAATCAACGACTTTGAAAATGTTTTAGAGGCACCTGTGCAGCATGTACAGTCAGGTAAAATGAGACCCAAATATACATGCACATAGCCGCCCCGGTGGCGCAGTGGTCTAAGGCGTTGGCCTCTGATCATTCGTCCGTAAGGGGTCCGGGTTCGAATCCCGGTCAGGCATGGATGTTGTGTTTGTCTTAAGGCACTGGTTCTCTCCCTTCCCTGGAACCAGTGACCCTAAATTAGGGACGGGCGACTGCTTATAGCCCATTGAGTTGCTCACGGTGGTCGTTAAACCTCCAATCAAAGAAAAGAATACATGCACATAACTAAAAATTTGCAAACAGTTATAGAAATACTGTCTAGTATTCTCTAAAAAAAATTATGCTTCGTCGAGCGGAAGTGCATATTGAGTATTAACCAATCACGACCTAGCTAAAGCTGTGGGAGCCTTCTTGACCTTCAGGGACTGCTACAGAGAGTAAGAGACTGCCGCTATCAACATGTGCTCCAGCACAGGTCTTTAGTAAGTGACGTCACGCCATTGAACCCTCCCCGCCCGGAGGGCGCAAAAAACTACATGATCAGATTTGGCTTCACCAACTGCTGCTGATGCCATCTCCTCCAAGGTACTTAGAAGGAGGAGAGGTAGGTCCATCGTAACCGCGCCGTCTTTCCGCTTCTCTTCGCTGCGCTGTGACGTCACGGTGGTCATAAGCGAAGCTGCAACGCGCACGGAGCCATACCGAGAAAGTGTCGTGTGCTCTGTGAATTTTCAATCGAAATAACAGAGCTAGTTTTGAGTAAATAATTTTCAAGTAAAAATTGTACAAACATCCAACTATTTTTCAAAATAGAGTAAAATATATGTATATATATATACTGGGAAAAAAACGGGAATATGATATGAATACTGTTCGATGCTTTTTTGCTGAATATTGCTTTTTTTTTTCTTTTCCAAAATCACACTGCAATGGCTCTTTGGAGCTGGTAAATTTACATTTCATTACGTCGAATCAGTAATTTACCAATTTTATAAAATTAGCAATTTGTTTTCTTTCAGAAAAACAATACTCTACAGCTTTGCTTGCGTTGTTAGATTGCATCTGGGGCGCTAAAACTAATTCTCTGTCTTACATTTGTGTGGATCCATTTTATTTTATGAGTTATTATGTTCCTTTATTTCTGAGTTATTATGTTCCAGCAAAAGATCAAATATCTGGCGAGTGATGGTTCCACACTACAGCGTGTTCCGCGATCAAATATATGATTTCGGAGAAGTTTAATTAGATGGGTCACAGGCAAACATCCATATTTTCGATTTTCATTTACTGGATTTGGATAAGAAGACAGCCGCCCCGGTGGCGCGGTGGTCTAAGCGATGGACTCTGATCATTCGTCCGAACGGGGTCCGGGTTCGAATCCCGGTGAAGCATGGATGTTGTGTTTGTCTTACGGCACTGGCTCTATCCCTTCCCTGGAACCAGTGACCCTAAATTAGGGACGGGCGACTGCTTATAGCCCATTGAGTTGCTCACGGTGGTCGTTAAACCTCCAATCAAAAAAAAAAAAAAAAAGAAGACAATGTTGGGGTCATTCCAAGTTGCCTCCAAACCTTGATACCCCCCCCCCCCCGCCCCAGATCAGGTACCACTCCATGCACTAAATAACCCGATTGCTCAACGGCTCGAATGCTTGGAAGCAGTATGTGCATTTTATTTTTGATGAAAAGATATGCTTTTCGAGAAATAACATGCAAAACAAGTGCTCGACTTATATCTTCTTCATTCCCTTTTGCTGGTCTCTTTTTTGACACAAGAGTTTGAATTTGCACTTCAGTGAAACAATGACCAAGCAAATTTATGATAGCTGGCCACCTTTCACTGTTGCTCAGAAAATTTCTATTCTTGCATTTGCGTTTCATAATATTAATTTCCGTTTTCAGGTTCTTTTCTCGAGGTAAAAGCATTGTTTTACCATTACCAACTGTTTTCTTACGTTTAATAGTTCTTCCCGTAGTGAATTATTTTCACTCTTCAGTTGCATTATATTTTTGTTCAGACATTCGCACTTCTTACATAACGTTGACGGTATGATGTCACTTTCATTGTGATCTGTGAATTGACGTTTAATTGGAGATATACTTTCAACTCGATTTAATGCATTTTTTTCTGACCTCTCCGATCTTAAACCGTTCACTTCGAACAGAAGTTTGCTCCTCCATCTGCTAAGGCATATATTTTTTGTAGGCACGGCATCTTTTCTCAGTTTTTTTCAGGGAGGCAAGTTCAGCAATTCATTTCTAAGATATCGCTCTTACTTCGAGACATCAAAGTGTTCTGAACACATTCGAGCTTTCTTTGCATCGTATACATCCTTTCGACAGCATTTTGCTACCCATTGCTTCAAGAAATCTCTATCCGATGGGAAAACATGGTATGTAACATCTAACTTCCTTTCCTTTGAACAGTTATTACGACAAAGTGCAACAGCGTATTCAGGTATTTTCGAGATAGTAGTACACAGCCGCCCCGGTGGCGCAGTGGTCTAAGCGATGGCCTCTGATCATTCGTCCGAAAGGGGTCCTGGTTCGAATCCCGGTGAGGCATGGATGTTCTGTTTGTCTTACGGCACTGGCTCTCTCCCTTCCCTGGAGCCAGTGACCCTAAATTAGGGACGGGTGACTGCTTATAGCCCATTAAGTTGCTCACGGTGGTCGTTAAACCTTCAATCAAAAAAAAAATAGTTATACACAGAAAACAAATGAACAAAAAAAATGAATGAAACGACGAAGCAGGTCTAAAATTGACAAAGAAATGCAGCGAGTAATCGACACTACAGCACAAGCTCCGAATGACTCCAATGCTCAAGAGATCGTTTATGGCCACTGTGACGTCACACTCCAGCTCGTAGGGTGACAGCTCGCCGGCGGCACGGAAACAAGAAGCGATTGGACCTATACCTCTCCTCTTTCTAAGTACCTTGATCTCCTCTCTCTTCTAACCTCCTTGGTCCCCGACTGTCAGAAGATAGGGTGGGTCAACTGACTGTACAACATATTTCCGCCTTTATCACTATGACCTCGAGTAGGTTCTCGTCTCCGAATGTAGAGGTTGACTTTTGTATTTTGTGGGAACTTAGACAAACCGAAAATTTTTCTTTTATAAAGGAGGCAGTTTTAAATGCTCTTAAACAACGGTACTTGAGGTGTTGTCTGTCGCGTCAAATTTGATGAGCACGAACAAACACTAATTCTTTTTAGAGGCACAATAAACAGTCTGCGGGGTAAATTTCTATACACACTTTCTATATACGTAGTAAACGAGGAATGAATAATAAAAAAGTTGAATTGATAACGGAAAACAAAATTTATGCATATATGCGTACGTGCATTTTCCCCACGAAACACGCGCAAAAATATTATGAGTTCGAGGAACCCACAACAAAATCATTGTTTTTTTTTTTTTTTTTTTTTTTAATTGGAGGTTTAACGACCACCGTGAGCAACTCAATGGGCTATAAGCAGTCGCCCGTCCCTAATTTAGGGTCACTGGTTCCAGGGAAGGGAGAGAGCCAGTGCCGTAAGACAAACACAACATCCATGCCTCACCGGGATTCGAACCCGGATCCCTTACGGGCGAATGATCAGAGGCCATCGCTTAGACCACTGCGCCACCGGGGCGGCCATTGGGGGTTCAAAAGTGTCTCAAACCCACGAAGTCGGCGCCTATGGCGTGGATATTGATCATTGAATGCGTATTTTTCAATAATGACTCAGCGGAGTGATTTTTTTGGGGGGGGGGGGGGGGAATTTCTGGAAGAATACAATAAAACATGAATGTTTATGAAAAGTTAAAAATGAGCGATACAGAGAATAGGTAGGCTACGTAAGGATGTACTAGTTTTTTTTTGTTGGTTTCTTTTTTTTAAAAGTTAGATTATCCCGAATTTACGCCTGAAGACATAAGAAGTAAAATAACTCTCTTAGGACAACATATAGTCAGGAGCTGTAGCCCCGATGAATCACAGAGGGTGAGTCGAAAGTTTTCTGCGAGTATGTCACGTGTTTAAACTAGTTCAAGTCACGCACTGCAGGCAGTCAAAAGGGATAAAAAGTGGTAGTCGTTGCTGTGAACAGCATTGCATGTCGTCGTTGTGCCTGTAGTTGGGACGCTTGAAAGATGATCTTCAACAACCGGCTAATTAGGGAACTTTTGCTTTACGAGTTTGAACTCGACCATAACGCTGCCCTAGCAACACGAAACATTTGTCATGCGAAAGGGGATGGTTCCGTGGACCACAGCACCGCAACCAGATGGTTCAAGAAATTTCGCTCAAGTGACAGAAACCTCTACGATCAGCCAAGATCAGGTAAGCCACGAACCGTGGATTCGAATGGCGTGCGCCAGGCCGTAGAGACAAATCCGACAACCAGCACTCGGAGATTATCAGGCGAGCTGGGCATATCCCAGATCGCTGTGGTTCGTCACCTTCAGGACCTCGGCAAGGTCTACAAGAGCTGTCGTATTTTCCCTCACGAACTGACACCAGCTGAAGTAAACCGCCGAGTGGAAGTGCGCACGGAACTCCTAAAAAACCCTCGCGATGTGCGTTTCATCAAGAGAATTGTTACGTGCGATGAAAAGTGGGTCTATTTCCGTACTCCTAACATACAGCGACAGTGGTCGAGCCCGGGCCGGCTTCCTGAACCTGTTGACAAATGTTGACGCTTCGAGCACAAGTGATGCTCTGCGTCTCGTGGAATATCGAGGGGATAAGCCATTGCAAATTTGTTCCAGACGGTCGGACCATCGCCACCCCGGTGGCGCAGTGGTTTAAGCAATGGCTTCTGATCATTCGTCCGAGACGGGTCCGGGTACGGATTCCGGTGAGACATGGATGTTGTGTTTGTCTTACGGCGCTGGCTCGATCCCTTCCCTGGAACCAATGGCCCTAAATTATGGACGGGCGGCTACATATAGCCCACTGAGTTGCTCACGGTAGTCGTTAAACCTCCAAACAAAAAAAACGGTCAGACCGTCAACGACAACCTCTACTCTGAACAGCTAGAGCGGATGTATGCCGTTTTGGAAGAGAAGTGCCCAACACTGGTGAACAGAAAGCGCGCTCCCCTACAACAGTACAACGCTCGGCCCCATACCGCGCGAACTAACCGGGCAAAACTCCAGGAACGTGAGGGCATCGAACTGATGCCACACCCAGCATATTGTCCGGACCTTGCCACGTCGGATTATGTTTCGGTTCATTGCCCACTTCCTTCGCGGGAGGCACTTCAACAACCAGGAGGACGTGCCGGCTGAGGTGTAAGAGTTCTTCGCCTCGAAGGACAAGTACTGGTACTTCAGCGGAATCGAAGAACTGGCAGACAGATGGCTAAAGGCAGTGTGGCCTATACTTTGAATGCTAGTCAGCTTTCGTCGTAAAGGTATGTATGAAGACGTAAAGTGATCCAAATACTGCAAAGCATTCGACTCAACCTTTGTATATATAAGCTTTCATTGTCATGAACTGGCTTTGCCGATCATGTTTTACCATCTGTCACGACAACATAAGGAAGTATTTCAAACGTAATAATAACAAGAAAGATGACACCGAATTTTCGGGCGTAATAAGCACGTCTTTTGAATTCGTTCTGACGCAAATTAAATTTATCAAAGCTATTCAAAGTCAATGGAACCGGTATGGAAAACAATAGTATCTGACGGAAGAAAGAAGTTTTTCAATCGGGTCTTTAATCCCTCAGATATTGCTATAAACGGAATCGTGAGCTTACGAACTCTTAGAAACAGAGTTATCGACCAAAAATAAGATGTGACTTTACGTCCCTTGGTGGGAAAACCATGCATTATTTTAGGAAGAAAGTATTCACAAAAGGTTTATCCATATGAGCGGTATCGGTCCAAGAAAAAAATTTTAGTCGAGTTTTCAGGAGCCCAGATTTTGCTACAAGTACATCAGAAACAGAAATTAACACTTATGACCCCTGGTGGCCAAACCATTCTTTACCAAACATTAGAAATTACGTGAAAAATATTTCCCGTCAGGTCTTGTATGCGATACAGGAAGAAATTTTCAAATCGGAGTTTTAGGAGCAGAAAACGCAATTTACCATTATGGGCCCTAGCGGAAAGTCTATGAATTACTTGAAAATTTTGAATTTATAGGAAAAACATTTCGCATCGGAAACACTATCCAACAAAGAAGGAATCTTTCAAATCGGACTTTTAGAAGTAGAGATTTTTGTCATCGAGATATTGACAAAAATAAGATATACATCTACGCCCCTGGCGTAGAAACCATGCATTATTTCAAGAAGAAAATATTCCTAAAATGTTTGTCGACATGACTGGTATCGGTCCACAAAAGTGGTTTTTTCAATCGAGATTTTAGAAGCTCATATTTTGCTGCAAATACATCAGAAGCGGAAATTAAGACTTACGCCTCCTGGTGGCCAAACAATTTTTTACAAAAATTTGAAATTACGTGCAAACGATTTCCCATCAGGAGCTGTATCCGGTGCAGAAAGAATTTTTCAGATCGGAGATTTAGAAGCAGAGATATAGGGAAAAACGTAATTTACCTTTACACCCCTAGCGGAAAGTCTATCAATTACTAGAAAATTTTGAATTTATAGGAAAAGCATGTCACACTGGAAACACTATCCAACAAAGAAAGAATTTTTTTAAATCGGTTGAGATATTGACAAAAATAAGATATACATCTACGCCCCCTGGCGTAGAAACCGTGCACTATTTTAAGAAGAAAATGTTTCTAAAAGGTTTGTCGACATGAGTAGTATCGGTCTACAAGCGATGTTATTTTCAATCGAGAATTTAGAAGCTCTTATTTTGCTGCAAATACATCAGAAGCGGAAATTAAGGTTTACGCCCCCTGGTAGCCAAACCATTTTTTTACATAAATTAGAAATTATTTGCAAACGATTTCCCATCAGGAGATGTATCCGGTGCAGAAAGAATTTTTCAGATCGGAGATTTAGAAGCAGAGATATAGGAGAAAACGCAATTTACCTTTACGCCCCCTAGCGTAGAAACCGTGCACTATTATAAGAACAAAATGTTTCTAAAAAGTTTGTCGGCATGAGTAGTATCGGTCTACAAATGACGTTATTTTCAATTGATAATTTAGAAGCGCATATTTTGCTGCAAATACACTGACGGAAAAAAAAATCCCAACACCACGAAAAAATAGTTGTGGAGGAATGAAATGGCGGCAATACATTTGTATAGGTAACATATTTAATCGATTGAGGTTTCAAGATCACAGCTTAATGTAAGCGCGAGAAGAGCCACTTTAAATGTGAAATGCTGGTACATTAATAACCGGTGTAACCGCCAGAATGTTGAACGCAAGCACGCAAACGTTCCTGCATTGTGTCGTACAGGTGCTGCATGTCAGTTTGTGGGATGGAGTTCCATGCCTGTTGCACTTGGTCGGTCAATACGGGGACGGTTAATGCTGGTTGGGGTGACGCTGGAGTTGTCGTCCAATGATGTCCCATACGTGCTCGATTGGTGAAAGATCTGGTGATCTAGGAGGCCACGGCAACATGTCGACACTCTGTAGAGCATGTTGGGTTACAACAGAGGTTATGCTGGCGAGCGTTATCCTGTTGGAAAACAGCCCCTGGAATGCTGTTCATGAATGGCAGCACAACAGGTTGAATCACCAGACCGATGTACAACTGTGCCGTCAGGGTGCGTGGGATAACCACGAGAGTGCTCCTGCTGTCATAGGAAATAGCTCCCCAGACCATAACTCCAGGTGTAGGTCCAGTATGTCTCGACCGCAGACAGGTTGGTTGCAGGCGCTCACCTGGCCTCCTTCTAACCAACACACGGCCATCACTGGCACCCAGGCCGAACCGGCTTTCCTCAGAAAACACAACAGATCTCCACTCCGTCCTCCAATGAGCTCTAGCTTGACACCACTGACGTCGCAAACGGCAGTGGTTTGGAGTAAGTGGAATGCACGCTACATGGCGTCTGGCTCGGAGCTGTCCTTCAAGTAACCGATTTGTAACAGTTCGTTGTGTCACTGTGGTGGTAACTGCAGCTCGAATTGCTGCCGCAGACGCGGTACGATGCGCCACGGCCATACGCCACACACGGTGGTCTTCCCTCTCAGTAGTGCCACCTGGCCGGCCGGAACCCGGTCTTATTGAGGCAGTACCTTCCCTTGACCACCGCTGCCAACAATCATGCACAGTGGCTACATTCCTGCCAAGTCGTTCTGCAATATTGCAGAAAGAAAATCCACCTTCTCGTAGCCATATTATACGACCTCGTTCAAACTCCGTGAGCTGTTGATAATGGCTTCTTCGTCTTCTTAAAGGCATTCTTGACTAACATCAACACACTACGTCGAATCTCAACGATAACTAACGCTCACGAACGTTACAGCGCGTATTTACAGCAAACCTGCTTTGCATGCTCCGAGGGGCGCTACTAGCGCCACACGTATGCGCCGAGCACGAAATTTGCATAGACGTCATCTTACAGATGTACTCTCACCGCCTACCAACAGACGTTTATCTAACACAACCCCTTCTTGGTGTTGGGATTTTTTTCCGTCAGTGTACATCAGAAGCGAAAATTATGGTTTACGCCCCCTGGTGGCCAAACCATTTTTTACAGAAATTAGAAATTATGTGCAAACGATTTCCCATCAGGAGCTATATCCGGTGCAGAAAGAATTTTTCAGATCGGAGATTTAGAAGCAGAGATATAAAGGAAAACGCAATTTACCTTTACGCCGCGTAGCGGAAAGTCTATGAATTACTTGAAAATTTTGAAATTATATGAAAAACATATCACACGGAAAACACTGTCCAACAAAGAAGGAATTTTTCAAATCGGACTCCTAGAAGTCGAGATATTGACAAAAATAAGATATACATCTACGCCCCCTGGAGGAGAAACTGTGGAATATTTTAGGAAGAAAATATTCCGAAAAGGTTTATCGATGTGAGTGGCATCAGTCCGCGAAAGAATTTTTTCAATCGATATTTTAGAAGCTCAGATTTTATGGCAAACACATCTGAAGCGAAAATTAACCAAAGTATTCTTTACCAAAAATTCGAGTCGCCCCGGTGGCGCAGTGGTCTAAGCGATGGCTTCTGATCATTCGCACGGAAGGGGTCCGGGTTCGAATCCCGGTGAGGCATGGATGTTGTGTTTGTCTTACGGCACTGGCTCTCTCCCTTCCCTGGAACCAGTGGCTCTAAATTAGGGACGGGCGACTGCTTATAGCCCATTGAGTTGCTCACGGTGGTCGTTAAACCTCCAATCAAAAAAAAAAAAAAATTCGAAATTATATGCAAAAGATTGTGCGTCAGGAGATGTATCTGCTGAAAAAAAAATATTTCAAATCAGAGTTTTAGAAGAAGAGTTATCGGAAAAACTGCAATTTACTTTTACGCCCCCTAGCGGAAAATCTATGCGTAATTTGAAAAAGAAACTATATCCAAAATACTCTTCGACATAAATGGAATCGAAAGATAAAATATTTTTTTCAATCGGATGTTTAGAAGCAAATATGTGGAATAAAACGTATTTTTGAATTCGACATCATCTGCATTTACGCCCTCTAGCGGCAAAATTGTACATCATAAAAAAAAAACGAAATGTAGGATCATCATTCGTATATTTCAAGCTTTCGAATGCAAAAACAATTTTTCAAATCGGACTAATAGTTGCAGAGATACCGTGGGTACAGACGGGCGGACAGACGGACGGACAAACCGATAACATAAGCACGATCTTTTTTTACAAAAGACGTGCTAATAATAAGTATTATTATTATTATTATTATTTCTCTTTATCTTGCCAACTTTCTCGGCTAGAGCCGGTAAGCAAAAGGCGGAGATATTCATCTCAAACCTGGAAATTCGGGAATTTCTTAGTGATATCGCAGGTTTGTAGAATTACTGCTTTTTTGGATTAGGTGAAGCAGTCTCTGTGGCAATCCTAATTCCTCGAAATTTTTTAGAAAGTTATTTGATGCCATGCTGTTGCCGAAATGACAACTGGTACGTTCTGTGTTACACTTTGTTTCCAGATCCTTTGGATTTGGAAAACATAACACATTCGTAGATTTTCATTTTTCGAGATTTTCTCCGATTGGACGTTTTCTGTTAAGTGAAACCGCTCATTTATCATTTATGTCTTCCTCAATTTTTTGTCTGCAATTACAATGTCAGGTCGATTGTGGTCAATGGTTTTGTCTGTGATGATAGGTTTGTCCAGTGCACGATTGTAATATTATTATTGCAGATTCCACCCCTTTCTGGGTTTTTTTCTCTTCCTTCCGGGACGAGTACGATGTACCAAGTCTGAGGAGTGGTATATTTCTATAGTTGTCCAGGAACTACCATACTGTTCTATAAGTGTTCAGGACAGCTGCCTACTGTACTTCCATGTAGGTCTTATGTTGAAGCTCTAGTGTCTGCATAGAGCTGTGAATGGTCTCAGGTACAACTCCTGTTTCTGATATTACTATGGGGACGGTGGTGACGTTCTCCATATACCACATTTCCGTGATTTCGTATCTTAGGTCATTATATTTTGGTAACTTCTCTCTGTGCTTCTTCTGGATGTTGTGTGTGTTGGGCACTGCTATGTCAGGTATATTGACTTCTCCTCCTTCTCGACCAGATTTCGCGAAGATTGTGGTGGATAGTCTTATCTATTCTGATCGATCAGCCCCAGTACATCTTGTGGGTGTTATTGTCTAGGAGTGTTGTTGATTCATACTCGTAGTAGGGACAGGCTCAATTGTGACGATGTAATGTTTTCTTGACAATTTCTAATGGAGGATCTTGGCGACCTGATCGTGCCTGTTGGTGTACTCTGTGTGAGAACTCTTCACGCTGCTGTTATATGTTGGATGGTCTCTGACACTTAGTCACCTTATTGAATGGAAAATACAAGGAGTGTTCAAATGAAAAGGTACGAAACGACACTGTGGGTATAAATGAAGACTTTATTCAAAGTATACACCATAGGCCGTAGCACAACGATCCCATTGATTAACGAGCCGAAGGATTCCTTGTTCCCAGAATTCCTGTGGCCGTGACGAGACCCAGTCCTGCACAGCGTCCTTGAGTTCGTCGTCCGGGTGGAAGCGCTTCCCTTTCAGATGTTTTTTCAGGAGACCAAACACATGGAAATCGCAGGGCGACATGTCCGGGCTGTAGGGCGGATGGTCAAGCTGCTCCCACTGGAACTTGGCCAGTTCCGCGTGTGTGACCCTGGAGACGTGTAGACGCGCGTTATCATGGAGCAGAACCACACCCTCCGCGATGAATAGCGGCCGGTTTAATACCTTCCGCTGTCAGAAATCGGATAACGCCTCGCTGCTCCTCAATCGTCGAATTTTGCAATGTGAACGCCATCCTGTCCTCACACGCACTGCCACGTCAATTGGACGTCGCTCTTAATAAGAGCCTCTGCTCTCTCCTGCGCATGCGGGCGCCCGCGCATGCTCCGATCCACGCCGGCGACTCCAATCGCATCCCTAGATGTGTCGCTACGTTCTCCCATAGCGGCATAGGCAAATATGTTAACGGTTACGTTCTTATGACGTTTCGTACCTTTTCATTTGAACACCCCTAGTATCTGCTTTTTTTATTTTTTTATTGTTTTTTGGCACATATAATTTTTTTTTTTTTTGACATATGTCGCTTTTCACTGACCTGTCATTCAGGATATGCTTCCGTCAGTTTCTGGTGTTTACAACTTGATCTTATAGCCATCTGGAACCCATCGGTCTCGGGGATGAGTGATCCGTTTGTTAGCCATTCATTGGAGGCAGTCTTATCCACATGGTTGGATTGAAGATAATTGTAATGCCTTCCATGTATAACTTTCTTGCCCCAAGTTTTTCCTTTTGGCTCCTTAGCTCTAATCTCGATATTCTGGGTAGGGATGTCTAGGGCTGTGTACTTCTTGTCACTCTGGTTTATCGCCTGGTGAAGGGGCACCATGCTCTGATGGAAGTATTAGGTGTACAAATAAGTTTGAAAATGTTTTAGGACAACGCAACATGAATTTGAGAGAAAACAACAATACTTTTACGAATCAAAATATGCGCCGTCATTATTGATCATCTTCCGCCATGGGTCAGGCAGCTGACGGATTCCATGCATGAACAATACTTCGTCGCGGGACGCGATGAAGTCGTCAACCCATTTTTGCACTTCGTCACATGTCCGGAACCGTACAGCAGACAAACCATGTTGCATCGATCGGAGCAAATGATAGTCTGAAGGGGGTATGTCGGGACTATACAGCGGGTGCTCCAAAACTTTCCAGCCAAACGCCAATAACGTTTTCTTGACCGATTTCGCGACATGCGGCCTAGGGTTGCCATTCAGTAATTTCACGAGACGCAATCCTTTGCCTATGAATGGACGTTCCCGACAGATTTCCTGGTTCAATTGCAGCAATTGTTGCTTGTAGCGATCAGCAGTAACAGTTTGACACTGTTCCAATAGTTCATAATACAGCACACCCTTCATATCCCACCAGATGTACAGCTGAAGTTTCTTGGAGCAAATATTAAGTTTCGGTGTCCAAGTCGTTGCCTCACCGGGGTCTACCCAGTGTTTTTTGCATTTGGGAATGTCGTACCATATTCACTTATCATCACCCGTAACGATTTTCTACAGGAAAGACTTTCATTGTTGTTTATTCAACAGATTCAAACACTTCATGATACGCTCATCCTTGTTCCTCTGGCTCAGCTCATGTGGCATCCATTTTCCTTCCTTCTGAATCTTTCCCATTGCGTGTAAATGATTGGAAATGGTTTGTTGAGTTATCCCCAGTTGTTCAGCTAGTTCTTTTTGCATTTGAGACGAATCTTCATCCATCAATGCTTGCAGTTCCTCATGTGTAACCTTCTGCGGGGTATTGCTACGTTCTCGATCGCTAACATCAAAATCACCGGTTTTAAACCGTCTAAACCATAAATCACACGTGCTTTTCGATACAATATTCTCCCCCAGAACAGAACAGATCGATGCACATTCTGTTGCAGCACTTTTTCTTTGATGACATTCGTAACGAATACAGTGTCGAATAAATGCAGTATCGCTTGCCATCTTTGATCTACCGATGTGCAAGTGCGTTTGACGGTTGAGCAAACATTTGTACACCTTATATTTTCTGAGGCTGCTAATATCTTTGTTTCGGTGTTCCAGGAGATCAATCATTCTTCGTTCTCCTTCTGCTCGTGCCTTTCTACTGTTGATTTCGGGTGGTGTTGGTGATGTTTAGTGAGGGTTGTTCTGGTATTGCACATTATTTCCTCTAGCTGGTCCACTGGATGATTATTTCCATTATTTCACTGGATGATTTTTTTCATTTACATTATTTCCTCTAGGTGGTCCACTGGATGATCTCGTAGATTCCTTCGGAATGAAACATGTGAGGACTGGAACTGCGTAGGAGATGCTGCCCCTGGTGACGTTGCGAGCGTTGACCTTGGTCTTCATTAGCCTCTTTAACCTTTGGTTGTATTTGACGGCTAGATTGCTCTTGATTTCTCGGTGTTCCAGGTGTTGGGCCTGAAACATACCAAGCTACTTATAGGTTTCTCTTTCCTCCGTAGCTACGATATCTTCTCCGGTCTTCAATTGATAGCTACATGAATCGTGCTTTCCTCGGTTAGTACTGCGTGTCTTGCATTTCTTTTGACCGAATTCTATCCGTGTGTCATTGCTGAAGCCCTCGGTGATCTGAATTAACTGCTGGAGTTGGTTCTGTGAGGATGTGTACTGCTTGATGTCATCCATGTACACGAGGTGGGAAGCTTTGTATCATTATGCACACGAGGTGGAAGAGTTTATTATTATTATTATTGTTGTTGTTTGTTGCTGTTGTTGTTCGTGAAGGTTTTGTGTCTAGAATTTCATTTCTTGGAAACGATATTAGCAAACCAAACAGTATCGATTTGAGATTTTGAGTCATAAACGCAATTCTACAAACATGTCAAACCTTTGTAATTTATTCCTACTCTTGTAAAAAAGAAGTTAAACAAACAAACAACAACTGCCACGTACTTTGATTTAATTTTAGTATAATTTAAGCATATGTTTACAATCCAGCTGTTGTCTTCTTTCTCAGAGAGTAATTAGATGATTCCATAATGATCGCAAAATGTTAGCCGCCCCGGTGGCGCAGTGGTCTAAGCGATGGTCTCTGATCATTCGTGCGAAAGGGGTCCGGGTTCGAATCCCGGTGAGGCATGGATGTTGTGTTTGTCTTACGGCACTGGCTTTCTCCGTTCCCTGGAGCCAGTGACCCTAAATGCGACTGCTTATAGCCCATTAAGTGGCTCATGGTGGTCGTTAAACCTTCAATCAAAAAAAAAAAAAAAAAGGCCAAACAAGGTTTTAAAATATAACAGTTGAACTAAGCAGTCTTTTACCGTTCAATAACGTATTTTATTTGGGTGGGTATGGTTTGACGACCACCGTGAGTAAAATCAATGGGCTGTCAGCAGCCGCCCGTCCGTAATTGGGACACTGGTTTCAGGAAGGGAAAGATCCTTAACCATAAAACAAACACACCATCCGTGAGGCCGCGCTTCTCAATAATGACTCAACCATGAAAGAGAATAGTTGATTCATCAAGTACAGTGCTCGACATAGAAAATATCGCAACATGAAGGAATGTACGAAATAAGTCGAAACTTACTGTATGTGGAGAAGTTGGTGGGAAACAAGTGATTTAATTTCTGAGAGATTACATGAATGCGATGGGCAGGGAGACAAAATAATGCGGCCTCAGTAGGTCGCATGACCGCCATGCTGGGATCATCAAGTCCCCGGATGATGTTCTGAAATATCATTGACCTGTGTCTACAATTCATTGACATTGTGAGGGAGTCGTGAAGCAGCGTTGAGTCATCTACCATGACGGTTCTCTATTGGGGAGAAGTCTGAGAGTGGCGCTGGCCAGTGCAATACCTGAACACCTTGTAGGCACAGTCTACTGATGATAGCCGTGTGTGTACAGGCGTTGTACTGTTGAAACTGAGCATGAGGAATACCACGGATATACGTACTACAACAAACGGGCTATAGCACGACATCGACGTATCGTCGTGCTGTCATTGCACTCAATATGCATACGAGTGGTGAACAGCTGTTGAAACTGAAACTTATAGCGCCCAAACCATGGCACCAGGCTGAGGAGCCGTACGACACTCATAGATGGAAGCAAGATCACCCGGTGACCACTCAATCAGCAATCATCGGCGCTGGGACAAAAGTGGGATTCGTTGTAGAATTTGGCATAGTTCCATTCTTACCGCCACGCATGTCTGGTACGCCACCACTGCAACGCTGCCCCATTGGCGCAGTGGTCTAAGCGCTGACTCCTGACCATTCGTCCGATGTGAGTCCGGGTTCGAATCCCGGTGTGGCATGGATGTTGTGTTTGTCTTACGGCATTGGCTCTCTCCCTTCCCTGGAATCAATAGCCCTAAATTAAGGACAGGCGACTGTTTATAGCCCATTGAGTTGCTCACAGTGGTCGTTAAACCTCTAAGCACACAAACGGGGTTTCAGATAGTTAAATAAACAAATATTAGTAATTGTAAGGTTTAAAACACAACAGCGGGAGCACGGAGTGTCTATACATTGCCTACTTTTATTATTTTTATATATGCTTGAATTTTGCGTTTTATAGGCGACATGAAGTAACCTTATTTTTGCAGAAGTGGACCATAAATCTTTCGATCACAAGGCCACGGAAAAAAACAATCCTTTTCGTGACATTCGAACCAATCTGATGTGGGTTTTTTTAGAGTGTGTAATGACCACGGTGAGCAATTCAATGGGCTATAGGAAGTCGTCCGTCCCTAATTTGAGACAGCTGGTTCCAGGGGCGAGGAAGGACCACATTGTTCGTGCCTCCCCAGGATTCTGGATCGCTTGGGCGAGCGTGCAGAGGCCAACGTTTGGAACACTGCGCCATCTGGGCGGCAGAAAGCTAATGTAGCCCTGGATTATACCCTAGGGGTGAAGATGCATTTTGTATTCCTTGACAAACCATTGACAAGAGGGGTTAGTCTCGTGGAAAGTCAAGCTCTTAGGTGAAGGTCATCATACCGCCCCGTAGGTGCAGAGGTCTAAGCACTGGCATGGGACCGTTCGTTCGAGATGGGTTCAGGTTAGAATCCCGTTGTGGCATGGATGTTGTGTTTGTCTTACGGCACTGGCTCTCTCCCTTACCTGGAACCAGTGACCCTAAATTAGGGACAGGCGACTGCTTATAGCGCATTGAGTTGCTCAAGGTGGTCGTTAAACCTCCAACAAAACCAAACAAAATTGGTCACCATAAGCAATAGGTGAACAGAACAGCGATGTAGAAGGGGCTTAGCGGCGTTAAGGACTTCACGTGGTTAACTTGAAAAAACAGCAAGGTAAAGGAATTCGTTGAGATGAGCATGTATCCAAAAACATGGAAAACTGTGTTCTATATGCAAACATACTAGCACTGTTCAGACTGCATATATGGCCAACCCAGTGATCGAGTGATTTGAGGTGCTAACCTCTGGCCATTCGTCTGATCTGGACCCGTTTTCGAGACATGTATGATGTGTTTGTCTGGTGTAGAACGATCTGTTCCTTCCCAGTGGAATCAGTGCAGAGCCGGAAATAAGAGATGGAAACTGTTTATAGACCTACAAATTTTGGTCGTTAAACCCCAAAACGAAAAAATACTGCGGAGATGAAATGATCGAGTTCGATCACGCAGTATTACGTCCCACGAATTATAAGGGTTTTGGTGCAAAGAGAATTAGAACTCTTTTGTTTCGATGGCAGTCAAAATAAATGTATAGAAAGTGGCCACTCTGTGGGGTTAAGGCTGCACTGCTCGGACTGAGAAATTAAACATTCGTGAAGGCTGAGTGACTATATAGCGCTTTCTGTTTATGAAGAACACTCTGCTAAACTGCTTGCCAGTGGCTCAAACAAAAGTAACAGCCTGAGCTCATTCTCGGATTCCTTTTGGGTAACACAAAAGAAATTTACTACATCCACTCCTTCAACTTAGCAGAAACAACGTTACACTGAATTGATGTGACTATGTAAGTTGTACCTTTTTGGATTAGACTGGAGGTTTAACGACCACCGTGAGCAACTCAATGGGCTATAAGCAGTCGCCCGTCCCTAATTTAGGGTCACTGGTTCCAGGGAAAGGAGAGAGCCAGTGCAATAAGACAAACACAACATCCATGCCTCACCGGAATTCGAACCCGGAACCCTTTCGGACGAATGATCAGAGGCCATCGCTTAGACCACTGAGCCACCGGGGTGGCTAGTTCTGCCGGTTCAATGTAACTAATATAACGAGAGCCAAAGCCTTATGACCACCTGCCTAATATAATGCCTATCCTCCACGTGCCGCCAAAAACTCTTACCCGGCGAGGTATAGACGCTACAAGATTTCTGAAGGTCCTATAACTCTTGTAAATTTCGTGGTCAAAGACGCCGCAGATCCTTTTTGGACACAAACCACAGTTGCTCAATCGGATTGATGTAGGGAGAATTTGGAGTCCAGGAAAATACCTGGGAGTCTTCCTCATGTTCCGCGAACATTCTTGAACAATTCGGGGGATGTGGGGTGGTGCATTATCCTTTTGAAATAAGGCACTACCACAGAGGAATACCGTTGTCATGAAATGATGTACCTGTTCTGCAATGAAGTCCAGGTAAGTGGCAGACGTTACAGTTTTCAGCACATGAATGACTGGACACAAGGTTTCTCAGCAGAATATTGCTCAAACCGGCTTGTTTTCGTCCCACGGTGCACCTTGGTGCCTACACTTACCTAGTTAAACGACCTGCACACGTACTCGGCAGCCCACATGGTACAACACGAAACAAGATTCATCGGACCAGGCGATCTTCTTCCAATAATTCAAGGTCCTGTTTTGATGCTTGCGCTGTAGACTCTTTCGACGATAAACCGATGTTAGCATGGGCACTCGGAGCTGCTTGCGACTACGCAGCCCCATTTTCAGCAGGGTTTGATGCACTGTGTGTTTACATGAACGCTGTGAGTATTCAAATTCTAGCAAGTGAGTATTCAAAAGCAGTACATGAATGCATCATAATTCAAATTACCAGCAAATTGCGCCTCAGTATCCGTTCTTTTGTCTCGTATCATACAGGATTATTGGCTTGCCTCCAGAATCAATGAGCTGTGGTCAGCCCACGTTTTGCCAGCGGTTCGTGGTTTTTCTCTTCCTCGGATCACTTTTTGAAGTTACTGACCACGGCTGACCGTGAGCACACAACAAGCAGTGCCGTCTCGGAAATGATCTGACCCAGTTTTCTGGTCGTTACAATTCTTCATAGGCAGCTTCATTTTTTCAGAGTTTATTTAAAGTAATATTCCCCACACTTCCGTATGACGAAAGCACGCGCATATTAGGCTTAGCATCAATAGTTACAAGTCACGTTATACAAAAAAAGTGCTGAACCACAGAAGAAGCCACGAAAACTTGTTTACATATTGCAGATAGTAGAATATTTTCCTAAATGTTTTATATCCATGAGAAATCCAAATGTACGCAATGATTTTTCCAAGAATCCGCCACAAATTCACTTCGGTCGGAGTTTACTTCCTCTCACCTCGATCGTCTCAAACGAGCCGAGGTGGAGAGGAAGAGATAACGCGGAGGCTCTGGTGGACCGCAATTCGTGACGTCACTAGCTGGGAAAACAGAGAATCGTTTTCCTTCTTGCTCGCGGCGGCTCCGCTTTAGCTTACCAAAACCCACCCTTAGTTCAACAAGATATTTAAGAAGTTAGAACACAAGGCGGGGGCAATCATCTGAGATTTTTGGGAACTTCTATGAACGTATGTGAATTTTTCGAATTGTTTAGTCATATACGAGGCGTGCTCAATAAATAATGCCTCCGTGCAAGTGACTTGTCCAGGAACCAATAAAACAGCAAACGATACTTTGTTCCATTAGCTTCCTTTTACTGCGTAATAGAACTCCGTACATCTATTTGTTAGTATTTATTTGTGTTCAAAATGAATTATTCATTTTCAACTGCGTCGACAGGTGTCAAACAACGATCAGTTAGAGTTTATTAACTCATGAAAATGTACCTTCCAAAGAAATTGACGCTAGATTAGTGGCAGTTTAAGGTTCTGGAACTTTGGATATAAGCACTGTTCGCCGTTGGATAAGAAAATTATAGGACAGTGGAGGAATGTTGGCCGCAAAGGATCAGCTATACGGAGTAGAGGCCGGTAATCGCATCTTGCTATTTGAACAGTCAAAAATTCGGTGAGCTCATCAGGGAAAGTCGAAGAATAACTCAAAGAACCATAGCAGATAAGCTGAGCATAACTTTATGTGGGGTCAGTGACATTGTTACCATTTTAGGATAAAACAAAGTGTATGCTCGTTGGGTATATGAGTCACCTAACGAATGGAATGAAGAAATGAAGTAATGAAGTCCTGAAACATGACAAAGGTTGCTTGCTCGTTATGAAAAATATGGAAGTGATTTTCTTCAAAGCACTGTGAGTGTGATTAGAGTTGGTTTCACCATTGTGACCCAGAAAGGAGAAATCAATCGCTGAAATACCGACACCCATCTTCTCCTCGAGAGAAAAAATTCAAGACCCAAATTTCTGCCGGTAAGTGCATGTTCACTGTGTTCTGTGACCACAGAGGCATCGTTTGTTGGGAGTGCGTGGCTAAAGTTATGACTATCAACTCTGGGAGCTACGTATATACCTTTAAAAAGTTAAAGCAAAGAATAAACTACGTGTGTGGGAGGAAAAGCCAATGATTCCGCAACACGACAACGCCAAACCCCACGCCAGTGCTTCCACTTCAGAGGCCATACAGAAAATCGGGTTTGAAGTTCTTGAACACCCTACTTACAGCCCAGATTTGGCGCCGTCCGACTTTTGGTTGTTTTCTGCTCTCAAGAGACATCAGAAAGGAATTCAGTTCACCTGTGACGAAGATGTTCAAGTAGCGACAAGGAAATGATTCCGAGAACAGTCTGAAGATTTTTACAGAGACGAGTTTGAAGAACTTGTTAAAAGTTGGCGTATCTGTATGAAGCGTGAGGGGTACTATGTAGAAAAATGAAATATGTGAATAAAAGTAGAAATTATGAGCTTTGTTCTTGTTTTGTTTCAATTTGATATCTTGTCACTGGGCTTGTATATAAATATGGAAGCATTACCTTCTGATCACCGTCTGCGAATGTTTAGTGTTGTACTCGTCTGTGAAATGGAGGGAGTCCACTGAGTGAATGTCTAAGAGAATAGTAGAAAGACATCATTTTCGTAATTATAGTTTAGATATAAGAGAGAGAGAGAGAGAGAGAGAGAGAGAGAGAGAGAGAGAGAGAGAGAGAGAGAGAGAGAGAGAGAGAGAGAGTTTCCTTGTCTGGTGTTACAAACTAAAATTCATAAACAGCCTTATGACAACGAATATTAAAGCGAAAGGTTAAAAAAATGATGTAAGCTGAAATCACGAAGAAGTGGCAACTTGTTAAAGGCCATGAAGGTTCGAATCCATAGTTCCCAGTACCACATGTAATGAATGAATACCACATACAGTACACCGAGTTGTCACTGAATTATGACCACCCCTATCAAAAATGGATGGTGACCATTGATCACGTGACTTCCGATAGGGCACGATTACTCAACCGACGTAGCATATATAAGGTGTGAGTAGAACATTAGGTAATAAAATTCAGAGCGTGATGGGTAAACGGAAGAATTTATCGGACTTTGGGGAAGGACAGATTGTGAGAGCTCGGAGATCGGGCGCCTCGATTTCCCAAACGGCTGAACTGGTGGGTTGTTCGCGAGTCGCCATAGTTAAAGTGTGTCAGGACTGGCGTGAAAATGGTCAAACAACAGCTGGTGGGTTGTTCGCGAGCCATCGTATTAAAGTGTCTCAGGACTGGCGTGAAAATGGTCAAACAACAGCTGGTGGGTTGTTCGCGAGCCATCGTATTAAAGTGTGTCAGGACTGGCGTGAAAATGGTCAAACAATAACTGGTGGGTTGTTCGCGAGCCATCGTATTAAAGTGTCTCAGGACTGGCGTGAAAATGGTCAAACAACAGCTGGTGGGTTGTTCGCGAGCCATCGTATTAAAGTGTCTCAGGACTGGCGTGAAAATGGTCAAACAACAGCTGGTGGGTTGTTCGCGAGCCATCGTATTAAAGTGTGTCAGGACTGGCGTGAAAATGGTCAAACAACAACTGGTGGGTTGTTCGCGAGCCATCGTATTAAAGTGTCTCAGGACTGGCGTGAAAATGGTCAAACAACAGCTGGTGGGTTGTTCGCGAGCCATCGTATTAAAGTGTGTCAGGACTGGCGTGAAAATGGTCAAACAACAACAGGTGGGTTGTTCGCGAGCCATCGTATTAAAGTGTCTCAGGACTGGCGTGAAAATGGTCAAACAACAGCTGGTGGGTTGTTCGCGAGCCATCGTATTAAAGTGTCTCAGGACTGGCGTGAAAATGGTCAAGCAACAGCTGGTGGGTTGTTCGCGAGCCATCGTATTAAAGTGTGTCAGGACTGGCGTGAAAATGGTCAAACAACAACTGGTGGGTTGTTCGCGAGCCATCGTATTAAAGTGTCTCAGGACTGGCGTGAAAATGGTCAAACAACAGCTGGTGGGTTGTTCGCGAGCCATCGTATTAAAGTGTCTCAGGACTGGCGTGAAAATGGTCAAACAACAACTGGTGGGTTGTTCGCGAGCCATCGTATTAAAGTGTCTCAGGACTGGCGTGAAAATGGTCAAACAACAACTGGTGGGTTGTTCGCGAGCCATCGTATTAAAGTGTCTCAGGACTGGCGCGAAAATGGTCAAACAACAGCTGGTGGGTTGTTCGCGAGTCGCCATAGTTAAAGTGTGTCAGGACTGGCGTGAAAATGGTCAAACAACAACTGGTGGGTTGTTTGCGAGCCATCGTATTAAAGTGTCTCAGGACTGGCGTGAAAATGGTCAAACAACAGCTGGTGGGTTGTTCGCGAGCCATCGTATTAAAGTGTGTCAGGACTGGCGTGAAAATGGTCAAACAACAACTGGTGGGTTGTTCGCGAGCCATCGTATTAAAGTGTCTCAGGACTGGCGTGAAAATGGTCAAACAACAACTGGTGGGTTGTTCGCGAGCCATCGTATTAAAGTGTGTCAGGACTGGCGTGAAAATGGTCAAACAACAACTGGTGGGTTGTTCGCGAGCCATCGTATTAAAGTGTGTCAGGACTGGCGTGAAAATGGTCAAACAACAACTGGTGGGTTGTTCGCGAGCCATCGTATTAAAGTGTCTCAGGACTGGCGTGAAAATGGTCAAACAACAGCTGGTGGGTTGTTCGCGAGCCACCGTATTAAAGTGTGTCAGGACTGGCGTGAAAATGGTCAAACAACAACTGGTGGGTTGTTTGCGAGCCATCGTATTAAAGTGTCTCAGGACTGGCGTGAAAATGGTCAAACAACAGCTGGTGGGTTGTTCGCGAGCCATCGTATTAAAGTGTCTCAGGACTGGCGTGAAAATGGTCAAACAACAACTGGTGGGTTGTTCGCGAGCCATCGTATTAAAGTGTCTCAGGACTGGCGTGAAAATGGTCAAACAACAACTGGTGGGTTGTTCGCGAGCCATCGTATTAAAGTGTGTCAGGACTGGCGTGAAAATGGTCAAACAACAACCCGGAGGCAAAACTGCACAGGACAGCGAAACGTTGATATGAGAGGTGAGCGCCGAATCCGACGACTCATGCAGGCCAACAAATCAACGGCTGATTACCCAATACAACAGAGGTCAACCCGGAACAGTATCTGTCATGACCATGTGTCGCACGCTCACACTTATGGGCTATAACAGCAAACAACCCCAATGACATCCTCTCCTAACCACGGTTCATCGGTGTAAAAAAACTCGCCTGGTGCAAAAGTCATGCAAGTTAGACGTCAGGTGACTGAGGAAAAATGCGCTGGTCTGGCGAGTAGCGTTCTTTACTCCACTCCGTGGATGATCTTGTACGTATTTAGCACAAACAACATGATGCACTCGATCCATCCAGCATGATCTCCACAGTGTAAACTGGTGGTCGCAGTTGCATGGTGTAGGTCATGCTTACCTGGCAGAAACTTGAACCTCTGGTACATATGGAACAACGTATGACTGGTGGCCATTATCGTGAATTGCTTGCTGACTCTTTAAATCCAGCAATCTTTCATTTATCCCCGAATGAAGACGAAGTAAGATGACAATGTGCCAAGCCACAGGTCCACTGCTGTGAAGGAATGGTTTGAGGAACACAGTTGAGACTTCCAGGATATCGATTGGCCTCCGAACTTCCGATATCCATCCCATAGAACACTTGTTGAACACTATGGAACGGTATGTCAGGCGCCTTGAAACACCATTCACCTCCATACCTGCATTGAAGGCTACATTACACACCGCTTGGTTGGCCATACCTCCCAACGGCTTCCGACATCTTATTGAATCGACATCACGTTGGATAGCTAATGTACTGAGGGCAAAAGAAGGACGTACGAAATATTAGGTAGATGTCCATGTTTCATTGATCACTAAGTGTACACCGATGAGCCACTGTATATTATGACCACCCCCAGCCTAGAGAAATGAGCGCGCCTGGAGGCCGAACGGTGGCGCAAGTGAAGTTCACATAGCAATATATATACAACCCGAGAACCGGTTTTCGGTTAGTAGAGTATTCGAGTCAGAATAGGAAAAGCTGCCGATTTATCGGAGTTTGATAAAGGACAAATTGTGACGGTACAGCGCCTCGGAACTACGATCTCGAAAACTGCGCGGGTTGTGGGTTGTTCACGTGCCACTGTAGTGAGTACGTATCAAAAGTAGTGCACAGATTGCAAAACGACGAACCGTCGTCCACTTGTGTGTCATCCGCAACTCATTGGTACTAGAGAAGAGCAGAGACTGTCGCGTATTGTTCACAGCCACCTCAGGGCCACAGTGCGACAAATCACGCGCAGCTTCAACAGTGGTGATGAGGGCAATGTGTCACAGCACACAGTTCATCGCAGCCTTCTGCGCATGGGCTGCGTAGCCGAAGACCCAGCCGGGTCCCTATGCTCACTGCACGTCATCGCCAACAACGTATGAAATGGGTTCAAGGTATTCGAGATTGGACAGTGGATGATTGGAAGAAAGTGGCCTGGTCTGACGAATCAAGATTTCTGGTGCATCACGTAGACGGCCAAGCGCGGATACGCAGATTACCAACGTAGGCTATGGTACCTGGATGCATTGTTGGGCAGAAACAGGCTTGCGGCGGCAGTGTTATGCTGTCGGCGATGTTTTGTTGGGACACTTTAGTCCCATTATCTCAATACCACAATCTCTGACAGCTGTCGGGTATCTGAATATCGTTGTGAACCAAGTTCACTCATTCATGACAACTGTGTTCTCTGCTGGTGATGGCCATTACCAACAGGATAATGCGTCATGCCACATTTCCAGAATCTTCAAAAAACATGCTGGTGAGTTTATGTTAATGCCCTGGCCTCCAAATTCACCTGACATAAACCCAATCGAACATTTGTGGTTCGACTTGGAAAAGCGGGTTCGCGCTCAATCACCCCCCCCCCGAAATGTACGAAAACTAGAGGACCTGCCGTTGACATTATGGTACCAGATACTCCAGGATACCTATCGCCACCTCATCGAATCGATGCCTCACCGAGTATCCGCTGTTTTGCGGGATAAAGGGGTCCTACAGCTTATTATTAGGTAGGTGGTCATAATGTAATAACTAATCGGTGTATGTACCTGAAATTTATGATACTTACCCCCCCCCCCTTATCCCCCGCTTTTAGCTGCTTCTGGCGTTGCCATTACTGGGGAAGCCATCCATTATAGGATATGCTTTTAAAATTACCAGGTTAGTTCCATAAGACTACTTGCACTCGTGTGAATTAAGGTGGTTCCACCTAAATTCTCTGCTTTATGTTTCCAATGGTAAAACTTCTTTACATATTTTCTTCGCAATTAATGTATTCTCAAGGATGGAAATTTGCACATCGATAAAACTAACTTTAAGTTATAGCGTGGGATACTTAATACTTGCTGAAACATAACCATAATTTTATTAAAAATCAATCATTTTTCTTTGAGTAATGTTCAGACCTATTAATAGATGGCGCGACCTGTACATTGATGACGTCAGTAGACAAACAAATGCTGGATTGCTTAGTTATAGTTATGTTTTAGTAAGTATTAAGTATTCCATGCTATAACTTAAAGTTAGTTTTATCGATTTGAAAATTTTCATCCTTGGGAGTACATTAATTGCGAAGAAAATATGTAAAGAAGTTAAGGCAGAGATTTTAGGTGGAACCACCTTAACAGCTGAGTGCAAAGTTTATACAAATTTTGAAGCGAATACATTTTTATCTTTACAGTTTCACATAAAAAAGGAGTATATGAAACCTTCCATCACTTTTTTTCTGTTGTCGTTTTTTGTAATTTTTCCTTGTCTTTGTGTTCATTAAAGATAATTTCCGTTGAAAAAATGTAGTATTAAGTATTGAAAGCAAAGGAGGAAATTGTCAGCTATGGAAACGCCCAACATCCTGGCAGACGGGCAAACGCGAAGACGCTTGCTTGCTTTTGTTTCCAGCTGTTTAACGACGTTGATGAGTTTCGCCCTTGTCTTCTTCGTCGCGTATTCTTTTATTCCATTAAATGCATTATAATTACTTTTTAATTACTCCATTACAAAAACAATACATTTCCGCAGGGTGATCATCTCTCTTAATTGCTCGTGCAATGGCAGAACAAGGATGCTTCGCATTTCACACGACGTACGAATCAACGGATTTCCATTCTCCTAATATTTTAAGTTGATACATTTTTCTATTCTCTTTTTAACACCTTCCTTCATCTTTACAACGAAGATACTCTTAATTCTCGGGCATACTTGAACAACGTGCACACACGCAAACCATCAACTAACCAAGTGCCGTAGATCAGGATCGCGACAAGCTTCGTGTATCTGGGAAGGCAAAACTTGAAATTATGCCCCTCGAGATTAAAAGTTCCCTATTAAGGAAATAAAATAATGCGCAGTTTTTACTTACTCGTATCTCTATTGTAGGAAAGTATCATGACCGTTGTGACGTACCTGCCAGCAGGACGCACACGACATAAAACCAGATAGAAGTCAGAATGAACGTCTGCGTAGCTCAGTTCGTAGAGCAACTTATTCCGGAATAAGCGGACTCGTGTTCGAATCCCGGCGTAGACCAGAAATGACGGAGAAATTTACTTCGTTATAATGGCGCCCGAACTATCCGGATGACCCGACCGTTCAAAATCTCGCAATGGTGTGATGTTATTTCCACACCGCGAGATAGGAAAAATCAGAGAATCTCTTCTCCAGCGCTTCGAAAAATAAATGTGTGTGACGTTGCATTCCACACACCAGATGGACTGGGAGTTCTCAAGAGCACGTTCTACAGCGGATGGCTGCCTGCAACGATTCATGGTCACGGCTGACCCGTGGGCCATGCCCCGGCTCTCTTTCGTGGGGGGGGGATGTGACGTACCTGCCAGCAGGACGCACACGACATAAAACCAGATAGCAGTCAGAACAAACGTCCGCGTAGCTCAATTGGTAGAGTGACTTGTTTCGGAATGAGGGGATCCGGGTTCGAATCCTGGCGTGGACAAAAGTGACGGAGAAATTTACGTCGTTATACCGTTCAAACTTCTGGTTTTGGGTATAAT
The DNA here is from genome assembly GCA_039090855.1 of Macrothele yani. Lineage (NCBI taxonomy): Eukaryota > Metazoa > Arthropoda > Arachnida > Araneae > Macrothelidae > Macrothele > Macrothele yani. The sequence continues at coordinate 151,471,599 of CM077025.1, read as the reverse complement.
TTTATTAAAATTGTGAAAAGTAGATTAATATCCAAGAGTGTAAAAGTTATGCGAATGCCGAAAACACAGTACTCTGCAGCAATGCAAAATGAGAAACGAACCAGCACACAACGAATGAGTATAAGACAAAAAACGTGACAATAAGACAATTTCGGGTTAGGGCTTGGAAAAAAATACCTTTGAAGGTTAAGCTCTCAACGTGGCTTTCTACAACTGAACACATATGCCTAATTAGCTCTTCAGTCTATTCGGAAGAGATACGAAGGATAGTCACATTCGCATATTGTTTTATTTACGCTTTCCAAACGTAGGTTGAAGAAGCGTATATGCTCCAGCTTTGTTCGTCTGTATGTCCGTCCGCACGATAACTCACGCAAAAATGGTTCGATTTCGATGAAATTTTAGTATGTGGTAGAGGACCACCTGGGGATGAACCCTATTGAAAATGGGCAAAATGGGGTCAAAGGTCAGGACATAGGAGCGGGATCCATTCCATTGCCCTTATGCGTCATAACCAAAGGCGCCCATAAGGGGGGTGCATGGGGGCTGGACCCCCCAGCCTTTGGTATAGCCAATTTTTTTTATAGACGAAACCTTTTTTAAAAGCATTTTTAAAAATAATAAGATATTAATGATTGATTGTATCAATTTTTTTGTTGTATTTTGGTATCTTGTACATTTACTAAAATGTTTGACAGCCTTGAAGGAGGTAAGGATTTTTCTTAGCCCCCTCCTAAAAGTACTCATATGGGCGCCACTGGTCATAACTTGCGTTAAAATGGTTCAATTTCGATGAAGTTTTGTATGGGGTAGAAGACTACTTGCGAACGAATCTTATTGAAAATGGGCGAAATGGGGTCAAAGGTCAGGACATAGGAGCGGGATCCATTCCATTGCTCTTATGCGTCAAAACTTACGTAAAAATGCTTCGATTGCGACAAAACTTTATCATGTTGTTCCGGAGATGTATTGAACCAGTTCTGTTTAATATCATTGAAATGGAGTTAAAGGTCAGGAGACAGAAGTGAGATGTATTCCACAGCCATTATCCTCATAACTTAACTAAAAATGCATCTATTGCAACAAAACTTTACTATGTTGTTCCGGAGGCATACTGAACCGGTTCTGTTGAATATCATCGAAATGGTGTCAAAGGTCAGGGCACAGGTGCGAGAATCATTCCACAGCCCAGAGTAGGTTACTCTTTTTTTTTTTTTTTTTTTAATTGAAGGTTTAATTTAATTAATTATTTATTGGACTTGGCTGACAGATAAATTGACATGTACAGGCAGACATATACGGTATAGACAATTTGTGTCTCGACGTCAGCAATGTACATATGTAGTAAACATTGCATACCAGGTGAACAAGGAATACAGAGAATAAACCTCCGAAAGACAAACACAAACAACCATGCCTTACCCGGGATTGGAACCGAGACCCCTCCGTTGGACGAATGATCAGGTGCCATCGCGTAGATCACTGCGCGAAGGGGTCCTTGATAAATGCAAGGAAGTCAGTAAAGCAAGCATGAGCTGGAGTGTCATAGAGTGTATTAGATAGTGATTCTGAATGTTAGAGAACAATTCCAGTGGAAGGGTGTTTCGTAAAAATGATGAAAGGTAAACAAATTTTGAAAACAAGTAAATTTCTCAATTGAATTAAATGTCGGTAGGAACTAATAACATTACATAGTAATGGTATAAAAAAATCACTTTTTACTGTTACACGAAAAGATAAAAATGGTGCATTTAATATACTGTAATTTCAATCGCTTAAATGACGAAATTCTTCCTCGTTTTTCAAATAAAATTAAATGAAAACGCCCTCTGCATTTGAGGGTAAATCAAGATGAATACTAATCGGTGCTAGACCTATTAAGTGTTCATTAACCACTGAATTCCCGAGCCACGTTTTAAAACGAACTAGGGATGGAAAACATCTTTCTGTATTTGTAGTAGAACAAGGCAAGGTATAGTAACAGACCGTAGCTAGATCACAGAATTGGGAGAGGGATTTTGTGTTCAACCACAAAATATGATTTCCCATTAATACATATGCAAGGTTTGCTTTATTTTTTTGCTCCTTTTGTTGCTTTACTTCTCTATCGAATAATTTCCCCCTGCCAAAATAAGACACGAAATACGGAAAAAAATAGGAGATGCAAAACTCTCTCTTGAAATGTCAAAAATAAATAACATTTTCCGGATTTGCATAATGGTAGTTGATTCGCATGTTCCTATCTCATCACTGGAGTATAACTTGTCACTGGACTCAAAATAACTCTCAATTAAAATGAAAAAACTATTTACTTTTTTTTTAGTTTACTACTCTAGTCCCTTTCCGCGGATCCACGCAACGACATCGAGTATTCGTATCATAATTTCCCTCTTTACACTCCCCTTCTTCGATTCCAACTTTTTATCCAGCCTTAATCGCGAATTATACTTAGTTGGTGCTCAGCATAATTCGTGATTAAAGCGGGATAAAAGGTTGGAATCGATGGGGTGTGGCTGTTGACCACGGTAAGAAGAGGTAGTCTTTTTCTTACCATGGTCAACACTCTTCTTACCGTGGCCAACAATCACGCCCCATTTCTTCCCCGTTCAAACATCAACAGTCCTCAGATTCTGGCTAACAAAGTTTTTTTTTTTTTCAGACAAAGCATCGTAAAACTGTTCTTATTGACAGCAAAACAACAAACAGGAAGAAGTCAACAGTGTAGTCAGAACCTCGGGGGCAGAGGGGGTAGCTGCTCCTGACTCCTTTGTGTGCAGGGGCGAAACATCACATTTGCGTCTATCACTTTTCGTCGTTTTAAATAACGCCCGTAATTGGAAATCGTATAAATATCTGGATTTTTTTTTTCATTTCCTCTCATTTAAAATTCCTTCAAATAAAACTAAATATTATCTTTTGTTTTGGTTATTAATAATATAGGACTGTGAATTTTTTAACGCCATTTTAGAGATGCGGGATAAATAAATCCCCCTCGTTCTATCCATTACGAACAAAACAAATTTTCAAAAAGTTCCAGACTTTTAGTTATCAGTATAAGACAGAAAGTAAAAAAAAGAAAAAGCATTTGACCAAGTACCAAATTATTAAAAAGTACTTAAACTGAAATTCCTGAGAGGTTATGTGTTTTTATTAAGAGAAGAACGTTTTCCATTTCGTTTAAGTGAAATAAAATCATGTTTTCTTTAAAGAAAGAATAAAAAAATGGAAGAGGAAAGGTACCTTATTATCAGTCTGAGGTGGAAATCAGTTAACTCCGTCGTTCGAGACATCTTGCACTCATAGTCGTTCTGTAGTCTTATCATAGCCCTCCGGGCATATTTATAATTGGGTGTGTGACGTAGTGCTTGCGTAGGACCTAAGTCAGTATTAATAGAGAGATGTACGAACATTAATGGCAGGGCAGTGTATGCCAACAGTTTCATACTGAATACGAAGAAAAACAAGAAGCGTTCTTCTCTAACGACCATTTGGAAGACATTGTGAAAACATTCCTTTCAACTAAGACCCCCCCTCCCCTCCCCCAATGCGACAAGCTTGTTACTGAAAAAGATGTCATACCCCTCATTAAATTGGCAAAATACTTAGAAATGGTAGCAATGTTTTGTTTCAACGGAGCATAAATGTATGGAGCTGTGATTCATAAAAAAATACCCCCACTCCCACCTGCAGTTATTTACCTTGGAGTACTATCTGCTTTCCGGGATGTGCAGCCCTGAAAGTGGACTTCTAGGGATTTCACTTTGTATACTTCCAATGGAAAAAATTTGGACCCTATTTCCGCGAAGAAAGATTTCCCATTCATAAAAATTGGCGCGCTGATAAAAAAAAAAAATCCTGACTTAGATTGTACAATCGATATTTTTTGTAAAAAACTTTCCTAAACTACACTGAAGTGCCAAAAGTCATGGAATAGCAGTATGCAAATTTTTTTAATTGGCGCTGCAGTCGTATAAAGGCTTCGACTCACGCCACGATTTTTATCAGTTGCGAGGTGTAATCTCGTGAGTCAGGCTGAACAACCGCCAGTAGGATTATGGCAAGCCGACGTGAATTATCGGAGTTTGAACGAGGCACGGTAGTGCGAGCCAGACTGTTGGGACATTCAATTTCCGAAGTTGTACGAACATTCAACATTCCTCGATCCACTGTGTCACGTGTGTACCGAGAATACCTTATGGAAGGCATTACCACCCATCGTGGACAGCACAGTGTCAGACCACGGGTGCTGAATGACCGTGACCAGCGGTGTCTAACCAGGATTGTCCATGCTAACAGACAAACCACACTGGCTCAAATAGCATCCACATTCAATGCAGGAGATACCAGAGACATATCCATCAGGTCAGTGCAGCGTAATTTAGCGTCCATGGGGTATGGGAGCAGAAGACCCACAAGAGGGCCTTTGTTACACCACGCGATCTGACACGGGGTCTCACTTGGGCTCGTGAACATTGTAATTGGACCCTGGAAGACTGGCAACATGTGGCGTGGTCCGATGAGTCTCGTTACCAGTTGTGACAACAACTGATACCGGTTTCTGGTATAGTTTTCTCCTCGCCATATTTATTCATCATCATTTGTTTATTTGCAGGATTTTCTTACCTGTTCAAGAACGATCCACAGGACCCTCTCAACGGGATCCGGACCCCTACCGAAAATTTTATTGTTCTCATACAGTCATTTTAAAATAGCACTTTTTCCCGACATAATTATATGCAGTTTGTGCATTGTTTTTCAAGCTGATGGTAGGGTTCGGGCGTGGCGCAGACACCACGAGGCCGTGGACCCAAGCTGTCGACAAAGCACTCTGCAAGCTGGTGGTGGTTCCATACATGTGTGGGGTGTCTTTATGTGGCACCGTTTGGGCCCTCTGATCTTTGTAAACACGTCATTAACCGGTAATCGTTTTGTTGCTATGCTGGGTGACCATTTTGCAGTCCTTCATGGACTTCATGTACCCCAACAACGATATGATTTTCCAGGCGGACAATGCATCATGTCATCGTTCTCAAGTTGTCCAAAATTAATTGGTTCGAAGAGCATTCGCAGTTGTTCAAACCAATAAACTACACCGACAGAATGTACCGTAGCAACTTTGTCGTACTGACACGGGCTTCACCTTTGTAGTAGGTCACATCATCTCCGGTTTAATTTTCTTTTTTGGAGCAAAGAGGGAATTTTTCCTTAATTCCAGCCAATGTGTGGAACAAACATCACACATTTTTTGAAGAATCCAGCGGCTACTAGATCCACCCTCACAATCGGGCGCTAATGTGAAACTCAAAGATTTGTTGGTGACGGCGATGGAAATTACGCCTCCTCGCCCCGGAGCCAGTTGTTCTAATCGACTAAACTACACCGACGGAATGTATCGCTGCAGATTTGTTGCCTTCACACGTTGCTTTACCTCTGTAGTACGTCACTCATCCCCCCCCCCAATAATAATAGTTTCTTGTTTTTCTTTTTTTCCCCCAGCTAAATGGGTGTAACGTCCAGTATTTTTTTTTTTTTTTTTTAATTCAAGGTCTTGTCTGGGCATGAAATCTCCTTTGCGAAAGTGTCAGGTGCGTGTGAAAGTGGCTTACCCTTATTTTTCTTCATTTTATCTATCGATTTTATTTAATTTTGTGATTTCTTGACATACTCAGGGCCGACTTCATGTGAGCGCAGCCTGTGCAGTCGCCTAGAGGGTATCGCCGCGCCCGCGTTTGTATCATGTTTTTGAATTTTTCGTAATCTGTTTTCTTGTATTAAAAATAAATGGCGTTTAACGATGAAAAAATTGCATTTTTTAAATTTTTATATCATTACACTTTATTGCCTTAGTGAACAGAATTCAAGTATCTTGGATCCATCGAGATGATTCACCATATCACCGAGAGAGAATTTGCATTAATGACATCACATATATATAATCACCCAGACCTCTCTGGGAACGCTGATGTCACAGCTACGTCTACATTCTGTCGTAATCACAAACGGTCAGTTTGTTTTTTCGCGTGCGTCGGCGGCGAATCTCTGACAGATGGTCTATCAATAAAAAAAGTGAAAAACGTATCTTAGCGAATTTTTTATGAAACTGGCTGAAATTTTAATTATAATACTATAACTGACAGATCGATTGTACCTGACGACGGCGAATTGATAAAGTGCAACATGACGCCGATTCGAGATTATCAGGACGCTATAGACCACTGCCATTGGTTCCCAGAGACTCTTACTAGCAAGCCGCGGACCAGTAAAATTTCACAAATTGCTTCGCGGACCGACAGGCACGAAGTTGTTTTTATGTGCAAGGACGTTTGTACAGACCTGTTTTTACTGGTCAAATTCGGAAATCTCTACCATTTCGCAAGTTTTCCTCCGTTTCCGCGGACCGGCAGAAACCTTGTGACGGACCGGTGGTGTTTGCTGCATTAGACTGCTGTCGCACTCACCTCATTTGAGCCATAAAGCTGAAAGCTCCCACTGAAACAAATTACAATGAACTGTAGAACGTGGCCAGCAAAAGAATCTTTCTTCCTAGAAGTAAAGAGACAGAGTGATAAGGTAAGAGTTTTCTGAAAATTGCATTACTCATTTAGTATTGCACGGACGGTACGGTACGTCTTTAGAAATTCAATAATTCAACCATGAATCGTTGAAAATGACATTTCCTATCATCCTATCTTATTTCTTTAAACGATAGCTATTTTTTTTTTTTTTTTTTGGATAAATTACGTTAATTTTTGCCATCAGCATGCATTTCGACGAGGTGCGGGAATTATATTTTGTCGCTTCAATTCAGTTAACTTCAATTTGATCTGAGAATTAAATATGTAAATTAATATAGCGTAATTTTAAATGTCTCTTTTGAGTAATAATAACAGCTTATTATTAATAAATAATAACATTCCTTAGTACCACCATGCTTTATTAAGCTTCATGAGAAGATAAAAAAATTGTGGTTTCTCTAATTGACCGCGGCTTTCTTTCAAGCTAATTTAGAAGGTGTAGAACTCGCTGGGAAAAAGGCCCCGCATTTTCGTTTTGCACTGGGCCCCGCAAATTATGCAGCCGACTCTCGACATAACCGGTGGGTAGTATGCAGTGGGACACAATTCAGCGACGAGCAACGGTTCACATGAGCTAAAGACTAATCAAGAAGTGTCAGGTGTTTATATGTTCCTTTCCCAAAAGAAAGCATATTCGGAGATCATCCGCATTCCGCATTGTGTTCGTACATGTCCACCATCTGCCGAGAATTCTCTCTTCAGCAGAACGGCTAACGAATACTATCTATCCTGAACATACCGTCCCTTCATTTTCCGCTCCTGCTCGCTAAGATCTATTCCCGGAAGGTCCCCCCCCCCCACTGTTAATTTTCTCCCACTTTCTATTATTTTTAGCTCACTGGAAAGTGATTCTTCACTTGGGTAACTCATTCCGAGAGCTTAATTAAATTCCTCAAAGCTTTTTTTTTCCCTTTCTCCCCATCTGAATTTCCATTTTCGTTTTTAAATGCCTTGTATTTGCCTTAACTGCATTCCTCCTGCCAGATCCTAGCCGGCTGTCATTGCAAGTACCATGATTAGTCTATTGTCCTGCTGTAACGGACGCCAAAGTACTCTGGAAAGAGGATGGAGAGTGCGCATGAAGAAAATCATGCAGGTTACATACTCCTCAGTCAGATAATAAAGAACAAGTTTGTGAAACGGGACGACGTATTAATAATGACAGTTCGTCTCGCGATCAGGGAGAATTGCGGTGAATATTTTTTTAATGGTAAAACGATTTTTGTTGAAGCGTTGCAAGTTTTCTGCCTTTCTCTTTTCAAAATATGGTGTACCTTATGATTCTCTATTAATGGCTCTTTTACTATTTTTCCTGGCACGGCTTTCGAAAGAAACTAGGCGAGCCGATGTTGTCGCTGTGCAGAGTTGGAAATGGGTCAAAAATTTTGGGCCCGGAAGTCACATAATTGGACCCGAGCAGGATCTCTAACTAACCCGGACCCGAGCAGGATCTCTAACTAATCCGGACCCGATCCGGACAAATCTGCTTCAAACCATAATACAGAGGATGAGTCGAAAGTTGTGCAACATTTGGATCACTTAATGTCTTCATACGTACCTTTACGGCGAAAGCTGACTAGCATTCAAAGTATAGACCATCGTGTTGCACCTTCTTTAGCCATCAGTCTGCCAGTTCTTCGATTCCGCGGGGGTACCAGTTCTTGTCCTTCGAGGCGAAGAACTCCTTCACCCCAGCTGCCACCTCCTCCTGGTTGTAGAAGTGCCGCCCGCGAAGGAAGTGGGCCATGGACAGGAACAAGTAATAATCCCACGGGGTAAGGTCTGGATTACATTCTGAGTATGGCATCAGTTCGATGGCCTCAAGTTCCTGGAGTTTTGCCCGGGTCGTTCGCGCGGTGTGAGGCCGAGCGTTGTCCTGCTGTAGGAGAGCGCGCTTTCTGTTCACCAGTGTCGGGTACTTCTCCTCCAAAATGGTATATAGATCCGCCCCAGCTGTTCAAAGTAGAGGTTGGCATTGATGATCCGACCGTCTGGAACAAATTCGTAATGGATTATTATCCCCTCGAGATTCCACCAGACGCAGAGCATCACCTTGTGCTCGAAGCGCCACGTTTGGCAACAGGTTCAGAAAGCTGGCCCGGCCTCAACCACAGCCGTTGTGTGTTAGTATTACGGAAATTAATCCACATTTCATCGCACGTAACAATTCTCTTGATGAAATGAATATCACGCGGGTTTTCTAGGAGTTTCGTGTACACTTCCACTCGGCGGTTTACTTCAGCTGGCATCAGTTCGTGAGAGACAATGCGGCAGCTCCTGTAGACCTTTCCGAGGTCCTGAAGGTGACAAACCACGGTGGTTTGTGATATGCCCAGCTCGCCTGATAATCTCCGAGTGCTGGTTGTTGGACTTGCCTCTACGGCCTGGCGCACGGCCTCCGAATCTACAGTTCGCGGCCTACCTGATCTTGGCCGATCGTCGAGGTTTCTGTCACCTGAGCGAAATTTCTTGAACCATCTGTTTGCGGTGCTGTGGTCCACTGAACCTTCCCCTTTCGCATGACAAATGTTTCGTGTTTCTGGAGCAGCGTTACGGCCGAGTTCAAACTCGCAAAGTAAAAGTTCCCTAATTAGCCGGTTGTGGCTGTTCATCTTTTAGGTTTCCCAACCACAGACAGAACGACGACATGCAATGCTGTTCACAGCATCGACTACCACTTTATAACCCTTTCGACGGATGACTGCAGTGCGCGACTTGGACTAGTTTAAACACGTGACCAGCGTCGTATTTAGGGGAAGAAGCTGACCGGGCGAATCCCAGGTGCGAATCTTTGAGGGGGCGAATTTCCCCACTGATCTGTGCAATTTGTCTGTGCATCATTGTAGAACTTCAATAAACTTCACTGAACTTCGAAAAGCACAATGAAAGGTAAGTTTATCATTTTACCTTGTCGCATTACTAATTTACGCTTTCCAACCGTATAGGTTGAAGAAACCTATATGCTCCAGCTTTGTCCGTCTGTCTGTCTGCTTGTCTGTCCGCACGATAACTCGCGTAAAAAGGTTCGATTTCGATGAAATTTTAGTATGTAGTAGGGGACAACTGGGGACGGCCGCCCCGGTGGCGCAGTGGTCTAAGGCGCTGGCCTCTGATCATTCCTCCGTAAGGGGTCCGGGTTCGAATCCCGGTGAGGCATGGATGTTGTGTTTGTCTTACGGCACTGGCTCTCTCCCTTCCCTGGAACCAGTGACCCTAAATTAGGGACGGGCGACTGCTTATAGCCCATTGAGTTGCTCACGGTGGTCGTTGAACCTCCAAACAAAAAAAAAACAAAAAACAACTGGGGACGAACCCTATTGAAAATGGATGAAATAGAGTCAAAGGTCAGGACATAGGAGCGGGATCCATTCCATCGTCCTTATTCACCATAACTTACGCAAAAATGCTTCGATTGCGACAAAACTTTATTATGTTGTTCCTGAGTCATACTGAACCGGCTCTGTTGAATATAATCGAAATGGGGTCAAAGGTCAGGGCACAGGAGCGAGATTTATTCCTCAGCTATTATCCTCATAACCTGGCTAAAATGCTTCTATTGCGACAAAAGTTTAGTATGTTGTTCTGGAGGTATACTGGACCGGTTCTGTTTAATTTAATCGAAATGGGGTTAAAGGTCATGGCTCAGGAGTGAGATTTATTCCACAGCCATTATCCTCATAACTTGAGTAATGATTTCTGGTATGGTGGAAAGCGTATCATAATCAATGCATTGCATGATTTTACTAACTTGTTGATTGAGTGATTCAATGCATTGCATTGAATCACTCAATCATTGAATTGAATCACTCAATCAACAAGTTAGATTTTATACGTTCGTTTTAGAATGCATTCTATTACATCTGAGGATGAGTTTATTGTAAACTCGAAAGGTATAATGTGTATATATATATTTTTAATAATAAATTTTTAAATCGTGCATAAGACGGTATTGGTTTTTAACTTAGATCATTTTTAGCACGAAAATATCATATCTGATAGTACCTGCCGCTTAGATATTTGTGTGTCTACTTCTTCATTATGGACTACATTAGCAAGTTATTTGCTAAATCCAAACCAAAACTCACCATGGAGATGCCACATTTGGCGTTCTTCTTAAATTGCAAAGAACTGGGAATAATCCCGAAATTTCTAACTATTCGCCAAATTCCAGTTTCTGCTTCGGGACGCTACTGTTCTTCGAAGGGCTGAAGGTAAGCGCCTTTCAACCATTATTCGTCAAAAAAGAAGCCTCTTTGACTATTTGCAGCGGCGAACATATGAAACCCATTTGCTTTTAACTAAGAAGATACATCCTATACTTTTGGACAGATTCCTTGCAACCACCGTAGCTATATGCACCTCCGAACAACTTAAGGTGAGGTTGATAACCCTGTACGGTTATCAACCCAGAACCATACTTTTGTCAACCTGAGCTCTATTCCTTTGAATGACATTCAACAAAGTGCACTTGCTAAAGGATTTAAATATTCCTTTCGTATTACCGAAATTGATAATGTTACACTCATCCCTCAGGTTGAAACTGTCACCAAAGCCCTCCCGAACTCAGCTCAGGAGTCTACTCGTTACCTGATGTCCAGACATATTATCGAGCACTCCCATAATAAACAGATGACTAACCAGCTTAAGAATGAGAAGAAGCAACTTCAGCTGATCAAGCAGGATGACAATATTTCTATTGTTAGTGCTGAGAAAGCACCTCAGATTATTATTCTCAACAGGACAGACTACTTAGAGAAAATGCAACAAGCCATAACTGATATCATTCATCATCATTGTCAACCATTATCGATCCACTGCTGGACGAAGGTCTCCCCAAGTTTCCTCCACAACGGTCTGTCTTGTGCCAGTCTCCTCCATGTCACTCCCGCATACTTTCGAATTTCTTCCACCCATCGCCCATGTGGTCTTCTTCTGGGTCTTTTCCTGTCCCTTGGAATCCAATTTAAAATTTCGGCTGTTCATCGATGCTCTGTCCTTCTGGCAGTATGTCCAGCCCATTGCCATTTCAGGGATTTAACTCTGACCATGATATCTTCCACTCTTGTCATTTTTCTGATCCACTGATATACCGCATGTTATTTGCCCTAAAGATCCTACTCAGGCTACGGTTGGAGCACTTCGCCGTTTGAAATCCGTTCTATCACTTCCTTCTTCCTTTTCAAATAGCTTGCACCCTCCCCGAGGCTACCGTGTACCAGACTTTTTTGGTAAGATGAAGACTCATAAAGCTGGTAACATTATCCGCTCTCTCGTTCCTGCTTATTGCAGCCCAACCCGTCCATTACAGAGCTCTTTAGAAAAACTTCTCGCGTTTCTAACCTCTAATTCACCTTACTCCATTTCCAGTTCAGTTGTGGCTTTATCTCGTATAAAATCTTTACACCCTCCCAATTCCCCATTTTTCATGTCCTCCCTCGACGTGATTTCCTTAATTCCCAATATCTTATTTCTTGCAAACTTTGTACTTTGGGAACTTATTCCCCCCGATAGCATTCAAGCCATTCTTTCTGCCCTTCGTTTAGTTTCTAATCGGACATATTTCCGTTTCAACGGTACAAATGGGGTCACCGTTGTCCCCCATTCTTGCGGAGATTTTACTTCAACATTTAAAAGAGGTTATGATTCCTTTGGCACTAATTAAACCCTTGCTGTATTTACGCTACGTAGATGACGTTTTAATATTCTAGCCCTCGACTCTGGATGATCTCAATACTTTTGCCAAGTTAATGTCCTCTAAATTTCCTTCTATTAGGTTTACCCTTGAGTTGGAAGAAAATATCTTCCTCCCATATTTGGGCGTCTTGTTGCGTCGGGATTCTGTTACTAACTCTATTTCTTATTCCGTCTACAGAAACCCAGGTTCTAATACAACTTTGATCCCTTATAACTCTTTTCATCCGCTTTGTTAAAAGTTATCATCTTTACATTTTTTGCTGCGACGAGCAATATCGCATTCGTCAGACATTGCCCTACGTAATTTGGAGTTGACAAATATTAAGATGTTGGCCAGTGACTACGGATACCCAGCTTTTACTGTGGGTAAACTACTACGATGAATTTATTTAAACTCTGTTTCTTCTTTAACTAGAGATCACCAACCCATCAAATATGTCGGATCCGTTCCTTTTATCACTGGAGTTACCGACCCCTTAAAAGGTATTTGTAAAAAATATAACATCGGATTCTGGATCAAGACTAATAACATCTCAGTAATTATTAAAAGTGACAGAGACAGGGTTGAACAGGACAATCGACATGGCATTTATGCCATACCACTCAATGATCCGCTAGAGGAAGGGCAGAGCATGATGTATGTGGGTTCGACCTCTCGTTCCTTGAAATGTAGAGTTTCGGAATACAAATATAACATTAAAACCTCTTCAACTTCTACAGCTCTCTCCAGGTTCTATTTAGCGAGTACGCACACTCCTATTTGGGAGGCAGCAATTATACTGAATACCCCAAGACTTCGTTCTACTATTCTTCTCACAGAAAGTTTACTGATTTAAAAACATAGTCATCTATGCTGCAATGAAGATTCTCCTTGTATCATCCCCTCCCTTGGAAACAGTTAATGGACTGGGAAAAACACCCCGAGTCTTCTGAAATTGAGATTGACCAATTACTTCCGAATATGCGTTGAAACCTCTTTGGACATACGTCACTTGTGACACGACTGTCATGGTAAATATAACTAACAACTTGTCGCTTGTGTTTGTGCATTCTATTACATCTGAGGATGAGTTAATTGTAAACTCCAAAGGTCTAACGTGCATATATTTTAACTTGTATATATATTTTTTAATATTGAATTTTTAAACCGTGCATAAGACGGCATTTGGGAGGCAGCAATTACAGGTGCGTAAAAACACGTACAGGGGACTTAAATAGCTGGAACCTCGGTATGTACACGTACCATTCGCAGAGAACTTCATTCGATGGTTTAGCGTTGTCGTGCGGCTGCTCATAAGCCTTTCATCTCCACTCGGAATGCTACTCGTCGTTTAACATGGTGTAAAGAACAATTATTGTGGACCGTAGATCAAAGGAAACCGGTCCTATGGACTGATAAATCCAGATACACGATCCATCAGTCTGATGGCCGTGTGTGGGTATTGCGGCATCCGAAGGAACGTTATTCACCACAGTGTACTGTTCCTACGGTCAAGTTTGGAGCTGGCAGTGTACTCGTGTGGGGGTGTTTTTCGTGGTACACTGAGGAAAACGTTTTGTTAATGAAACAAAAAATTTTGTCGATATACAGTAAACAAAAATTTTTTGTTGAATTTGCAATATTATTTTGTTGAAAATTATTGTTCACAAAATTTATTGTTATCACGACAAAACGGTTTGTTCATTTAACTAAATGATTAGGTCGATTTTTGAAAATTTGTTTGATCCAACAAACCATATTGTTATCATGTTAAAAAAACCTGATAACAATATGTTTTGTTGGATCAAACAAATGTTTTGTTGCTTCAACAAAACATATTGTGTCACGATAACAATATGTTTTGTTGAAGCGACAAAACCTTTTTGTCATGATAACAATATGTTTTGTTGGATCAAACAAATTTCCCAAAATCGACCTAATCATTTTGTTAAATGAACAAAACGTTTTGTCGTGATAACAATAAATTTTGTTAAAACAACAATAATTTTCAAGAAAATAATTTTGCAAATTCAATAAAAAAATTTGTTGGCTGTATATCGACAAAAATTTTTGTTGAATTAACAAAACGTTTTTCTCAGTGTATGTTCTCGGCCCAGTGGTTATCGTGGACAAACCTGTTAACCAGCGCGTCTACCTCGATATTTTGGACAATTATGTCCTACCAACTCTGTGGCAGTACTATGGAACCGAGCCTTGTTGGTACCAGTAGAATATTGCACCGAGCCATAAAGCAAGGACTGTTACGACGTGGTTTGACGATAATTCCGTATCGTGTGTGGATTGGCCAGCACAGAGCCCTGATCTTAATCCCATAGAGCAGCTATGGGATGAATTAGAGCGCTGCATAAGAAGTTTGGAACCAAGACCTGCTACTAAGCAACAGTTAGCGGCAGCATTGTATACTGAATGGAAGCGCATACCTATCGCTGTGTTGCAAAATCTTGTCAAAAAACATGTCTCCAAGGGTCAGTGCATGCATTGAGGTCAAAGGTGGACCGACACCATACTAATGTATGTCAATAAATGCTATGTTGTGTTTCTCTTCTAGGTGTCCGGTGATTTTTGTCAATATAGTGTACTTTACCTGCGTTACATGTGCTGTTCAGCGTAGCGTTAATGCGGACGAGGCGCGTGCGGGAATGGAATCCAATGGCACCCCATACCATAACGCCGAGTGCCAGGCGGTATGGCGCAGCATAGTGCAGGACTCACTCAGCCGATCGCCGCGGTACCACCAGATACGGATTCGTCCATCATGGTGTTACAAACTGAAGCGAAATTCGTCGGAAAACGTGATACCTTGCCATTCGCTTCTACATGCGCGACGTTCTTGGCACCACTGCAGTCGCAGACGCCTGTGTTGTACAGTCAAAGATAGCCGAATCAATGAGCGCTGAGCAAAAATACCCCGTCGCTACAGAAGATGTCGAAATGTCCGTGCGGAGACAGAGTGTTGTGCCACACACCCGAACTGTTGACCTACGGTGGTCGATGTGGCTGTGCTATCCGTCAGAGCCCTGGGCAGCGGATGTCGGTCCTCTCCTTTCGGTGGTGTGACGAGGCCGTTAGGATCCCGTATATTGGTGTGTTCGTTCCTCCGCCACCCACTGACGCTATATTCTCCCCACCGTGGCCACATGACGTTCCACACGAGCACCGATGTCTCGGAGTGATAATCCGCAATCCCGATATGCCACAGGTTTCCCGCGATTGAAGTCGGAAACCTGCTGGCAGGGCTGCCGTTGTCTTCTACGGGGTATGCTGCAGCTGTCCGTGGCCAGGAAGGGCGAGCAAACACACTTCGAGTGCTTAACACCGGCTCCTTGTTCACCCCTTTTATACAACTTCCAGGGGGCGTTACTCTTCCACATGATTTCTATATGTACTGCCCAGTTAATCATTTACATGTGCGCTGGTGTTCTGCCCTTCTGCCAACTTTCAAGCCTCTGGGATGCGAACTTCCTGGTGTTGCACTTTTAATGGCCAGCAGTGTAGATTTAAAGACACTTGTTTGTAGTTTTGGGTACACTAAAGCACCCAAAACAACCAAAACAAAAATTCCATTTACAGTTCTACCGCCAGGGGGAGTTAGCGATATCTTAATTTGAAAGAGTACATCAGTCTCAAAAATCCTGTCCTATTTTTTTTTTTTTTTTTTTTTTGAGGTTTAACGACCACCGTGAGCAACTCAATGGGCTATAAGCAGTCGCCCGTCCCTAATTTAGGGTCACTGGTTCCAGGGAAGGGAGAGAGCCAGTGCCGTAAGACAAACGCAACATCCATGCCTCACCGGGATTCGAACCCGGACCCCTTACGGACGAATGATCAGAGGCCATCGCCTTAGACCACTGTGCCACCGGGGCGGCCTCCTTTCAGTGTATACGATGAAGATACCTCCCTTCCTATTGAAATTAATTCTTAAGATTCTCGTATAGGGAGAACTGTAATGGGTGAGGGTCGAACCAATACATATCAGATTCATATCTGAATTGGCTACCACTCGGCAGCAAGCATGGAAGATTGACTACACTGATTGCTATATTGTTTATTGGGAGAAATTCTGTTCAGGAGTTTAGCATGTGCCATAGAACAGCCAGAGATTTACTAATGTCCTAGTATGGTAAGTGGCAGTGATATTAGAGCAAAGTCAAGTGGGTGTGGATTTGTGGATTTTATATATATATTTTTTTTTTTCGGAGGGTACTGTGTAATTATTTTCCTAAAATATGTATTGACACATTGACACTTCACTCATTCATTCTTCCTATCACAGTTCTCCTATTTCTTAGACACTTCTCAAACGTCACATTTCCAAATCCATCAATCTTCCAATATTTTTGAATGTGCTTGCAAGGCATACAACTTTATTTGTTTCATGTTCATTCATTTTTATTCACATCCTACACAGAGCCATCTCTAGCTGGTGAGCAAGGCATTCAGGTGCCTTTTCTAGTGGGCCGTTTTTGACAATACAACTTATGACGAAGTAAATTTCTCCATCATTTTTATGCCAAAAGTCGCATTTCCAAATTTTTCTAGTTATTTGTTCAGTTGCTGCTTACCATCTTTAGTGAATCCCCAGCATTGTGCGGGGCTCTAAGAAGCAACCTGCCAAGTGGCTTGGCAGTTACTCGTACGTGAGTCTGGAGAAATTCGGGGCTGCTGTGGTGCAGTGGAAGCATGTCCGGCGCGTAAGTGGAAGACCCTGGGTTCGATTCCCGATGGCGGCCAATGATAATTTTTCCGTGACTCACTTATAAACGTGAAAGAGCGATGACTTCTGTTTTCTGTTCCTAATCAACGTCAAGTGTCAGTATTAATTATTCATTTCGCCTTCTAGCTATTTTTCCAGTTGCTGCTTACCATCTTTGGTGAGTCCCCAGCATTGTGCGGGGCTCTAAGAAGCAACCTGCCAAGTGGCTTGGCAGTTACTCGTACGTGAGTCTGGAGAAATTCGGGGCTGCTGTGGTGCAGTAGAAGCATGTCCGGAGCGTAACTGGAAGACCCTGGGTTCGATTCCCGGTGGCGGCCAATGATAATTTTTCCGTGACTCACTTATAAACGTGAAAGAGCGATGACTTCTGTTTGCTGTTCCTAATCCACGTCAAATGTCTGTATTAATTATTCATTTCGCCTTCTAGTTATTTTTCCAGTTGCCGATTACCATTTTTGGTGAATCCCCAGCATTGTGTGGGGCTCTAAGAAGCAACCTGCCAAGTGGCTTGGCAGTTACTCGTACGCGAGTCTGGACAAATTCGAGGCTGCTGTGGTGGAGTAGAAGCATGTCCGGCGCATAACTGGAAAACCCTGGGTTCGATTCCCGTGACGGCCAATGAGAATGTTTCCGTGACTCACTTATAAACGTGAAAGAGCGATGACTTCTGTTTGCTGTTCCTAAGCCACGTCAAGTGTCTGTATTAATTATTCATTTCGCCTTCTAGTTATTTGTCCAGTTGCTGCTTACCATCTTTTGTGAATGCCCAGCATTGTGCGGGGCTCTAAGAAGCAACCTGCCAAGTGGCTTGGCAGTTACTCGTACGCGAGTCTGGACAAATTCGAGGCTGCTGTGGTGCAGTAGAAGCATATCCGGCGCATAACTGGAAGACCCTGGGTTCGATTCCCGTGACGGCCAATGAGAATGTTTCCGTGACTCACTTATAAACGTGAAAGAGCGATGACTTCTGTTTGCTGTTCCTAAGCCACGTCAAGTGTCTGTATTAATTATTCATTTCGCCTTCTAGTTATTTGTCCAGTTGCTGCTTACCATCTTTTGTGAATCCCCAGCATTGTGCGGGGCTCTAAGAAGCAACCTGCCAAGTGGCTTGGCAGTTACTCGTACGTGAGTCTGGAGAAATTCGGGGCTGCTGTGGTGCAGTGGAAGCATGTCCGGCGCGTAACTGGAAGACCCTGGGTTCGATTCCCGGTGGCGGCCAATGATAATTTTTCCGTGACTCACTTATAAACGTGGAACGAGCGATGAATTCCATTTGGTGATTTTTATGCCAGGGGTGGGATTCGAACCCTCAATTTTAATCCCAAAATGTTTTTCGCCCTTCTTTCATCAAATGAGCATCAATTATGAGGTCATAATCTAAAGGTTTTTTTTTCAATTTCACTCTCAGAAAGCCTTTCTTCATTCAAAGATGATATCAGCCAATTGTTGATTATTCTTATCGTTGAAAATGTACGCTCGTATGTGGCACCACTATTTGACAGTAGCGTTAAAGTTATACATAACGCGGCGGCTCTGGTGGACCGCAATTCGTGATGTCACGAGCTGGGAAAACAGAGAATCTTTTGCCGCCCCGGTGGCGCAGTGGTCTAAGGCGTTGGCCTCTGATCATTCGTCCGTAAGGGGTCCGGGTTCGAATCCCGGTCAGGCATGGATGTTGTGTTTGTCTTACGGCACTGGCTCTCTCCCTTCCCTGGAACCAGTGACCCTAAATTAGGGACGGGCGACTGCTTATAGCCCATTGAGTTGCTCACGGTGGTCGTTAAACCTCCAATCAAAAAAAAAAAAAAAAAAAAAGTTATACACATCATCTTGTAAAGATTGGGTTAGAGTTCTTCTGTAACATGTCTTTAGAGCTTTACTATATCTTTCAAAATTATCTACACTTTTTTTAATGTTTATGTTTTCAAAGTCATATTATTATTTTTTTTCACAAATCCTTGGGCGTGCCGGGCACTCAGTGGCACCCCCGTAAATCCGCCTACGCTCACAGCGTAGGTTCCTCAATGCGAAAAGGAATAATTCAAATCGGACGAATAAGTGAAGGGATATATAGTGCCCCAAAGGCAGACAAACATAGTCATATCACAAACACATTTTTCCCCCGTGAAACGTTCTAAAAATGGTGCATTTTGGGGTAGCGTGTGCTTGGAAAGTTAAGAGGTAAGTAATCCCCTGCAATATTTTTTTAGTCACTTTACGGACATGTTCAGAGAGTAGTTGTTATTGGCTACAAGCTAACATATACACTCAAGAGCAATTGAATTAGGGATACCTGTCTAGTAACGTGTAGCACCACCTTTCGCCCTTACAATATATAAATAAATAAAAAAAAAGTCAAGTCAAGCTATTGCAAATGGATGCCGTTGTTGACCTTCTCTCTATTAAATTTCTCATTTGGTGTGTACTAAGAAATATATATTTCACCTAAATTAAATGGAATATAGATTGGAAATTACTCAATGATGAATATCTGTATGAATATCGAAATGGTTGGCTTACAAAAAAGGGGTGAGGGGACAGACTGTGTGATTTCATGTGTGGTACTGGTACTACAACTGGATACTGTTCCTGTGGGTCAAGCTAATGTAAAGGGCATATTGTGCATATTGTGTGTTAACAGAACTGTGCTACACATGTATATAGATGCATTAAGGCGATGACACAAGTATGCTGAGTTTGTACAGAGCATTGTTACAGGATCTACAGGATATTGTGTCAAGGTAAAACACTTAGATTTGTATTTATTATGGACTGTGATAATGAAAAATTGTCATTGAGAACTTATAATATATGGGGTAACATTCCATGTCTATTGGTTATGGATGATATACAGTACTGTATAATGAATATACTGTTTACTAAATATCTATATGATAGGGAGTCATTTATTGGTTGAATATGACTTGGAGGTGTTATTGATGAGAAATTGTTTTCTTGTGAAACTTGTGAATTCTTCTGTTTCTTGATGGTATTATATATCTTCGCTTACCAAACTTTGAAATATAATATATTGCTTATTGAAATAGGGAGAGGAATAATATGCCTTCAACAAGTAAATGTGATGTGTGTGCCTCTGAGATTTTTGAGTCTCAGCATATATATGACCCCAGAGCATTTGGAATGTTCTGAATGTGGTAGTAAATATCATCCTCAATGTCTTGGTGTATCAGAAATTTTTTTAGACTTATGTCTAGTGCTAAGAAAAAGAAACATAAGTGTTTTAGATGTGTAAACAAGCAACTTCAAGCTTCTGATAACAATGATAAAGAAGAGGACAGTCGAAAGAAGGGTGGAGATAAGATTTTGCAGTTTCCTGGACCTCAGTCTAATAATAAAGAAATAGATAGAAATAGTGACCTAGAAGGAATTAATATAGCACTTGTACAAATAAATAAAAAACTAGATATCATCCCAGAAATAAAAAAAGAATTAAATGACTTGAAATGTGCTATGGAATTTTTGAGTGTTAAGTATGAAGACTTGATTAAAAAAAATACTGAACAAGAAAATGAAAATAAAATTTTGAGTTCTAAAATTGGAGAAGTTGAGAAAGTAAACTGTGAGCTTTATGACAAAATTGATGATATGATACAGAAACAAAATCAACTAAATCAGTATAATAGAAACAGAAATATTGAAATACATGGACTGGATTTGGAGCCCAAAACTACTGAAGGAAGACTTAGAAAGATTATTGGCTTAAAAATTGGAAATTCCTGATTATAAACCTTCAGATGTCGATGTTGTTCATGAGATACCATCAAGACAGGAGGGAAAAAAACTCAAGAAAATAATAGTTCAATTTACAACAAGGACAAATCGTGACAAGTGGCTTATGGAAAGGAAAAAAAATATTACAAATTTAGCGGTTGGAGTGTCTCAAAGTTATTCAAGGATCTACATCAGTGAAAACATGTCACCATATAACAGAGAACTATTCTGGAGGGTAAAAAAATTTGCAGTTGAACATTCCTTTAGGTACGTTTGGTTTTCACATGGGAAAATTCTTATTTGGAAATCAAACACTGACAGAGTTCATGTTATTACAACTTATGAAGATGTTTTGAAACTAATTAAAAATATTACTTAGTAACAAATCTAATTTGTGGTAACCTAGGAGCAGGAAAATGAATATACATACTTACACTGAAATAGATTCTTTGAATACATGCTCTCAAATTTTTTCACATAGGGAATTAAAACTGATTCATGTGAATGCTATAAGTTTGATAAATAAATTCACATTGTTGGAAGTTTTAATTAGGTCATTGAATTCAGATATAGATATTCTTTGTGTTACTGAGACTTGGTTTCCATCTAAACAATATCAAATACATTTAAATGACTTTCGATTGTATAATATAAATAGATTTGATAGGATTTGGGGGGGGGGGGGGTGGCTATTTACCTTAAAAATAGTTATGGTCTTTTCTCAGAAATACAGGAATGCACTTATATCAATCATGATATGGAAATATTAACTATTGAGGGTGGTGCCTATTGCATTACTTTCTGTTATCTCCAGTTTTTGACATTGTTAACAAACTATCTTGAATATACAACATTATCAAATAAAAAAGTCATAATTATGGGGAATTTTAATATAGATCTTGCTTCAAATAATACAAATACTAAAAGATTATTAACACTTATAACTTCTTATGGATTTAAGAATTATATAGACTCACCTACTAGACTCACTGACACTTCCAGTTCTATTTTGGATTTATGCATAACTAACATTGATACTAATTATATATATGCTGGTGTTTTAAATTATGATATAAGTGATCATTTACCTACTTATTTAATTCATAATAAAATATTAATATCTTTCCAAACTAAAGTAAAACAAGAAATGAGGGATCTGGGTGAGGTTAATATAGTTAAATTTTATGAATTAATTCAAAAAATAAATTGGGATATTATTACAACACATGATTCTCCAGAAAAATTATATAATATATTTCTTGATCACTTTACAGCAGTCTATAACGAATGTTTTCCAATAAAATATGTAACACAGCCTAAAAGGGCAAGAAAACCTTGGATTAATAAAATAATATTGAGAAAAATTAATAAAAAAAAATAAATTGTTTAAAAAATTTCTTTCAACTAGACAACAAACTGATTTATTAAACTTCAAAAAATTTAGAAATTTGCTTAATAAAGAAATTAAATATAAAAAAAATTGTACTATAACGATCTATTCAATACACAATCGACTGAAATTATTTGGAAAAATATAAATGAGATGTTGGGAAGGAAAAAAATTCAACTGAAATAATTACATTGAGCATGGGTGGTCCGAGGGTTTCTGATGCTCAATCTGTAGCAAATGAATTCAATTACTATTTCATAAATGCCCCTAAAGAAATAAAAAATAAAATTAAAACTAATAATTAAAAAAATCGGAATTTACTGACCAACAACAAAACCTTACAAAATTCGTGTTATTTTGAATATTTTACTGCAGCTGAGGTTGAGGCATGCATAAGAAATATTAAATCAACGTCTGTGGGACCAGATGATATACATCCAAGGGCTATTAAAAGGGTATCCAAAATAATTTCTAAACCTCTCAGTCATATATTTAATGTGAGTATTGAATTTGGCAAAATACCTGATAAGTTAAAAATGACAAAAATAACTCCAAAACATAAGACTGGGCCCAAAGATAATATAAATAATTACAGACCAATTTCTAACTTATCTTTTTTTGCTAAGGTTTTGGAAAAACTATTATGTACAAGATTAGGAAACTTTTTTGAGAAATATCATGTAATCAATAAAAATCAGTATGGATTTCAAAAGGAAAAATCAACAGAAATAGCTATTTTAACACTACAAAATATCATAATTAATAATAGAAAAAGGGGATTAGTAACCATTGCGGTAGTCCTGGACCTTACAAAGGCATTTGACACGGTCGATCATGGAATACTTTTGGATAAGCTTTATGATAATGGAATAAGAAATCAATATTACAATTTATTAGAGGACTAATTACATAATAGGAAACAGTATGTGCAGATTAATAAAATGAAATCGCATGGGTTGCTTAATGATATGGGAGTGCCGCAGGGTTCAGTCCTGGGACCATTACTTCTTTTAAATTATAAAAATGACATTTTTAACATTGAACCTAATGAGGATTTTATTTTATTTGCGGATGATGCCACGGTTCTGATTTTGCGTGCAGATATAAATGAGGCAAAAAAAAATGTAATAAATTTATTAAAAAATTGATGGAATGGCTGGACACAAATTTTCTGTGTTTGAATATTAAAAAAACAAAAATTAGGATTTTTAAACAGGGAGATAGACAGATTATTGAGCCACCATCTATTTGCGTGGAGAAGTGTACCCTTGAAATAGTAAAGAATATAAAATATTTGGGAATAATAATCGAGGATAATCTAAAATGGAATATAAATATTCAAAGTACTGTAAACAAAATTTCGGGGGTATTGGGTTTATTAACGAGAATTTCAAACAATTTAACAATCAAAACATTAAAAATGTTGTACTACAGTCTAATTCATCCATGTTCGACTTATTGTTTATTGGTATGGGGGCAAACTACTAAGACAAATTTATATAGATTAAAATCATTACAAAATAGGATGGTCAGAATTTTAAATAACTTCAGGGGAATTAATTTGAATATGGGGGGACGTATGAATCCATATGGATTTTTAGATATTGAGAATTTATGGCAATTTAGATTATTAGGATTTATGTATAAAAGGATAAAAGAGAATAGGTATCAACATTTAATTCAACTGAACACTGTAGGTTACGACTATCAAACAAGAGAAAGAAATGCATTCTTATTACCAATGCCAAACACCTTAACCCAAAAAAGATTTATTAATTACCAGGGATTGATGTTGTGGAATAACCTACCTTGTCAATAACACATATCAATAATTATAATTATTTTCGAAAGCAACTGAAGAAATATTTGCTAACAAATTAAAATATAAAATTCTATGGTAAATTTCATTAACCAGACTACATATGAGAAAATTTTATATGTGCAGGACGTTTGACTTGACTATATACTTTAGGGGAATTGGGATTCACTCAGGCTATACATATATAGCCTTTTACTCAATTTCCTGTTCTGTGGTTACCCTGTATATAAGTACATAAGTATTTATATTATATACGTTGTTATTCTTAATACTATATGTTATAAAACATACTTATTTTGAAATGTAATATAGTCAAATGTAACCCTAGAACAAAATAAATAAATGAAATGAAATGAAACGTCGGCGATTTGTCTCGGCATGGACTTGACAAGACACCGGAAGCGATGGGAAGCCATACGGATCCACGACCCCTGAACAAGCTCCCACAGTTCACGAAGATTTTATGGAGGGGGTCAGAGCCTCGAACATCTCTCTCGATGGCATCCCAGATGTGCTCGATGGGATTGAGGTCAGGTGACCTAGCTGGCCAAGGAAGCGAGGTCACGTCGGTAGAGTGTTCATCCAGCCATTCGGATACAGTTCGGGAGCGATGGCACGGTGCATTGTCTTGCTGCAGGATGAAGTCCCCAGTGGGATGTTGAAGACGCACAAACGGGAGCAAATGGTCGTCCAGGATATCCCGGTAACGTTGACCTGTAAGTGACGATGTCACACGTACCAGGGATCCTATTTCAGTCCACGTAAACAGTCCCCAGACGAGAATGCCACCCCCACCAGCTTGAAGAGTGCCCTGCTGACAAGAAGGATCCATCGCTTCATATGGTTTGCGCCGTACTCGTATCCTGCCATCCGCATGTACCAACATGAATCTCGACTCATCCGTCCAAGTAACATTTTTTCCCGTGTCTAGGGTCCAGTGGCGATGTTCCCGCGCCCATGCTAATCTTTGCATCCTGTGATGTGCGGTCAGCAGCGGTTCCCTCGTGGGACGATGGCTTCTGTAACCCATAGCGAGGAGATGGTTCTGGATGGTGTGGCTGCTTACACGTTTTTGTGCATCAGCGTTAAATTACCGAGTGATTTCTAGCACTGTGGCCCGTCTATCCGCTGTTACAATGCGAGCTAGCCGACGATGACCCTGCTCACCCACACGCTGTTGTCCACGACACTTGGCCCTTGCAGGGATGGTTTTACCGGATTCGATGTACTCACGGTGCACCAGTGACACAGTGGCTCGTGAAAATCCCAGTGCCTGAACGACTTCCGAGATGGAGTGACCCATTCGTCGGGCCCCGACAATTTGCCTACGATCAAATGCGCTTAGATCCTTCGTCTTACCCATACTGCGTCCGACTCTTACTGATTCCCGTCGTATCACTCCTTATATTGTCGGATCGCTACATACGTCATGTCGTTTCCGTTTACAGGGCCGCCCACAGCGCCACATTTGCATAACGCCAGCTGTCTCTAATTCAATTGCTCTTCAGTGTAATATCTTATACCCAGTAGTGTAACTAAACTACTATTAAATACGGTTAAGCAATGAAAACCAAAGAAAATTTAGAAAATAAAATTTTTAACTCAAATCTGCCGACAAAACAGAAAGATTAAAGATGAGGGAGGAGAGGGGGATACTGTAAGCAGCAAGCTAGGGGAAAGGAAGAGGTCTTTTCAGTTCTCTCGTCTACTATGGCGCCGGCAGCGTTAAGGACGTCAATGGCATGTTGCTAAACATTGAATTACAGATTTAAAAGAGCTGAAGACACATTCAGGGTAAATTTGTTTTATAAAATTTCAGACACATGTTTAACACAAAGACAGATTTGTTAGTACGAAAGTTTTTTTTTCAATGATTACTCATTTCTGTATCCTCACAACTTGTTTATAAAAACGGAAAATTATATTTTAAAATATGCAGACAATATGAAAAAAAAAAGTATATGATAAATACCTAAGCAAAAATTACCCCTCTCAACTTTTGTAAATCTTGTATATAAAACACAAAACGTCTGTTTGTCTGAAGCAGTAAAAACTCTCGAACGCCGAGGTGTGGCATGGTGAAATTTGCATAGCTTATTAATACTGGAATTTCTAGGTCAACGCAACTATTTTAAGATCTCTACGTTGTTCCGTTCGCGAGTTATGAATTAATTAATAAGCTAATCAATAAAGTCAGCGTCGTTTGCTACGTCATCGTTATCTGAAAGCACGTGACTGCATTCATCGCCGTGGCACATCCACAGGTGTTTCTATTCTTTGAGAACTGTGCATAAAAAACTGCAAACACGAACTTTGCGAAATCTTAACGAAACGGGCTGAAATTTTTATCAACACCATGAATTGGTAATATGAAGAGTCCCTCAAAATTTCACCTGAATCGGGTCAAAACTTTTAAAAATAGGCATGGAATTTTTAATTCATCGGTAAACAGAAATATATACGCAGAAACAAATATACGTTTTTAACTTTTTTATCCCAGAGATTCGCCCCTCAAAGACGTCTGAAACTGAAAGCACATGATGCATTTGATCGCCGATAACAAATTGTTAACGAATTTTGTTCAGTCAGTGTTCTAATGCTGTGTCTCCTGGACGCGTGTTAAATAATTCGTAACGGTTTTGGTCCGTTTGATTCCACAGATTCCATACATTCTGTACATTTCGTTGCTTTAATTCTGGACAAATATTTGTGACGGCCAAGTGCTGAAATAATCACACTATGAATAAATGATTTGTAATGTTCGAATTTGTGAAATCAGCTTTTTTTCTTTCTTGCAAGCATAAATTTTTTTCCCGATTTCTTCAGTGACATATAAAGGAATATGAAATTAATAAGCCCAAATCCCGGGCAAAGCCGGGTAGTAAAGCTAGTAATTTTATAAAAGAAGAAATTAAACCAATAAATGAACTCACAGAAATGTTCATAATAAAGTTTGACAATTTATCATCCGGACCTCTCTACAGCACATATTTTATATCTGACACTATATGTTAGAATAGCTACCTCTGAAAGATTATTAAGTAAGCTAAAAATGAACAAAAATTATTTGCTGAATGCACATACTGGCCACTGAATAAGAAACTTTTATTCAATAGGCGGGTTGGACCTCCTTTAGCCCGATTACAGGACGCAGAGGCGTAACTAGGTATTTCTGCGCCCGGGGCAAACCACCAATTATTGCGCCCCCACCTTTTTTTTTTGTTTGTTTGTTTTGTGGTTTTGGGCTTTTGTTGCCGCGGAACTACTTCGTAGTTCGGGTCGCATTGTTTGCGGCCTAATTACATTTAAAGACCAGGAGTAATTTACCTAAATATTTTTTTTTACTTAATTTAAATTATTTTTCCCTTCCTGCCTCTTAAACCCCCTTTTCCCCACTGGAGCAGAAAACCCAGGTGGCCAAAACGGTTTGTTGGACACCCGTGGAGAATGACCAAGAATTCACCTTCTTTTCACTCTTGTGAGAAGAAGCACGGCATTCACAAAATTTAAGAAATGGCCCTAGTGCTAGCGTTGCTGAGGGGTCAATACATCCCGGTATTTCAGAAGGCACAGGCAAAGGATCCGAAACGCGGTCAGATGAATAGGCGAGTTGCGGTTTACGACCATCTCCTCTATGAGGGAGGCACCAGCGAATGTCGTAAAGTACATCGCGGTGTCACAGAAAAGTCGTAACTCTGGCAGAGGAAAGCCCCTTTAAATTCTTCGCTATTCATCTGAGCGTTAAAATAGGCCCTATTGAATTCGCAAAAGGCATCACCTGCAAAACAGGCTAGCTGCCGCGAAAAGGTAGCCAACTGGACCAGAGGTCCAACCAATAGCCACTAAGCTCGGACCCCAAGCGAAGAGTTCGTAGAAGGTTGTAGGCACACCCCTATCACGTGAAAAATTAAAGGGACGGAAATATATACACAGACAGAGGTAGAAAGAAAAAAAGATATAGTCACAGGAGATGAGAAGATGAGGGATAGAAAAATTTCGTATCGGAGATTCATATAGTCGGAGGACAAGTTTTAGAGATTCGAGAATGAGAGGATAGAGAGAAAGATTAGTCGAGAGGGATAGCTAGATCCCGAGTCAACATCCACGCAAGTTTTCCTCTACAGCGTGGGGCTGCAACGAGCGACTAGCAAATCCTAAAGGAAGGTAAAATGACGTTAATTTCTCCAATTCCAGTTCCCGTGTTAACTAGTTATATACATATGCAGGGTCGCTATGCCTCCTCGAAATAGATTGAGGGAGTTAATTTAAAGTTTAGCTCAAGCGTGTGACAAGCGTACGCAGCAGGGACCAGTAAACATGGCAAATTCCGATATCTTTTAATTTAACGTAACTTTTATTTGGTCTCCACCTAAAGGATGTAATTGCTTATATATACTTTTTCTATTAATAAACATTGTTAATTACTTAACCTAGTGTAGCTAACTTTATAGGCTGTGTATATTCCTTTAACTTCACAATTTGCGGCATATGGGTTTTTTACGAATACCTCGTAACGAGCCCATATGAAACACAACGCGACGTCCGTAAACTTTGAGATTGGGTTCTTTACATTTATGGGAACGCAACCTCACTGTTTATCCAATTAGACGAGTATTAAGTATTCCGCGACCACCGTACTACCGGGGTCATGGTAATACTTTAATGGCCACCGTGGGCGACTTTGAGGGCTATAAGCAGTCCCCTGTTCCTAATTTAGGGACAATGACCTCTAATCATGCATCCGAGAATGGGTCCGAGGTCGAATCCCTAGTGAGGTATGGATGGTGTGTTTGTCTTATGGCACTAGCCCTCTCCCCCTTTACTGGAGCAAATGGCCTTAAATTAGGGACAGGCGATTGCTTATAGACCACCGAGTGAGTTGCTCACGGTGATCGCTAAACTCCACAGCAAAATAAACATGAAATAAAATAAAAGGTTGACTGGTTGTTCACCTTTTTCAACCAGTTCGGACCATCGGTACCACACCAAACGGACAAAAGGCAGCTTTTTCCGTGGCTTGCAGTCGCAAATGATACAATAGCTCCCAGAAAATACTCAACAATGTGAACGACATTCTTACCTTGCAATGTATGTACAAGAGCGCCTTCATTTCTGAATGTATGCAACTAACATCCCTGAACATTTTGAGTAAGAAAAGAGAAAACTACCAAAACTAGCGAAATATATTACACTGCTGGACAATTGCTAAGGACGGATCATAAACGGCTATATAGCGCATAAAAAAGTAAGTGTGGTTGGATGCCAAGTGAAATAAAATAATGTCAGAATGCCAGGACATTACAAGAAAGACAATGTATTGTGCTCTGAAATCCAGAAGGCTTTGGAAGGAACGTAACAAACAGGCCATTTTGTGCAGAATACGTAAACGTGAAAAAAATGCAATTACCGTCCGCAGGCGTTCTGGCGTAAGATGTCAATACGGGATATGGCCACCATGGAGAGCGATGCAAGATTCCACACGTGTCATGCTTTGCACAACATTATCAAGCAGCTGTTGGGGCAATTTTTCCCATTCCTCTGTCAGTGCACGGATGAGGGTGTCCTTGTTTATTGGAGGGCATTGGCGACCAGCAAGACTCTTCCCCAAAGCATCCCACACATTTTCAATGGGATTCAGATCTGGAGAACGTGCTGGCCATACGAGGCGTTGAATAACCTCGCTCTCAAGACACTCTTGGACAGCGACTGTTCGATGACATGTTGCGTTGTCGTCCATGAAAATGAGTCTATCACCGACAGCACCACGGAACACGCGAACATGAGGTAGCAGAACATCATTACTGTATTGTTGGCCAGTCATAGTCCCAGTTGGAAGCACATAGAGGGACGTACGGCCATTGATCATGATGCCAGCCCATACCATGACACTACATGTCGGATATCGGTCCCTTTCCCGTATGTTTGCTGGACAATATGCAGTACCACTATCACGCCAGATCAGTTGTCGTCGACAATCAGACGATAGACTGTATCTACTCTCATCTGAGAAGAGGACAGCAGACCAGTCGTTATCAGTCCAATTGCGATGTTGATGTGTTGATGGCACCATTGCAAACGGGCGGTACGGTGACGTCTGGATAATGGGATGCACACAACAGGACGGCGGGCGTATAATCCTCCTTTATGCAAACGTCTGGCGACAGTTTTTCGGGAGATCCGCTTGCCAGTAGCAGCCATAAACTGATTTGCTACCTCACTAGCTGTGCTGCGCCGGTGTCTTTTTGTTGATAGCACTATGTACCGATCTTCTGCAGGTGTCGTACTGCGAACACGACCTCCCCCGTGACGTTTGCTACACTCTCCATTTATTTGAAATGATTTCCAAAGCTTTGAAACAACACTGTGGCTGACGTCGAACTCCCTGGCAACATCTGTTATTTTTCACCCTTCTTCAATCTTGCCAATAATACTGCCACGCGTAAAATCATCTAGGGGATGTCGGGAAGACATACTGAAAATTGCAAGTTCGTCAATTGATTCTTTCCCTTTCAACTTTGCGTTTGAACAACAACGGTCAAAACGCGTCAAATCCTTTATATCTCTTATCAGCGCTATGACGTCACGAACAAGTTCGGCAATCCAAAATTTGCATACGCACAACACGTCTTACTGTATCCCGCACTTATGCTAATTTCCACATTTTCCTGCCTTCCATTTTATGGTTGCTATCGTTGCTATTGTCATCCGTCCTTAGCAATTGTCCGGCAGTGTGTAAGCAAATTCTGTAAATGGACATATGACATAGTATGGCGCGAAAAAAACTGATCTAGAAACTGGTTCAAAACTTTCAACTCCAATTTTAATCAGATAGTAAGCAATGAGTTTTGCGTCCTCTCTTGGGCGGCGCCCGGGGCAGCGCCTGCCCCGCCCTAGTTACGCCTCCGCAGCACGTATGCTGTTTGGCATAGATTCCACAAGGTGTTGGAGTGCATCTATCTCTACAGCATACCACGTGTTCACCAGATAGTCCTTTGTCTTAGATTTGACGGAAGAATACTATTTTTCTAACATGTCCCATACGTTCCCAATAGGGGTTCACTTCCAGGTTTTGTGGTGGCCAAGGAAGACGGCGAAAGTCGCTGACATGCTCGCTGAACCTTTGCTGAACACATCTTGGAGATGGGCAGTAGCATTGTCGTCCGTGAAACAGCCGTCACCTTCTGGATAAAAAGTCAACATTGTAGGATGCACTTGTTCGGCAACAATGTTCGGATAATCCTTGGAGGACACCCAACCTTCCAACAATATCAGGGCAGCCGTTTCGTTCCAACATCAAAACGGGCCCACACCATGATGCCACCTACAGAAGTTGTGTTTGCATGGCAAGCTGGGACCATTGCCATGGGGCTACAGCCAAACTCTCTGCTTACTGCCGATACAGAACCAGGTTTACCGCAGCTCATCGCACCTCAATAATTTTTTTGCAGTCTTCTACTGTCCAGTCACGGTGTTCCTGACACGACTCTAGACGAACTTTCCAGTTAATCAGTGGTTTCCGTATACACTGAGTGGCCACTTTATTATGACCACCTGACAGTTTTAAGCAAATGAGCTATGGCTGCACGCTATTGCCCCCAGAGAGCGAGGCTAGTATAAAAAGGGAAAGCTTAGTGCTTGCGACAGTAGTAGTGTGATTTTTGGGTGACGAGATGGGTAAAAAATTCGATTTGACGGATTTTCAACGTGGGATGATTGTAAGAGCTCGGAGCCATGGAGCGAATATCACCGAAACCGCCGCATTCGTGAAATGTTCCAGAGCAGCTGTTGTTCAAGTGTTTAAAGACTGGACTGTCAGCCAAAAAACTGGGTCTCTACGTGCAACGTGTGGTCGTCATCGACTAGTGACTGCTCGGGCGGAACGGAGAGTGTCCAGACTGGTAACAGACAACAGAAGAGCAACAGTGCAGCAAATTACAGACCATCTTAATCAAGGATCCCCTCAAATGATCTCTGCACACACTGTTCGCAGTACACTGCATCGGATGGGATATGGCAGCCGAAGGCCTGTTCGAACACCTCTGCTGTCTGCAGTTAACAAGAGAAAACGTCTCCAGTTAGCACAGGAGCACAAGAATTGGACAGTCGATAGTTGGAAACAAATTATGAGGTCCGATGAATCACGTTTTCAGTTGCACCATACCGATGGTCGAGTGAGAATTTGGCGGAAACAGCACGAAAGCATGGATCCTAAATGCTTTGCTATAACCCTTCAAGCTGGTGGAGGCAACGTTATGGTTTGGGGAATGTTTTCCTGGCATGCTTTGGGCCCTTCAATTCGTGTTGATCAACGTCTGACTGGCACATCATATCTAAATATCGTTGCGTACAAAGTGCATCGTGTCATGAGAATGGTTTATCCCAATGGCGATGTCTACTTTCAACAAGATAATGCGTCCTGCCATAGTGCTCGTATTGTACAGGATTGGTTTGAGGAACATGCCGGTTAGTTTACTTTGCTTAGCTGGCCCCCACAATCTCCAGATCTCAACCCCATTGAGAATTTGTGGGATGAAGTTAAACGAGCCATCAGGCAGCTGGATCCACAACCCTGCAATCTCCCACTCTTGGAAAGTGCTATTCATCAAGCATGGTCTCAGATTCCACAAACCACCTATCAACATCTCGTGGAGTCCATGCCACGAAGAATCGACGCAGTATTAAAGGCAAAAGGTGGCCCAACGAAGTACGACGGGGTGGTCATAATAAAGTGAACACTCAGTGTATAGGTATACGACTACCAATATAGATCCT
This sequence comes from Macrothele yani, assembly GCA_039090855.1. Classification (NCBI taxonomy): domain Eukaryota; kingdom Metazoa; phylum Arthropoda; class Arachnida; order Araneae; family Macrothelidae; genus Macrothele; species Macrothele yani. Next base: position 151,438,902 of record CM077025.1, on the reverse strand, counting down.
CTTCAATTTCCTGCGCATAGTTTGCTGACATATGGGTCGTGAACAGCCTTCATTGTATGCTTCCGTAAATTGCTGCACAAAGGAAGTGTTTGTTTATCCGTACAAGCCTTCTCAGACGACAGCGATCTCGTTCCTGACAGATTGTCGTCGCGCCACAGTTGCGCTGCTTAGACAAGCAATGTGAGTTATTATTCCCCTGATTAAAGGCCCAGTACATCTCACCTTTTGAGAAACCAGTCAGTTCTGGTGATTTGAAAATCGTCTTTCCAGCCAAACGGGGCCCCCACAATAAGCCCTTTACAGAACTCTGAAAGTTCCTTTGTGTTTCCGTTGTGATCAAGACTACTGACAAGCAGCACTCTTAAACAGTTGCCTAGATCAGGTTGTGTCCACGTATTTTGCATATATAAGCTGCGAAAATTACTTTTACATACGTCTGCATAAACGTGTATATGATTCAGTGACCGGTGAGTGTACAATGTATCGGGAACAACGGAAACATCATTCACTAATTGTCATTGAAGTCCGAGAGGCAGATACATTAAATATCAAAGGCTTAATTGAATTTTGCCAATGCAAAAAATAGGAAAAAATATTTTTTTCATCTGAATATCTATAATCTACCTATCTAAAAATATAAGATGGTTTTTGTTAATGAGATAAATGTTTTTACTATGCAAAATGTATGCAATTTTATTTATTTACTTATTTTTGCGAATAAAGTAGAATCGTGCCCGGAAAGAGGGCTTTTTTTCTTTTCTTTTTTTTTTTTTTTGAAGGTTTAACGACCACCGCGAGCAACTCAATGGGCTATAAGCAGTTGCCCGTCCCTAATTTAGGGTCACTGGCTCCAGGGAAGGGAGAGAGCCAGTGTCGTAAGACAAACACAACATCCATGCCTCACGGGGATTTGAACCCGGACCCCTTACGGACGAATGATCAGAGGCCATCGCTTAGACCACTGCGCCTTTTTTTCTTTACTGAAGACTTAAAATTTGTATATAGTTACGCTCATATTATTCTATCCTTTGACCCGCTATCACCTTGCAAATTAAAAATGGGAAATATTGACATAAGATTAATTTTTTTAAATTTTGAGCTCAAAGATTTTTTTAATTATTTAAATAAAGAAAGAATAATTTTGTGAGAAGGGAGGGGGGGTGATGGATCTTACACTGTTGCTCAGTAGAACGGCTGATTACAGTGCAGTCATCTCATCCTGTATTCAATTGTTATACATGTTTAAGCACCTGATCACTCCAGCACTGCTCTTTCTTCCATCAATAGAAAGAATGCGTTAAAAGTAAGGCAGGAAAAGTAATGTTCCTAGCTCAGTAGATTTTTGCTGACGTCTATGGAACTCGTAAAAGATCCCTCGGATCAATATGTCCCAACGTCATCAAATTTAATCGTGTTTATTATTTGAAGAGCAGTCAAATCAAACTTGAAGGAGAAAGCACGGTACTGAAAACTAAGCTATAGCTTATTGTCCAGGCACGACATCCTGTTTAGAGTAGGCTGGTCGCATTTGCACCTGCTTGAATGACGTAATCCACAAATCACGCGCTATTGCTCAACAAAGCGCAAAAGAAAACCAGGAATAGCGTCAGCATTCAAATACGAGAGATCACGTGTCGTCCGACGGGGGGGGGGGTGAAAGCCCGCTCGTGTTGTGGTATTCATATCTGTTTGTGCAGGTGGTCTGCAAGCAACTTCAGGGTGATTTTCCGAACCGCTTTTTAGTCTTTCAGATGTATTTAACAATAATTGTTGCTTTCGAACAAAAACTAAATCTGCACAAACTTGAAATATATTACTCATAAAGATGGTTACCACTTACCTTCAAATCCAACTTCTACCTTTCTTATGTCAGTAATGTGGATGATAAACCCAAAATAAACACTTCCAAGGGTCGAAATAGGCTTCTTCTGCACCATTTAACTATGCCATCTGTTATACGGCGGTCCACACTGTAATCTCAAACTCAATCCCTGAAATATCAGAATCCTCCTAGTAATGTTTGGCCATCCTTATAAATAGGGATAGGACATTCGAATCCTCGAATCTCGCTAATCTTGAAAAAGATTCGATTCGAAAACTCTAATCTTCGGGGGTTTTTCACCATGCGAATCTTTCGAATCTTAACCTAAAAAACTTGGCGCTTGGTGCTTGTTGTAGAACAATATTTGTTTGAATTTTTGTCAGTATGAAATCATTAAAGGTTTCCAAATTTATTATTAAAACACACATGTTTTGATTTTCCTTAATTTTCTGGAAAGAATTTACTCAATTTAGTGTTCCATGTTTAGTGTTTATCTGCATTAACTCTCGAAATAATCCTCCCCACCTCTACACCTGCTTTGGTTTAAAAAGGCTTTGAACTTTTGTTATTAAAGAAAAATGTCAATAATGGGAATTGATACTCAAATATTTTTTTGTCAAATTATGTTCAGAAAATGGAAATGAACCTCAAGAGAGAGTTATGTACTTTATATAGTTAATGTAAATTATAAATTTCATTTGTACCTTATTAATAAGTAGGAGTATATTTTTTGAAAACTATTCTTGAATTTGTTTTTCATTAAACACAGACTTCAAATTTTGCTTCAATTAAAAACTTAATTATAAGTAGAAGTCTTTTCTTTCCCTTTTTTTCTTATAATTATTCTTATATGAAGGATTCGAGATTCGAGGAATTCGGATTCGAGAAAATTTAGGATTCGTCCCACTTCTACGTTATAACTCTTATTATCTAAGACTTTTTTAAGGAAATGAAAAAGTCATGGTAGCATTTGAAATCACTTTCTTACATTTAAATGTCCCGAAACTCGTTCACGAGAGGTTATGTTTCTTCTCTTCTACTTGAAATAATTTCTATTGACACATGCCTCAGTCCCAAACTCTAGGAGTCATAGGAAGGTCCACTATCTTCAACCAGGACCTGATTAAAGGGAAGCGGGGGAGCTTTGGAGGCTGAAGCCCCAGGCTACAAACTTGGTGAGGCGTCCCCATTGATATCCTTAAAAATCAACATCTTAAGAAAATTTTTCTTAAAATGTTCTGAAATCGCCAGCGTTTCTGCCCGTTGAAGGTAAATATGAATACTTTACATAGCGCAAAAAAAAAAAAAAAAAAAACTTTTATTTAATACTCCTCATTTTCCAAATACCGACTTATATTCTGTATTACACTGCTGGCCACCCAAAATGCAACACCAAGAAGGACACGAGACAGCAAAGCCAGATTTATTGGACACATAACAACAGATACAAAGATGAAACGATTGAGCTTACAGACCAGTGCGACTTGCCGAACACGCAGACATCAATAGTTCGTGTGGCCCCCATGGCTGGCAATAACGGCCGCTACGCGCCGCGGCATCGAACGAAAGAGGCTTTGGAAGTGGGCTTGGGGTATGTCGGTCCAGGCTGCTTCCACACGTTGCCACAGTTCATCAGGCGTAGCCGCGGGTGGTGCTTGCCGGGTCACTCGGTTGCCGATCAGGGACCAGACGTGTTCGATGGGCGACATATCGGGAGAACAGGCGGGCCACGGCAACAGTGACACCTAGTGGGCCGTGTAGAATTGTTGCACGATGTGTGCCACGTGCGGGCGCGCATTGTCCTGTTGAAACGTGGCCGCTGGCACGTCCTGCAGGTAAGGGACGACTACAGGCTCCAAAACGTCGGAGATGTAGCGGTGGCTCTTGAGTGTACCGGTGATGCGTGCCAGAGGGGTGCGGGTGTCATATTCAATTGCGCCCCAAACCATAACGCCAGGCGACGGACCGGTATGGCGATGCATAATGCAGGCGTCATACAGTCTCTCGCCGGGGTGCCGCCACACGCGGATCCGACCATCGTGTTACACAGCGCTAGCAGTGGTCCTGCCGAGTCGAGCGGTAACGGTGCGTTGAACCCGTCATACAATTTTGTTGGCCGCGGCACCAGGTGTGAATCTCAGGTGCACCGCTGCACTCAAAGATTCACGCCAGAACATAAAAAATGAAAATTGGAAGAATGACCCGAAGCATGAGGCTTGAGTGAATCCACCGTGTGAACAAAAATAACAACCACAATAAAAAAAAAAAACTAAAAAGCGATACTTTGGGATCAGAGAGTTGTGATGAGGTTCACCCGCAATCACCAATTCGTGACTAAGTGTAGTGGTCCGGATCTTACACTCCGGTACATTCAATCCCCCAACCAGCCAGTACAACACTCACTTTCGCAAATACCACATGATTCTCAAATACACAACACAACATTTAATTACTTTGTGATTCAAACAGTTACGGCGCTCTCTGCGCGCATAGACAATTGCTCCTCTTATGCGGGCAGCACACAGTATCACACTTTACTGTCGAACGGCGCAAGCCGACTGAGTCTCCACCGGACTATCTGATCAAGAGATATTACTCGTTAACACACTAAATAGAGCAGCAGGTGATATTCATATACAATTGCTTAGAGAACGGAAAAAAAAATATATGCAAACGATCACATTAAAAACACTCGCGACACAAAATACACAAGCACGTTAATTTGCGGTATACGATTATAGGTGCGAAATACTGTTAAAGTTAAGTAACTAAATCTAAGCATGCACATGCAAAACCCTGCCCCGCTGACGTTGGCCCTGAACCAAAGTTAAAATAATCTGTCCCGGCAAGCGGAATTTGTGGCAACACCCTCTCCCTTATTCTTGTAAAAAAAAAAAAATCAGGAAATGGGCCCTGAAAGAAATCGAAGGGTGTATGTGCATGTACGTTCTCTGAGGTTCAGTCACTGAGCATTGCTGCATCTTTGTCCATGCAGCTTTGGGTGTCGGGATGACACAAGTTCGCAGATGTGCGAACAAAAATAGAATATTCATCTACTTACAGTTTCGTGACTTTGCTGTGCAAATCCAGTGTGCATCACATAATAAAACACGACAAAAAAAAACACAAACACTTGCACCATGTGGCAGCACGGATGAATTAACACTTCACTTTGACGCTCGATGTAAGTGAAGCACACAACGTGATTTAAAGCGCACAATGAGAATGGTGATATCACGCCGCACTTTGTTGCGCTGATGAGAGTGTACACTAATCCACTCTTGTGAAGATTTGAAGGTGGCCGTTAAACAAAATTGCCCCTCTCACATCTGCTGTTACGGGTTCCAAGACTGATTTTACGCATTCCTTGGAAATGATTTCTGTTGTCGTGAAGAAATGATTCTGACCGTCAGCTGCCTGGACAGTGGGACCCCCTCACTTCCGCTGCTGCTATAGTAGATTCCATCCGTCACTGCCTTCTGTCCTTCTTGAACGTTGATTCCAAATTCAGTCAGTTCCTTTCCGTTAGCATAGCATCTACCCTGCCTGAGTATGCAGTTCAAATATGCACCCTCGCAGGTTTTGTTTCCATTTTTTATCGAGTTGTGACCGCCAGCCCTGAGATTAGTTTTCTCGGCCGAGCGAAATCAGACGTGCTTTTTCTTTAAGCGTACATCAGCAACTGCCGACCAAAAACGACGCTCGAATTCACCTCCTTTCTTCGGTGACTCTGTACTCTTAATTGACCATTGTCCCTTGCAGACGTCGAAGTATCGTTCTTGCTGACAGAGTTATGTGTCTGCTGAGGGTCTCCTGGCCCACCCACTGCAGTAAACATACGGACTACAGCGTTAAGCTACAAGCGGAAAGAAGACAAAAAGAAAAGTGAAAAACCACTTCGGACATTGTTGCTTCCATCCGCATTCGAAAACACATTTTCCCTCGTTTGTTTTTCATCCCCTCGAAGACCCTTGGGATAGAAATTTTTATGTTTCACTTCAGGGCTATGTGTGAGGTCTAGCAATTCAAAATGGCAAAATATTACATTTCTTGCCTTCAAAAGTATTGGAGCGACTTCCTAATTATCACACAATTTTGTTAATCAATTTAGAGAACACCCGAAAGAAAAAACAACGCAAATGAGGAATAAATAAAAAAAAAACTGAACTGTAAAAGAACATGTGAGCCTGCCGAACTGTGATTCCTAGCTGCTTCATATAATATGCGACATGGCGGACAAATTTTAGAGTTTTCTTCAGGTTTTAGGTTGGGGGAGGGGGTCCACTGTAACAATCGTGATGTTGCAGGCAGAAGCCGGATTAGTCGGAGAAGACAATGTCGTGCCATTCCGTAGTCCAGGTGCTGCGTTCAACGGCCCACTGCCGCCGCATTCGCCGGTGGTGTAACGTCAATGGTAATCGAAGCAATGGGCGCCGTGCAACAAGTCCCCGCTCCTGAAGACGACGTCGAACGGTACGTGCAGATACAGGTTGTTGCACAACACCCCTTAATTCCTGCGCTAACGTTCGTGATGTGGCGGTGGAGCCGTCCGCCTTCTGTGCACCCTTCTTCACAACATGCCGGTCCTCTCGTTCGGTAGTGTGCCGCGGCTGCTTCAATCGCTCACGTCGGTCCGTCCGTCTCTCCTGCACCCACAGAATTCATACTCGCCTCACTGTGGCTGGATGTCGTCCCACACGGGCGCCGATGTCTCGGTACGATATAAATCGATGCCGCGATAAGCCACTATTCATCCTCTGTCGAACTCCGAAACGCGCTGGAATTACTGCCGTATTCTGCGACGAGGTGTCAAGAAGCTTGACACGCACAGGTCCAGCAGCACAACACACATTCGCTATTTACATCCCGACTTCTGTGCACCCTTCTTATAGTGCTTCTCGGTGGCGTGCCGGGCGCACATGATTTGCATATGACCTGCAATGCTAATCGTTTGCATGTCCTCTCGCGGGCGACGCATGCTGCGAATTTCAGGCCAATCGGATGCTTCCTTCTTGGTGTTGCATTTTGATTGGCCAGCAGTGTAGTTACAAAAATTTGCAAAATTCATAAAACAAATATTTTATTTTTGCGGTATTTTAAACATTTCGAGGAGGGTTTAAACCCTCAAAACCCCACCCTGGCTACGGCCCTGCCTTGTGTGTATCACAAACAAAAAATATTTTGGCTTTGTGCCGTAGGACAACTGCAACTTTGAACTTAATGCTTTAGGAGAAGGAAGACTTCATTAATTTGTGTGAAGCTGTAAATGACAAGAAAATGAATGGCTCGCTGGTTAGTAATTTTCGTGTATTAGGCTTTAGAGACGGGGATATTCCCAACTGCACGGATTATGAACGTCGCAACAAATAATTTTACTAAATAAGAACATTCGTTTTTCATAGTCCTGCAGGTAATAAAGAGAAACGAAATTAATAGAACTGCTCCCCCCCTTCTTTCTTGTTTTAGTGAAGTGTTTCTGAAAATGTCTGTCCATATCTAATTTTGCTAAAAAACCATGGACTTAGGAGCTCAGAAAATTGCGCTCATACGACAAGGGCGTATATAGGATTTTTTTCGGTGGGAATGGGCGACAGAAAGTGGAAGTTTTTGATATCCATCAGGACAAAGTAAAAGTTAATGAAAAATAGAAGAAAAAATTAAAGCATTATTTTCTAATGTAAGTTGATGCATTTTTATTAAATGAAAGCACTTATTTCCAATGTAATAAGTCGCATTTGAACAACAACAAAACAAAAAACACTTTTGGGGGGAGCTAAGGTCCCTTGCCGCCCTTCCTTTAAATTCTCCTGTGCCATACGATATGTTTCCCCCTTCCTCCCCCCCTCTCTTTCATTCTCTCTCACTCCTTCCTCTTTCTGTCTTTCTCATTCCATGCTCTCCCCTTTCCTGTTTTCATGCTCTGATTTTTGTCTCTGTCTCTCTCTCTCTCTCTCTTTTTGTCGGCTTCTGCTTCTCTCTGTTTTCTAGCTTTTCTGTCTTTTTTCATTTCCAACTTCTCTCTGCTTTCTAGCTTTTCTGCCTTTTTCACTTCCAACTTCTTTCTGTTTTCTAGCTTTTCTGTGTCTTGTTTCACTTCCAACTCTCTCTCTCTCTCTTTTTCTCAGATTTCATCCCCTGCTCTCCGCCTCACCCTCTCATTTCATTTCTCATTCTCTGTTCTCCCCTTCCCTGTTTTCATGTTTTGATTTCTCTCTCTCTTTCTCTCTCATTTCATCTTCTGCTCTCTCCCTCCCTTTCTATCTCACCTCACTCTGTATACCTCTCTTTCTTTCTTTGTTCATTCATCCTACCTTACATTCTCTCTCTGTCTCTCTCTCATTTCATCTTCTGCTCTCTCCCTATCTCTCTATCTTGCTCACTATGCATCCCTCTCTTTCTCTCTTTGTTCTTTCACCCTACCTCACATTCTCTCTCTCTCCCTCTTTCATTTCTTTTTGTCTTGTCTTTTCGATTCTACTTTTTTGTAATATTTATTCACTTGTGAGAGACCCAGATGCTTAAATCTAATAATTCATTAGATAATCTAATGGTCCAAATTCTAAAAGTACTGGAGCAATAAGAATTGACTCACATCTTATTTGCAGATAATCTTCGTTTATTAATCGCTTGCTTCACTTGCGACACAATATGGCAGTGATTTGTTCTCACGATAATTAGCCCTTACAGGACCATCATGTTGAACTCACTGAAAGCTTTTAACCACTATTAGTATAACAATTCGCACACACACACACACACACAAAACTCATTATCGTGGAAAATCCAAAAAAACAAACAGTTAAAATTGGTAATATTACGAAGGAGACCAGCCACACTATGTATTGTTTCTTTCATTCTGCTCTATGCACTCACTTTCTCTCTTCTCTCATCTGACTCTCTGACTCTCCCTTTTCTCTGCCTGCCCTTCTCACTTCGATGTCTTTGCCTTTTATCACTTTCTGTCTTTATCTTCCCCATGCTCTCTCCTTTCCTCTATGTTCTCTCTGTCCTTTTGTCTGCCTGTCCCTGTTTTTTTCTCTTCTCTTCTTTTCTCTTCCTCAGTTTTTTACTACCCTTCTGTTGGTCTGTCCACTTTTCGATCCAGTATTCCGACAATTTCCCCCCCTAGGCTTAATGAACAGTGCTTATACACGTTACGAGTACTAATGACTGATGTCACTACCGTGTTAAACTTTGCGAAATTTTAGTACATACCTTCTGCTCTGCATTACTTGTTTTCTTAAATTGCTTATAAATAATATAATTAGTTACGTGGATTACTTTTCCTGTTGCACTGCAAAACAAAATTGTAAATTGTGATAGTACGATTACATATTTCATCAACAAAATGCACTGCAGCTTTTCGACCTCAGACTTTAGCGCATTCTTCCTTCGTTGGCGATATTTAAAATATTCCAACCCCGTTGAAGAAAATCCATGATCTGACATTCAGAGTAAGTGGCAGAAACCGCTGTCGGAAAACAAAATAAAATCAAGATAAAAGAAAGAAGGAAATGACACAAAATGTACATCAGTTGCTGCCGTACTAATCAACCAATGTCGTTCTGGAAGGTCGCGGAGATTTGTTGTTAAGTAAATATCGTTGTTCAGTAAATACTTCTTAAAACGCGAGCCTTGTTTGATGGAAAATTAACTCCTCTCGAAATACCCCATCGTTCTTGTTCTTGCAATGTAACTGTAATGGCTACGAAGAATTCCAAGAATCTTGGAGCCTTGCGCAGGTATTTCCTTCTTTTAACGTTAAGCTATTTTCCGTTCTTTAGCAAATAAGATTAGAAGTTGAGTCATTTATTCTTTCCATATAGCGTCTCAAATCACCCAATTAAGCTCAGCAGCGTCTAAGACGACATCGCGGAATTAGCTCAATAGCGATTAAGTTATATATTTTATATAAAATGCAAGGAAACTGAGAAATAAGACTAAACAAAATATTAATGTTGATTTATTCAAGGCATTTTAAACATGGTTCTAAGCTAATTTATAGTGAGATTACCTTGCATCTGGTGCAACGATGATTCAGAATGTTTTAAAGTTGTTTTTTTTTCTATTTTCTTCTATCTTTTTGGGAGGGGGGACTGAAGACTCATCTGGGGAGCTCAGTGTTCCAAGACAAATTTTATTCATCCACGAATACGGATTCAAGTTTTTCTTTGCAGCTTCGTTCCTTTTCTTAATTTACTTCACCAGCGAACATTTTTTCCATACCGAAAAGTAAATAAAAAAGTGAATTCAAAATGCGAAAAAAGGAGGCGGGGGGGGGCTGAACTCTCTTGAAATATAAAACATAATCGCTTTATCAAAATTTGATGGTGGCCGAGCTGCAAGGCCATTATCGCTGGAACATAAAAAAAACTCCCAACTGGCATGTAAAAAAACTATTTATTTATCAGTCATTATTCTGGTTCCTTTCTGTCGATCCACGCAGTGGCATCGAAGAATGCCGAATTTCAGCTTTTTCTTCTCCATCTTTAATCGTGCATTTTCTTTCGCTGGTGCTCGGAAGTACTTGCCGTGGTCAACAGCCAAACTTTTCTTCCCCACTCAAAAACCAAAAGCCCTCAGATTCCCGCCAATAAGCAATTCGTTCGTACATACATCGCAAAACTACTACTACTGATCGCAGAATAATGAAAACAGGAAGAAGTTGAAGGCTTTCTCTCTCTCTCTCTCTCTCACACACACACACACACACACACACACAAAGATTTCTCTCTAGAACTGTTTTACATCGCCTCTAGAGAGACATTTAATTATAACGTTCCCACGGCCATACTTCTTTGTTGGCAATTAACCGCCTGGAAGTTTTTCAAGAGCAGCTGAGCATCTCATAGTTACTTACCAAGTAATGAACAGTGTTTCATTCGTATGAGCAACTACGCTTCTGCCTCCGCCTCTCTCTCTCTCTCTCTCTTTTTTTTTTTATTGAAAGTTTAACGACCACCGTGAGCAACTCAATGGGCTATAAGCAGTCGCCTGTCCGTAGTAATTTAGGGCTACTGGCTCCAGGAAAGAGAGAGAACCAGAGCCGTAAGACAAACACAATATCTATGCCTCACCGAGATTCGAACCCGAACTCTTCAAGGACGAATGACCAGAAACCAGCACTTAGACCACTGCGCCACCGGGGCGACATTTTATACTATGGAAGGACACTTTTAACCTGTAGAAAATTTCCTTGCAATTGAATGTTCACCTCTTTTGTTTGTTTGTTTGTTTGTTTGTTTGTTTGTTTGTTTGTTTGGGGGTTTAACTCCCACCATTAGCAACTCTAAGGACCAAAGGTATATACAGAATTTCTTTTCGGGAGGGGGCGAGAAGAAATGGAAGTGTTGGAAATCCACCTGTACAAAAATATAAGTTAATGAAAAATAGAAGAAAAAAAGAAACATTTTTTTTCTAATGTAAGTCGGTGCATTTTTTTTTTCAAATGTAAAGCGCTTTTAAGCAACAAACATAGTAAAATTAAACACCTTCTTGGGGAAGGAAGGCTCCTTTACCCTCCTCTAAATACGCCCCTGCTAAGGGTTATAAGCAGTCGTCCGTTCCTAATTTGGAGCCACTGGTTCCAGGGAAGGGAAAGAGCCAGCGCCGTCAGACAAATACACAACCTACACCTCACTGGTGTTCGATGCCGGACCATCTCGAATGAAGAGTCAGAAGACCCCGCGGGCTCCAGGATGGCGATAAATTTCTTATTTTAATTTTAATTTTCCGTTTTGTTGGGTGTTTGGTGCTTCTTGTTTCGGCTGGGCATTGATTTAATTTGCTACACTCTTTTTTCCGCTGTTTAATCTAGGTGAAGTTAACATTTTTAAGTGTATTATAGTACGAAATTAAATTTGCTTTGAACGAAGTCTCAGAATATATTCAGTATGGAAATAAAACAAAAAGTTCTCAGTCCTGAAACCTCTTTCTGAGTTGTCTGTGTGTTATTTCCTAAGGAGCGCAAATTGTATATCTTCCGCCCGGGCTACGATTACCTTCGCTACGTTACTGCACCTGTGAAAATCCTAAAATGATTAACAAATATGGAATGTTCATTGTTGAACACATCTATCTGACTCTTCTGAATTACTCAGTCGATCTACTTCTGTGAAAAAGTTTGGATGTTCTGCTTTAGCTTGCTGACGACTCTTCAAAAATCTCTGAATTACAAAAAAAAAAAAAAAAAAATGCCATCTGTTACCCTTTGTAAAAAGTGCATAAAATACAGCAAAAACATAGTAATAAAGACTAGTTTATGAAAAACAGGAAAAATTCCGTTAGATATTATACCTGCACTTGCACTTATTTGAAGTAGTTTTAGGAAGGGAGTGTCTGACCTCAGCTGTAAAACTGCCCTTAGAAATTGGAAGCTAGGAGATTTGAATAATTGAACTCAATAGGGAAGAGAAACGGAAAAATTAGTGGTAGGAGAGAGAGCTGATCTTTGAAGCAAACAGCGACACCAGTTCGGGGGAAAGTAAGATATTGTGGCTTTATCCCCTGATCACATAATTAAAAAAATGCAGGTAGGCTCCGTTCTGATTGAGCCGTCAGTTTGGAACGTAGGACTACGACTTGCAGATCGGAGAGTTGACATGAGCTAGTCGAGTATGGTTTCAAAGCGTTTATTTAATCTGTTATATCCAACACAGGTCTATAATATAAAAAGTAGCTTACATAATTTTGACAAATAATGTTGGACACATTGCGAACACAAAGCAGATCGATACACGAATTACTCAACGTGGTGCTCTGTCTTCTTGGGCTTCTTACATTCCTCATCACTTGCTCTTGCCTCTCGTTTTGATTTCCTCCACTTTTGCTTGAGTTCATTTTTTTTTTTTTGATTGGAGGTTTAACGACCACCGTGAGCAACTCAATGGGCTATAAGCAGTCGCCCGTCCTTAATTAAGGGTCACTGGTTCCAGGGAAGGGAGAGAGCCAGTGCCGTAAGACAAACACAACATCCATGCCTCACCGGGATTTGAACCCGGACCCCTCACGGGCGAATGATCAGAGGCCATCGCTTAGACCACTGCGCCAGTGGTTTAAACTAAAATTTTTAAAAATTTTAGTTTAAACCACTGCGTTATGTTCTTTATATATTTGAATAGATCTCGTCAAGAGCTTTAAAACGACGCCACGCACCGTCATTTTGCACTCACGGTTCTCCAGATAAACCGTGATTTTGTCAAAAGTGTTCACCGGTTCACAAGAGAACAATTTTTAAAATTCGTATATTTGAATAGATCTCGTCGAGAGTTTTAAGACGATACCACGCACAGCCGTGTTGCACTCACAGTTGCCCAGATAGACCGAGACAATCGCGGCCGCACACGCAAAATACTGCATCATCTCCCCCGCGCACAGGGAGCGTCGCGCGCACGATGTATTGCGCAGTACGCGAATTGGACTCCATGCTGTTTACGAATATGCTAACACGATTAGTGTGCGGCATGTATTTTTAACACTCTAATAATTTCAATTGGGACCTAATTTTGTCACAGGCGGTCTGCCATAAGTCGCCCCATACTATCCGCGGAGTAGACGTAGGCCTACGTCAATAAACATTAAGTTGCGCTCAATCGCAGCATGCGTTCCTAGTTCTGAGTCGATACAATTTTTGTCTTTCATAAGATGGCTTCAAATTTTGAAAAGAATGAACCGAAACAAATTTTGTCTAATTTGAAATTTTCAAATTCAATAATTACAGGCTATTCTCTTTTCTTCTTTCCTTCTTTTTTTTTTTTTTTTTTTTTTCCTTTCCCTTTCAACAATTTGAGTCCAAAGAACGAAATTTGAGAAGCTGCAAAAAACCCTTAGCATCTATTTCAGGTTTTAGCACCCTGTTTCCTAATTTTTAAGGCATTCGTAAATGCGTAACGTCGGACTGACTTCGAATAAATCGAGGGATTTTAACTTGAAAAGCAACGTGAAGGAAATCTGTTGATTTATCCGGTTACAGCTAGACGTCCTTGATGCAAAGACATCATTGTGTCACATCACGGGAATGTGGATATAACCGGCCTGTGCGCTGACTTCATAATGTCGCTATATGAGACCAAAATCTTTTTGATAATTGGATTTCCAAATAAATCAGAGACAGCCAATGATATAAGAGATTTTATCCGATTACGGTGACGTCACGAAGTAAGCTGTCAGCAACTATGTATCGAGATGGCTGTGGATACGTGATCCTTTTATCAAACTGCTCAACGTTGGGCGGAGGATGCCAACCAGTGACGCACCCAGGAATTCCTGTGTGTGTGTGGGGGGGGGGGGGGGGGGGGTGCTATATGCATATACTGTATACGCACATAGTGTATATATATACTATACGTACATAGTGTGTGTGTATATACTGTATATAGTATACGCACATAGTATATACATTATTTATTTACTTATTTTTTATAAATAAATAAATGAATAAATAAATAAATAAATGAATAAATGAATAAATAAATAAATAAATGAATAAATAAATAAATAAATAAATAAATGCGTATGGTGTCCGAAAAGCTATCGGACCGACAATGAAGGAAATATCATACGTATAGGGTAAAAAAAGATAACTAGTACACACAATGCAATTCTTTGAACATGCAAAATAATATTTTTGAATGTTTAATTTATTACATACGTCGTTCTTAATTTCTTTGGGCCTTTGGGATAAACTAGCAGACACTCTGTAATTCTTTGAACATGTAAAATAATATTTTTGAATGTCTAATTTGTGATGTACATCGCTCTTAATCTCCGGGGTGGGGCTTTTAATCACTGGGGGGGGGGGGGCAATGATGCCAGGGCTCCACGTTGAACAGAAAATGCGAAGGCCTCTTCCCGCTAAGTGAAACAAACACGACTTTAGTTGAAAAGTGGAAATAAAAATGAACATCATTGGTCGCTATCTAAATGTTACAGGGCTATTTCCTGGATTTTATTTCTGTGCCCTGTTGCGTGGGTTCGTCAGGCCTTCACTTGTAAGGTAATTGGATTCAGGGGTTTTAGGTATATTTCTCCCGACGATGAAAATAATTAATTACTAGCTAAACGACAACACGTTCAACTGCAGTGGTGCCCTTGATCCAATGCAGTATATGGGGAATATCACGAATTTACTTGTCCCGATTTTTTTTTTTTTTTACTCTTTTCATCGTTTTCACATTGATCTGTTCCTACTTATTGTATCAAGCGTTTTACTCGGTTACCTCGCTGCTGAGTTTCCGAGTTTCCAATTAAATTTCCACTTCGATCTCCCATCTAAAATAAAAACAAAAAAGAGATATTCCCTTTTTCCGCTTTCCTCCCTTCTCTCAGAAATGAAGCGGGCTTATGCCTTGGTCCTCTTCTCGTGTCCTCTGCTGCGACCATCAAGTCTGCTCCATGTCACTTTCACCCCTCTCACACCTCTTCTTTCATTCACGCCCTCGTCTTACATGTGAACCGTAACTTGCACAGCCTTGGGAATCCACTCATTAAAATCGAAGACTGTAAAAGAAAAGCCATGTGCTCGAATCACTTCCTACGCGGACACTGGTGCCACAAAACCATCTCACCATTCACTGCATGAACGGGTTCTCAGAAAACAGAATTGGTCATCTTCCTACCTCATTAACGACTAGCTGAAAAACTAGTAAAGGTTTCATTTCGATGGCTCCCTGAAAACCACTAACGGAAAGAGAAATAATTCTAACTTATTAGAATGTTACCATGAGTCCATTAATTTCACCAAAAGCTAGCATTAATAGCCTTCTTTAAACTTATGAAATAAAGTTATTTCTTTTTCCCTTAGTATTTATGGTAAGGCTTTGGAGCGATCCCTTTGCTAGCTCTCAGCCAGCCGTTAATGAGGTAAGGAGTGACCTTACTTGCTTCCTGAGCTCAAACGCGCGGCCGTTCCTTGCATCGTTTGCTCATGAACTAAGTTGGAGTGAATGGTTTAAGGGTTTTATGGCATCAACGTCCACGTGGAAAGAGAATCGAAAACATGGCTTTCCTTCAGAGTCTTCGGTTTTAATGAGTGGGTTCTTAAAGATATGCAAGTGATAATTCACACGTAAAATGAAGGCATGAATGAGATGCGAAAGGGTGAGAGCGGTATACGTGACGTGGAGCTGACCTGATGGTAAGAGGATGGGTCACGCAAAATGAAAATGGAGAAGTAGACCGCGCTTTTTCGGGGAGAAGAGAAACGAGAGAGGAGCTCTGAAGATTGTGCAAGATCAAATTTTCTCGCAAAGGGGCGAACAATGGTTTGACTCTTATCTGGTGGAGAGAAAAGAGAGAATTTTGATATCCATTGAGAATCGCACATCGAGGTAGAAATTAAGTTGGAACGCGAAGAAAATGGCAGCGAAGTTACCGATAAAAACGCCTGATAGAATGAGCAGGAACTCAACAATGTGTAAACAATAAAAAGAGTAATATAGCTGTAACATAACAATTGAGATAAGCAAATCTGTGACCTCCACCATATACTGCTTTCAATTAAGTGCACCATTACAGAAGAACGAGTTCTTATTTAACTAATAATTCATTCATTTCATCGTCGGAGGAAATAGCTCTAATACTGAAGGATTTCAAAGACCTTATTGTTGATGGTTTCACGGAATCAAAACCTTTTCATGATCAATGAAGGCCATATATACACAATTGCAGTTCATACTCATTCGCTCTTTCAATTTGCTCTCATTGTACATGGATATGATCTATAATGCCGAAATTACTTTTGAACCCAGCTTTTTCTCTTGGTTGATCCATGTCCAGTGTTTCCTTGAAGCGACGTGATAGTATCTTAGTGAAGATTTTATAAACAACTGGCACAGAAGGCTGATGGGTTTGTAATTACCAAGATCCTTAATGTCGCCTATTTTAAGTAAATAGCAGGATCATATAATACACTATCTACCAACAAGTAATTGGACACCCCTGCAATCGACGATATCTACGGTCCTGATACACGTCACGGCCGTCGCTCTTAAATATCGTGTGGGAAACGACAACGCAACCAGTCGCATGCAAGATGCCACGCAGTTTGGAGCTCTCTGATTTCGAGAAAGGTATAATCGTCGGGTATCACAGAAATGGCCGATCCATACGTGACATATCCAGCGAATTGAAGTACCCAAAATCGATAGTGGTCTATGTGATTGGCAAGTGAAATATGAGAGGTGACTGTCGGAATGTGCCCCGACTCGTCATACCCACAAAACTGGGAGTTAGAGACCGACGGGTGCTGGCCAGAGAAATTCGGAAGAACCGCACCAAATCGATGGGCCACATCCGTGACGAGTTTCAACAGGCATCCGGGAGTGTTCTTTCGATGAATGCCATCCGTAAGGAAGCCCATCTGCTCGGTTATCATGGAGGTGCTGCCGCCCAGAAGCCTTTGATCACCAAGTCCAATAGCGCTGCTCGGCTAATGTGGTGCAAAGAACTTCGACAGTGGACCGTTGAACAGTGGAAACAGGTTCTCTGGAGCGACGAATCAAGGTTCACCCTCTACCGTTTGGATGGCAGGGTCTGGGTTTGACGTCTGCCTGGAGAACGCCTCCTGCCGGAATGTATTGTGCCAACTGTGAAGTTCGGCGGCGGTGGAATTATGCTATGGGGGTGTTTCTCCTGGTATGGCACGGGACCCCTGGTTGCAATTCCTGGTAGACTCAACGCCGAGACCTACTGCACCATTTTGGATGACCATGCGCTACCTACGTTTTGACAGTTTTACGGGGTGGACCCATGTTACTTTCAGGATGACAATGCCACCTGTCATGTTGCGAGGTCCACCATGGCTTGGTATGGTGACAATTGGGTTAATCGAATGGACTGGCCTGCGCAGAGCCCGGACCTTAACCCTATCGAGCACCTCTGGGACGAGTTGGAGCGTCGACTTAAGGGGTGTCCCCACCGTCCGAAATCGGTGAAGGAACTGACCTGTCTTCTCCGAGCCTAGTGGAAGAAAATATCGCTAACCGTCTTACAACGCCTGGTTGAGAGTATGCCCCGGAGGGTCGCAGCTGTAATCGCCGCTCGTGGAGGCTCCACCAACTATTGAAGGTGAATAAACTTCGTTTTCCTTTGCTATCACAGGTGTCCAATTACTTGTTGGTAGACAGTGTATTACCTAAACTATATACACGGTCGTAACAGAATAATATGACCACCTATCTAATAATGGGAGTAACCACCCTTTGCCCGGATGACAGTGGCGAGACGGCGTGGCATGGACGCAATGAGGCCCTGGAAGATTGCCCGAGGCACACATGCCCATTCGGACTGCATCAGAGTAAACAGGATCCTGGAGATGACGTGCTTTTGGTTCGGCACGTCAAGACTGTCGATCTAAATACTCTATGTGATTCAGGTCGGGCGATTTCGCCGGCCAAGAGAACGTAGACATCGCTGTCGTTTTCCTGGAACCAGTCACGCATCCCCTCACCATAGCGACGTGGCATGACGCATTGTCCTATTGGTAGACACCATCACCACCAGGGTAAACGTCCAACATGAAAGGATGCATGTGGTCAGCGAGGATGAGCAGGAAGCCATTGGAGTTCAATGTCTCATCCAGCAGTAACAGCGGTCCCAGGTCATACTAGGAAAACATTCCCCAGATAAGCACACTGCCACCGACGGACTGTACGTGACCAACAAGCGTGTCCGGGTGTTGGTTCTCGTGTATCTGACACCGTATCCGCCACCTCCCGTCACTTCTGTGGAGTAGATACCTCGATTCGTCGGAGAAGGAAACCTTTTCCCACTCTTCCACTATCCAATAGCTATAGTCTCATGCGAACTACAGGCGTCGTTGTCCATGGACCTGGGTTAACATGGGCGCCTTGACCCAGCGTTGACCCTGGAGATCCATGCGTAACAGGGTTCTCTCTACTGTTATGGGGGACACGTATCTGGGTGACCCAGAGTTCATTTGCCTGGTCGATTGCTGCATTGTTTCGCATCGATTGCCCTTTACCATTCGACGGAGGCGACTTTCTCCTCTGGGGTCCGTAGCCTTTGGGGCTCCACAGTTATGACGTCGGGAGGTACTCGGTGTGCCAGTGGTCCATTCTTGGTACACCGTTACTACAGCACCTCGCGAACAGCCCACGCAGTGTGCTGTTTCTGAGATGCTTCCACCCTTGGCACGGTAGCCGACGATCATTCCTTTTTGAACGTCCGTCAAATCACTACTGAGCTTACGTGACGCACTATGTCTCATCTGTCCTGGCCGGCCGCTTATATCTCCGTGTGGTCGACTTTGTCACGTGCACTCTGTGACGCGCCTGGGTGGGTACACTGTGATTATGAGGGTGGTCATATTATTCTGATACGACTGTGTACACCGGTGTGTAAAATTAAAGGATAATAGAGAAAAGCACACTAAACATGCGGTGCATGGACGGAAATGCAATGAAAGAGGATGAACATGCAAATATAGTGAAGCCAAAGAAGAAACCATGTGCACGTGCATCTCTTTTAGCGCAAAATATGGAAATCAAGACAGCATTATAAAGGCGGTAGATCGGCTTGCTTGTTTTTCGCACCTCGTATTCCTTGTCGAAGTAGGCTGGACAGTATCGCAGTTTTAGATTGAGTTGAAAATGTCTAAACGATTCACAGAGGCGGCGAACGATCAGTAGGAAGGAAACAGGTCAATCCCAGTCGGATGTGTCCAGAACATTAAATATACCACAAAAAGTCCTCAAGACCAAGGAAGAACTTCTTTGGAACAAGAGAGATTCGTTGTCAACAAGGTCAAGGCCGCCCCAGGGCTACCACTGCTACCGCGAAGACTGCTTTATGGCTCTAACTGTAAAACGATATCGTCAGATTACAGATGGAGAACTGATTGTGGAGTTCGCAGCAGCCACTGGCACGAGAATAACTCAATTCTCTCTAATTGGCACGAGAATAACTCAATCCTCTTTAATTCAACCGTAGGTTGAATCAGAGAGGTCTCTATGCGGACAGGCCCATGATTTGGTTCCCTCTAACTCCCTCCTAGAGAGGGGAGCGTTTAAGATGGAGTCACCAACATTGCCTGTGGAGCTTGGGCAACTGGGAACGTGTGTTTTTCACGAATGAGCCACGTTGCAGTTTAAACACTGATTTCCGACGTACTTTCTCGTTAGGTGAGAACCAGGAACCCGAGAGAGCCCCTCAAATATCCGTGAAAGGTCCAGTTTTCATGGTGACGGTTCTCTTGTCTGGGAGGCATCATTACAAAGCGACGGGCCAGAGATATAGAGAGGAGATTCAGGACACCTATGTTAGGCTGTTCAGGGGTGCCGTCGGCCAGATTTCCTCCTGATGAATGATAACGCCCGACCACATCGAGCTCAACTGCGGTGGATGAGTATCTGGAAACAGAAGATATCGCTCAAATGGATTTGCCAGCATACTCGCAGGGCATAAATCCTATTGAGCATGTCTGCGATGCCTTGAGAAGGCGAGTTGCAGAATGCCAGTTCTCACCAAGAACTCTCCAGAAATTCCGAGTAAAAGAAGTGGCCGTTAATTCCACAATCCTTAATTGAGGGTCTCATTTACAGCATGGGGAGTCTCTGCGACCGCAGTATGTCTGTTAGAGGCAATCATTCGCCTTACTGACACTTCCTGACAATGCAGAATTCATATTTTGTTCTTCCAATTTCCACGTCCATATTTCCTGTTTATGAATTAATTGAGAAGTTCTGAAATCTCGTAATGTCTCCGAATTAAAGTTCCTAATGAATTGCATTGCATTTCTTGAAAATTGTAACGAATGCTAAGGAAAATATTATTTGCAGGGGATTTTCCCGGCACAGAAGGAGCTGCGGGTTCTACCCTACGCCACTGGCAGAAACACAGGTTTCCGGGTTGTCTACGACCACGTTTATGCTTAAAGAGAATTTGATGGTCGGCAAATTTAATATAAAAAAACACTATTTTGCACAGTTTCATAAAAACACATTGAAATTTAAGACGAAAAATTGCATTTTTATCCACACATCATAAAAATACGGGTAATAATAGTGTACAGATATTAAAACTAAACACCGGAACAAACAATCAGTAATATGCAGGTAGTCTGATAACGTTACACACACTCACATAATTTTCGTGAGACAGCTATCATTATACACTGAAGTGCCAAAAGTCATGGAACCGCAGTATGCAAATTTTTAACTGGCGCTGCCGTCGCATAAAGTCTTCGACGCACGCTACGATTTTATATCAGTTGCGAGGTGTAATCTCGTGAGTCACGTTGAACAACCGCCAGTAGGATTATGACCAGCCGACGTGAATTATCGGAGTTTGAACGAGGCCTGGTAGGGGAAGACAGACGGATGGGACATTCAATTTCGGAAGTTGTGCGAACATTCAACATTCCTCGATTCATTATGTACCGAGAATACCTCATGAAAGGCATTACCACACACCATGGCCAGCGTAGTGGCCGACCACGAGTGCTGAATGACCGTGGCTAGTGGTGTCTGACCAGGATTGACCATGCTAACAAACAAGTGACACTGTCTCAAATGACATCCACATTCACTGCAGGAGGTACCAGAGACATATCCATCAGGTCTGTGGAGCGTAATTTAGCGTCCATGGGGTATGGGGGGTATGGGAGCAGAAGATCCTCAAGAGTGCCTTTCTTAACACTGCGACATCGGACACTGCTCCTCACCTGGGCTCGTGAACACGGTAAGTGCACCCTGGAAGATTGGCAACATGTGGCGTGGTCCGATGAGTCACGCTTGGCAGTTGTTACGAGCTGATGGTTTGATTCGCATGTGGCGCAGACCCCATGAGGACATGGACCCAAGCTGTCAACAAGGCACTCTGCAAGCTGGTGGTGGTTCCATACATGTGTGGGGTTCGATGAGTCACGCTACCAGTTGTTACGAGCTGATGGTAGGGTTCGAGTGTGGCGCAGACCTCATGAGGTCATGGACCTAAACTGTCAACAAGACACTGTGCAAGCTAGTGGTGGTTCCATACATGTGTGGGGTCCGACGAGTCACGCTACCAGTTGTTACGAGCTGATGGTAGGGTTCGGGTGCGGCGCAGACCCCATGAGGCCATGGACCCAAGCTGTCAACAAGGCACTGTGCAAGCTGGTGGTGGTTCCATACATGTGTGGGGTCCGATGAGTCACGCTACCAGTTGTTACGAGCTGATGGTAGGGTTCGAGTGTGGCGCAGACCTCATGAGGTCATGGACCTAAACTGTCAACAAGACACTGTGCAAGCTAGTGGTGGTTCCATACATGTGTGAGATGTCTTTATGTTGCACGGTTTGAGTCCTCTGGCCCTCATAAACATGTCATTAACCGTAATCGCTTTGTTGCTCTACTGGGTGACCATTTGCAGCCCTTTATGGACATCATAAAGGGCTGCAAATGGTCACCCAGTAGAGCAACATTGTCGATCTGGAAAATCCCAACAACAATGGGATTTTCCAGATTGACAATGCATCATGTTATCGGGCCCAAGTTGTCCAAAATTGGTTCGAGAAGCATTTTGGACAGTTCCGAAGGATGGTGTGGCTACCACGTTCGCTCGCCATGAACCCAATATAGCACTTATGGGACGTGGTGGAAAGGTCTATTCGCACCCAAGATCCTGCTCCTACAAATACCACGGAACTGTGGGCGGCTGTTCAGATGGTATGGCCCAACATCTCTCCAGAAGTCTTCCGGCTACTTGTGGAATCGATGTCACGTCGTGGTACTGCACTTCGCCGCGATAGAGGATGTTCTACATGATACTCGGTACGTATCCCATGACTTTTGACACTTTATGGTATAGCTACGGGAAAGAAAGTATTTAACCACGATGAGGATATAACCAAGTCGGACTTCGTGCTTGTAGAGGGCGCCAAAGTAGAGCGAGAAATAAATATTACTGAACAAAAAAAAAAAAAAAATCAGAAGAGAAATACATAAGAAAGAAAGGAAAAGTTAATTTTAGAACGCAAGGAAATAAAAAATAATGGCAAATATTGTACTGTAGTAAATAACTAAATTATGAATTAATTAATAAATCAAATTACCATACAAAAAGGTAAATTAGAACTTTTCTTTCACGGCTGTTAATGCATCAAGATTATTGAATGTCAAGCAGTATAGGAACTTTTGTCGCAAAGCCAGAAGAATATTTAGCAGATTATGGAGCATTTCAAAGTGTCGAGAATGTTCTAGGATGGTCATTCTGGGATTCTCTTGGCGAGGAGTGGAGAACATACGACGAGCGTGCCCAAAGTGGCTCCCGAAAATTTTTTTTGGCACGCGACATGCAGTTCCGGCTCTTGATTCTTTAAACTACATTCATAATAAATACACGGTCAAGTCACATTACTGTGACCATCAGTTAATATCCAGAGTAACCGCCGTGTGCAGCGCGGACAGCAGCTAGACGGGCTGGGAGTGACTGAATAAAGTGCTGGAAGGTGTTCACAGGTATTTGGAGCCATGCTGACTGCAGTGCATCTGGAAGCTGCTGGAGAGTGCGTGGCGGAGGATCCGTGGAGCGAACAGCACGATCGAGGTGGTCCCACCGATGCTCAATTGGGTTTAAGTCTGGGGAATTAAGGGGCCAGAGAAGTACTTTGAAGTCTTCATCGTGCTCTTCCAACCACTCTCGAACATTTCTAACTGTGTGATTGTAGTGATGGAAGATCCCATCCTCCCCAGGGAAGACAATCAGCATGTATGGGTGTACGTGGTCTGCAAGGATGGATTCACAACGAAATCGGTCCATAGTGCCTTCCACAGGTATCAGTGGACCCAGAAAATGTCGCGAAAACATTCCCCAGACCATAAGGCTGCCCCCCCCCCCACCACCACCACCAGCTCGTGTTCTTCCAGCAATGGTTGAAGAGTGTTTCTTTTCCGTTGTTTCCCACTTTATACGCCAACGTCCATCCGTTCGATGAAGCAGAAAACGTGAATCGTCGGAGAAGGCAATGCTTTGCCAATCAGCGGAGGTCACATTCCGATACTGCCGTGCAAATGTAAGCCTTTTCCGCGGAAGCACCTTCGTTAGCATAGGTGCAGTGACCATCCGTCTGCAGCGGAGCCCCATATGCAGAACTCTCACGCACCTTCGAAGCCGATGTTCACCTCTCACATCAATGGCACGTGGTGCTCCGCAGTTTCCACCTCGCTTATTAGCAATGGTGCCATTTCTCCAATCACGATACACTTTAACCACATTAGCACGCGAACAGTTCACAAACTGCGCTGTTTCAGAAATACTGCCACTCCTGGCCCGAAAGCCGATAATAATCTCTTTTTGAAAACCTGATAAATCGCTCTTTTTATCCATGACAGCAACGAGCGATATGTTTTCAGAATGCCTACAGCACACCTTATATACCCTCCAAGCCAGCTCACGACACGTGCCTTCTTTCACTGGCTACGCGCTGTTGACTTCAAGGGTAGGAGGTGGTCACAATAATGTGACTCGACTGTGTAAATGTATGACTACCGTTACTACCGAATGGAATTGTGTTATAAGGGATATTTTTGAGTTTTGAATATCGAGGATAGCTTAGAGAATATCAGTAAGGGCCTAAGGATGGGGATTTGTTCCAGCTAAATGCGTCTCCAGAGGGAAGTGTCCTAAGAGAGGGCCTCCAACCAGACAGCGAGAAGATGACAGTTATCTGGATTCGTCTAAGAGGGAGCGCGGAGGGATTCTACCTGGTCGTAACTCGAAGGGACATTAGTGGGCAAGCGAAGAGCAGTGGGTTCAACGACCACGATAGCAAGCCCAGTCACCTTTTTCTCCGGACCGGTAAGAAGGGGTACCTGCTTTTTTACCTCCGCCCATTGCGAGTCTCATGTAGTAAATGTAGTAGTAGTATTATAAATATAGTAATTTAATACTATTATAATATTATTTAGTGATATTATGCACATACATATTTGTTATGATATTATATTGTAGTATTATATGCATATTTATTAATATTATTATAGTAATATTATTAATCCATGATGTACTAAATATAGTAATGTCATTGTATTAATATAATATAATATAATATAATGCCCCGGGAAACATTTTGCAAATGGGTCCGTTCAGTTGTAATTCTGCGGTACTATTGTATCACAACTGAAAATCCCTTTTTGTATTTAAGAAACAAAACAAAAAGTACAATTGCTTTGAAAACAGTTGCATGCATAGTACTGGGAGGGGGAGGGAGTAAAAAGTACACCCGTCATCCTTAAATTGAAGTGGATGTTGAGGGTAAATTTCCATTGGCCCACGGCAAGATTTTACTGCAGAAAAATTGTACTGCAATTTTTCTGTTGTGGACAATCACAGTTAGAAATTTCAAGATATTTAAATATCGTGGCAAACTCACTTAATCGACGTAGAAAAAGCGAATAACCAGGTTTAAATCACTAGTTTAGTTAGTTATGTATGTAATTGCGCTGGAGAAACTTCTAATTTTGGACACACTCAATATTTATGTTTGTTTAAAATTTTCTCTTAAGAACGCTGAAGTAAGAACATTATTTTTTTTTAAATTGCTTATATAGCCTTTTCATGTTTGACAGATCGTAAAATAATCTTGATTTTCATACCTTTGAGCTTCCAGTTCTTAAATTTACAACGAAATGGGCTGAAATTCCAGCAAATATTTGAGAGAGAGAGAGAAATGCTACTACCAAAATTATGTTGGAGTTGTATCAAAAATCCTTTCGCATAGGACATGATTTTTAAATTTAAATAAATGAGAAAAAAATATAGAACTTTTACACTAAAATTTTCTATTTGTACTGCAATTTTTGTAATTTTTCTATTGTGGACAATCACAGTTAGAAATTTCAAAATTTTTAAATACCGTGGCGAACAGATTCTTCATTTAGTAATAATATATTCGTATGTATTTCAATTACAAAATGTGTTTTTATGCTGCGGTTATGTATTGTAAAGACACCTTACTAAATAACGTAAACAAAACATCTTGCAACTTCATGTTGAAATGATATCTCCGTAAATGCCTTCATCTGCAGCATTTGTTAGTTATCACAAGGAGCGTAGGCTACGTAGGTAGAACATTTCGGGGAAAGGGATCGTATATGAACACCCCCGGAAATAATCTTACAGTTATTTCAAAATAAGTTCTTGATATCGTTAGCTTTCACTCTGAATTCCGTGTTGTCATATAGTGGATAGTACATCCCATAATGATCATTATCTAGCATTGTTCTGAAACTTTGCCAAACATGGGTGAGTATTTTCACTACTTTAACCAAAGCAGTGAAAAAAATTTAGCCCTGTTCAGCCCTCACGCCAATGCTGTTAACATATGTAGATTGTTGTGCCTTCCGATTTTTCCTGATGCCGGGCCCCTCGAAACATTTCAGCATGAAATGAATGGTCAAAGAAACTATAGAAATAGATAGACATCCCTTCCCCACTCCGCAGTTGAGAAAGGCATCGGTAACTGCACGGGGAAGGAGTGGAAGTTTCGAAGAGGAGATTTTTTTTAATGCCTAAACAGATTAATCATAGTGTTCGGGCCCGGACTCTATTTTGCAATATAAAACTCGGGCTCGAGAGGGCTCGGGCGGGCAAGTGCTGATATACTTCGGGCTCTTAAAATTCAGCCCGAACTCAGCTCTTATGAGCACAGCACTAATGCCTCCTACAACCAACGGGAGTAAAATCAACTACCCCGCCCCTCCTTGAGAAATATATATAACCTCTTGTACACCCCCCCCCCCGCCCTCCAGCAACATACGGTACATACATTCTCGTTCCTCAGCTACTAAGTGAACCCAGAAGTTCGCAAACACACATGGCCCATCTATTGTAGTTGGGATTTTAGCAGTTGCCTGGTGAGGGGATTTTTTTCCCTAATTCAAAATAGAAGTTTTTTTTCCCTCGCTTGTTATAATTACATTATGTGTATTTCGTTTATAAAAAAATTGTTGTGGTTCAGTTGTGTGTTTAAAACAACTGAACTGAAAACCTTTTTAAGAAAGTAAGAAAGAAAGAGACAAAATATGCGGAAGGGGCCCACCGGGAACTGTACCGGTGTCCCAGTGGGCCAATCCGCCCCTGCATTGGAGTGAAGAAATAGTTGCATGCAAAGCCCTCAAAACAACCAAATACTAGGCTTGTATTTGGTTGTTTTGAGAGTATGCATGGTGCAGCTGTAAAAATTCTCAATGAAAGTAAAATGTCGTATGCTTATGTTCCTTTCTTTGATTTCCTTACTTTATGATATGAATCAAAGTTTATCTTTTCATGTTCTCATTGTTAATGTTGTTTATAAGGTACAATAATATTTATAAACGATGCCATTTTCAATTGCTTTTGAAAAACATTGATATAAAATATTTTTGAAGAGTTTTTTCAAAATACTTTCACTTACACTGGCGGAAAGTGAAAAATGAACACCAAGAAGGAATTGGCGAACAATCATGAAATTTACATATATTAATGGAGTTAAGCTTACGTAGGTGTGATGTTAATTTCGGGACCAACCGGTGAGCGCTTACGCCACAGCACGGCCTAATATGCAAATTATCGTCGGTGGTATTTAAGGAGTACGGCGAAGTGAATGTAATCAGTCGTCGGCGTACGGACATGTGCGAAGACCCCCGAGCAAGACGATGTACTTACGTATTTTCGGTCTCGTGCAGTAGTGAATAGCAAAGTACGTGGGAGAAATCCTTCTCATTATTTAGCTGCATGGAGTTGAGTTGCTTCACCACTAAGTGATTCTCATATAGTTTGTGGACGTCAATGATTTGACTGTGAGTTATTTTTATTTCTTGTTCTTTAAACTTCAAGTTAGAAGCTTTATTTTTTGTTTTCCGGTTCCAGGCCAACCGGGGCTCCGTGCCTCCGGAATGGCGAACTTTTTGAACCAACCTGAAACCATTCAGATTACTCATAATGGGAAGTATCCCAATGGTAATATTCTTAAGGAATTAGTCGACAAACTTGACTATCCGGAACATTTGCACACAGTCCAGCGACTTAACAATGGACTTTTCACAGTGCGTTTCCAAACTGCTGCACAAGCGCTGCACTACCTTGAGCACCCCTTGACAGCCTACAAGGACGTTGCGGTGAACGTTTCGCCAGTAGATGACGGCATTCGTACCGTCTATATCAAACTCGTGCCCATTGACATTCCTAATGAGAAGATCTCTGCGGCACTTACTGGATATGGGGAGATTGTCACCCCCATTCAGAATGAGCGGCACACACTCAAAAGTCTGGAACATGTTTATACAGGCACAAGAATTGTTCGCATGCGTATGACAAAGCCAGTACCCAATTTCCTTCAAGTGGGCCGTTGGAAGGCCATGGTCACATATGCTGGCATGATACGCACATGCCGCAGATGCGGTAATGCTGGCCACATTGCTCCTCAGTGCCCATCCCGAGCTTGCCCGAACTGTAGTACGGTGGGGCACTTAGAGATCTCGTGCGAGCAAGCCTGCTCCAAGTGCGGTGCGGATTCTCACACCAAATCCAGATGCACCCAGTCATCCTTCGCAGATGTTGTAGCTAGGCCTTCAACAGCTCCGCTTGTTTTCAATGAGGAGTTTCCAGAGCTACCCTCCACCAGTACTACTGTTGTTCCCGGGGACTCTGGTGTTCCTGATGCAGTTGTTACCATGGACCCGGAACATGTTCCTTCTTTGAAATTACCGGTGTCATACCTGCCGATCCGCCTTCCGAGAATGTCGTGACTTCTGTTAATCAAGAGACCTTGGTTGTTGACGGCCGCGTCGAGTCTGGAGCTTCTTCTGCTGTTTCACCAGTGCAAGATCTTGAGGTTCTTGACATGCCATCTACAGAGGTTACCTCACTGCCTCTTGCCGTTGAATCGGCTGTTGTTATTACGTCTGAGCCTCCCATGGACGCCGACGTATGTACCGAGTGCCCTGAGCCTCATTCACCTGATTCTCCTGACGCCCAAGTCGGACTTGTTACCACTGTTGCATTTACAGAGGTTATTTCGGATGATGACAACATTTACATAGATTCCGTTGATGATGTTGCTTTCACCTCTCCTGTCGGAACTGTCTCCCTACCTTCCACCTCCGGGGACAAAGTTGTACCCGTTATCCATTCCAGCAGGCCGCCGGGACGTGTTCCTGTTACCATCCACAATGTTACTCCTTCCAGAGAGACTCGTCCTGCTGACCATTCCTACCGTCAACAACGACAGTCCTCTACATCTTCGGAGGGCAGGACTCGCGGCAGCCGTTCGGCAAGTGTTCATCCTGGCCGTCGGGAAAGATCTCCCGTCCAACTGGAGGAAGGGGAACTTCCCTAAGTAGCCGCCGACGGAACCGTCGCCGGAATCACAACCGTTCCACC
The DNA here is from genome assembly GCA_039090855.1 of Macrothele yani. Lineage (NCBI taxonomy): Eukaryota > Metazoa > Arthropoda > Arachnida > Araneae > Macrothelidae > Macrothele > Macrothele yani. The sequence goes on along the minus strand of CM077025.1, from coordinate 151,409,724 downwards.
TCTGGAGATTGGCATCGTCAGTTCTAAGTGCCGGTCCACGTTTCTAAAACGGGTGGGCTAATTTGAATCTACCATCCTTACTGACCTTTGTTTTGTGTATTTTTGTATTTCAATTATCTGCTTATCCTTCAACCTTAAAGTTTCAACATTAAATATTCAGGGACTTCGGTCCCAGTCAGTAAGGCGTTGGCTCATCGGCTGGATTATGACCCAGGATATTGATATCCTGTGTGTCCAGGAAACATTTTTTAACAATTTTAGGCATGTTTCGGATTTTCGTCATTACACTAATGCCCCGTTCTGGTTTAGTCTTTCTCCGACTAGTCACAGGGGCGTCGGAATTATTGTCAACCCTAACTTCAAGGGTCGACAACTGAAATTTTAATATGATGACGAGGGTCGAGTAGCTGCTGTCAGCTTCGCCCTCGCTGAGTTAAAAATTCGCGTTATTTCAGCCTATGCGCCATTGGAACCCGCCCAACGGGGTAGATTCCTCAGGAGTCTTCCTTTATTTATTTGGGGGGGTGAAGACTTCCTCATTTTGGGGGGTGACTTTAATCTTGTAACGGAGCCTCTTGATAAACAGGGGGTACCTGGCAGACGGACTCGTCCCGGGCTGTCTTCTCCGGGTTCATGTCGGGGGCGGGGCTGGTGGACGCCTGGCGTTCTACTCACCCTGGGGTCTTCGACTGGACTTGGACAGATGGCTCTGTTCAGGCCCGCCTGGACAGGATACTTGTGGGGGGCCCTGGGGATTGTGACCTTGTGTCTTTTGTTCATTGTGATGTTAATTCTGTGTTTCTCCGTGTGAGTGACCATCGTGCCGTTTCTGGTGAGATCGTTCTAACAGGGGCCCGGACACGAACTCAGGGCCCGTGGAGGATGAATCTGAATCTTCTCTAAGATGATGACATCCTTCAGGGCCTTGAGAAGTTGCTTCGGGGTGAAATTCAGTCTGAGACTCATCACACTGGTGAGTGGTGGGAGGGGTTAAACTTAAAGTGAAGTCTTATTTACAACTTCGGGGGAAACTTTCTGCTCGTCAGCTGTTTTTTGAGCGAACTCGCCTTGTCTGTATGTTGCGTGCATGCAAAGCCGGGCAGCAAATGGGAGCGCAGAATGCTGGTATGATTGCTGAACTTCAAGATCAGTTGACAGATTTATATTGTAAAACCGGCCAAAGATGCACACAGGACTCTATTTCACAAAATTTGGAAAACGAGATTTCACTTGCAAGTTTTTTTGCGAAATCTCGCAGAAACAAAATTATTTCCCAGGTAATTCCTGGCTTACAGCATGAGTCACGCTTCGTGACCTCTCAACCGGAAATTCACAATTTGGTTTTCTCGCATTTCAGAGACCTGTTTGCATCTGATGAAGTGCAGCAGTCGTCCGTCGACTCTTGGGTCGCTGACGTGACCCAACTCGACGCCGCGGCTTCTGTGTTTACATCGGGCCCTGTCTGTATTTCTGAGGAGAGGCAAGCCATTGCCGGCTTGCGTAATGGTCGCAGTCCGGGTACTGATGGCATCCGTGTCGAATTTTATAAACGTTTTGTTGATTTGCTTGCTGAACCTCTATGTGATGTTTTTAATCATGTTCTGTCAACTGGGCAGTTAACCACGACGATGCGGCTTGGTCAGATCGTTTTGGTAAACAAGCAGCGTGATGGTCCTGGTCGCCATTTGGGAGAGTGGAGACCCATCACTCTTCTCAATTACGATTATAAGATTTTGGCTAAAGTCCTTGCTAACCGACTGATTAGGGTTATTTCTGGCCTAGTAGGCGTGTGCCAGGTTTCTGGAATCCCGGGGAGGAGAATTTTTCAAAATTTAGTCCTCGTGCGGGACGGTATTCACTACCTCGACCGCAAGAGGTTGAAGTGCTGTATCCTTTCTTTGGATCAGAGCAAAGCCTTTGACAGGATCTCTCACAAGTACCTTGTGACCCTGCTGGAGGCTTGTAACTTTAGCCAAGATTTTGTATACATGGTGAAGGTCTTGTATACTGATATCTTTAGTTTTATCCGAGTCAACGGTCAGCCTACGGACTGCTTTCCCATCCGGAGAGGGGTCCGCCAAGGCTTCCCGTTGTGTGCTGCACTGTTCGTACTGAGCATTGAAACTCTCCTTAAGAAGATTCAATCTGCACCGAATATCTCTGGCATCCCAGTTCCGGATTCGAGCTTTACAACAGCTGAGCTCAAATACCTTGCGTATGCAGATGACGTTGTTCTCTTCCTTCGGGATGAGATTTCCTTGAGAAATTTGTTTCATGTTTATGATGTTTATGCGGACAGTGCAGGCGCTGCATTGAATGTGGATAAAACTAAAGCCTTGTGTTTTGGGGATTGGTCACCTGACGTTTTGCAGTTTGTAGGCTCAACCGATGATCCCATAAAGATCCTCGGTGTTTACTTTGATAAAAGGGGGTTCACCGTAAGACGTGGCGCTCTGTTCAACAGATGCTCACGTCGGAATGTGCTTGGTGGGAGGGCTGCCAAATTTCTTTTTTTAATAGGGCTAAATTGGCTAACAGTCTCTTGGTTTCCAAAATTGCTTTTTGCTGTACCCTACAACCCCCGACGTACAGGGTCCTTTTGGCTCTAAATTCTCTAGTTTTTCGATTTGTCTGGGGAACTAGAGCTGTCCTTTCTCGGGATTGCCTGGTTCAACCAGTCCATCGGGGGGGGACTGGGTGTTCGGCACATTCTTGCGTGGTGTCGCGCGTTGATGGTTTCTAATGTGGCCTACATCCTGAAAAGCGATTCTCATCCTAGCTTTAACTTCGCGTGTTATTTCATTTCCTATAACCTTAGGTTATTTTCTTTCGCTTGTAACTACCTTGGGCCTAGAGCTCCGAGGCCCGGTGGACCACATGGCACTACCATTTGTGAGGCTAGATTGTTAACTAGCCAGAACATAAGGTGTTCCTCTTGGCATGAACCCGATGCCCTTTATAATGTATTCTTGCCATCCTTTGCTCCTCACATTCAGCGCAGGTTTCCCGCCTTGGGGATGAATTGGAGGGTCGCATGGGCCAATGTTGCGTTTGCGGGTGTGGAAGGTCGTGTGCGTGACCTGCAGTGGCACTTGGCCCATGGGGTGATTTTCACCCGTGATTCCCTTTTCGTTGGGAATCACGGGTGTCCGACTGTCCGCAGTGGGGACAGTCCGACTCCCCGGACTGTCCCCACTGCGGACAGTCGGAGTCTTTATACCACCGATTTGTAGAATGTAATTTTGTTCGAAAAGTTTGGCAACTTTTGTCTAGATGGATTTCTGTTAATATGTGTAATTTTAAAATTATTGTTTTTAAGCACCCGCTACCTGTTTCCGGTCAGCGTGCCTATGGTTTAAAGATGATCCTTGCTACTGCTTGTACTGTGTTACATGATACTGCTCTGTCTGACCCCGTTAGGCTCTATTCGAATAGGCCTGATGTGGTCGCCCTCTTTGTCAAGATCAGATTGCGTGAGAGGGTGATTTCCGACTTTCACCACTGGCCGGAAGACGTTTTTCGCGTCCGATGGCTTTGTTGGTCTCGACTGGTTTCCTTACGCAATAATGTGCTCTGCTTTCGGTTCTGAATGTGTTTTCTGTTGGAGCATGTCGCATGCCTGACGACCGCTGCTCTTTTTACTTGCTTGTCTGGATCCTGTGTTTGCATCATGAATTGTATTTACATGCTTTTCTACTGTGTTTATGTTGTCTTTGTCTGCATTTGTCTATGCTTGGCCCGCGCTTTTGTTCTGTCTGTTGTCTGTGGCAGGTGTTGTGCCTGCCACAGACAACAGACAGAACACTTCCTGCGCCTTTGTCATGCCTTTGACAGAACACTTCCTGCGCCTTTGTCATGCCTTTGACAGAACACTTCCTGCGCCTTTGTCAGTTCAGACCACTTCCTGCGCCTTTGTCATGCCTCTCGGGCGGGAAGGGGTGTGACAAATGACTTTACATGCTTTTGTTTTGGTTGGAGGTGCTTAGATGTGGGTCCACTTTTTCTCTAAGCACGTCCACCCTGTTTTCAGAGATACTTCTTCCCTGGAAGTGTTATTGCTTGAGTTTCGTCTTCCGAGTTTGGTAAGTAAGGTAAGTAGTTTCTTTTCTTTTTAGTGTGTGTGTGTGTGTGTGTTTCACTTCGATGATGATAGTGCCTTGGCTGACCCATAATATGGGTTTCAGCAGAACAGTGTACAGCCTTGTGCTGTACCCCAGTTCACTAACTGAGAAGAAGCTTCAATGCCTGGACATGGAAGACTTGTACGATTGCAGCAGTTATCGGACTTTGAGCGAGGTCGTCAAGTGGAACTCCGCGAGGCCGGGTGGTCGTATCGTCGTATTGCGGAGCGAATTGGACGGGAAGTATCGGCAGTGGTACGATGGTGGCGTAGATGGTCCGAGGAACATTCTCACACGAGAAGACGTGAAACCGGGAGTCACAGACGTACTGATGAGCGGACCGATCGACGCATAAGAAGAGCGGCGTTGTCAAGCAGAACATCCACTGTGACGCAAATCCGAGCTGCCGTTGTACCTGAGGTGACTGTGCGAACAATCCGCAACAGTCTACTGGATGCAGGACTACGTGCACGTGTGCCTCTGGCATGTGTACCTCTGACTCCAGCCCACCGTCAGGAACGGCTGCAGTGGTGTCGCCAACGTCTGCACTGGAGAACGCAATGGCGATCTGTCGTGTTCAGCGATGAAAGCAGATTCTGCTTGGGAGCCTCCGATGGCCGTATGCGTGTTCGCAGACGCACAGGGGAGCGTCTCCACCCTTCTTGCATCCGCCAGCGACACACAGGGCCTACACCTGGTCTCCTGGTGTGGGGAGCGATCAGCTATCACTCCCGTACACCGGGTACGTTAAACAGCACCTCCTACATCAACAACATCATTCAGCCCGTTGTTGTGCCATTTGTAAGGTCGGTCCATCGCGGTGTTTTCCAGCAAGATAACGCACGCCCACACACGGCACGTGCAACGCAACATGCACTTCAGGGTGTGAGACAACTTTCATGGCCTGCACGTTCACCGGATTCGTCCCCCATTGAGCACGTGTGGGGTTTTATGGGACAACGACTTATCCGGTCTCCACGGCCAGCCACGACCATCCCCGATTTAAGCGTCCAGGTTGAGGATGCTTGGAACTCAATACCCCAAACTTACATCCAACATCTGTACGACAGACTCCATGCCAGAATTGCACAGTGTGACGCAGTTCATGGCGGTTCAACCTCGTACTAACCATGTTACATGTAAATGTTATTTTTCAGTTTACCAGCAAATACAGCTGTATTTAGCCATAATGTTTTGATCACGTTATCCTCTGTATTCCGTTATTATGCTGTATAAATTTCGTTGGTATCAGACGTCTCCTTCTTGGTGTTCTTTTTTCACTTTCCACAAGTGTATTTCAAACACTTTTTTTGTTACACTTTTGTTGATAATAGTCGTAAAAAAAAACAGGTACATGCCAATAACAACCTGACTCCTATTTTTTTCTTAAAAAAAGTCCATTATTTTTGTTATCAATTCATTAATTTTACGACTTTTGAATTACTAGCTATCGATAACATGTTATTCATAAGGCTGTCTTATTTTAAATTGTTCAGAAGGGTTTTTGGTTACCTAAACAGACTTTTTCAAGAATGTCTTCAAGTTCTTTCTCCTTAAAAAATTGCAAAATACAAATGTATTACAATAATAAATAATAATCTGCTGTTCAAAATTCTCATGGGCATGCGTGAGAGTTTTTTAAAGGATTATTTTCAATTTCGGCGCACACTCTCAAAAAGGTTCTCCACCCTTGTGCTAGAGTAATGACCTAGAGCAATGCATAAACCTCTGGATTGTTCCAGGAAGTTCGGAAACGTATTTAATAAAGTTTTGCTGAGTCGGAAAAAAGAAAAATGCATTTTATTCAAATCCTCGGTTTATAATTGCGAATAAATCCATTTTAAAATCAAATATGACAAACTTTTCATAGTGTTTATTTTTACCCATTTCACGATACCTGCTTTCTTCTCTTCATCTGTTGCTAGTTCAAAGGGGAAACAAGGAGGGGGCTTTCAATATTTTGTTGCCGAAGACGCCGCGAGTTATCCTAAGGACGGCCTTCGACGAGACAAGCTTTATCAAGCCAACCAATCATTTCTCACGTAGGGATGGATCAAAGACATGGGCTCTGTCTAAGGAAGATTAAAGATGACACAAAAGAACAAGGACACTGGCAGAGAGTTATGGTAGAAACTGGATTGATATATTTTCATCACGAATTCGATTTTCTCTGTTTGCCTTTTAACACGAAGGAGGACTACAGCACGAATACCATGAATCAGTTTTCAGAACGACGTTTTCATAACATCTCACTAGAAATTATTCTGAAAGAATTCCGATTACAGATATTGAAATTTCTGAAGGATGACAATGCCTTACCTTATTTATCGCTTTGCGTGGACGCAGGCCAGGGTCAGACCCTCTCTGAGGAGGGGCTGGGGGCTGAAATTTTTCTTATCCCACCCTGCTTCCCACCGATGTGCCAGTTTTAAATTTTTTTTAACTTTAAAATCTGAACTTTGCCAAGTAATAATAAGTCTCGTGTTTTTCGTCGCGTGTAACCCATCTTATTTCCCCCTAGAAAGTGCGTCGTTTACTTCTCCGTAAAAAGAAGATCAAAATAGCATCATCAGGGACATGAAAATTCATTTGTTTTCCACTCTTACAAATCCTTAGTTTAAGCGGGTTGGTTTTTTTTTTCATGTTAGTATGGCCAGAAGCGAATGAGGAGGATGGATTGGAATTCACTGAGGGAGGTCATTATTAATTGCTCTGCTGTTTGGTTTTGCTGCTAATTAGGATATTCCAACACGGAAAGTGGAGTTTAAAGCTACACTAGCGCTCTAAAAACCGTCCCGGGACAGTAATGCACATGGCTGACGACTATTTTGGAGGAGAGGAGCGCAAGATAAGGTCGCTGGCTTGAAGGAAGGGAGTTAAGGAGGAGAGAGGGTATTGTGTCTGCGTGTCACGACGTTAAAATTTGATTCAAGTAAACAAAAGAAACATTTTACCTTAAGAAATTTTCCAAGTGCAGCACTTTTTTCATAAGCAAAAATGCAAAATTTTGAAAAGTGATTAAGATAATGCATTCACAGCAAGAAAAAAGTTGAAGGCGACAGTGTACCAACGCTTATATCTTACACCACTAACCCACTAGTTATTAACATGTTCATGTTATCTTGTTGATTTACCAGTCGCGTAAGTAGTCAGATCCATATGTGTGAGTGTGTCAAAAGCGCAGAGATGGAAACGGGTCAAAAATTTTGGACCCGGATCCGGACGTCACATAATTTGACCCGATCCGGACCTGACCCGGAAAAATCTGCTTTGAACTATAAATTCCAAACTCAATTTATAACTATACATAATCATATATAAATACAAACACACAGGGTGTTAAAAAAGTCTCTCTGCAGTGGGTTTTGTATGTTATATAGAAATCGTACAAATGTATTACGGGAAGGTATAATTTCCTCACTTACTTACAGAAAGTGTTGAAACTGTCTTTCTTCACATAACCTAACTGTTTTGCACATGTTGTCAAAAAGTCCTTCCGCAGTAATGTTAAGGCTGTTCCACCAAATTTTGATGGCGCTACAGTCAAAATTTTTGAATGAGGCAACTATGTATGTTTAATTTCAGTTTTTGCTGTTTTCTTAATAAGATATCTTCAGAATATGTTTCATAGCAACACCAATTTTCACCAGCTTCTGATGAGTTGAAAGTTTCCAAAATGTTGATGTTGATTTCATCATTGCCCCTCAGAACAAAGGAACACTCACGAAATCAACATTCACATTTTGGAGGCCGAATCTTGTGAAAATTGGTGTTGCTATGAAACATATTCTGGTTTCTTAATGAGACGAAGCAACTTCCAGCATTCACTCTTCCCTTTTTGTTTTCAACAAGAACAGATTTGTTGGCCTCGACGCCTTTTTTAATTTCCTCAATATTAAATTCATCCATATTAACAAATAAGGCATTAACTCCGACACGACATGCAATGAAATGGGGTGTTAGCTCGTCAAACGAAAACCTCTGAATACTCAATGCAAAAGATGCAATGTGAAAACTAGATCAGATCATATGTAGAGGATTTTAGGAAGGGAGTGTCTGACCCCAGGTCTTAAACAACCCTTAGAAATAGGTAGTTAGGAGATTTGGGCTAGAGTGCCCAATAGGAAAGGGACACGGAAGCGATGTAGCAAGCGGGAGGAATACGCCCTTATTTATTACCGGGGGAGGGGGCCAGTACCAGGGGACCCGACGGCTTAACGTGCCCATCCGACGCAAGGCGGGTATTTAATGGTTCGAGCGTTCGTACCTGCCTGGGATCGAACCCGAGGTCTTCTCCGTGGCAGTCAGGAACGTTGACCACTAGGTCCTCCACGGCAAAATTAGCTGGTACTAAGAACAAGTTGCATATGAACAAATTATCAGGGAAAACCAAAATTCTGATGAGAAAAAGAAGAGAGATGAGGACAACTAAAGGAGATGCGACTTCCAAAGTGGAATGACATTAGGAAAAAATATCACTCTAGACGTAAGGAAATTCAACTGTGAACTAGTGAGGAAAGCAATTGAAAACAACCAAAGCCTAAAGATAGCAAAGGGACATCTCAGTAAGGGAAGAAATACAAATTATGGCACTGAGAAAAGAAGATGGTTCTGTAACAAGAAATAGAGGCGAAATGTTGACAAGAGTGAAAGTTTTCTACTCAAAACTGTATGAAAGGGATGATACATATACTCCAGACATTACGAAAGGTACCAGTACCAGAGTTCTTCCAGTCCTCCCAGCAGAAGTTGCACATGCAATCAAGAACATGAAGCGGGGGGAAGCTCCAGGAGAAGATGGAATTATCGTAGACATCATACAAGAAGCAAGTGGAAAAATTGAAACAGTACCGCATTATGACCACCCCTAGCCTAGAGGAATGAGCGCGCCTGGAGACCGAACGGTGGAGCAAGTGAAGTTCGCAGAGCAGCATTTATACAACCCGAGGACCGGCTTTCGGTTAGTACAGTGTTCGAGTCAGAATGAGAAAAGTTGCCGATTTGTCGGAGTTTGATAAAGGACAAAATGTGATGGCACGGCCCCTCGGAACTATGATCTCGGAAACGGCGCGGCTTGCGAATTGTTCTCGTGCCGCTTTAGTGAGTACGTATCAAAAGTGCTGCACGGATGACCAAACGACGAACCGTCATCGAGTCGTGTGTCGTCAGCAGCTCATGGATTCCAGAGGGGAGATGAGACTGTCGCGCATTGTTCACAGCGACCGCAGGGCCACAGTGCGACAAATCACCGGCAGCTACAACAGTGGTGATTTGGACAATGTGTCACAGCACATAGTTCATTGCAGCCTTCTGCGCATGGGCCTGCGTAGCCGAAGACCCAGACAGGTCCCCATGCTCACTGCACGTCATCACCAACAACGTATGAAATGGACCCAAGATCATCGAGATTGGATTGTGGATGATTGAAAGAAAGTTGCATGGTCTGGCGAATCAAGATTCCTGGTGCATCACGTAGACGGCTGAGCGCGGATACGCCGATTACCAACGGAGGCTATGGAACCTGGATGCACCTTTGGGCGGAAACAGGCCGGCGGCTGTGGCGGTGGCGGCGGTGTTTTGCTGTGGGTGATGTTTTCTTGGGACACTTTAGGCCCCATTATCCCAATAGCACATTCCCTGACAGCTGTCAGGTATCTGAACATCGATGCGGACCAAGTTCACCCTTTCATGACAATTGTGTTCCCTGCTGGTGATGTCCATTACCAACAGGATAATGCGCCATGCCACACTGCCAGAATCGTCAAGGAGTGGTTCGAGGAACATGCTGGTGACTTTCTGTTATTGTCTTGACTTCCAAATTCATCTGACATGAACCCAATCGAATTTGTGGTTCGACTTGGAAAAGCGGGTTCGCGCTAAATCACCACCACCCCGAAATGTACGGGAACTGGAAGACCTATTTTTGACATTACGGTACCAGATACCCCAGATATCTATCACCACCTCATCGAATTGATGCCTCGCCGAGTGGCCGCTGTTTTGCGGACTAAATGGGGTCCTACAGATTATTAGGTAGGTGGTCATCATGTAGTGGCTCATCGGTGTATATCATCATCATCATCATCATCATCATCATCATTGTCAACCATTATCAATCCACTGCTGGACGAAGGTCTCCCCAAGTTTCCTCCACAACGGTCTGTCTTGTGCCAGTCTCCTCCATGTCACTCCCGCATATATTTACGAATTTCATCCACCCATCTTCCATGTGGTCTTTTTCTGGGTCTTTTCCTGTCCCTTGGAATCCAATCTAAAATTTCGGCTGTCCATCGATGGTCTGTTTCTTCTGGCAGTATGTCCAGCCCATTGCCATTTCAGGGATTTAACTCTGATCATGATGTCTTCCACTCTTGTCATTTTTCGGATCCACGAGTTCCTCTTCTTATCTCTCCTGGTTACACCAAGTATGCACCTCTCCATGCTGCTTTGAGTTGTCTGCAGCCTTTGTATGTCTCTTTTAGTTAAGGTCCACGTCTCTGCACCATACGTAAGCACTGGAAGGATGCATTGATCAAACACTTTTCTTTTATACATATACATATATTTACAGTAAATACCTGAAAGCTTTCTTTTCTTTTTATTTTCTAAACTGGGAATAACATCATTATTGTCGTGTGATATCTGCATGAAGTGAATATTTTTCAAAAACATTTTGCCAAACCAGGGATGCATTTAGAGGAAGCCCAAGGGGCCTTGCCCCCTCCCGAAAGTGTTTCATTTTTTTTATGTTTTTGGTTAAAATGCCACTTAATTTAGGAAAAATATGCTTTAATTTAATAAAGATGCTTCAACTTACATTAGAACAAAATGCTTTAGTTTTTTCTTCTGTGTTTCAATAACTTTTAATTTTTTTCTGGTGGATTCCAAAAAAATCCATTTTTTATCTCCCTCTCCCGAAAAAAAATTCTGTATACACATCTGGCCCTTATAGTTGCCCATGGTGGGCGTTAAACCCCCCAAACAAGCAAACAAAAGAGGTGAACATTCAATTCCAAGAAAATTTTCTACATATTAAAATTATGTTTCCATACTATAAAATTACTTGCCTTAGCGCTTTTCCAACTTTGATCATTCGACCGAGATGGGTTTGGGAACGAACCCGAAATTTCTATACACGCCCTTGTGTCAAGCACTTCTAGATTTGTGCCCCCCCTTCCCCGTAAGATACTTAACCCCCAATTTTCAACTGCTGACGTCGCCAGTACCTCCCTTCGCACCTCAGGAATCACGAGTAGCCACTATATAGTGGCGTAGGCAGAAATTTCTTAAGGGTGGGGGGAGGGGGTGCGTGAGTTTGGTTCATTGGTAAAAGCCTCATATATACATATATTTCGCTTTAAATTCGTACTAAATCTCCCCTCAAGGGGGGGGTCCGGATGAGGACCACCCCCTTGGTTACGCCTATGCCACCATTCATACGCATATAAACACGTTTCAAGAAATTCAGGTTTCAGTCGTCTGAGGTTTGGAATTATTTTGTAAAAGTTTACTCCCGGCCGGTAGGAATGTGTTGAAAAATGAGAAATCCCTGACTCCGGAGTATGGCTATTGTATAACGGATTCCTCTAGGAAATCAGCTCAGTGGTAACCGTACTAAAATGTTACAAGCTGAGCAAAAAAAAGGAAGGGGATTGGTGAAAGCCTTGTACTGTAAGGTAAGATGCACCCTGCAGACTTGCAGCGCTCCAAAAAGTCGGGTACCTTCCATTAATAGGAACAAATGATTCAATAACGAAAAATATAATTTTTGAAAGAATTTTGTGGGACTACACTTGAAACTGGTCGGTTGTGTTAAAAAACTCATCCGGACGACTTTGATATAAAGGAATTACTAAATGTGCTGCCATCTGTTGATGTAATTTTCGTGTGATTTGTCAATTAAGTTTTTATTTGAAATATATATAGTTTCTGAAAACGGACAGCAAGGTTACATGATTCATCACTGACATGTGCGCCCATAGAGGAAGGCGGCTAAGAGGAGACATTTGCCCTCCCTTGGAAATCGGTCCCCTTCTGTTCTCAGAAATTTCTACAGAGAGTTTCGCGATGATATTGATTCTGATTGCTAATATTTCTGTAGAATGTCTGGATGCGCGAGCACGCAGTTAAAATGTGAAAAAGTTGGGAATTTCCAGTAGAAAAAGCGAAAATGTACAGTAGAAGGTAATAATGAAATTAATTGCCTATTGCATGTCGGAAGACAGCGTACATACTCTCAGTTTGGAAAATTATGAAAGCCGAAAAAATGCAAAATATAATAAATATATCATCATCCTCTACGGCTGCAAATATTCACTGCCTGACAAAGAACATTGGACATTTTTCTCAGAAATCTGGCTTGAGGTTTTTTTTTTTTTTTGTTTTTTCGTTCTTGACGACCAATTAAAGTGATCTCTGGGATTTCGTGGCCAGAAATTTCTTAAAAAGAAGGGGTAGGTCCATGGATTTGGGTTATTGATGAAAGTCTCATATATACGCTTTAAAATTGTGCTCAATCTCCCCTCAAGGGGGTTCGGACCCGATGACCCCCTCCTGCTACGCCTATGTTCGTGGCAGAGTAGCCAAAAGGATCAAAAGAACGACAAAAAAATGTCCTTATTGCCCTAACATGCTGTCTAATTTCCTTTATATCCATCTTTTTCATATAGTTTCAGGTCTTCTGGTTTCCAATTACATTTATGTGTTGAGAGTATGGTAAAAACGGTTAGATAACAAGAAAGCACCGAGGAAATTTGCATATGGTGTTTGTATATGTTATTCGTGGCCACAAGTTTTTTTTTGTTTTTTTTTTTTTTTTTGGTTGAAGGTTTAACGACCACCGTGAGCAACTCAATGGGCTATAAGCAGTCGCCCGTCCCTAATTTAGGGTCACTGGTTCCAGGGAAGGGAGAGAGCCAGCGCCGTAAGACTAACACAATATCCATGCCTCACGGGATTCGAACACGGACCCCTCCTGGACGAATGATCAGAGGCCATCGCTTAGACCACTGCGCCACCGGGGCGGCCCCACGATTTCTGCTTGCCCCCTCCTGAAAATTAAGCTATGAGCAGGACCGTATTAAGGCTTAGTAGGCCCCTAGGCCAAGGCATCTGAGTAAGCCCCCAAAGAATTTATGACGGAGAATAATTATGAAGTCCGTTAAAACACAAAACTGTAGCAGTATGTTTGTGATATTGTAACGTACCAGGAGATGTGACGTACCTGCCAGAAGGACGCACACGACATAAAGGCAGATAGGAATCAGAATAAAATGTCCGCGTAGCTTAATTGGTAGAGCAACTTATTCCGGAATGAGTGGACCCGGGTTCGAATCCTGGCGCGGATAAAAATGACGGAGAAATTCACTTCGTTATAATGGCGCCCGAACTATCCGGATGACCCGACCGTTCAAAATCTCGCATTGGTGTGATGTTATTTCCACACCGCGAGATAGGAAAAATAAGAGAATCCCTTCTCCAGCACTTCGACAAAAAAAAAAATAATAATAAGGGGGAGGTGATGTAACGTACCAGGAGATGTGACGTAATTGCCAGAAGGACGCGCACGACATAAAGGCAGATAGGAATCAGAATAAAATGTCCGCGTAGCTTAATTGGTAGAGCAACTTATTCCGGAATGAGTGGACCCGGGTTCGAACCCCGGCGCGGATAAAAATGACGGAGAAATTCACTTCGTTATAATATTTAATACGTAGTGAATTCTTCAAACTAATAAATGACGCAGAGTTTTCATAAATAGTCAATGTGTTTTCCACAGTAATACTAGACTATGTCTTGAAATTGTTAATGATTAAGCACTGTATAGTTTTCTTGGTGCATATATGTATATTTATTTTCCATGCAATGTGAAGTCACCCTAGATTTCGCCCAATTAACGGTTCAAGTGCAAGCAGGGGATGTGGGTGGATGGTAGTGCAAAAGTTGAAACTCGCTGATCCCGATGTACACAACAACATGAAACCTTTACCCTTAGTGAGTCACTACCTTGAAATCTGTTTTCTGACCTCTCTTTCTGATAGTGGAAATCAGACGAGATAAAACCATTTTACTTCTTCTCTGTATAAAAATACAATTTGTGTATTATTTGTAGTGTAGCGGCAGGCCGCCTGGGCCCTTGGTGATGGTGAGTTCCTAGGCTATAGCCTCGTTAGACCTTCCCTTAATCCAGCCTGGCTATGGGAGCTCATGATCACTAAACTGGTCTTTTCCAATAATTTTGAACAAAAAAAAAACACATACAAATTTTTGAAAATGCTATCTTTCAAGAAGTGAGCCATGATGCGTTTGTGGATACCAAAATCTGATGCTTTGGACTTTTCGAAAGGTTTCTAAAAGTGGAGGCCTTCCAATAACGAAGAAATTATCGGGGCCGTCATCACAGTATCGGTTTTGAGACCCCCTTCACTTTTCCCGCCATTTTAGAAAAATAACGTTTCTTTCTGCGCTAACCCCCCCCCCCCCCATCTCTCTTTATTTTTTAATTTTTTTTAGTGCGTGGTTTGTTGTCTCCATAACTCATAAAACTAATGTATTAATCAAGACGAAATTTAATTTTTCGGAGTTTTGTGGTACCTGGATAGGAAAAGAAATAGCGAAAGTTACAAATGATATAGTCATTGTTAAGGAAGAAAAATCGGAACCTTCAGGAAGGTGGTCACCGAAGACATTTCACATGCTGCATGTGTAGTGGCGTGCTACCCCCCCCCGGAAGGGCGAACTTTTCCGACAATCCGTTAGCTTTCAGTTACTGAAATTTCTAAATTCCACATTATTAATTAGGTTTCATGGGTGCTTAATTCAATTCAAATTCGGCGCAATTTTGTTTCATGGGCGCTTAATTCAATAGAGGCGAAATTTTGACAAGAGTGAAAGTTTTCTGCTCAAAACTGTATGAAAGGGATGACATGTATACCACAAGCCGACATCTTTAGAAATCTTGTAAGGGCGATGCCTTGCTGTATTTGTAAGAGGTGTTTTGGCGGCACAAGGAAGAACCAACGTCATATTAGATATAGCTGGTCATAATGTTTTGGCTCTTCGGTGTGTCTAAGTGTGTGTAAAAAATTCTGTTCTCCTTCCAAAAAATTTAGGATCTGCGTTCTGACATAGACTTTGTTTATTTGAGGATTTAACGACCACCGTAAGCAACTCAAACGGTTATATGCAGTCACCCGGTCCTAATTTGGGGTCAGTGCTTCGTGGGGGGGGGCGCAGTAAGAGAGTCAAACACACCATTCGTGCTTAGAATCTGAGTCTACTCATCAGACGAATCGTCAGAGGTCAGAGTTTAGATCGTCAGAGATCAGACTGAGGCACAGACTCAGTCAAAACTTTATCGTTTGGGTAACCGATTCCACGATTTGCTTCATTAGTTGCCAGAAATTAAAGTTCTAAGTTTTTAATTAAAATATTTTAATATAGCAGTTCCTGAAATTTTGTACTCAGGCAATTTTACACGCCCATCACACCGTTCGTACTGGGATCCAACATTTCATGAAAAATTTCCTTTCGGGGAAAAAACTCGATTGCACAAACACGAGAAAATCCTGTATTTTGCGAAAACACGTGGTTTTGCGAGTTCTAGAGCTTCTAAGAAAGGCATAAACATACCTGTTTGTGGAGCTGGCTATTCTGTATGCTGCCCACATCCATCGTGTTTGCATCACTATCATTTCCACCATCCCATAGTTTGATCCCGTGACGTCAATCTCTTCCTTAAACGTGTTTCATTTTCCTGCTTATTTTCCATCCCCGTATGATTTTTGTGGTTATGCCACACTCCTTTCTCGCTAAAGCTCCTGCAATTGGATCAGATGCATAACCATTGCACTTCTGCTGTTACTTAAAACATATTTTCATCACTTTCTTCCCGGAACATTTACGTACGAAGGGCGTTCAAAAAGTTTGAATCTTAAGCTACTTCTAGTGAATATGCATATGAAGTACTTTTTTCTGCAGATAGTATATATTCTTATATGTCACGGTACTAATTTGCAATATTATAGGTCCACTCGTTCATCCCCCCCCCCCAGTGAATTTGTTATCTGAACAGTAGGGACTTACTGAAGGAAAAAAACTACGGGTGGTGATAAAACCCCGTCTTTGAAAACCATAGGAAGTTTATGAGGAATACATCATCAAAAATCATTATCAATCCACTACAGGATGAAGGTCTCCTCCAAGATTTTCCCCATAGTTTTTCTGTTTTGAGCCGGTCCCCTCCGTGTCACTCTGATATGCTTCCTAATTTCGCCCTACATGGTCATTTTCTGGGCCTTTTCTTGTCTCTCGAATCCAATCTGGAATTTCAGTTGTGTAACAGTGGTCAGTTCTTGTAGCAATATCCTGTACTTTGGGAAAACCATTATTGCCATTTCAGGAATTTTTTACTTAGACCATTACGTCATCAACTCCAGTCATTTTGCTGATCAACGAGTTCTTCTTCCTACCCTTCCTGGTTTTGCGAAATATGCACCTCTCCAGGCTTCTTTCAATAGTTCACAGACTCTAGATGTCTTTCTTACGCTTTCCAACCGTAAGTTGAAGAAGAGTATACACTGTATGCTCCAGCTTTGTCTGTCTGTCGCGTACAAATTATTCGACTTCGATGAAATTTTAGTATGTGGCAGGGGACAACCTGGGGAGAAGCCCTATTGAAAATGGATGAAATGGAGTCAAAGGTCAGGACATAGCAGCGGCATTCATTTCATCGCTCTTATGCGTCATAACGTATGTAAAAATGCTTCGATTGCGACAAAACTTTATGATGTTATTCTGGAGGTACACTGAATCGGTTCTGTTGAATATCATTGAAATGGGGTTAAATATCAGCGCACAGGAGCGAGATTTATTCCACAGCCATTATCCTCATAACTTGAGTAATGATTCCTTGTATGTTGGAAAGCGTATCATAATCGATGCACTGTATAGTTTTACTAACTTGTTTAATTAAGATCCATGTCTCTGATCCATAAGTAAGAACTAGAAGGATGTGTAGATTAAACACTTTTCTTTAAGACATATGGTAAATTGCTCTTGAAAATTGTACTGTTTCTTCCAAATGCTCTCTAATCAAGTTTTATAAGTCTATTAAAGTCTTCAATGCTTCCGTTTTTGATATCTGTTACCCAAGGTAAATGTAGGCATTAGTTACTTCTAGATTTTCCCCATCAATCGCTAAATATTCAGTTCTTGTGAAAGCATTACACATCAATTTTGTTTGCTGTAAGTTCATTTTTAATCACACTTCTTTACCCTTGTCAACAAGTTCCTGGATCATATTCTGCAGCTCTGTCGGAGTAACTTTTATCCCCTTGTCTTCCCAGGTCAATGATTGGAAAACATTCTGCAATGTGGCATTGAAGAACTTGGGAAACATGGTGTCATCTTCTCTCACTTCCTTTCTAATTGTTATATGTGCTATTTTTACAAACCGTCGAACCTTTGCACTTGCATTTTCATAAATGATTTTAATAATATTAAAGTATGCATCTTCAATACCGCAGGATTTCAAAGACATAAATGTTGTTGGTTTCACGGAATCAAAAGCCTTTCGTAATGAGTAAGTTGTGGAAGAAACTTGGGGTGACCTTCATCCATATATATACATATTGAAGGTAACACTGGACATGTCTCAACCGAGAGAACAAGCTGGATTCAGGAGTGGCTACAGCACAATAGATCATATCCACGTACTGAGAGAACTAATTGAAAGAGCGGGGGAATATGAACTTCCATTGTGCATGGCTTTTATCGATTATGAAAAAGCCTTTGATTCGGTGAAACCATCAGCAGTTACAATGGCTCTGAAATCCTGCGGTATTGAAGATGCATACATTAATATCATTAATAACATCTATGAAAATTCAAGTGCAAAGATTCGGCTGTTTGAAAATACAACACACATAAAAATTGGAAAGGGAGTGAGACAAGGTGACACCATATCTCCGAAGCTCTTTAATGCCACATTGGAAAATGTCTTTCAATCACTGAACTGGGAAAAGAAAGGGATAAAGATTAATGGAAATTATCTTACTCACTTTCGTTTTGCTGATGACGTAGTCATTTTTGCAACTACCCCATCAGAGCTGCAGAGCATGATTCAGGAACTTGCTGACAAGAGTAAAGAAGTGGGATTAAAAATGAACTTTCAGAAGACAAAAGTGATGTTCAATGCTTTTACAAGAAATGAAGATTTATTGATTGATGGAGAAAAGCTGGAGATAACAGACACGTACGTTTATCTTGGACAGCAGATATCAAGTGAGGGTCACATTGATGGAGAAATTAATCGGCGTACAAAACTTACCTGGAAAGCTTTTGGAAGAAACAGCATAATTTTCAAGAGCAATATGCCATTATGTCTTAAAAGAAAAGTATTGTATCAATGCCTCCTTCCAGTGCTTACGTATGGTGCAGAGAAATGGACCTTAACTAAAAGAGACATATAAAGGCTGCAGACAACTCAAAGTAACATGGAGAGGTGCATGCTTGGTGTAACCAGCAGAGATAAGAAGAGGAACTCGTTGATCCGAAAAATGACAAGAGTGGAAGACATCATGATCAGAGTAAAATCCCTGAAATGGCAATGGGCTGGACATACTGCCAGAAGGACAGATCATCGATGGACAGCCGAAATTTTAGATTAGATTGCAAGGGACAGGAAAAGACCCAGAAGAAGACCACATGTGAGATGGGTGGATGAAATTCGAAAGTATGCAGGAGTGACATGGAGGAGACTGGCACAATACAGACCGTTGTGGAGGATACTTGGGGAGACCTTCGTCCAGCAGTGGATTGATAATGGTTGACAATGATGATGATGATATAATATATATATATATAGTCACATTATTGTGACCACCTCCTACTTTTGACGTCAACAACGCGTAGCCATTGAAAGAAGGAACGTGTCGTGAGCTGGCTTGGATGGTATATAAGGTGTGCTGTAGGCATTCTCAAAATATACCACTTGTTGCTGTCATGGATAAAACGAGCGACTTATCAGATTTACAAAAAGGGATGATTATCGGCTTTCGGGCCAAGTGTGGCAGTATTTCTGAAATAGCGCAGTTTGGGAACTGTTCGAGTGCTGCTGTGGTTAAAGTGTATCGTGATTGAAGAAATGGCGCCATTGCGAATAAGCGATGTGGAAACTGTGGAAGACCACGTGCCATTGATGTGACAGGTGAAAGTCGGCTTCGAAGGTGTGTGAGGGCCAATCGGCACGCTACAGTGGAGCTACTCACTGGCCGGATGAACCAGGGGGCTACCGGAAATGTGTCTAAAACAACAGTTCAGCGAACCCTGCAGCTTATGGGGCTCCGATGCAGACGGATGGTCGCTGTACCTATGCTAACGAAGGTGCATCGGCAGAAAAAGCTTACATTTGCACGGCAGTATCGGTATTGGACCTCCGCTCATTGGCAAAGGATTGCCTTCTCCAATGTCACGTTTTCTGCTTCATCGAACGGATGGGTGTTTGCGTATAAGGCGAGAAACATCGGAGAACAAACACTCTTCAACCATTGCTGGAAGAACAGAAGCTGGTGGGGGCAGCCTTATGGTCTGGGGATTATTTTCGCGACATTCCCTGGGTCCACTCATACCTGTGAAAGGCACTATGGACCGAATTCGTTATGAATCCATCCTTGCAGACCACGTACACCCATACATGCTGATTGTCTTCCCTGGGCCGGATGTGATCTTCCATCACGACAATCACACAGCTAGAAATGTTCGAGAGTGGTTGGAAGAGCACGATGAATACTTCAAAGTACTTCTCTGGCCTCCTAATTTCCCAGACTCAAACCCAATTGAGCATTTGTGAGACCACCTCGATCGTGTTGTTCGCTTTATAGATTCTCCACCACGCACCTTCCAACAGTTGTCAGTTGCATTGAAGTCAGCATGGCTCCATA
This sequence comes from Macrothele yani, assembly GCA_039090855.1. Classification (NCBI taxonomy): domain Eukaryota; kingdom Metazoa; phylum Arthropoda; class Arachnida; order Araneae; family Macrothelidae; genus Macrothele; species Macrothele yani. The sequence goes on along the minus strand of CM077025.1, from coordinate 151,389,662 downwards.
TACCTGTGAACACCTTGCAGCACCTTATTGAGTCACTTCCAGCCCTTCTAGCTGGTGGCCGCGCTGCACACTGCGGTTACTCTGGATATTAGCTGGTGGTCACAATAATGTGACTCGACCATGTATATACACTATATTGACAAAAGTCACCGTACACCTAGAAGAGAAACGCAACATAGCATTTATTGACATACATTAGCTGTCTGTCCACCTTTGGCCTTAATGCATGCACTGACCCTTCGAGATATGCTTTCTACAAAGTTTTAGAATACAGCGATGGCATGCGCTTTCCTTCAGTACATAAGGATGCCGCCAACTGTTGCTTAGTAGTAGGTCTTGGTTCCAAACTTCTTATGCGGCGCTCTAATTCAAAAACAAAACAAATTCTGCCTTGATACTTCCGGAAATTCAGGTATCGGAACAAAAAAAAAATGCAAATGTCTTATGTGAACCCAAAATTTGTGTTTCTGGGTCATATAGTGATAATTCACACCGAAAACTCTATAGTTAGAAAAATTATCTTCACATATGGACCTAAATACTATTACGTACCTTATAATCCATAGCCGATATGGAGCACATTGTTGGTGTGTTAATTTAATTTCTTTGTGGACAGACACACTGATGAATCTCAACCATGCCGCGATTCTTCCAATTATAACTCCTTCGGTAGGTGAAACATCTGAATTTACTTTTTCATTCATGTATATTATTGCATGTTGATTTCTACACTCTAAATGCTTAGTACACTGCTGGACAATTGCTAAGGACGGATCATAAACGGCTATATAGCGCATAAAAAAGTAAGTGTGGTTGGATGCCAAGTGAAATAAAATAATGTCAGAATGCCAGGACATTACAAGAAAGACAATTTATTGTGCTCTGAAATCCAGAAGGCTTTGGAACGTGTTCAAGGGACAAACAGGCCATTTTGTGCAGAATACGTAAACGCGAAAAAATGCAATTACCGTCAGCAGGCATTCCGGCGTAAGATGTCAATACGGGATATGGCCACCGTGGAGGGCGATGCAAGATTCCACACGTCGTGTCATGCTTTGCACAACATTATCAAGCAGCTGTTGTGGTAATTTATCCCATTCCTCTGTCAGTGCACGGATGAGGGTGTCCTTGTTTATTGGAGGGCATTGGCGACCAGCAAGACTCCTCGCCAAAGCATCCCACACATTTTCAATGGGATTCAGATCTGGAGAACGTGCTGGCCATACGAGGCGTTGAATATCCTCGCTCTCAAGACACTCCTGGACAGCGACTGTTCGATGACATGTTGCGTTGTCGTCCATGAAAATGAATCTATCATCGACAGCACCACGGAACATGCGAACATGAGGTAGCAGAACATCATTAATGTATCGTTGGCCAGTCATAGTCCCAGTTGGAAGCACATAGAGGGACGTACGGCCATTGATCATGATACCAGCCCATACCATGACACTACATGTCGGATATCGGTCCCTTTCCTGTATATGTTTGCTGGACAATATGCAGTTCCACTATCACGCCAGATCAGTTGTCGTCGACAATCAGACGATAGACTGTATCAACTCTCATCTGAGAAGAGGACAGCAGACCAGTCGTTATCCGTCCAATTGCGATGTTGATGGCACCGTTGCAAACGGGCGATACGGTGACTTCTGGACAATGGGATGCACACAACAGGACGGCGGGCGTATAGTTCTCCTTCATGCAAACGTCTGGCGACAGTTTTTCGGGAGATCCGCTTGCCAGTAGCAGCCTTAAACTGATTTGCTGTCTCACTAGCTGTGCTGCGTCGGTGTCTTTTTGTTAATAGCACTATGTACCGATCTTCTGCTGGTGTCGTACTGCAAACACGACCTCCCCGTGGCGTTTGCTACACTCTCCATTTGTTTGAAATGATTTCCAAAGCCTTGAAACAACACTGTAGCTGACGTCGAACTCCCTGGCAACATCTGTTATTTTTCGCCCTTTTTCAATCTTGTCAATAATACGGCCACGCGTAAAATCATCTAGGTGATGTCGGGAAGACATACTGAAAATTGCAAGTTGGTCAATTGATTCTTTCCCTTTCAACTTTGCGTTTGAACAACAACAGTCAATACGCGTCAAATCCTTTATATCTCTTATCAGCACTATGAAGTCACGAACAAGTTCGGCAATCCAAAATTTGCATACGCACAACACGTCTTACTGTATCCCGCACTTATGCTAATTTCCACATTTTCCTGCCTTCGATTTTATGGTTGCTATCGTTGCTATTGTCATCCGTCCTTAGCAATTGTCCGGCAGTGTATATACATGCCGGTAACATTTCTTAATCCATCGTTGTTCATATGCAAAGAGAGTTTGATTGGATTGCAAAGAGATTGTAAAGGGAGTTTGATTGTGGAATAGTGGTGGTCTTGAGCATGGCTTTATTTTAGACTGTTTTTTCGATTTTAATGGTGAAAAATTTTAGGCTTCAAGTTTTAACTGGTTGTGCAACAGCAGCATATGAACAACAATGGATTAAGAAATGTTACCGGTATGTACATACTTAGCATTTAGAGGGTATAAATCAGCGTGCAATAACGTACATGAATGAAAAAATAAATTCAGATGTTTCTCCTACCGAAGGAGTTATAATTGGAAGAATTGCGGCATGGTTGAGATTCATCAGTGTGTCTGTCCACAAAGAAATTAAATTAACACACCAACAATGTGCTTCATATCGGCTATGGATTATAAGGTACGTAATAGTATGTATTTAGGTCCATATGTGAAGATAATTTTTCTAACTATAAAAACAAATGCACACTTGAGTTGCCAAGAGGAAAACTGTCCACCAAGAAAAGTGGAAAGCCAAAGTGAAAAGGAAATCTTTATCAAATCCAATTTTATGTTATTCCAAATTATCACGTGTTGCTTACTAGCAACAAAAATGTCACGAAAAAAGACAAAAGCCACTTGATGGAAAAATTTCCACTTCAGGAAAAGGCGGGAAAAGTTTGGAAAAATCTTTCATCTTTTTAACTGAAAAAGAATTTTTCCCCTCCATCTTTTAAGAATGGACATATCTTTAGAAATGTAAATATGCCCTTACGTCTCCTATTTGGAATTTTTTTTTTGCCAGAAAGGCGAAAACTACACGTATAGGAATGAGCACAAATACCCATGGGCGCCCATATTTTAGTTTTCAGGAGGGGACAAACAGAAACTGTAAATATATACAAACACCTTATGCAAATTTACTCTGTGCCTTCTTGTTATCTAACTGATTTAAATTTAATTGGAAACTGGAAGACCCAAAATCTATATAAAATAGATGGACAAATGAAATTAAATGGCATGCTAGGACAAGAAAAAAAAATTCTTTGTCGTCCTTTAGATCCTTTTTTTTTTTACTTGTCACATGCACTACAAAATCCCAGAAATCACTCAATTTGTTATCAAGAATGAAGAAATACTCGGCAAATTTCTTGGGGAAATTTCCAGGTAGTGGATGATCGGTTTTTCATTTCTTCGCCTTTTATATTTTTCCATACTATTTGGATGTACGTTTTTCTCCAACATGCAATCGGAATACAAATTTGGAAGATAGGGGTCCGTTAATTGGTGTAAATATTCCGTTAATTGGTGTAAATATGACAGGGATGTTAAGTTAGATAATATCCGAAAACTTGAAACTTGGTCATTCTGTTAAGCGGAAACTTGAAACTTGGTCGTTCTGGGTGGAGGTCTAGGTCGACGAAATTTTCAAGTTTTCGAATATTATCTGACTTAACATCCATGTCATATTTACACCAATTAACGAATCCACATCTTCCAAATTTGTATTGTGCAATGGTGGAATCGCGTATTTCATTGATATTCTGTGCCTCCGGGCAATCACGGGAATGAATTAAAACCAATAGTATATCCGGGCGCTATCTGGGAGACGCGGTTTCGAGTCCCGCTCCAGGACGATGAAATTTTCAAGTTTTCGGATATTATCTGACTTACCATCCTTGTCACATTTACACCAAAAATCGGATTGTCATCTTTAAAATTTGCATGATATGGTGTAATCCCTTATTTCTTTCATGATATTTCTTTCATGACCTCCAGATTTGCTATATATGAATGCCGATTGCTTCAACTATAGCGAATCCTGTTATGGTTATATTCAATTAATCGAAAACTTGAGAGACTTGGTCGTTCTGGGTGGTGTAGTGGTTAGCATACTCGGGCGCTAACTGGGAGACACGGATTCGATTCCCGCTCCAGTTCGACGAAATTTTCAAGTTTTCGGATATTATCTGACTTAACATCCATGTCATATTTACACCAATTAACGAATCCACATCTTCCAAATTTGTATTGTGCAATGGTGGAATCGCGTATTTCATTGATATTCCGTTCATTGATATTCTGTGCCTCCGGGCAATTACGGGAATGAATTAAAACCAATAGCATATACGGGCGCTATCTGGGAGACGCGGTTTCGAGTCCCGCTCCAGGATGATGAAATTTTCAAGTTTTCGGATATTATCTGACTTAACATCCATGTCATATTTACACCAATTAACGGATCCACATCTTCCAAATTTGCATTGTGCAATAGTGTAATCCCGTATTTTATTGACATTTCATTCATTGATGCAATCTGAAATTTCATTATTACTTTCTACCGTAAATTCCCAACGCTTTTTCTATTTTTACAGGCATATGCATTCACAAGTTCTACAGATAAATAAGCAATCTGAATTCCTGATATCGTGAAAATCTCTGAAGTACCTTCCAACAACAGAAAGAGCACGAACTGATTTCTAAGGGAGGGAAAATGCCCCCTCTTGCCCCTCCCCCTATATGAGTGCCCATGCAAATACCGGTTGTCGATGAACTCTTGCAAAAACATCTCGATCACAATTAGCTCTATGAATGTTTTCCTATTGTTTATCAAAGCGGAAAAATCGTGTCTGCAAAATGATAGGAAGACAAAACACTAGCAAAAGTATCACATTTCTTGGTGCGCATGTGTAAAAGTCATTGTTATTGTCTCAGTTAATCTATTGGTTGCAACAGAGAGATTCGGAGGAGGAAAGCATCCATAAATTAAGAATGCACGACTCACTCATAGAAATTGTTAAATTGTTAAAAATCTCCGTCTGTACGTATTTCATGTGGTTATTATCAAAATTTATTAAGTCTCCCACAGAGGAAAACAGACCCATCTCTTCGTGTAAGATAACTTTTCATTGTAAAAGGGTGTTCAATACCACTCGGAAAATGAATAAAACACACACACTCCGCTTTTCTTTAGCTTTCTTCCAGAACGAGATAACGAGTTCTATCTCGCGTTAATATTTGTAACGGAATACCATCACCTTGCCACACATAAACACACACTACTAGTCAGCTGACGTTTGCTCTCAAAGGATTGCAATCTACAACCGTCGCCCATTGTTTATGAGACAATTTCTACAACCAGTTCATCGCGAGTTGCGTGACTACGATCTTTAATCTTCTGGTTATTCTTCTCTTTTTTGATGGATCGGAGACAAAGAAAACACGTTCTTTTTTATTTCTTTTCTTTTTCGTTTCGGTTTTCCAGCTACCTTAGCAGAAAGTTCCCACGATCAGGATCAGGAGAAAAACAATGACCAAGATAAACTCAGTGTGCCAGCGTTGGTTGACTTTGTTCCTTGACGTGCTCAGAGATTATCATCCACTGAGTAGTTAGCTCTAAGAGGGGAGGAGAAGCTGTCCGATTCTCCGTGCTTAATTCCACGAAACCCAAAGAAGTGGCATATCGGGCGCAAGAAAAGATTCATCCCCTTAGAATGTACATTTTTTTGGAGCCTGAAAAATTCTGGTTTTAATTTATAGTCAAACTTCTGAACGAAATTCCACGGCGAAGTTAAATAGTATTTATTATTATTTTTTAAACATATTAATTGTTATATGATTGAAAATTCAGGCTGTCTCGATGCTGCGCACTCACAAATTTAAATCATTCTACCACTTTTTTAAAATATTTGGAACCTGCCATATTACTGAGACAGCGGAGATATCGTGTTTTCATGATTATGCGATTCCTACAGGTAAAATTCTTCATTAAGAAAAACGGAAAACATTTTAATCATGAATATCTGTGCCCGATGCAATAGGAATTCTCGCCATTTGTCGTCGAGAAACAGCAAATTATCAGGGCCGGCTTCACCATAGAGGTAACCGGGGCAGTCGCCCAGGGCCTCTCTCTTTCAAGGGGCCCCGTAGTTTAGGGAAAAAAATTTGCAGAATTTTTTTGTAAGTTTTGGGTCGCGGGGCCCTTAAAAAGATATTTTTTAAAGCTTTTTTTTTAGTTTTCAATCCCCTCCCCCCTTCATTTTCGAATAGGTTATCGCCCTTCGCCGTACAGATACTGAGATCTGCTGTATTGTAAAAACGTTAATATTTTTTCGCATTCATGAAATAGCAAATTAAATTGCATCACGTTGTGGCCCCTGCATTTATAAATTCAACAATTTATTTGCAAACTAGGAAATAAAATTTAAAGAAATAAAAAGAACAACATCAAAGGTTAGCTTCAGGTTACATATGGAAGCCAATTATTGAGTGAGTTTAAAAACATTACTAGAAATTAAAAAAAAAAAAAAAGGCATTTTCATAATGAGCTCGTATAAATGTTTGAAAAGTCACTAATTTGTCAGTTACTCCACTTTGCATGAAAAATAAATCACTAAAACACGTATCAGGGGGCGGAGGGGGAAACTATTCATACGAATTTATTTTAGAGGGATCCTTATTATTTCCTACACAAAAATAGGCGTAATGCAAAACATTCGCCACGCAGGTTTCTTTATCATTTTGTGAGGAAGTTTTTATAAGAGTCGCACACATACACAGGCGTAGCCAAGGAGGGTGGTCCTCGGTTCCGGAACCCCCTACCCTTCAGGATGGGTTGTGTACGAATTTAAAGCGACATACATTTATATATGAAGCTTTCACCAATGAACCAAATCCATGGACTCCCTTAAAAAATTTCTACTTACGCCACTGCACACAACCCACCTCTCTCTCCCTGGAATGCATCCCTCAACCCACCTCTCTCTCCCTGGAAAGAAAATCATAGATTTCAACACTTTTTACTCTCTCTCTCTCTCTCTCTCTCCCTCTCCCTCTGTCTCTCTGGACTTTTAATTCATATTATGGTCTTTAAAGAAAATACTTCTTTAAGATAAACGTTTTGTCTTTAGAATAGTTCTCGTGTGTATTGTTATGGGACGACATTTTTCACGTAATGACTTTATTAAAATACGAGATTTGTTTTCTAGTGCCCACAATGTAATTTTGCGTGGGCCCCGCAAAATTTCCATCCAGCCCTGATAAAAGCTCTATCCGGCCCTAATTATGATGAAAGGACATGATATACAGTGCTCGAAATGGAAATTTCGAAATGCCGATATGCTCATATTTAGCTAAAAATCCTTCAGAAAAAATATCGGGTATGGTTCATTTGCCCAACGTTTACTAATGAAGGGTCACTTGACAGAAAATCAATTCACCGAAAAGATTGTTTCACCGAAAGATCACTTGATCGAAACGTCCATTTCACCGAAGGGTCACTTGATCGAAAGGTACATTTCACCGAAGGGTCACTTGATCGAAAGGTACATTTCACCGAAGGGTCACTTGATCGAAAAGTTCATTTCACCGAAAGGTCTCTTTACCTAAAAGTTCATTTCATCGAAAGGTCATTTCACCGAAGAGTCAGATTATCGAAAACTTTGGATTTCATTACAGGGTCTGTTGAAGCATAAGTGCAAGTTCGATAGACAGACAACCAAAACGTTAGGAGATCGTACTCAAATTTCACGTTTGATTTCTTCGTGTCACAGAGAACGCAAAGATTTAGTTTTGAGACAAAAATAATTATTTTTAAGTCCCTAGGCTTCGGCTTAGGCCTTTTTAGCAAATTTTAATCATGTTCATAAGGTTTACATAAAAGTCATGTTCAGTGCTCATGTTCATAAGGTTTACATAAAAAATAAAATTAATAATGTTGCACATTTTTTCAGGCAAAAAGAATCAAGTTTAGGGCCCTAGGTCTCGGCTTAGGCCTTTTTAGCAAATTTTAACCGTGCGTGCTCATGTTCATACATAAAAACTTACTTTACATTTTATGTAATGCTTATGAATATGAGTAGGGTTAAAATCTGTTAAAATGGCTAACGGTATAAAAATTAATGTTTTGTGGTTGAGTAAAAGTGGAACATTATTTACTTGATTTATTATGTAACCCTTATTTATGAATATGAGTTCGGAGGATTAAAATTTAACAAAAAGGCACGGATCTAGGTCTTATAATTAATGTTATATTTGGTATAACCTACTCATGGGGAGGTGTTTCATAGAAATTAAAAGTGTATTTTTTATACAATCCGATAATGTTTAGGTGGCCAGTTTTTCGAAAACCCGCACCACACTCCAACACATCTCTAACAACAAAATTCTAAGTTTTCGATAAACTGACCATTCGGTGAAATGATCTTTCGATATAATGAACTTTTAGGTAAAGTAATCCTTCCGTGAAATGAACTTTTAGATCAAATGTCCTTTCGACGAAATGAAATTTTAGGTGAAGTGACCTTTCAGTAAAATGAACTTTTCGGTCAAGTTACCCTTCCGTGAAATGTAACTTTCGATCAAATGATTTTCGGCGAAGTGATTTTCGATCAAGTGAGCGATACCCAAAAATATCATAATATCAAAAATCTCCAAAACTGGAAAAGTAAAGAAAAAAAAAATGCTTTTGTTTTAAAATGTAATTGACCATTCTGCGAAATTCTAGAGCGCCATAAGTCAGAAATGATGGCGGTCGATTAGAGTTAGTTGGTTTGTGGACCCCAGTGGGCACTACTTATGCTACACCGAGGACTGGGATTAGACTTGTTTATAACCAGAAATCTCTACCCAGGGACCAACGGATTAAAGAGACTTCCGAACTTCGGCTAATAATTAGTGATTCAGCTGGACTTGAACCCAGAACTGCAAGGTCCCGAGCCGAGAAAGCAGTCCTCTTCCAACAGGGACTTTCATGAAGTAGAAAGTCGGGCAATTAGAACCTCCGCAATCAGAATAAATATTCAGTCTTAAATTAATAGCGATCTCACCGCTCTCCAGATGCGTACACCACTCCCGTACCTTTTACGGTTCCCACATAGCTAATTCTCAAAAGTCACGAGGCACATAAAATTTCTATGTTTAAGAATGCGCGCTCGTAAATCAAGGACAAAAACAAAAACAAATAATCGTTTCTATAGTTCCCACTATACTAAAATTGGTGCCGGTATAAAATACTAGAAAAAAAAAAAGAAGTGACGGTATGCCATACTGGCGTATACCGGCCCATTTCGAGCACTGATGATATACATGTACAACACAAAGCGAGAAATTTCCGAAATAGTGAAAATTCAATGGACGTTTTTAATTTGGTCCACGCCATTTTTAATTAACGTGATGTTAGCGTAAGTTTGATCGATGCTAGCTGCACCATTTGGTAAATTAAAGGGCGTATTTTCCCTCTTTCTGTTGGTTAGGTGATATACACTATCTAATCAAAAGTATCCGGACAATTGTTTACCCACAAACTCCCTGTAATAAGAAAGGAATTAATATCGAGTTGGTTCATCCAGGGTTGCCATTCTACTGATAGTAGATCTACTCATAGATTTCTGTGAATCACGGTAATCTACTGATTTTAAAACAAACTTCTGTATTTTCTACTGATATGCTTAAGTTTTTGGCTTGTGGCATAATTTTTTAACAGATGCTTTTTTTCTAAAAGTGGCCTGCTCTGACGAATCAAGATTCCTGGTGCATCACGTAGACGGCCGAGCGCGTATACGCCGATTATCCAATGGGGCTATCGCACCTGGATGCACTGTTGGACAGAAACGGGCCGGCGGCGGCGGTGTTATGCTGTGGTCCATGTTCTCTTGGGACACATTAGGTCCCAATAGCACAATCCCTGATAGCTGTCAGGTATCTGAACATCGTTGCGGACCAAGTTCACCCATTCATGGCAACTGTGTTCTCTGCTGGTGATGGCTATTATCAACAAGATAATGCGCCATGCCACTATGCCAGAATCGTCAAGTAGTGGTTCGAGGAACATGCTGGTGACTTTCTGTTAATGCCCTGGCCTCCAAATTCACCTGACATGAACCCAATCGAACATTTGTGGTTCGGCTTGGAAAAGAGGGTTCGCGATAAATCACCACCACACCAGAATATATAGGAACTGGAGGACCTGCTGTTGACGTTTTGGTACCAGATACCCCAGGACACCTATCGCCACCTCATCGAGTCTATGCCTCGTCAAGTGGCCTCTGTTTTGAGGGCTAAAGGGGGTCCTACTGCTTATTAGGTTATAATGTAATGGTTTATCGGTGTATTTTATAATGCTGATCATTAATAATATCATGAACGAATTCCACTGATCCAATGCTAAATTAAATTTGTCCCGTGGTGCATATATCAAGCAAAAAAAAAAAAAAAAAAGATCTACTGATTTTTTTAGTTGTAGTCTACGAATTTCAGGCAAACATTTCTGGCAACACTAGTCCACCCTTCGTTACTATCACGGCCTTCATTCTGCTGGAAAGGCTTTCCACTAGATTCTAGTACATTGCTCGAAAACTGCCTTCAGGTCGGTCACCAACGCTGTGCGGCTGTGTCTGACTTGAAGTAGGCGTCCCATTTCATCCCAGAAGATGTTCCATGGGCTTGAGATGTGCTCCCTGTATGGGTACCTTTTCCTGAGAACATTCCTTCATTTCGTAAATCAGGGAAAAGTCCTTTAATGCCACGGGTGCTGAAAATTAGGCTGAAAAGAAAGAGACAACGGAAGTTTCTTCTGTTCAAGGATTGAAAATATCAAAATCGAAGATTTTTAAAGCGAGAAATTTCTGTTTAAAAACAGGAAAACTTGAAACTGATATTTCTGTTAAAAAAAACGGAATTAGTGACGAAAGAAAATCTATCAAAATACCGAAATGTCCATTATTTGAAACGAAAACTTTTGAAAAGGGAAATTTCGTTAAAAGTCGGAGAAATACCGGCAATTTTGCTGCTTGTTGTTTACAGGAATTTTCCGTGAATTCGTTATTTTTTAGAGTGTACAATCAGTATCTGAAATACTCCAGCAAGTTTCACTTTTGCTAAACTCTAATGCTGACTACAAAGAATCTCAAAACAATCGTTTCCCTTGCTTAAAACTTTTACTTGTTTTGCTATACTCGAACCGAAACAGTAGAGGGAGAATGAGACTGATGTTTCCCAGGGGTCTGTTGTCAATTTATCTTCTCACGCCATCTCTAACTGAATATTCTCCAACCCTTTGGGAAGTCCATTGTTAACAATGGTAGCAGAAAACTGGTTTACCAGTAGCTGACGACCTTGTGACATAAAAAGGGATATTGATATTTTTCCGCAACTCTTTCCAAAACTACAAAAAAGAACACATTTTCTACAAAAGCTGTGAGCAGTTTGGATAAATTTTAACCATTTTTTAATCCGGATTTACCAATTATTAAACAGATAATATAATTAACAACAGAGGCATAACTAGGCTTTTTCGAACCCTGGGCAAACCACAAGATATTGCGCTTCCATCTGCTCGAGAGAAAAAAATTAAACATCATAACCCAAAGTTATCTCTATGCCAGAAGCACAGTCAGACTGTAACGTCTGCACAGACTGCTTGGGAATTTGTCTTCGGTATCACATCAAACGGACGAAATACAGCTGGTAATCGTGGCTCGCAGTCACAGTACTGATCGAGTAGCCCCCACAGGATCTTCAACAATGTTAACGACATTATCATCTTATCCATCCAATTAAAGAATCCTTCTCCATCCAATTAAGGAAAATTGCGGGCCCCATGTTTGTCGACAAAGCCCGCGGTTCTTCTCTTTAGCTGAAAGGACTGTACAGAATCCCATCTTTATTTCTGAGTAGGAGCAGCTAGTATTTCCTGAACATTTTGAGGAAGAAATTAAAATTTTAAGTGTACCAGAAATTGGTAAAACAAAATTCAGTTCCAATTTTAAACGGATGGCAAGCAGCGGTTTTTGGGCCCACTCTTGAGCTGCCCCCGGAACAGCCACCACGTGACTAGGGCGTCTTTCCCGCCCTAGTCACGCCTCTGGACCTCAAAAATATGACAAGTCAATATAATAAATAGCCTTGCCAAAAGAACCCATTGTGTATCAGCTTATCAGAGATATATGCAAATGCACTTCGAATGATATCATCAGAGTATCTCCAGGATCAGATCTGGTAGTAGATGATCACACTTAAAGCTGATAATAATTTTTCAATCCTAACAACAAAAAGCTATGTACGTTGAAGAATAATTATTTCATTTTTCAATCCTATTTTTCAATCCTTAATCACGTGAGCTTTATTATTTCCTCCAGTCATTTCCTGCTCTTCTTCCATCAATAGCACGTGCTTTCATTTGTAACTGCATTTATTAATTCATTATGACCTAGCATACTCTCGACCCCAGATCTGGGATACGCTTACTGAATCGTATTATCTCACTGTGATTTTATTTTACGGCTCTCTAGGATGAAATAATTATTCTTCAACGTACATAGCTTTTTGTTGTTCTCTCAAAAAAAAAAAAAAAAAAAAAAAAAAAGAAAAGAAAAAGAGGAAGATCAAGAAAGCGGTGTTTCACGTTTAAATACTTAATCAATTAATCAATATTTTGTTTGTAACTTTACTGAAATTTGTTTTGCTATTTGTAGAGAACATAATGGAACTCAGCGAGAAATCAAACACAGTCTCCCAGTCAGGGACGCCGCCAAGGGGGTGGCTCGCCCTGAAATTTGTCTTGCCCACCCAGTTCAAAATTTTCCATTTTACAATATTTTTAAAATATAATCTGGGCTTTTCCAAGTAATAAGTCTTGTGTTTTATATCACGTAGCCCTACGTATTTCTCCCAAGGATGTGCGTTGTTTTCATCTCCGTAGAAAGGTTATCAAAATAGCACCCGCAGGGCCATGAAAATTCAGTTGTTCTCCACTCTTCCAATTCCTTAATTTAAGCCTCTTTTTTTATGTTAGTGTGGCCAGAGGGCTAATGAGGAGGGTGGATAGGAATTTACTGAGGGAGTCACTATTAATTGTTCTCCTGTTTGTTTTCTTTACAAAAATAGAGGATTTCAACACTGACAGTAGAATCTTATAAAGTTGCACCAGCGCTCTTAAGACTGCCCCGGAAAAGCAAAGTGCAGGAAGTGGCCGAATGGCTTGAAGGAAGGAGTTCAGGAGGAGGGAGGGGCCGAGGGTGGCATAATGGGCAACGTTCGTGACTGCCACGGAAAGGACCTCAGGTTCGATCCCAGGCAGGTACGAACGCTCGATCCACTAAAAAATATCCGCCGTGCGTCGGATGGGCACGTTAAGCCGTCGGACCCCGGGTACTGGTCCCCCGGTAATACATAAGGGAGTCTTCCTTCCCCTTTCCACTTCGCTTCCGTGTAACTTTCCTATCGGGCACTCTAGCCCAAATCTCCTAGCTTCCTATTTCTAAGGGTTGTTTAAGACCTGGGGTCAGATACTCCCTTCCTAAAATCCTCTACACATGATCCAAAAAAAAAAAAAACTTTCAGGAGGAGGGAGGTACTATGTCTGTGTACCACGAAGTTAAAATTTGATTTAGATAACCAAAAACCACATTTTCCTTTAAATTGTTCAAATGTAGTACTATTTTCGTAAGCAAAAATGCAAAATTTTGTAAAGCAGCTTTAAAAAGCAGAAAATTTTTGTAAAGCAGCATTCAGAACAATAAAAAAATCGAACGCAATTTTCGAGTAACACTTGCATCTTTCGCCAGTGGCGTAACTATTCAGATCCGTGCATGTGTCCAGGTCGAGGGGGTGGCGATAGCACGAATTCCTTTGTAGCGGGTGGTGAAAAGCATTAAAAATTAGTTCTTTCAGTGTTTCGTGAAAAACAAAAACAAAAAACAATTGCTATAAAAAAATAAAAAAAAAAATGCTCGCCCACCTGTCGCCCATGCCGATTTCGAAGTCTAGCGACGCCCTTGCTCCCAGTTATGTTTCGCACAAGAACCAACGCTAAAAACATCAGCACGCGGTGGCCAAGTGGTATAAGGCGCTGGTTTTTAACTATTCGTCCGAGATGGGCCTAGGTTCGAGTCCCGATGAGGCTCAGCGAGAAATCAAACACAGTCTCCCAGTTAGGAGATATACACTGAAGAGCAATTGAATTAGAGACAGCTGGCGTTATGCAAATGTGGCGTTGTGGGCGGCCCTGTAAACGGAAACGACATGACGTATGCAGCGATCCGACAATATAAGGAGTGATGCGACGGGAATCAGTAAGAATCGGACGCAGTATGGGTAAGACGAAGGATCTAAGCGCATTTGATCGTGGGCAAATTGTCGGGGCCCGACGAATGGGTCACCCCATCCCGGAAGTCGTGCAGGCACTGGAAATTTTTACCAGCCACTGTGTCACGGGTGCATCGTGAGTACATCAAATCCGGTAAAATCATCCCTGCAAGGGCCAAGTGCCGTGGACAACAGCGTGTCGATGAACGGGGTCATCGTCGGCTAGCTCGCATTGAAACAGCGGATAGACGGGCCACACTGCAAGAAATCACTCGGCAATTTAACGCTGGTGCACAAAAACGTGTAAGCAGCCACACCATCCAGAACCATCTCCTTTGCTATGGGGTACAGAAGCCATCGTCCCACGAGGGTACCGCTGCTGACCGCGCATCACAGGGTGCAAAGATTAGATTAGCATGGGCGCGGGAACATCGCCACTGGACCCTAGCCATGTGGAAAAATGTTGCCTGGATTGATGAGTCGAGATTTACGTTGGTACATGCGGATGGCAGGATACGAGTACGGCGCAAACCACATGAAGCGATGGATCCTTCTTGCCAGCAGGGTACTCTTCAAGCTGGTGGGGGTGGCATTCTCGTCTGGGGACTGTTTACGTGGACTGAAATGGGACCAATGGTACGTGTGACATCGTTTCACACAGGTCAACGCTACCGGGATATCCTGGACGACCATTTGCTCCCGTTTGTGCGTCTTCAACATCCCACTGGGGACCTCATCCTGCAACAAGACAATGCACCGTGCCATCGTTCCCGAATTGTATTCGAATGGTTGGATGAACACTCTACCGACGTGACCTCGCTTCCTTCGCCAGCTAGGTCACCTGACCTCAATCCCATCGAGCACATCTGGCATGCCATCGAGAGAGATGTTCGAGACTCTGACCCCCTCCATCAAATCTTCGTGAACTGTGCGAGCTTGTTCAGGGGTCGTGGATCCGTATGGCTTCCGAACGCTTCCGGTGTCTTGTCGAGTCCATGCCAAGACGAATCGCCGCCGTCATCAGGGCGAAAGGTGGTGCTACACGTTACTAGACAGGTATCTCTAATTCAATTGCTCTTCAGTGTAGGTGGTGTTATTTTTTGACTGCGCTGGCTCTGTCCCTTCCCCGGAACCACTGGGACTAAATGAGTGACGGGGGACTACTTATAGATCTTAGAGTTGCTCAGTGTGGTCTTTAATCCCTCCCCTCCCATCCCCCTCCAAAAACTCAATAGTTTGAGGGCCATGCGTCCAGAGTCAACTGGAAGCCGCAGTTTGCCCCACACCACCACTCAGAGCAGAGCCAAGGTCGTCTCGAAAACACAAAGCCGTGATATTAGACAGGTAAGTACCCTCGTTTAGTGACGTCACGCTGAATCTAAGGCTTCCGATTGGTTTCCTACGCTGTCATGTATGACGTCAAACACGCGACACCGACTCCGTATCAGGCCGTGTAACTTGAGAGCGACGTCACAGACAGAGGGAACTTATATCTTAATACCATGGTCTTGTACTTTCTCGATGACCTTGGCAGAGCACAGGCAAAATTTGTAATATAATGAAGAAATACGTACAAACCAGCACAGGCTGGATGTTCTGGAGTCCCGATGCAGGGATTTATCCAGGAGTTTCAAATTGGAGGGGAACTTAGACAGTTCGGGGGATGTTGGATGTAAGCAAATTTTTAGAAGGGTAAAGAATTTTTATGGTGAAATATGTAGGATTTAAACCAGGTATTGAAAATGGGGAAAACTTGAAAAAACGGGAAACTTTTGAACTTTTTATAGTTAAAACCAGGCATTCTTATTTTTCCAAAATTACATACACACCGTTATTTCATAGCTGTGCTGTTTTCATTCGTTATCTCATATGTTTAAATGCTTCCCGCTAAACAAGGCTAAAGCAAATAAGTATTAGCAATGGATTCCAGAAACAGTAGATATTGATATTTCCACAAACCTTGTGCATGCTGAAATGATTCATAAGTATTCTGCAAAAATTATAACATATTAAAATGAAGAAATACATACATGCATTTTGTGGTTCCAAGGAATGACTTTAGACATATGCTTTAAACAAAAACAAAAAAAAAATTTAAAAAGGTATTAAACTACGGTATACATAGACTTCAAATATAAAAACATTGCACAAATTTAGAAGGTACTTCAAAGTAGAGCTCAGGAATTCGTGTAAATGCTGACACTGCTATTGAAAAATGTGCTGTATGTTAATAAAAAGGACTAACACTTAAATAATTTAAAGGACATAATGGTATATACAATGTGTGTGTGTGTGTGTGTGTGTGTGTGTGGTTTTTTTCCGCACTTCCAAAGAAGATTTTTTTATGTGTGTGTGGGGGGGGGAGGACTTTTATGTGGTGGGTGTTGAGATTTTGTATGTGGGGGTGCCTGAGGAGATTTGGGAGTGTGTTGGAGGTGTGTTGGTTCCGGGAGTGTATAAATCCCTCTTTTATGCTAACAGGAATGAAGTTAAGAGAATTAAATTGTATGCAGTTTAGTAACCAAAACTATTCTAACACGTTACACAACCGGTTGGAACAATTAGATGATGAAAGAAACGTCTGAGAACTGAATATGTGGTGCAAGGTTCGATGAATTGCATTGCATTATACACAGACGAGTCACATTATTGTGAACACCTTCTACTTTTGACGTCAACGGCGCGTAACCAATGAAAGAAGGCACGTGTCGTGAGATGCCTTGGAGAGTATATAAGGTATGCTGTAGGCATTCTGTACACATACGGGCCGCGGATGGCCTAGTGGTCAACGTTCGTGATTGCCACGGAAAAGACCTCCGGTTCGATTTCAGGCAGGTACGAACGTTTGATCCCCTAAATATACGACGTGCGTCGGACGGGCACGTTAAGCCGTCGGACCCCGGGTACTGGCCCCCCGGTAATAAATAAGGGCGTCTTCCTCCCCCTTTCTACTTCGCTTCCGTGTCACTTTCCTATCGGGCGCTCTAGCCCAAATCTCCTAGCTTCTTATTTCTAAGGGTTGTTTAAGACCTGGGGTCAGATACTCCCTTCCTAAAATCCTCTACATATGATCAGATCTGATCAGATCTGTACACATATCCCTCGTTGCTGTCATGGATTAAAGGAGCGACTTATCAGATTTTCAAAAAGGGATTATTATCGGCTTTCAGGCTAATTGTGGCAGTATTTCTGAAACAGCGCAGTTTTCGAGCTGTTCCCGTGCTGCTGTGGTTAAAGTGAATGGTGATTGGAGAAATGTCAGCATTGCGATTTAGCGCCGTGGAAACTACGGAGCACCACATGCCATTGATGTGAGAGGTGAACGTCGGCTCAGAAGGTGCGTGAGGGCCGATCGACACGCTACAGTGGAGCAACTCACTGGCCGAATGAACCAGGGGACTACCGGGGGTGTGTCTAAAACGACAGTTCAGCAAACCCTTTTGCGTATAGGGTTCCGATGCTGACGGATGGTCACTGAACCTATGTTAACGAACATGCATCGGCATTCGATCTCCAGTATCGGAATTCCATCTCCGCTGATTGGCAAAGGATTGCTTTCTCCGATGAGTCACGTTTCCTGCTTCATCAAACGGATGGACGCTGGCGGGTAAGGCAAGAAACATCGGAGAACAAACACTATTCAACCATTACTGGGAGAACACAAGTTGGTGGGGACAGCGTTATGGTCTGGGGAATGTTTTCGTGGCATTTTCTGGGTCCACTCGTACCTGTGGAAGGTACTATAGACAGAATTCGTTATGAAGCCATTATCCTTGCAGATCACGTGCACCTATACATGCTGATTGTCTTCCCTGGGGAGGATGGAATCTTCCATCACGACAATGCGACGTGTGACAGAGCTAAGAATGTCTGAAAGTGGTTGGAAGTGCACGATGAGGACTACAAAGTACTTCCCTGGCCCCCCAATTCCACAGACTTAAAACCCAATTGAGCATCTGTGGGACCACCTCGATTGTGTTGTTCGCTCTATGGATCCTCCACCACGCATCCTCCAGCAGCTGTCAGATGCACTGCAGTCAGCATGGCTCCAGATACCTGTGAACACCTTCCAGCATCTTATTGAGTCACTCCCAGCCCATCTAGCTGCTGTCTGCTCTGCACGCGGTGGTTACTCTGGATATTAACTAGTGGTCACAATAATGTGACTCGACCGTGTATTAGGGATGGTAGGCGCAAAGTGTAGCGGAAAATCCACTGCCTGTTCCATATGGCCCGTGTTGTTCAACGTGTCGGAAACAGTATGCTAGCTTGGAGTTTATTAATGTGAATGAACTTGGACTCTAAGTAGACACCAGTGATATTCCATAATGCGCGATTTTCGTCCTAAAGAACTTTCATGTTGTAGTACGAGTAGGTAGTCTTCTCTGACCGTTGCAGTTCTTTCATAGTATTTGAGCGAGAAATGTAGCAGGTCTTCTGGCCCATTCTCAGTAGCGAAATCTAAATCTGATAGAAAAAGAAAATCGAGAGAGTACCCTAGTACTCTTTGTAGAAAATTTATGCTATGCATCTTTGCATGCCAAGATCTTTGTGGCTGTGAAATAAAACGAGTGATTCGAAAGTATACGCTTATTTACGTACAACGCATTCCATTTACTCGCTAAAACATATACTATGTTTTCCACTGAGAGTTTCAGTTGGGGATGTAAAATAAAAAATAAAATATTCTCCTGAAGGCTTTTTTCCACCTTCACTCTGAACTTACCTTCTTGATTTCCCTGAGAGCATTGTTGCTACGGTTAGAGCTCGTCTGGATAATAATAACAATATAATGCGATTGAGATTTTATAAGCACTATGTAGCAAGAATTTGAGGAATAGATTAAAAGCACACGGGATGGCTCATCTTGAAAATCCCCAATAGCATTGGCGAGGAGAAGGTGGAAAGAAAGAAATCCTTCAGGAATTCGGGCTACGATCGTGACCAAAGGATTCGGTGGTGAGACGGCGTCCACACGATCTCGCCTTCAATAAATGCCACACAAACCGAATAATCCACGTCAACGTAGTGTGAGTGATGAAGTGCGGGTGTGAGAGAGAATAAATCACGGATTCCGTCAGTTTGAAGAAAAGATGTGAATGACACTTGCAGAGATTGATGGATACGTTATTTCGTGAACGGATTTAGCATTCAGTGGAAACGAATGCCTTGATCTGAATTCAATAAAACGCATCCTCTTACCAAGGATGTAACAAAAATTAGCTTCTGAACTAGTTCTATTGTAGCTGGTGCACCTTTTAGTAGCGAGAAGGGTGCTAGGGCAGAGAGTGCTTAAATTCCGTTCCTATGATGACAGCGAAAATCCTTGAAAATAGAAATTGTACCGAAATTTTATTTTTAGTTACTAATGAAAATTATTTCATTGTTCATTTCATTTATTGAACTTTCTTTAAAAGCAGAATGCAAATGAAACAATAGGAATGATAAGTGAATCTAGAGAAAATTCATTTTTCGGAATCAAAACAGTACAAATGATTACAGCAGCGATTCTCTATTGTTTGGTCACAGTGCTTGTTGGTTAGTGTTGCCGGACACAGTTCTTTTTATTGTTTTGTTTTTTATTGCAAAAATGCAAATTCTGGAAGAATATTAAAAGAAGAGAGAAGAATCGAGCGCGCACACACACATTGAAAAATATCAACTGAATGTTGGGGAAGAACTTTTTAAGAAAGTTCAAAACGAGCCTGAGAAATCTGTGATTTGAAAAACCTGAATGCGCGAAATCGCTGCAGAGGAGCACAAATCAAACAACTAAGTACACAACTAAAAGTATAGTACCGCTTTTTAGGAAAATTTCCAATGAATGGTAAAAAAAATTAAAATTAAAACATTCTTAAATTGTGATAAATTTGACACCAGCCTAAATGTTCCAGAAGCTGTAACGCTCAGGTAAGCTATACAGGAAAAAACTCACGGAGATTTCTTTTTTTTTTTTTTTTTTTTTTTTTTTTGTGAAACAAATGAAGAAGGATGTGAAAATTACAGAAAATGTTTTTTAATATATATATATATATATATACGTATATATGTAGAAAATGTAGAAAAAATATTCTTATACAGTGTACGTATATAAGAATATTTTTTATTTGTTTCCTATTGCGAAAACGCGCGCGCGCTTGTGTGTGTTTGTGTATGTGTGCGTAAAAAATGTAGAAAAAAATATCTATATAAGAATATTTTTTCTACATTTTGTACATCCTTCTTTCATTTGTTTCCAAAAAAAAAATTATCTCCTTCGGCGTAAGTTCTTTCCGGTATAGCTTACCGGAGCGTTACAGCTTCTGGAACATAAAGGCTGGTGCCAAATTTATGGCAATTTAAGAACGCTTTATTATAATATTTTTTTGTAACTGGAATGGCAATGGGCTGTGGACACGTTGCCAGAAGAACGGACCACCGAAATTTTAGACTGGGTTCCGAGGGACAGAAAAAGACCCAAAAGAAGACCCTATGGGGGATCAATGGATGAAATTCGAAAGCATAAGGGCGTGGCATGGTGGAGACAGGCTCAAGACGGACAGTTGTGGAAGAAACTTGGGGAGATCTTCATTCAGCAGTGGATTGATAATGGTTGATAATGATGATGATACTATACATATATATATATATATAATCATTGTCAACCATTATCAATCCACTGCTGGACGAAGGTCTCCCCAAGTTTCCTCCACAACGGTCTGTCTTGTGCCAGTCTCCTCCATGTCACTCCCGCATATTTACGAATTTCATCCACCCATCTCCCATGTGGTCTTTTTCTGGGTCTTTTCCTGTCCCTTGGAATCCAATCTAAAATTTCGGCTGTCCATCTATGGTCTGTCCTTCTGGCAGTATGTCCAGCCCATTGCCATTTCAGGGATTTAACTCTGATCATGATGTCTTCCACTCTCGTCATTTTTCGGATCCACGAGTTCCTCTTCTTATCTCTCCTGGTTATACCAAGCATGCACCTCTCCATGTTACTTTGAGTTGTCTGCAGCCTTTGTATGTCTCCTTTAGTTAAGGTCCACGTCTCTGCACCATACGTAAGCACTGGAAGGATGCATTGATCAAACACTTTTCTTTTAAGACATAATGGCATATTGCTCTTGAAAATTATGCTGTTTCTTCCAAAAGCTCTCCAGGCAAGTTTTGTACGCCGATTAATTTCTTCAGAAATTAATATATATATATATATATATATATATATATATATATATATATATATATATATATATATATATTGTATATGTATGTACATGTATGTATAAAGTTTTATGCATATATGTGCAAAGTAATCGGGAGCAGCGAATTTATATAAAAACGAATTCATCGGAAACAAATTTATCGAACGAGCAATTTACCGAAAGATGACTTTTTTGAAAAAAAATAGTTTAAGACAAGTGGCCACAGAACAACTGGCCACTAGACGGTTGACCACACAAACTTTAGAGAAGTATAAAAATTGCAGTTTTTTGGTTTCAGACGTGAGCTGCAAATATTATTGCCACTTATAAAATGAAAATTGAATTGGGAACTAACTCTGTCAACATAAATTATTCTTACACCAACAGAAACGTGCATTGTTGAATTGTATTAGGGGGCAAGTGAAAATTGCTCTTCATTTGGGGAAATTAATGACCGTGACTTAGCAGATTTGTTAAACCTACGGTGTTCTGTGAACCAAATAAATAAAAGCATGACTCATGCTATAATTCCTTTGGAAGATTTTTTATTTTATGCTTTTTATTTGCTTATTTTTTTATTTTTTTGTGGATATTCGTTTTTTTTTTTTTTTTTTTTTTTTTTTCTATTTTTAAATTTTTCTGAAGTTGTAAACTGCAGAGCCTTTGTAATTGCCAAATATTTGCTTTGGCAACATGCAAGCGACCTCACTCCACCAAAGAAAAGCGGTTTTCAGTGCAGTGAAACGTCACACTTTTACTGAGGTTCAAAACTTTAATTATAATACCCTAGGCAAGGGCCTTTTTAACAAGATTGATCCAGCCATGCTCATATTTATAAGGCTTAAATAACCTGCGAAGTTTATAATGTAACCCTTTTACTCACGCACCAAAAATTAATTATAAGGCCATAGGTTTAGGCCTTTTTTGCAATTTTTGATCCTCCGTGCTCATATTCATAACGTTTACAAATAAGTCAAACTAATAATGTTGCATTTTTACTTAAGCATCAAATATTAATAAATAGGCCCGCGGCCTAGGCCTTTTTAAAGGTGGTTTTTATTCCGCCACGTTCATATTCATAAGATTTAGATACCAAGTCAAGTTACAATTATTGCGATTTTATTTAAGCATTAAATAACAAATAGGTCCCCGGCCAAGGCCTTTTTAACAGTTTTCATTCCGTTGTGCTCATTTTAATAGGGTTTGGTCCCCAATTCCAGTTAGTAATTTTGTGCTTTTACTTAGGCATCAACTATCAATCAGTAGGGCCTAGGCCTTTTGAACAGTTTTCATTCCATCGTGCTCATATTCATAAGGTTCGGACACCAAATCAAGTTAGTATTATCGCGCTTTTACTTAGGCATCAAATATTAATTAATATGCGTCCGGCCTAGGCCTTTTTAGCAGTTCTTATTCCGCCAGTTTGCAGGACAAGTCGTTATAAAAGGTTTGCAGGACAAGTCAAGTTATAAATGTTGAGCTTATTAAAAATTTCTAAAGAGGCCTAAGGTCTATTAATTAATATGTGATGCTTAAGTAAAAGCGCAATATTAATAAAGTGACTTGGTGCCCAAACCTTGTGAATATGATCACGGCAGAATAAAAACTGTTAAAAAGGCCTAGGCCTAGGGTCAATTAATTAATATTTTATGCTTAAGTAAAAGCGCCTAACTTGATTTGATATTCACAGCTTATGAATATGGGCACGATCCACGTACCACTACTAGGGCTGATCGGCTATTGTAGGCAATTGCTCCCCAGACCATAATGCCTGCAGTGGGGGAGGTGTGGCTCTCCATAGCGAGATTGGGATTGTGCCGTTGACCCAGGGACCTCCACACCCGGACACGATGATCATCTGTCCCCAAAACGAAGAGGCACTCATCGCTAAACATCACACGTCGCCAGTCTGTGGCGTTCTACGTCGCTCTGGCCTGACACCACTAGAACCTGAGCCGGCGATGTTCCAGTGTTAATGGCAGTACACGTAAGGGGCGCTGGGATCGCAAATTCCGCGAAGCGTCGGGAAATAGTTCGTGGGCACACAGGAACCGCTACATCTGCCTGTATAGTGGACGGGTCCCCACGGCATTCGTTCGTGCTTGGCGCACTATCCGTCGATCTTCTCTACTGGTGGTCCTCCTGGTCCGGCT
The DNA here is from genome assembly GCA_039090855.1 of Macrothele yani. Taxonomy (NCBI): domain Eukaryota; kingdom Metazoa; phylum Arthropoda; class Arachnida; order Araneae; family Macrothelidae; genus Macrothele; species Macrothele yani. The sequence goes on along the minus strand of CM077025.1, from coordinate 151,365,937 downwards.
GTAGCCGCTCCGCCTTGTGGCAGTGCCGTCACATGTCCACTGCTCCTAACACAGTCGGACGGTATGGTCAGAATGATCCACGTGACAGGCTATACGGCGCGCCGACCACCTTGCTGTTTTCAACCCGATGATCAGGCCTCTCTCAAAGTCCGTAAATTGCGTAAATCGACGTCTCTGGCGTCTATCCGGCATTCTTGTCACTCTGTACTCTCGTTTGCGTCGGCCGGTGCTTTTTGCTTTCATAGGGCATCGACTACATGCCGGTTTATAAGGTTATCGGTTCGTGCTTGCAGCGCCACCGCAGGGTGTGCGGTCATGCGCAATCACACCAGACGTGGATCATTTGCATACCAGCCTGCACTGTAGCTATTTGCAAAGTTTTGTAATTGTATCATGTTTTCTTTTAGGTGCGCAAATTTCTTTGTCCGTGAGTGTATATCAAAATAGCAACTTCGTAATGCTAGATGGAAGAAACATTCTTTTTGTTGTTGTTGCTTTTTGGTACGGAGGAATTATACGCTAATGAAATAAATTAACCAAAACACACCATCACATAAACAAATTTATTAGCTATATTTGTGCAAATATGTTGTTTACATTCTGTATAGACCAGACCCAGCTCCCGATCGAGCCTCATCTGCTACTACTGTAGTACCAAGCTACTATTTCCTGGGAGCTTAGTGTGTGCAAATGCCGTTGGAGGAGAAAAACAGAATGATGCAACCGAAGCTTCGTATGGAAATTTAATACTTTCATGAATCCTTGGGAGAAATTCCATGGTGACATCAACAGCTGGTCCACAGACGGCCAATATCTAGTTTCTTTAAGTATCCTATGTATGTTACGGGCAACTAAAGTGAAATTTATGCAGGGAAAAAAAAAGAAGAAGAATGGAAAGATTTTGTCGTGATTACCTCTTCATCATCAAGAACATATATTTTTTTCTTTTTCAAATACATTTTCTACGAATAGAAATATCGGGAAAAGAATGGAAAAATTCTGTCGTGATTACCTTTTCATCATCAATAAAATTAAAAACGTTTTCTTTTTCAAATACATTTTCTACGAATAGAAATATCGGGAAAAGAATGGAAAGATTTTGTCGTGATTACCTCTCCATCATCAAGAAAATTTAAAACCTTTTTATTTTTCAAATACATTTTCTACGAATAGAAATATCGGGAAAAGAATGGAAATATTTTGTCGTGATGACCTCTTCATCATCAAGAAAATTAAAAACTTTTTCTTTTTCAAATACATTTTCTACGAATAGAAATATCGGGAAAAGAATGGAAAGATTTTGTCGTGATTACCTATTCATCATCAAGAAAATTAAAAACTTTTTCTTTTTCAAATACATTTCCTACGAATAGAAATATCGGGAAAAGAATGGAAAGATTTTGTCGTGATTACCTCTTCATCATCAAGAAAATTAAAAACTTTTTCTTTTTCAAATACATTTTCTACGAATAGAAATATCGGGAAAAGAATGGAAAGATTCTGTCGTGATTACCTCTTCATCATCAAGAAAAATAAACTTTTTCTTTTTCAAATACATTTTTTACGAATAGAAATATCGGGAAAGAATGGAAAGATTTTATCGTGATTACCTCTTCATCATCAAGAAAATTAAAAACTTTTTCTTTTTCAAATACATTTTCTACGAATAGAAATATCGGGAAAAATAAAAGCGTATCTTACCCATTGAATAAATTTTTTCAAACTTCGTCAGTCTTACGACTATCCGATTCAGAATTTCTTTTTTTCTGTTCAGTCTATTAAAAAGAAATCAGGCCACAGACAGACAGACTGAATATCGGCAAACGAAATATTTTTTTTCACAATATTGTGGAATTCCCAGAGATAGGAGTAATCAGGGCCGGCTTTAGGGAGGTTCCGCCGCACCGGGCGTGAATTTCAGGAGGCGTCAATCTGAACTGTGTGTGTGTGTGTGTGTGTGTGTGTGTGTGAAATGGTAGGATGTATACACGGTCGTATCAGAATAATATGACCACCCCCGAAATCACAGTGTACCCGCCAAGGCGCGTCACAGAGTGCATGTGACAAGGTCGACCACACGGAGATATAAGCGGCCGGCAAGGACAGATGAGTTATAGTGCGTAACGTGCGCACAATGGGCAGAGGTAGTGATTTGATGGACGTTCAAAAAGGAATGATCATCTGCTATCTCGCCAAGGATGGAAGCATCTTAGGAACTGCAGACTTCGTGGGCTGTTTGCGAGATGGTGTAGTAAGGGTGTACCAAGAATGGACCGCTGGCACATCGAGTACCTCCCGACGTCATAACTGTGTAACCCCAAAGTCCATCCACCCCAGAGAAGAACGTCACCTCCGTCAACTAGTGAAGAACAATCAACAGTGCAGCAATTGACCGCGCAAATGAACGCAGGTACGTGTCCACGATTACAGTAAAGCGAACCCTGTTACGCATAAATATCCGGAGTCGAAGATGCGTCAAGGCGCCCATGTTAACCCAGGTCCATCGGCAACGACCCACTAAACAACAAAAATAAACTTTTTGTTTCTTACAAAGATTGCATATGCCGAATCATACAGTATTTTTCATGCTGATTACAAATCTGCTTGCTAAATTGTGCTATCGGACATAATCCTCGAGTAACCTGTCGTTTCAGTGTACAATAAGCCTTCATTTTGGCATGTATATTTTGCTACAAGCAATTAATTACACTTACTTTAAAAAGTAGTTATTTTAGATTTTCTTCTATACTTTGGTTGTATTACGTCCCTTTTTAGAATCCAACAGTAATCAGCTAGCATTTTAGGGCTCCATTTTCCTTTATAGCGGTTTTCTGTGGTACATACTGTATATCCTGATAAAAACGTTCTCGGTGCTCATCGCTTACAGCTCCTAAGTTCCGTGGGAAAAAGTCCAGATCCGAATGAAGTAAATGTATTTTAAGGGACATATTGCATCTCATGGCCTTATAGTTTTCTAGAAGCTCAGTAACAAGTTCTTTATAATTTTTTGCCTTCCGGTTACCTAAAATGTTCAGTAACATCTTTAAAGGACTTCCTTGGGGCAGCTTCAGTCTCATTCAAAGTGCCTTCAAATGCAAGATCACGCATAGTTTCCTTATTTGTGGACCAATAAAACTGCCTTGTTTAATTTTGGGTTCAGATATTTTGGGGAACTTGTTCTTCAGAAAACGAAAGGCTTCTCCATCTTTATTCAATGCCTTTAGGATTTTTTTTATCAAACCCAGTTTGATGTGAAGCGGTGGTAAGTACACGTTCTGAGGACTTACTAAAGTCTCAGAAACAACATTTTTATTACCTGGAATTATGGACTCTCTTTTAGCCCAGGTCTTTTTTATGTAATGAGAACTTCTGTCCCTACTGTTCCATTCACAGAGGAAGCAGCAGTATTTTGTGTATCCAAGTTGTAGACCAAGGAGTAAAGCTATCACTTTAAGATCGCCACAAATATTCCATGAGTGTTTTTTGTATACTGTACTTTGAAGCAACAGTTTCATATTTGCATATGTTTCTTTCATGTATGCAGCATATGCAACAGGTACTGATGGATACATGTTTCCGTTATGAAGAAGGACAGCTTTTAAGCTTATTTTTGAGGAATCTATAAAAAGTCTCCATTCTTCAGGTTTGTGTTGCTGTCCTAAGGCTTCAAACAATAAGTCTATATAATTTCAGTATAACCACTCTTCGAAAATAAGTGTTCAAACTCTTGCTGTCGTCGACGAAAGCGACATACTTTTGTACTTGGTTCTAAAAGATTCCATTCCTTTCAATTTTGAAGCCAATATTTCGGCCTGACTTTTTGCTAAATTAAGGTCACGAATCAGATCATTTAATTCTTCCTGACTTATAAGGTGAGGCACCGAATCTTGCGAGAAATCCGGGTCTTGTAGTACTTCAATATATTTATCGCTGTGAGGATTTATTTCATCAGTATCACTATCATCTAAACTACATTACTGTGGAGGTACAAGAACAGGAAGATTTGGAACCTGAGGAACAGGTCTTATGGCCGAAGGAATACTGGGATACTGAATCGTGTCTTCGGTCTTAGCTGTAATTCCAGATATCTTAGTGATGAAGAAGTAAGTCTGTTGAGAGGCCTTTCCATTATCTCCAAACCAATGGTACCACAAGTGGCATTTGATGTGATCCCTTCAACCAGCCAGTCAACAAAGTTAGACATGAAAATCAACAAATGTGAGGAGCCCAAGATTTGTCTTCATCACCCATTTTGCACTGAAAATAAAGTTCATACGATTTTCTAATAAACGGTGTGAAATGTCGCCTTTAAGACTTTAAATTAAATTGTCCACAAATATAGCAGAAACTGTTTGGACGATTCGTACAAGTACGTGGCATTATTTAACGTACAATTTGCATAATTCACACTACTTTTTAAAACCACGAGAAAATGCACGTCCTTCAATACCGATTAAATGCATTCGAATGACAAACATTCTGCTTTATTCCCCCTTCCCAGAAGGAATTGCACAACAGGAAGTAATGGCGCCAGTATGTCTACTCTCAGAGATACAGCTATCCTGACTGCAGACAATTGTCTCCTTTGGTAAACATAGGGATATTCCTTTAAGTAACAGAACATTCACCCCAGTAGAGAGTTCCATTACAAGAAATAAACGCCCAGTGGAGCAATTGTGACTTCATATTTGATTTCAGCACCCGTAAATACATACAAAACCGTTAAGGTTTTCTTTGTAAGAAAACCATTGTTGTTCAGGAGACCCCTGCAATTTGCAAACGACTACTGTCATTGGACAGTGGAAGAGTAGAAGAAGGTTGCCTTCTCCGATGAATCGAGGTTTTTACTCCACAGAAGGGACGAGCGGTGGCGGATACGGCGTCAGACACACGAAAACATACACCCGAACACGCTTGTCGGTCAAGTACAGGTCGGCTGTGGCAGTGTTCCTGTCTGGGGGATGTTTTCCCGGTATGACCTGGGACCGCTGGTACCACTGGATGGAGTCCTTGAACACCAATGGCTGCCTTTCCATCCTTGCTGAGTGGTTCTAGAAACACGACAGCGATGTCTCCATTCTCCCTTCGCAGGCGTAATCGCCCGACCTTAATCCCATAGAGCACGTGTGGCACTATTTTGGATCGACGTGCGGACCCACAATAACGTCATCGCCGGGACCTCCGTGCTCTGCTGCAGTCTGAATGCGCACATGTGCCTCGGGCAACCTTAAGGGACTCATTGCGTCTATGCCACGCCGTCTTGCTGCTGTCATCGAGACCAAGGGTGGCTATTCCCATTATTAGGTAGGTGGTCATATTATTCTGATACGATGTGTATATATAAAAAGATAAAATACCTTGCGAATACTGTAATTCGAGACGATGAGCGATGATGATTGGAGGCAATTTAAGATCTCGCTCTCACTGGAACAATCCAAATTATCACGACAGAGTACTGTTACAATTAAGGGCGAAAAACATCGATGTTTTTGGCGTTGACGTTGGGATCCATGTGCCCGACTATTAATACACCGATGATCCATTACATTATGACTACCTACCTAATAGGCTGTAAGAACACCTTTTGCCAGTAAAATAGCGGCCACGAGTCGAGGCACGCGATTCTATGATGTGACGATAGGTATCCTGGGGTATCTGGTACCATAACGTCAACAGCAGGTCCTCCAGTCACAAGCAAGGTCAGAGAGCGAATGGTACTGTGCACGCTGCGTACCCTGGGGTACGGAAGTCGACGCTCTACTCGAATGCCACTATTGACTGCTCGGCATCGGACATTACAGCTGGCCAGTTGCAGGTAACATCAAAACAGGACTTCTGCAGAGTAGCGCCGCGTCGTGTGGTCAGATGAATCCCGTTTTCAGCTGTACCGAGCTGAAGGGAGGGTGGGTGTGGTGTCGACAGCATGAGACCATGACTCGGTCGTGCGAGGTCGACTCTGTTAAATGCGGTGGTGGCTCTGTGATGGTTTGAGGAGCCTTCTCATGGAACACATTAGGCCCCTTAGTGTATCTGGGGAGGTCCTTAACCACTCGCGCTTCCAGCATGTGCTGGTTCATCACCTACACGCTTTCATGGCCTTCGCGCATCCTGCGGCTGATGGTCTGTTTCAGCAGCAGCACAATGCGCTTTCCACCGGGCCGCAACAACCCATGCATGTCTCGAGGACCACTCATCTGAGTTTGAAACCGTTCAGTTTTCATCAAGGTCCCCGGATTAAAAACCCTGTGGAAGCTCTCTGGGAAACTGTGGGGTGGAACATCAGATCCATGGATGCTGGACCGACGTCCTGGGCAGAGTTTGAAACGGGTCGAAAATTTCGGACCCGGGCCCGACCCGATACGGACCCGTAACTCACTTGGAAAAATCTGAGTTGAACTATAAATTCGAAACTCAATTTATACATATATACATATAAACGTAAAATATATATATTCACCCCAATAACTTCTTTATACTTAATATCTGAAATCCTTTTTTAATAATAAAATTTGGTTACTTGCTAAATTTTAGTGCCGTTTTTAGTGCCACTATTTCGCGTAATCCAGAAGTAATGTCTGACTATGACCGTGACCATTGAGTATATTACAAATGGGAATCATTATTTACGATTACACAAATGTATTTTTTTTAATGTATTTAGATTGTTCATGATGGAGGTGCGCATACTTTTACATGGTCCGTTGGATTTTTTGATTCCATAATCTTTTATTACACCATCGACATCTTTCTTTTGTAATAATACACTTTCCACATTTTGAACAACAAGCAAAACCAAACAACACAGCATTATTTACCGGTTCCTTAATGAGACGAAACAATTTCCAGCATTCACTGTTCCCCTTGTGGTTTTCAACAAGCACGTATTTGTTGGCCTCGACGCCTTTCTCAACCACCTAAATATTAAATCCATCCATATTAACAAATAAGGAGTTAATGTCGATATGATATGTCACGGGAACGGGATGTTAGCCCATCAATCGAAAACATCTGAATGCTCAATGTAAAAGATGTGATGTGAAAAGTAACTCTTATATAGTCATACAGTGAACTTCGCACGGAGAGAGTGAATCATCTGAGAAGCAGGCGAATTGCGTTTGCCTGTACCTTGCCCTGGACAATCGCACTGTAAAAGAACGTAAAGGAAGTATCTTTTTACGATATGGTGTCGGTTGTCTGACGTCGGTCGGTGGAAAACTTCGTTGTCTTAAGAAAGAGACGACAATATTTTTGCATGGCAAATCATTATTCAGTCCGCGGGCACCAGTATCGAGTACAGAATTCCACAACGCGCATTTTTCTTTGGAATATATTTTTCTCTTTTCAGAAATCAAACGGGGAATAAAACCGGGTCAAAGTCGGGTCAGGAACACCTTGACCCGACTCGATGAACTCGCAAGAAATTTCCGACCCGTTGATCCGTGACCCGTTTCCATCTCTGGTCCTGGGCGGAGTTGTGGACAATGCTGCAACAAGCATGGCTCACATTACCTCCGGAAACCCTCCGGCATCTGGTGGAGTAGATGCCGCGACGTGTAAATTCTGTTATTCGTGCAAGAGGAGGACCAACACGCTATTAGGTAGGTAATTCTATTTTTTTTTTTTTTTTTTTTTTGTCCATTGAGTGTATTGGCATATGTAAAATGCCTTATAAGTAATGAAACAGCAAAGGCTTTCTCGTAGGAACTGTGAAAAAATCTCGCCAAATCTCATATGGAAGGAAGACTTAACACACTGTTGCAGAAAAGATATTCACAAAATCCAGTACCTCATTCTTTGCATAAAGAACCGAAAGTTCCGCAACTTCAGCTGCTCAAACACCTAGAAATATGAAATAAGCAAATAGAATCTGCGCTTTGTCGAACGAAATAAAGTTGCGCGTACAAAACCATCTCGTAAGAGCTTGAATTTCCCTTCTCATTTCCAGCTACACATGGAATTCAAATTAACGGGAAAATACAGGGTGGTTATAAATTAGTTGATCAAAAAGAAAGCGTTATTGTGCATAGGTATCAGGATGCATGTGATAATAAGTACGAATAGTTAAACATAAAGTTTATCTTTTGTGGACAGATGGAGCTGAGTCATCCAAGGTTACGTATCTCCAGCAGAGAACGCGCGATTGCTCCAATCACCAGTGTTTGATTGTTCCCAGTGCGATGACGAGGCTCAGAGGCGCGAAAAAAACGAAATGCTGCCTGTGGTTTCACGAGACGCATTGAGCAACGCAAGTGCAACGACAGTTTCGCTGAGAATACGGCAAAATGCGCCGAAAAGGGACACGATTGTAGCATGGTACAAACGATTTACCGAGACTGGATGTGTGGCTCATAGGAACAGCGGCCAATGCAGACATGGAAATCCCGAGAAGACGGTGGATGCAGTGCGAGCAGCATTTCTGCGAAGCCCCCATAAGTCGACGGCACGAGCAAGTCTGGAGCTTGGAGTTCAAAAATCCTACGGAACCGCCTGAAATTTAGGCCCTACAAATTGTAGCTCGTTCAAGCTCTGAAGGATGACGACAAGAAGTAGAGAGCAGATTTTTGCAGTGACATGTTAAATCGCATGGAAGCTGATGATGACTTCTTGTCGAAGTTGGTGTTCAGTAACGAGGCGAGCTTTCACTTAAGTGGCAAAGTGAATAGACACAATGTGAGGGTTTGGGGATCAGAAAATCCCCATACCATCTTGGAACGTGAAAGGGACAGTCCCAATGTAAACATTTTTTTGTGCCATGAGTTGTGCTTCCCTTTTTGTACCATTTCTGTTTTCTGAACTGTTACCGGAATCACATACCTGGACATGCTTTAGATTTGCCTAATGCCAATCCTCAAGGAAACAATGGAAGGAGATTTCATTTATCTGCAAGACGGGTGCCTCCTCACTACCACAAGGACGCCACTTGTTACCTCGATGCTGAAGTCCCAGTTTGGATTGGTCGTGCGGGCCCAATTGCATGCCCCCTCCTCCCGATCACAGGACCTAAAGCTCCTAGATTTCGATCTATGCGGTTTTGTTAAAGATCAGGTATACTTTCCGCCGCTCCCCAAGTCCCTTCCTAAACTGAGATCAAGAATCATCGCTGCACTCTCATTGTTCGATGCCGACATGCTGACAGCAATGTGGGAAGAACTGATTTACAGATGGAACATTTGGAGACTAACGAAGCAGGGACGTCGCCAAGGGAGTGCGAGGGTGGGCTTGAGCTCACCCTGAAATTTGGCTTGCCCACCTAGTTCAAAATGTGTCACTTTTCAATATATTTAACTTTAAAATATAATCTGCACTTTGTTGTATTTCATTTAGCCATTTGTATTTCCCCTAGGAAGGGCGTTGTTTACGTCTCCAAAAAAGGTTACCGAAATAGCACCGCCACTTTTCCAATTCCTTAGTTCAAGCCTCTTTTTTGTATGATTGTATGACCAGGGGCTAATGAAGAGGGTAGATAGGAATTCACTGGTAGGATCACTGCATATTGCTTACAGAATAGGGGATTCCAACACAGAAAGTTGATTCTAAAGCTAAAACAGAGCTCTTAAGACTACCCCGAGACAGTGAAACTGCAGAAAGTAGCTGACGACTGCTTTGCAGAAGAGGAGTGCAAGGCAAAATCACTGGCTGGAAGGAAGGAATTTAAAGAGGGGGAGGTATTGTGTCTGCGTGGCACGACGTTAAAATTTGATTTAGATAAATAAAAAGGACATTTTCTTTTAAATAAATTGTTACTATTTCCCTAAGCAGAAATGCAGAATTTTGAAAAGCAAATTTTGAATATGACAATCCGATTTGTGGCGTAAATGTGACAAGGATGGTAAGTCAGATAATATTCGAAAACCTGAATTTTCATCGTCCTGGAGCGGGACTCGATCCCGCGTCACCCAGAAAACGCCCGGGTATGCTAACCACTACACCACCCAGAACGGCCAAGTTTCAAGTTTCTGATCAATTTGAATGTAACCATCACATGATTCGCTAGTCGAAGCAACCGGCATTCATGTTTAGCGAATCTGGAAGTTAAGAATCATATCCCGTGTTTGCAGTCCCGCTCCAGAACGATGAAAATTTTCAGGTTTTCGGATATTATCTGACTTACCATCCTTGTCACATTTACGCCACAAATCGGATTGTCATCTTCAAAATTTGTATTATATGGCGTAATCCCATATTTCTTTCATGATTTGAAAAGCAATTTAAGATAACGCATTCAGAGCAAGCAAAAAGTTAAAGGCGACATTCTACCAACACTTGTATCTTACAAGAGTGGCGTAAGTAGTCATATCCGTGTATGCATGTGTGTCCAGGTGGAGGGGGACGGGATTGCATAAATTCCTTTGTAGCTGGTAGTGGAAAGCGTTAAAGCCACCCCGGAGGCGCAAAGGTATGAACGTTGGCTTATGACCATTCGTCAGAGAAGAGTCCGGGTTTGAATCCCGGTGAGGCATGGAGATTGTGTTTGTCTTATGGTACGGGCTGTGTCTTTCCCCTGGAACCAGTGTCAGAAAGGGCGACTGCTTATAGCCCATAGAATTGCTCACGAGGGTCATTAAACTTTCAATCAAAAGAGGAAAAAAGCACTAAAAATTGAATCCCGGAAAATTCTCCATCATTCGGTAAGTTGCCCCACATGGGAAAACTGGCCCATAGGAAAATTTCCCCACGGAAATCTCCCCCACCTTTTCCAGTCAGGGACCGATTGAGTTTTACACAAAATATCGAATGTGGGGGAGATTTCCGGGTTCACCAATTCCATTTTCAAGCACTTCAAATCAAACGACAGCCCTACAAGTAGCACAAATATGTAGGGCAGATTTTCGGGTTCGGCGTTTCGATTTTTACTGCAATTTACAGATGTTTTGCAAGTATTATTTCCATGTGGGGGAAATTTCCGGGTTCGGCATTTATATTTTTAACTCAGTGACACACTGCTGGCCATTAAAAATAGCAACACTAAGGAGGACAAAAGATAAGATAGCCAACGTGAGTTTATTTATACCTTATAGTACAAAGACGAAGTGATTAAAGTTTATGGTAATTCGGATGCATAAAATCAGTACGGAGAGTAGCCACCATGGGCATGAATAACCGCTGCCAGACGGTTCGGCATAGAGTCGAAGATACTCTGGATGTCACCATTGGGGTATTGCATTCCATGAGGGTTCAATTCTGTGCCGGAGTTCATCTACTGTAGTTGCCGGTGGTCGTTGTCGGGCCATTCGCTCCACGACCAGGGACGAGACGTTTTCAATAGGCGAAAGATCTGGTGATCGCGCCGGCCAAGGGAGTGGTGGAACATGCTGGGCATCAAGGAAATGTCGGACGTTGCTTGCGACGTGCGGTCGCGCATTGTCTTGTTGGTAGGTGGCCACCCGGAGGCCCTGTACATATGGAACAATCACAGGCTCTAACACCTCGGAGATGTAACGGCGGCTGTTCAAATTTCTGTCTATGCGTACTAGACGCGTGCGGGATGCATATCCAATGGCACCGCATACCATTACTCCAGGTGCTGGGCCGGTATGACGCTGCAAAGTGCAAGACTCCAGGAGCCGGTCTCCACGGATACGGCCATCATGGTGCTAGATGCAAAAGCGGGATTCGTCTCAAAAGACGATGTTATGCCATTCCCGCGTCAATCCGCGTCGTTCAGCACACCATTGGTGCCCCAGAAGCCTGTGCTGTAGAGTTAAAGGTAGGCGTAGCAATGGGAGCCGTGACAGTCCGTGTCGCTGCAAAGGACGTCGCACCATACGTCCGGATACTTATAGTCGTGCAACAGACCCTAATTCGTGAGCTGGGGTCCGTGATGTGCTGGTTCGATTCCTAAGGGCCAGGCGTACAACATGTCTGTCCTCTCGGGCGTTGGTGTGTCGGGGCCATTGTGATCCTTCCCATCACTCCGTCGTACCCTCCTGGACCAATCGATTCCAAATTTGCATCACAGTGGTCGGATTTCGCCCAACGCGAGTACCAGTTTTGCGGCACGATAATCCACAGTATCGGTACGCTACGATCCTGTCGCGATCGAATTCCGACACGTGCTGGGAAGTGTTCTGTCTTCTTACACGAGGCATCCTGAGATCTTCTCCGAGAAAAAAACCGCAAGCAAACACAGTTCCACTATGGAAAACCAGCTCTCTAATCTCCCCTCTTATACTGCTTCTAGGTGGCGTTACTGGCGCAAATGATTTGCATCTGCGCTGAGCTGATACTCATATGCTTGCGCTACCATACGGTAAGCATCATGCGAATTCCAGGTCTGTTGGATGCTTCCTTCTTGGTGTTGCTATTTTAATGGCCAGCAGTGTATACACTGATTTAAAAATCCAAATACCGAACCCGGAAATTTCCCTCACATGACGATATTACTTGCAAAACATCTGTAAATTGCAGTAAAAATCGAAATGCCGAACCCGGAAATCTGCCCTACATTTTTGTGCTACTTGTAAGGCTGTCGTTTGATTTGAAGTGCTTGAAAATGGAATTGGTGATCCCGGAAATCTCCCCCACATTCGATATTTTGTGTAAAATTCAATTTGTGCACGGTCCCTGACTGGAAAATGTGGGGGAGATTTCCGTGGGGGAATTTTCCTATAGGGCAGTTTTCCAATGTGGGGGAATTTTCCCGTGGGGGAATTTACCTATGGGGGAATTTACCGGTTACCCTAAAAATTTACTCTTTCAGTTTCTTAAAGACAAAATTGCTATCAAGTTTGTCCCGCCAAAAATAATGGTCGCCCCTTCCCCTCCCCCCCCCGTCGCTCATCCTGATTAAGAAGTCTAGTGACGTCACTGTAACGAAGGGAAGCCCGTACATCGAGCATTTCTGAGAAAAGGTAAACTTGGTGTGTTTAATTATATGTTATTCGTACTTATTATCATATGCATCTTTATAACTATGCATAATAAAGTTTTCTTTTTGTCCAACTAATATTATAGCCACCTTGAATTTATCAGTACAGTTAAGTTTTAATATCTTGCATCTTAAAGAGTCCTTCCATCCTTTCTTTTCCCTCTACCCCGTACATATTGCTTACTTCATCATTTAACTTTGTGATATTAGTTATTTTACGATTTTTCCTTAACTGAACGCAGGAAAAATAAGTTGGCGGTAAAAAAAAACAAAAAAACAAAACAAAAAAACGGTGGTTCCCAAAGGTCCCGGTTTGCACAAATGTGGCTGTCTTTAATTGTGCCAATTACAAGTCGAACGTGTTGATGATCTAAAATGACAGCAACACAGTAGCCGTGGGAAAGGGTTCATCATACGCCCTGAACAGCGTCTAAAATAATGGCACTGAAATCGCTGGAAGGAAACTTGCTGCCATCACCTTGAACAAGCACTGAGATTCGAGAAAGGAGCGCAACTACTCAAAGCAGATGGCTGCGGGGTACGGAAAAGGAAAATAAAATAAAATAAAATAAAATAACAATAAATAACTCTCACAGGCTTTTACGTCGGAGAGTCTTGGAAAGTCCGACCGGAAATAAGTCATTAAAACGCCAGAAAATCATTATTCAAGCAGTAAAAGGGAAACACAAATAAACCAATATTAAAAGGCGTTATTGATGTAATAACCTGAAGGCGCAGACGTTTTAGAAACTGGCGGGAACTTCATTATGTTTATTTCTACGCGAGACGTATATCCGGTTCTGGCACTATCTAGGAATATTCATAGAATATTTTTCCTTTCCTTCTGCGGTTCTCTTGCAGTGTAAAATCGCCTTTCGTTTCTAAAAATTTCGTACTGATTGATTACGGTAATCATCCAGATGAACAGAAATTATTTCTAGGGTAAATTTAAAAATTTATGAAAGCTTGCAGAATACGTTGGAATGTGCAAAAATGTATGTATTTGTACAGAAAATTTATATTGTTAAAATTCCCATTGATTTGGTGTTGCGCAGAATTTTTACTACTCAAAAATTTTTAATTTTCAAACCTTTGTCAATTTAATATAGAATGCAATTAAACAAGCAGGATGCGAATGGTTTCTCGGGTTAACAAAAAAGTATAAATTCTAGTATACGAAGAGGATTATTTTTTCCCCTGAAGGTAGAATTTTCTTCCGTGCATTTGCTTCCCTTTCGAGCATCGTATCACGCCAAATGCGAAGATACATTTATGCCAACTTACAAGAAACGTGTGTATCAGAAAAACTAGAAGGTGTATGATGCAAAACGAATGATGCAAGAAATGTGTGTATCAGAAAACCATCACTGTACCGATGCAAAACGAATTTTTTCATCTCGACTTCTGGAAGCGGGAAATACCACGCAAAAAGCAAATTATTCATTTACGTGGGCTGATTAATAAATAACTTCCGTTGACCTTTGGTAGCGAATTATTTCGAATAAGAGTAAATCGGTATCCCTCAACGTCATTACTCTGTCCTGACTGGAAGGCGTTGTTTGATGGAGTTATATATATATATATATATATATATATATATATATAAGGCAACGTGCTGAAGAACAAACACAAATGAAAATGATGACCCGCTTCGAGACGGTCTCAATCTGATGTACGCGCAAATTATAGCGTGAAACTGCTCCGGAGCCGGTTATTCTCCCGACTAAATTACACCGACTTGAGCTAATCGCTGGAACGTGCCGTTTTGACTCATACGTAACCATAATGCTACGTCGCATATATCCCCCTTTGAGACAGTCGAGGCACGAAATCTCAGTTTTTGGATTTGCCGCAAACCATGTTACTCTGTAAAAGGAGGAATTCTGATTAATTCTAGGCGATGGTGGAAGAAGCATCACACGTTTTCGGAGAGCTGAAGAAGGCATTCTAATTCCAGATGATGTGTGAAAGAAGCATCACACATTTTTCGAAGAGCTGAAAAAGGCATTCTCGTTAATTCCAGACGATGTGTGGAAGAAGCATCACACATTTTTCGGAGCGCTGAAGAAGGAAATCTCATTCATTCCATACGATGTGTGGAAGAAGAATCACACATTTTTCGAAGCGAAGAAGGAATTCTCATTAATTCCAGACGATGTGTGTAAGGAGCATCACACATTTTTCGGAACGCTGAAGACGGAATTCTCATTAATTCCAGATGATGTGTGGAAGAAGCGTCACACATTTTTCGGAGCGCTGAAGACGGAATTCTCATTAATTTCAGATGATGTGTGGAAGGAGCATCACACATTTTTCGGAACGCTGAAGACGGAATTCTCATTAATTCCAGATGATGTGTGGAAGAAGCATCACACATTTTTCGGAGCGCTAAAGACGGAATTCTCATTAATTCCAGATGATGTGTGGAAGAAGCGTCACACATTTTTCTGAGCGCCGAAAAACAAATTCTCATTAATTCCAGATGATGTGTGGAAGAAGCATCACACATTTTTCGGAGCGCTGAAGACGGAATTCTCATTAATTCCAGATGATGTGTAGAAGAAGCGTCACACATTTTTCTGAGCGCCGAAAAACGAATTCCCATTTATTCCAGACGATGTGTGGAAGAAGCATTACACATTTTTCGGAGCGCTGAAGACGGAATTCTCATTAATTCCAGATGATGTGTGGAAGAAGCATCACACATTTTTCGGAGCGCTGAAGACGGAATTCTCATTAATTCCAGATGATGTGTGGAAGAAGCATCATACATTTTTCGGAGCGCTGAAGACGGAATTCTCATTAATTCCAGATGATGTGTGGAAGAAGCATCACACATTTTTCGGAGCGCTGAAGACAGGAATTCTCATTAATTCCAGATGATGTGTGGAAAAAGCATCACACATTTTTCGGAGCGCTGAAGACGGAATTCTCATTAATTCCAGATGATGTGTGGAAGAAGCATCACACATTTTTCGGAACGCTGAAGACTGAATTCTCATTAATTCCAGATGATGTGTGGAAGAAGCATCACACATTTTTCGGAGCGCTGAAGACGGAATTCTCATTAATTCCAGATGATGTGTGGAAGAAGCGTTACACATTTTTCTGAGCGCTGAAGACGGAATTCACATTAATTCCAGATGATGTGTGGAAGGAGCATCACACATTTTTCGGAACGCTGAAGACGGAATTCTCATTAATTCCAGATGATGTGTGGAAGAAGCATCACACATTTTTCGGAGCGCTGAAGATGGAATTCTCATTAATTCCAGATGATGTGTAGAAGAAGCGTCACACATTTTTCTGAGCGCCGAAAAACGAATTCCCATTTATTCCAGACGATGTGTGGAAGAAGCATTACACATTTTTCGGAGCGCTGAAGACGGAATTCTTATTAATTCCAGATGATGTGTGGAAGTAGCATCACACATTTTTCGGAGCGCTGAAGACGGAATTCTCATTAATTCCAGGCGATATGTGGAAGAAGCATCAAACATTTTTTGCGAACCTCACTGCCAAGAGATTCATTTGTACTTTCGGACTCACGTCTTCCCGCTCCAGAGCCGGTTGTTCTGCCTACTGAACTACACCGATACTGGCTTATCGCTGCAACTTGTCGTTTTTACTCGTGTCACCACCGTGGTACGTCACAAAGTCACTCTGTCATCTTCCACCAAAGTCTCCACAGACACGCGCCACATTGGTGTTTGTTGTTGATGCTGAATGACTGTTACTGCGTTTTCATTCGTCAAAGCATCGTGCCCGTGAGCGAATGTTGACCACCATTCTGACCAGGTGAGGATTAACCATGAGCTAACCTGTGCGACGACCTATGACGCTGCGTATTATGGAGCGCCAAAATTTTGGGAATATGTGTGACAAAAGTCGTTTTATCTTATTACAAAACCAAAAAAATGATAAAGAAGAAACGAAACTTGCAATGAAATAGCATTTTGCATTTCTTCAAATAAAACTGAGTAGTATAATACAGTCAGTACTCAGTAATATAATTGTATTAGTACTCTTTCAATATACAACAGACTCCGGTTAATTGGGCCATCGGTTAATCGGGGCAACCGTTTATTTGGGACCTTGAAGAACATTATAAATTAGCTCTTTGGGATAAAGTTTCGCATAATTGGGGAAGTCGTCTAATAGGGCCAACGTGTTTTAGCCCCGATGTCTTCCCAATTAACCGGAATCTTCTGTAGTGCGTTTAATAATTAAAAATATCAAATCATTTTGAAACAAGGACGACAAGAACCACGTGATAAGGTGAGTTCAGTAAGCCAGCGAAGTTACTTCTTCCTGGCAAGGTCAAACTCAAAACTTTTAATTCTGAGTTTGACCTTTTCCTTGAGAAATAAGAAAAAGAGCGAGGAATTGTTTTAACAGAGCTCGCTGATAGCCGAGGCTGCGTTGGAGGCTGGAGTGGATAGTGTTTAAAATACTTTTTTTAAAGATCGTATTAAAAAGATTGAGAGTGAAAATCGGAAGTCCGAATCGGAATGGTTTATTCTATGAACAAATTTCAACAAAATCAATGACCTCAGGATAGTGTCGGTAGGAAGCAGTACAAACTGGTTACAAAATACATTCCTCAGCGTGCAGTCCCCTGGTGGATTGTTTATCTGAATTCGAACATACAAAAATGTCTGCATTTTCAGGAAATTTCGGTACAGCAATTTAGATAGGCCAGTGATAGGTTTAGCGTGTTCTGATATGTTGCAATGTTATTAAGAAAAAAATGGATTCAACTTTTCTTAACACTGGTGTTATCCTAAGGATTTGCATATGTACACCAATCAGTAACACCTCTGGGGAAACTTTTTTTTAACCATTCATAATTATATCAAGACATTTAGTTCGCAGGAAAGAACGGGTGCAGCTTCGTCATTCAGAACAAACGTCAAATATCGACATTTGATGATATAGTAGATTTCGCCACAAAGAAATCGAGAAAAAAGTATTTTAGGTATAAGCAATTTTGCTAACTTATGTTCATTCATTTCCTCCTTCTTCCAGTCACTCAATTTACAATGGGCATTGGTAGCAGCACGATATTTAAAAAAATCTTGAAAATAATATTGCTTACGTTGAAAATCGAAATGGAAAATTTGAATGTAAATGCTTTATAAATAAATATGTAAAAATTAAGCAAATTCATTAGTAAATATGAAAAATGAAAATGAAATAAAGTTTCGAAATTGTGCAAATTAAACTTGCGAGAAAACGAAATTTAAATTTTTTATTTCAGTGCCCAGTTTTAAATGATTACATGTGCTAAAAATTCTATATAGTTGTTCTTGAGAGTATGCTGATTCTTTTTGCGATAAAAAAATATATATACAATTCAAACATGAAATTTAAATTAGAAGTAAATTGTCTACATTAAAAGACGCCCATGCCACTGTAGTGTTTAAACCCGCTTCTGATTCTGGCACGAACCGAACGCCTGTTACTTGAGGACCATGGACGTTTTGCAGTTAGTTACGGATATCAGCAGACGGCGTTTTCCCATCCCCAGATAAACATAATCACAGCGCGTACCTCCAAATGAGACCACGTTTCCAGAGAGGTCCTCATTTTCAGTTTAATCTGTTCTCCAGAACGTTTCATTTTTATTCCAACTCCTGTGAGGAACAGCACCCTCTAGTCAGGAGGGTGCAATAACGTTATGAGATACCGATTCACATATCTCTAATACGCCCGTAAAAGTTAGCAGAAGTAACTTATTGATCGACCTGCAAAGAACAGAAACATGTGTGACTTGCCTGCCCAGGAGGATGCACATGAGATAAAGGCAGATAGCAGTGAGTGCGACTTACTCCGGCGTGAGAGGACCCGATTTCGATGCCCGGCGCGGAAAAACTTGTAGGTTATATTGGCGTCCGAACTTCCAGAATGACCCAGCTGTGTAAGTTTCTCACAATGATGTTATGTTCTTTCCACACGGCGAGACAAGAAAAATGAGAGTCCTTTCTTCAGTGCTTCGAAAAAATAAATCAGTGTGATGTTACGTTCTACACACCAAATTGTTTGGGATTTCTCAAATGCACGTTCTTCATGGAATGACTGCCTACAGCGACACATCGTCCCGGCTGACCCGAGGGCCATGCCCCCTGGCTATCTTTCGGGGAAGGGGATGTGACGTGACTGCCCGGCAGGACGCACATGAGATAAAGGCAGATAGCAGTGAAAGCACATGTCCGTGTAGCTCAGTTGGGAGAGCGACTTACTCCGGAGTGAAGAGACCCGTTTCGATGCCCGGCGCGGAAAAACTTGTACGTTATACATGTTTAACCCACCAAGAGGGAATCTCATCAGTAAGGAGACCTGACAAATGCTTAGGAGTCGTGGTAACGGTTACAACTTATCTCACTTAAAAACAATTTTCTAAACGATGGCTGTTGATCATTCGCTCGAGATGAGTCCGGGTTCGAATTCCAGTGAAGCATGAATGTTGTGTTTGTCTTACAGCACTGACTCTTTCCCTGGAGTCAGTGACCCTAAATTAGGGACGGGCGATTGCTTACAGCCCATCCAGTTGCTCACGGTGGTCGTTAAACACCCAATCAATCAATCAAACAGTTTTCTGGTTCCACTTCCAGAATGGAGAATCCGCTTTTGAACATTTCTGACATCTCGAAACTAAATTCTATTGTAAGAAAAACTGGTAAACCGTTTGTTGTGATATGATGCAGCAAGAATTTTTGCAAATCCACTAAATCTCACCGGAATCGCTGACTTGAGAAACACATATATTCACTGACTCCACATCCACCGACTACATCATTCTCACCAATAATATCTGAGAAGCATGACATATATTTGAACACTTGCTTCTACTCGGAACCGAAAAAAATCACTCGACTCCTCGTTTTAGAAAAACCCAGACCAATACGCATTTACCTCTTCTTGGGTCGTATGTGTAACGTGAGGCATTCTTCGAAGTGGGAGTGGGGAGGAGGAAAGCTATAAAAACTATGTGAGGGGGACTATAAAATTACAAATTCCAGAAGATTCTGATTCCACAGATACCAAATGTGACGAAATTCTAAAGAAAGATGAAAAGCGAAAATCTTTTTCAGTGTGTTTTTTTTAATGAAAAAAAAAACTAATTTAGCATTAATTTTTTAGGAGATCAAGAATGTATTTTCTTTCTAATTTAAAGCTTTACGAAATAATAAATACTACGAAAATTTCATGAATGGAATACGGGGTTGCACCATATAACACAACTTTTGAAATTTGTGTTCAAAAAATCTGTGTTCAAAATCTGTCTACGAAAATATGTTTCACTGTTTGAAAGTAATCAAAGTGATTTGCACTCGTGGAAAGCATTGCAAGACAGTTGCTCCTGTGCTTCCATTCCCACCCCAAATCATGTTTGTGCCTACAGTGAAAATGTTCGTGAAATAAAGCCAAAAATCTTGAAAGAACATCAAACAGAGGTCATCGC
The DNA here is from genome assembly GCA_039090855.1 of Macrothele yani. Lineage (NCBI taxonomy): Eukaryota > Metazoa > Arthropoda > Arachnida > Araneae > Macrothelidae > Macrothele > Macrothele yani. Next base: position 151,345,604 of record CM077025.1, on the reverse strand, counting down.
TCTTTACACGTTTATAAGTGAGTCACGGAAAAATTCTCATTGGCCGCCACCGGGCAAATTGACTTGGCAGTTAGTGTGTGTGAGTCTGGAGGAATTCGAGGCCGCTGTGGTGCAGTGGAAGCATATCCGGCGCGTAACTGAAAGACCCTGGGTTCGATTCCCGTTGGCGGTCAATGAGAATTTTTCCGTGACTTACTTATAAACGTGGAAAGAGCGATGACCTCTGTTTGATGTTCCTGGTCCACGTCAAATGTCTGTATTAATCATGAAAGAAATGCGAGATAACACCATATAATACAAATTTTAAAGATGACAATCCGATTTTTTGGTGTAAATGTGACAAGCGACAGCCCGACCGTCCTTGTCACATTTACAAGAAAAAATCGGATTGTCATCTTCAAAAGCCAAAAATGTTTGCAAAATCATGTTTTATTATGAATCCCGTAGATTACATACACTATAGTATCGAAAGTATTCGGACACGACCAAATATTTGCACAAGTGCAAAGGAGGGCTGCGCAGAAAGGTGCCCTGAGAATGGAGAGGTACGTATACAAAGCTCAGATGTTCTGTCGTGTTATCAGTAATTTCGAAGCGGATATTCCGCGTGAACGTAAACTTTCCGGGTTACAGCGTGGGCCAGTCATAGGATGTGATGAGTAACGTTTCCATACGAAGCTCTACTGCTAAACTAAACATACCAACATCGGCTGAAAGTGATGTCGTGAAGAGATGGAAGTAGGACGGTGCAACTACAGAAAAAATAAATAAATAAGGAAGACCGCATAAACTGACTAAACGTGAAACAAGAGCCATGGTTAGAAAGGTGAAGAAATACCATTCTTCCTTTGCCCTTTTCCATCGCTGCTGAAGCAGGAAATGCTTGTAATGGCTCGGTTAGTACCATAACTATCAGCAGAGAGTTGCCCAGTGTGAGTTATTATGGTGTTGCCCAGTGTGGGTTATTATGGTGTTGCCCAGTGTGGGTTATTATGGTAGAGCATCGGCACACAAATCACACGTCACTACCGTGAATGCAAAGCGCCGTTTGCAATGGTGTGCCTCCTGTCTTTCCTGGACTGTGGGCGATTGGAAAGCTATTTTTTGGAGTGATGAGTCACACTTTTCATTCTTCCAATCTGATGGGCGTGTTTGCATTTGGCGACAGCCCGGCGAACGATTTTCGTTGGACTGTGTTCTTCCAACTGTTAAGTTCGGTGGAGGCTCCATCATGGTGTGGAGTTGTCTTTCGTGGATGGAACTCGGATCGTTGGTTATTATACCACACATTATGAACTCTGAAGTGTACTCGGATTTCTGCGTAATTCCGCTACCAGTAATGTGGCAGTAGAAAAGACCGTCTTCGCTCTCAACTCTAGCAGTAGCTTTTCAGGACGAATGGTGAGTCATTCCTTTCGAGACCTATCGTAAATTGGTTGATAAAATGCCTCGACGTGTTGTCGCTGTCATACGAGCAAAAGGTGGATCACTAACTACTAATTGCGATAATAAAGCCATTTGTCCCACAATATTGTGGTGCCCGAATACTTTTGATAATGTAGTGTACATATATATTTGTAATTCGATTTGAAGGAAAGGTGAAACAGTGTCCACAAACCCATACATAAAACGGCAACTTACTTGAGCACGTTTTTTTGTTTTTTTAATTTGAATGCATGAGGAAGGACAAGCTAAAATAAAATGGATAAAAACAAGGATTTTCTTTTCTTCAAGACACAGATTCACGCTTCGTGGAACTTAGAATGATCACTGGAGGCTAGGACTGGATTACCTCATGCTGTGGCCTGGGGCTGATACTGAATTACTGCCCAACTCAGAAAACTTTTCCAATTTCTATAATTTATTTTGCTATCAATTAGTTTTAGTGAAACATTACAAGGATATCTTTTTTAGGGGTAAAGGGTATTGTTATCAGAAAGGAATTGTACTGGGTGATTCACTCGGAACTGAACACCTATTTTTTTTATATATACGAAGTTTGTATGAAATTCAAACTGAGTATAAAAAAGAGGAAAACCAAAGTTATGGTTTTTGAGCGAGGAACTGTGAGTACTGAATGCAAGATAAGTCTAAATAGCACAGTGATTGACCAGGTGAATGAGTTTGTGTATTTAGGAAGCATGTTTGACAGAGAGAACAGTTTAGAAGGCGAAATTAGTAGGTGAGTGAATTCTTTATTGAAAGTCATAGCTGCTTTGGGAGGTTTTCACAGGAATGATGGATTCTCAAAAGAGTCCCGAATGGCTGTATATGAAAGTCTAATTGTTCCTACTCTGATGTACGGCAGTGAAACCTAGGTACTACAGAAGAGATATAGAAGTCGTTTGTGTGCTGGAGAAATGCGTTACTTACGGGGGGGGGGAGGAGACACGTTCTAATCATATGAGGAATGAACATGAATTGCAGTTGTGCAAGGTGAAGCAAAATGTTAGTAAGGTGGAGATTAATATTCTTAGATGGTTTGGCCATGTTGAAAGAATGACTGACGAGATACTTACTAAGAAAATATTTTCTGACCAAGTGGCAGGAAAGAAAGGCAGAGGAAGGCCATGGAAGTCATGGGAGGATCAAATTCAGGAGTATCTGCATGAGAAAAAGATTATGATTATGTAGTATAGATGGTGATGAGTGGAAGTTTTTGTCGTGCTAATTAAGATTTACCAGTAGACCATATTGCTGTCTTAAGCACGAAGAACAAGACATAACCCATTTCAACACGAAATAAACCAGGTCAAATCATCGCAAGCTGTGAAAACATCTTTACTTACGAAAATTAAAACTTGTTTAAAAGGTTACATTGATTAACACAATGTACGAGATCTTTCGGGTCTGTCTTTTACAGACCCATCCTCAGGCACAACAAGAAAACTCACACGGGGCACGCTGGCTTATATACGCACCTCTGTGCATCAGCAAGATACAACGCATGCGCCGTACTACTAGGTCAGGTATGCTTTACACAGAAAGTAACAGCCAGCGTGCCCGTGTGAGTTTTCTTGTTGTGCCTGAGGATGGGTCTGTAAAAGACGGACCCTAAAGATCTCGTACATTGTTTTAATCATTTTAACCTTTTAAACAAGTTTTAATTTTCGTAAGTAAAAATGTTTTCACAGCTTGCGATGATTTGACCTGGTTTATTTCGTGTTGAAATGGGTTATGTTTTGTTCTTCGTGCTTAAGACAGCAATATGGTCTATTGGTTAAAAAAAAAAAGTATAGATGGTCTTGTGTACGTCGTGTGATGGATGTCAGTGAAGCCCGTGTTGTGTGTCAAGATAGCTATAAATGGTGAAGTTTGATATGGCAACAGTAAGTAAATAATCAGTTAAGAATTTATCTGGTGGTTTGTATTTCCTTGTGGAGCTTGTGACGTAGTACAGAGGTGAAAACATGTGTCAAGACGACAAATCCGCAGCGAGACATTCTGTCCGCGTAGCTCAGTTGAGAGAGCGACTTACTCCGGAGTGAGGGAATACGGATTCGATGTCCGTCGCGGACAAACTAGTGTTTTCACAAGCTAACATCTGAATCTCAGAGAACAGCTTAGTGATATGTATGTATGTACTCACGATTGCAAAGACACATTTGAATGAAATTAATGTAAAACATTCCTTGAGCCATCACAAAAAGGAATGTCTCATAGAAGATGCTGGAAGTGCCCACCGCCAGCGTCCAGGCACATATTCATCAGACGCTCCATATTGGCGAATGTGCGATGTAGCGTAGCGACGTCGATGACAGCAATTTCACGCGTGGTGTTGGCTTTCAGTTCTTCAATCGACGTTGGCTTGTTGGCATAAACCTTGCTTTTTTACGCTTTCTAACCGTAGGTTGAAGAAGCGTATATGCTCCAGCTTTTTTTCGTCTGTCCGCACGATAACTCGCGTAAAAATGGTTCGATTTCGATGAAATTTTAGCATGTGGTAGGGGACCACCTGGGGACGAACCCTATTGAAAATGGGACAAATGGGGTCAAAGGTCAGAACATATGAGCGGGATCCATTCCATTGCCCTTATGCGTCATGACTTGCGTAAATATGGTTCGATTTCAATGAAATTTTAGTATGTGTTAGGGGACCACCTGAGGACGAACTCTATTGAAAATGGGTGAAGTGGGGTCAAAGGTCAGGACATAGGAGCGGGATGCATTCCACCACGTCTTATTAAAGGAGCAATTCTTGTATGTATGTCAATTTTATTTTGAAAACGGCTCTAAGGATTTTGATGAAAGTGGTTAACCTACCGTTTTCTGGTACAAGAAATCGATTTAGCTTGATCTCGACATTGGAAAAATTCGTTTAGTGGGTTAAATAAAAACCCCGAGTTACCATGTTTTTAGTGTCATGGCGTCGTCCTATTAATGTTTCCCATTCTTAGAAATCTTATGACGTCACACTCTCGCGATCGACTCGCGATTGAGATGTTGGCGCGCGGTCACGCCATCTGCCTCATTACGTCACGAGTTGTTTGTGGATCCGATTAAAGTTTTATGACGTCACACTCTCGCGACCATCTGCCTCATTACGTCACGCGTTGCGTGCGTATTACGCATGACTTTTATTTGCTTTTAGAAAAAAACGTCAGTTGTACCAGTTGCTTGGAGTTGATGCGTAGTACAGTATAAGCAGCGGAATGCTGATTTCGCATGTTTTTTTCCTTCAAAATTTAAACTTAATACAGCATTTTTTTTGTTGCATTTTTGAATAGTCACTTGATGACGAGCGTATCCGCTGTGCTAAAATATGATTTGTTCATTTTCATTAATTACTATTTAATGTCACGTGGATGGTAAAACAATATAAAAAATGTGGCTCGTCGACCCCCTACGAGACGTGGACGTTTCAACTTTAATAAGAAAAATAAGAAGAATACGGCACTGTTGAAAGAAGAACAAGCGGAAGAAGTAAATATGGAACAGCTTAGACATTCAAGAGCCGATGGTTTCCGATCGCATTCCAGTCTCGAAACACATGACCTTCCATTGGAAGAAGATCAGCCTACAAAAAGACCATTCCGAGCAGCTAAGGCGAGGAGCATTGAAATAATGTCCGACGTTATTATAACATTCAATGAATCTATATCGGAAGAAAACCTCGATCAAATGCGGCGAATAAATAGACAGCGATGAAGAACCAATGTTGCCATGGGGTTCGATGAAGAACCCCATGTTAACATTTAATGTTTGATAATTCATGTTCGGAAATATTAAAAACAATTTAAAAAAATTTCTTACTGTAACACAAATAAAAAACTGCCATTCATCTATGTTTTGATGTTTATTCTAAATTAATTTGTCTCTAATTCGTCTATCATTATTAATCTTGATGGTTTAGACTTAGCATTACAATACTTGGAAATAACATATCAAAATATAATTTTTTTGTGTGTCCTCATTCCCCCTTTACCCGAGTGATGCTCGGTGTTCTTGATATTTGCCCTTATGCATCATAACTTGCGTAAAAATGGTTCGATTTCAATGAAATTTTAGTATGTGGTAGGGGACCATCTGCGGACAAACCATATTGAAAATGGGTGAAATGGGGTCAAAGGTCAGGACATAGGATCGGGATCCATTCCATTGCGTTATAACTTACGTAAAAATGCTTCGATTGAGACAAAACTTTTCATGTTGTTCGGGAAGCATACTTTACCGGTTCTGTTGAATATTATCGAAATGGGGTCAAAGGTCGGGTCAGAGGAGCGAGATTTATTCTACAGCCATTATCCTCATAACTTGAGTAATGATTTCTGGTATGTTGGAAAGCGTATCATAATCAATGCATTGCATGATTTTACTAACTTGTTTAAAAGTTCCCAGAGAAAGAAATCTGGTTGTGTCAGGTCGGGAAACATAGGCGGCTACAGATCTTTGGAGGTAATCTGCCTGTTTGGCTGCTCTTTGGCATGTCGAATATCTCTCGGAATAGCCGCTGAATAGATTTTCGTGGGGATGTCAATAACCTCTGCTTCACATCCTCTATTGTGTCCTCCGCCATCTGGGGTCGTCCGCCCGTATCTGGATCCACCAAGCTTCCCGTTCTCTCCAGCTCCTTGGCCAATTTCGAAATGGTGGCACTGGTGGGTGGTTTACGCCCACCAGATTTCTTCAGAAACTCCTTCTGACATTGTTTGAAGGAATCGGTTACCTAGTACTGACGCATAATGAACACACGCTCTTCAATTGAGTACACCATCTTCATTCGACCTCCTCGCTTAAACTCTTTGCGGACACAAGCTATTCCTCCACCATTACTAGGCAGACGACGCGTCAGTGCTGCGCCACCCAGCTGCCGGGAACACATTTCATTCACAGGTAATGCATGTCGACTGCTTCGTCAGGGAATAAAGAACTGCTCCGTTCGGGTTTCACGCTCATCGTATGTTCCCCATCTCATATTTTCTGCATAATAAGTGTTCAGTACCGAGTGAATCACCCACCCAGCTGCCCGGGAGACATTTTTTTTTTTTTTTTTTTTTTTTTTTATTGGAGGTTTAACGACCACCTTGAGCAACTCAATGGGCTATAAGCAGTCGCCCGTCTCTAATTTAGGGTCACTGGCTCCAGGGAAGGGAGAGAGCCAGTGCCGTAAGACAAACACAACATCCATGCCTCACCGGGATTCGAACCCGGACCCCGTTCGGACGAATGATCAGAGGCCATCGCTTAGACCACTGCGCCACCGGGGCGGCAGGGAGGGAGACATTTTATTCGCAGGTAATGCATGTCGACTGCTTCGTCAGGAAATAAAGAACTGCTCCATTCGGGTTTCACGCTCATCGTATGTTCCCCATCTCATATATTCTACATAATAAGTGCTCAGTCCCGAGTTAATCACCCTGTAGTGTCGATATTATTATTGCTATAAAATCATAGTTAGTATTTTTATTATTATTACCACACATTCTGCTTTATCTTACTAGCGGTTTGTATGTTGTACATAAATTGTATTTTTATTTGATTTACATGGCCGGACTTTTTTTTTTTTTTTTTTTTTTTATTGGAGGTTTAACGACCACCGTGAGCAACTCAAATGGGCTATAAGCAGTCGCCCGTCCCTAATTTAGGGTCACTGGTTCCAGGGAAGGGAGAGAGCCAGTGCCGAAAGACAAACACAACATCCATGCCTGACCGGGATTCGAACCCGGACCCCTTACGGACGAATGATCAGAGAGGCCAACGCCTTAGACCACTGCGCCACCGGGGCGGCCATGGCCGGACTACCCAATCAATCACTTTTATCTAAAACCATTTTTAAAGACCAAATTAAAAATATGGCAACAGTAAATTAGATTCAGAAGTATTTACATACATTTTTTTTAGTTCAGAAAAAAATGTTTGTGTTAGTATGGTGGGAACAAGGTTTTAGTATAACAAAGTATTCACGCACTTGTTTACCTTTAAGTGGCAGAAATGCTGGCGCTTTCGGGACGTTTTAACTAATTTTTTCTTTCGTAAATTTGCATTTGCGAAGTCACTTAAAGTTTTTTCAAATGTCAATCGTCGCAGGACATTACTTTCAACAGATAAAAAGTTAATACATTTAAACGTTCTTTACGAATAGTTGGTCTAACTAAAAAGAAAACATTTTGAGGATAGTTCGACATCGCAGTCGGATACAGAAAAGGGAAATACAGTATAATCGTAAAACAATACTAACTTCGAGGGGAAAGAAAACATAATAACAAAGAATCCTTATGCACAGAAGACTGGATCGAATTTTTGAATAGCTGGATATTTTAAGGCTCAAGCAGGAAGGGGGGGGCGGTTTGCTATTTGCATATGTTATTTTAAATCCGTGTTAAAGTTAAGCTTAATCAAGGAAAGTGCAAGGTACAAAATTTATTTTTTAGAATATCACTGAAAGCCCCTATCAAGGTTGCAGCCTAGGGCTTCAGACCTCCCCACGTTTAATCAGGTCTTGATGGAGGGCCGTGATCCCTCTGCATTGAATGCGTCCGGGTTAATGTAATAAGTTCCCAGTGCGTAATATCGTGGTTTTTAATGACATCGTCAGAAAGAGTTCAAAAATCTTTTTTTCGTTTTACCAGTTGACAACAATGGTGCGTTACGTAAAGTCATGGCATTCATGGATGAAAGCCATGTCTTGCTTTAAAGAAGGGTTGAAAGGGAATCAGACTGACGCATATACGACAATAAAAGACGCTCACAATTGGGATCACACTTTCTCTCATTTGGATCACGAGTTACTTCGCGTATTTTTGTCGACGTGTGACGATTAAGTAGGAAGAGGACAAAAATAGTTTCTGTTTTGAACATTGGTTGTCCATTAAATGGCGCACAGTTGAATCGCATTTGAATTTTGAAAGCGTAAATGTCAACAATCAGCAATGGTACCGTAGAATTCTCGGATGCAATACATTTAACTATACATCTCTTGAATAAACCGCCTTAAATTTAGAACACAATAGTTTATGCCATGATTTACAGAATGAAACTGAAAATTTCCAGAAGGTTTTTTCACCTTTTTATGACGCAACTAGTAGGGGTACCCGGTATTTCCCGGGTAAATATTATTATTCATGGAATCACCCAGTTCAGCGGGTGAAAATTAATGAATGAAAAAGATATTCCTGTAATTTTCCAGTAAATTTATTTTAATTCATTTAGATTATTGCTTTTTGGTAAACAATATTTTTGGTTTTTCCATTGGGAGCAAAATATAGAGATTTTTAGGATTGCCAATCCTTGAGCAGGCGACGTGGAGTTGTCCGTGTGTGAAAAATAAAGCACGGTTCCTCCAAATCAATGCCAGCCACTGCCAATGACTGGCTGATGCAGAAATATATCTGCAAAAAAAAAAAAAAAAAAAAAAAAGGAAAAAAAGAGGGCTGGAATGGCTGCAAATGTGATACAAAAATGTTTTTAGTTAATTAACTTTTACGAAACAAAAAACAAAGGAAGAGGAATGGAAATATTTGCCTTCGAGGAGACATCTGTAAAACTGTCGTACATCTGTCGTGCTCTTCTGAGAATCCCGCGATACTGAAATGCAATGTGCCTATGTCATGTCGCGCGCATGCGACTTGACATTGGCATTGATCATCCTTTTGTTTAACGTTTTGAGTTTTGAATACCTGGAACTCTCTAGTTACATAACATTGTAGTATTTCTGCCTAATGAAGCCGCCCGTTAGTGGTGAAAGCGGTTTATTCATTTATGTATTAAACGGATATTTTTTGCACTTTATTGTTATCTACGGTCTCTAACTTATCGGGTAATGGCGTGCTGAATTGTGTTGCAGTTCTTAAAAGTAAAAAATGGAACTTTTTACGAAAATTTTGTATGGGGGCCCCCTTGACCCCGGGCTCCGACCCCATCCGCAAACCGTCTACTGTCTAAGTTAGAGTACCATGAGATAGTATACCAAATTTAGTGGTTCTGAATTGAAAACTGTAGATTTGTATAGCGGACATACAAACAAACAAACAGTCAATTATACAGGGCGATTCAAAAAGAAGTGTACAGTTTCAACGCACTATAAAACAAGAACAATGTATAAGATATTTTATGTTACCTGTAACAGAATTGTAGGGGAATGTTTCAAGTTTTTTTAGAGACAGTCACAGAGGTTCTATGTGTGCACCCTTAGTCACACGACACACATCGAGCCAGTAATCCATTTCTGCCCAGACGCGAGGTAAGATATCTTAATCAAGTGCAGTCATAGTGGCTGTGATACGCTGTTTCAGCTCCGCTGGATTTTTTATGCAAATCGTAGATAGATTTTCTGGTTGGAGGTTCTTTTCCGAATCGTGATCGAAAATGCCGTTGCACAACAGTTACAGATTCCGTTTTGCTCAATTCAAGAACACGAAACGCCTTCTCCACTGCAGACGCTGCCATTTTGCTGACTAGTCACGTGACACGCGCGCTATCTCCTACGTCACTTCCCTCAGTAGCGGGACAAAAACTTCATGAGTACATCTACCTAACGGTTCGCAGTTGTGGTCCGTGTCTTGAACTGTTACTGTTTTACAACATCTGGAAACTGTATACTTCTTTATGAATCACCCTGTATATATAGAGATATTTCAGCAAAAATGTAATTTTAGTAGAATCCCGTTCATACGTTTCTCACTTATACGTTTTTCTCATTTATACGGAATATGTTTCGGATCCAAAAATTCTGAATTGCCCTTAATATTAAATTTTCTTGTATTGTTTATACTCTTTTTCGGTAATACGTTACTTTTTCTTGGTCCCTTGAAAAATGTTAAAAATGGGGTTCCACTGTGTTGTGTATCATTACGTTGGCTAGGATGAAAATGTGAAAAAATTGGAAAGCATATGGACGCCCTGGAGGTTGAGTGGTCAGAAGCGTAGGTTTCTGGCTAGTCGTGAGACCCAAGCCGGGGGTCGAGTCGCGGCGGACACATGGGACTCGAGCCCCTCTCACAGCGTTGACTCTCTCCCCTCCCTGGAAACTAAAGCCCCAAATCAGAGACTTTTGACTAGTTTTATGTAGCTCTTCGAGTTGTTCGCGGCGGTCGTTAATATCCAACATACACATGCACACACACACAAGCATATGGATGATCTCAGTCATGGTAACGACTACACTGCGCGAGAAGAATTTTTGCAGTTCGACTTATAAAGATAGGAACATCATGAAAATCGCAAATATGTTATACAATTGCGTCTCCTACGGGAAATAGTCTACCCATAAAACTAGAAAAACACGTCTAATGTTGCTCTGATTACAGATATCCAATGCGAAAACATTGCGTGCATGTATGTGTATCTATGTGAGTACGTATACACACTGAGAGGAGAGAAATCACGTTTTACCTGCCTCCTGGAAAAGCGACACTGTCACTCCTGTGGACGAAACCACCTCTCACAAGTGGACGAAACCACCGCTTGGCAGGTATGAGGACATCACTGTATTTACGTACAGAGCTACGGTCAGCATTCGTGACTGCTACGGTGAGGTTTCACGTTCGATCTCAAGCAGGTACGAACGCTCGAACCACTAAAATGTGCGTCGGATGGGCATCTTAAGGCATCGAACCCCGGGTACTAGCCCATTGATTAAATTATAAATAAGGGCGCCTTTCTACCTCGCTTCCCTGGGACATTCCTGTTGGGCACTCTAACCCAAATCTCCTAGCTTCCTACTTCTAAGAGTTGTTTAAGACGTAATGTCAGACACTCCCTTCCTAAAATCCTCTACATGAATATTTCTTCCCTTTTCTACTTCGCTTCCGTGTCACTTTCCTGTCGGGCACTCTAGCCCGAATCTCCTAGCTTCCTACTTGGCGTCAGACATTCCCTTCTTAAAATCCTCTACATTAATCTCTCTTTCCCTTTCTACCTCGCTTCCATGTGACATTCCTGCCGAGTACTCTAGCCCAAATCTCCTAGCTTCCTACTTGTAAGGGGTTTTTAAGACCTGGGGTTAGACACTCCCTCCCTAAAATCCTCTACATCCCCTTTCCTCCTCGCTTCCATTGGGACTTTCCTACTGGGTACTCTAGCCCAAATCTCGTAGCTTCCTATTTCTAAGGGTTGTTTAAGACCTGGGATCAGACACTTCCTTCATAAAATTCTCTACATGAATCTCTCTTCCCTTTTCCACCTCGCTTCCATTGGGACTTTCCTACCGGGTACTCTAGCCCAAATATCCTGGCTTTCTACTTGTAAGGGTTGTTTAAGACCTGGGGTTAGACACTCCCTTCCTAAAATCCTCTGCAGGAATCTCTCTTCCCTTTTCTACCTCGCTTCCATGTGACATTCCTGCCGGGTACTCTAGCCCAAATCTCCTAGCTTCGTACTTGTAAGGGTGGTTTAAGACCTGGGGTCTGACAGTCCTTTCCTAAAATCCTCTACATTAATCGGTCTTCCCTTTTCTACCTCGCTTCCATTGGGACTTTCCTACCGGGTACTCTTGCCCAAATCTCGAAGCTTCCTACTTGTAAGGGTTGTTTAAGACCTGGGATCAGACATTCCCTTCGTTAAATCCTCTACGCATGATCTGATCTGTATTTACGTAGAGAGTAATTCGATCCCAGTATGCAGGAACGTTGTGAGTTAACGCAGTTTGACAAAGGTATGATAGTTGGTGACCCACGCATCGGTCACACTATCGCGGAGGTGGTACAGGAATTGCAATATCCCTGGTCAGCAGTATGAAAAGTGTATCGGTAATGCACCATTTCCGGAAAAACAGTTATGGAAATGTGGTGGATGAATGCCAATCTGGCAAATCACCCTCGATGTCCATCTGGCAAGTCACCCACGGCTTCAACGAGGAAGGTGCCATGAAACGTCTCCACTAAGACCACCAGTCAATCATAAGTCGCAATAGCTGCCGACCCACCGGAGTCCCATTGCTTCCCAGCAAAAACACAAGTGTTGAGAAACTGCTGGCCACCAGCTGGCAGTGATGGGTCACTGCTGGCTGAAATATGCCGCTCACGGTGCGGTAGCGGTCCATTGGTTGCAGCGCCATCAGTTGGCAGCCATTGATGGACCTGCAGCATCTTGTGTTGAATTACGGGCCTCCAAGCAAGTCCTACTGGTTGCCCGTAGCTGGAAACCGAAGCAACCCCAACACGAGGTGGAAGCAGCGAGACTGTGCATGCGCGAATGCAACATGTGCGCCGTCTCTCGTGGCATCAGTTAGTTGAAGACAACACCATCGCAATCGTATTATTTTAGTGGATGTTAAGAGAAAAAAAGACACATGTAGAGAGGGGAATTAATTTCTTAATTAAATGCCACGTCGACGAAGATTACCGTCGGAGGAAAATTATATAAATAATTAATGAACTGTAGGAAATAGTCAATCACTCTTATCTCACATATTTAAAGAAACTCATTTCGTAGGAAAATTCCTGCTCTAGCACACAAACAATCGAGAATACAGACAGCCATGAAACACACCCACTCCATTCGCATGAACAATAAGAACTAATTTCTGTATAATATTTCGTTAACTTACACTAAACTACTTCAAACAAAAGTCCCGGAAAGACATTAAAAAATCGTTATGTTGTAAAAAAAATAAGAATTATACGCTTACAAAGTTTATTAATTATTTGGGGGGGGGGGAGGAGAAAAAACGCTAAGTGGATATAATGTATTTATCCATGGGTTGAATACACAAGATGGGAAGAATTCGCTGCTAAAGATAACGAGAAATAAAATGAAATATCTTTCCTCTTTAGAACAAATGTAGTTTCGGACCGTGGTAAAAAAATACAGCATTAAAAATGTAACAGAATGTAACATGAACGGGTAGATATAGTAATTAAATTAAACAATCGCCTTTCAAGAGCACAAGGACAGCACAAAACTTTGGAAAACGTCTTTAATTTGGTACACTTGTTGAAAATGGGTGACGTTTCTTTAAGGTAAATAAAAATGATCGTTACGTTGAAAAAATAAATTTATGAAACAGGCATTTATGAAAAATAACTCGTAATAATATAAAATTAAAAAGATAACCCTTCGTTTCACATCGCGCAGGAAAGCGGCTCACCTTCAAGGAAAGATTCGTACTTGGCAAACTAGTGTAGTGGCTAAAGAGTCTGCTTCGCAAACAGGACGTTGAGTCTTCGATGCTACCTTGATCCAAACGGGCATTTTTCCGGAACTGTTGGGGAAATTTCCTCAGCGTCGTGCCGTCATGCAGAAGGTTCGTTGGAAAAGAAAGAGTTGTGCCTCTGGGAAACTGTGATTTTCTTTTATGGCTACTGCTGGGAAACTGGCGGACAAGATTAGGCAAGCCATCAGTTACCTCACGTGATTTCCGGCTGCCACAGCCAGGAAACTGACTGACCACATTACGCTAGCCATCATTTGTGGCACGTGCTTGCAGGACCGCTTAAGCTTGTGGCAGCCATTGCCGGTGATAGATAACTGATTGCCCTGTTGTGGCATATGACAACTGATGGGGGTGCCAACTGTTGGCCAGCTGCTGGCCTGAACTGCTGGTTGCCAGTACTGGCTTGAGTGCTGGCCCAGCAAAACTGTTTCTGCTGGGTTGCGCCGCATTACTGGACTCTAGGCCTCAACTGGGTGAAGAGACATCGGCACTGGTCCTTGGATGGTTGGAAACGGGTCTCCTGTTCCGATGAGTTCCGTTTGGAAGCACAGTTGTCCCAGTGGTTTGCTATGGCTTCTAACGGTTCATCTGTGTGGACCCGAATTCGAGTCCCGAATGCGATATGGGTGGTGTTTGTTTTACGGCGCTGGCTGTCTTCCATCTCTGGAACTAGTGGCCCTAAATTAGGGACTGGTGACTGCTTGTGGCCCTCAGTGTTGATCACGGTGATTGTTAAATTTCAAAGTAGAAAACGAAAAACAGTCAAATTTTGTATTTTCAATAATAATGTTTGTACTAGGGTGCAACGTAAACTATTTTCAAGAACATTTTTCGTTAGAAACGTAAACAGCTAGCGATAAAGTCAAAATTTGAAGACACATCAGAATCCGAGGACAGTTTTGCGCCGTCAGATGTTTTGGGGGACAATAAACTGAATTCGAGGACTGACTTCAAAAATTCGGGACCTCTGATCAGCATACCCTTGTCTAATCCCGACCCGAACCAGGGCGCATCTCGGATGGTGTCCTGGTACATCCGGACAATTTTGTGTCAGATCCGTACAAGCAAACATTCCTCAACTGCCTCCCCCAAATTCTTTCGTAAGGGGAGATTGAGGCAAACTGATCATGTGTTACTTCCGTACAAAGGGTGAGGGTCATTACTTTGCTCTTTTAAAATTCTGTCGCACAGTGCTCTTGTTGCATCTGAAGATTTTATTTGAACAAAATGGATCTTATAGTGTTGTCTGAAACTTCAAAAGACAAGCCTTGCGCTTTCTTCAATGATTTTTGATACCGCCAACATCGTAAAAACACCAATACTAACGTGGTGAGCTGGATATGCATAAAAGAAACAACAAAAAACTGCAGAGGCTCAATGAAGACATTCTACCAGATTTTTCTGAATGTTACAAATCATACACACAAACCAGATGTAGCCGAAACCGAAGTTCAGTTACGCCTAATGTTGATAAATCTGTACATATAACAATGAAAGCCCCTACTGATTCATCACCGAATCTCAGAAACTACTGAATTTAGAACTTTCATATATTTGGCAGGAATGTTCCTTTTACAACATAGAGGCGCACTAAGAAAGGATTTTTTCCTGCGATAACTTTAAGTGGGTCGAAATGGGTTTTTAAAATAACCCAGCTTCGATAACGCTAGGACGTTTTGCAATGATCAAGCCATTATTGCCCAGCAACTGAAGCCCCTCCCTCAGTTTTGAATGACTTGAGTTGACCTGCTCAGTATATATTTTGTTCTAAATTTATTTGTTCTGAATTTACCTGTTCTGAATTTATTTAACAAAAACCTTAAAAATCCCGTAAAAGCTCTATATCATAATATGATTTGCATTTAAATATTTATTATCGTTTGAAACATCGAATATCAAGGTTTTTTGATTTGTTCTAAATTTATTTAACAAAAAAAAAACAACTTTAAAACTATCACGTAAAAAGCGCTATATCATAATATGCTTTGCATTTAAACATTTATATTATCGTTTGACATATCGAATGTCAAGGTTTTTTGAGTCAAAATCAAATTACCAACATTCGTTCTCACCGAAGCAGCGGTGACGTCATATAAGTAGTATTTTTTGAGTCAAAATTACCAACATTCGTTTTCATCGAAGCAATATAAGTGGTAATGTGGTAAGGTGACTCATATAAGGGGTAAGGTGATTGCAATAAATATAAATATGCGGGTAGATTTTCATAGTAATTGAAATTAAAAAAAAAGTTTCCCCTTGAGATATTAGCGCTGGCAACACAATTTTGTTCACGCTTCCAAAAACATCTGACTTGCTAGCTTTTGAATGTACAGTTTCGAACGAAATTGTTTATAAGCAAGGTTCTTTTTACATTTATGCTGAAAGTAACAACGTATTTTGTTGTGTTTTCTATTATTATTTTGTTCTGTTGTCTATTAATACGTATTTTAACGATGAAAGTGAAGAGTAACGACGTATTCTGATTTGTTTCGTGTAGGCTTGAAGTTATAAAGTTATAGAACAAACCGATGAAATGTATTATTAGTATATTAATGTATGGTGAATAAATAAATCCATTGCTCTTTCCACGTTAAGCAACGCACAGCAACCGAAAAATTGTTATTCGGCAGCCGCCGGGGAATAACAAACCGGCCGAATAACAATTTTTCGGTTGCTGTGAGTTGCTTAACGTGGAAAGAGCGATGGATTTATTTACTCAACTGACGCCACGTATTTAGAGGATTTTTAATTTATGGTACAAATTATATAATAGCATTCTATGAAATCCTGTATTATATAAATATTTTTAATATCATCACGTTTGAAGAACGGGTATTTAGCTAGTGTACTATATATAGATTAAGATCATACAACGTAGTACTACGTTGTATTATCTGTAGATTAAGATAATCAACTACGTTGTATTATCTTAATCTATATATAATCGTCGCAAGACTGTAGTCGTTGAGATAAAGTAGTGTACTATATGTTTGAGCCAAAATTCATTAAGTCTCGTAGGGGTTAATGATATTTTAAATAATTCGCATTATTTCGCAGGGAAGCAAGTATTTTCGAATTGAGATAGAGCCTATGTTTTAAGTTGACATAAAGGGAGCAAGATCAAAGAGGGTCCACAGGCATCTGGTTACGAGAGAGTTAAATTCCTTTTTGTATTCGCAACTGACAAAAAAAAGGGTAGGACTGTAGGAGATCTCAAATACGATGCGTAATGAACATTACATTTATACGGAAATGACGCTGAAATTTCGATTTACGGAAGTTACACGTCTGGATCTACCAGTAAACCATCTGGGACGAATGATCAGGAACCAATAGGCCTATATGAGACCACTACAAGCCACCAGGGGGGCCTGGGTGAATTTCCCAATTATTCAGTTATTCTACAGAAGTTTTTGTTAAACACAATGCTAAATTACTCTAAATACAAAATGCTTCAAAGAATATCGCTTAAGCCGCCCCGGTGGCGCAGTGGTCTAAGCGATGGCCTCTGATCATTCGTCCGAACGGGGTCCGGGTTCGAATCCCGGTGAGGCATGGATGTTGTGTTTGTCTTACGGCACTGGCTCTCTCCCTTCCCTGGAACCAGTGACCCTAAATTAGGGACGGGCGACTGCTTATAGCCCATTGAGTTGCTCACGGTGGTCGTTAAACCTCCAATTAAAAAAAAAAAAAATACCTCTTTATCCTTATTGGTATAAAAACTTCATTCATTGAACTGATGTTTCTTTCACATTTGCTATGGCTGTGAAGAGGGGCCTCAAGTCATCTGGAATAGCTGCTTTTCCGTCATGCAGTTTTTATGAACTAAAACCGCGAAACTTATTTCTTTACTTTATTTACTGGAAATAAAAAAGTGCATATCTTTTTAATACTTCTTTCAAAGCTACCCTCAAAATTCCCCGAGATTTCCTTAAAGACCTTCATATGAAATTTTCGCCAAACATTTGCAAAATATTTTTGCTGAGAATAGAGCCCCTCTTAGTCGTAACCCCCCCCCCGCACTGCGGAAGTTGCGGGGTCTATCACTACGCCCCTGGCTGTGCTGACAAGTCCTGTCACCTAAAACGTACAGAGGGAAAATTAACTTTTCATAAGTTTCCTCTTAAAAGGCCGGAATTGTTGTTAAATGAATGGCTGAGTAAAATGAAACGTGATGATTTCTATCCCAATTTGCAGTACCGAATATGTTCTGTCTGCTTTAACGAGGAATATTTTGAATATTATGACCCAATGAATCGAAGCCAGTCAAAACCTGGTAGTGTTCCTTCGAATTTTAATTTAAAAAATACAGCTAGGCTCAGTTCTGATTGAGCCGTCAGTTTGGAACGTAGGACTACGACCTGCAGATCGGAGAATTGAAATGAGCTAGTCGAATAAGGTTTAAAAGCGTTTATTTAATTTGTTACAGCCAACACAGGTCTATGATATGAAAAGTAGCTTACATAACTTTTACAAATAATGCTGGATACATTGCGAACACAAAGCAGATCGATACACGAATTACCCAACATGGTGCTCTATCTTCTTGGGTTTCTTATACACTGCTGGCCACCCAAAATGCAACACCAAGAAGGAAGCATCCGATTGGCCAGAAATTCGCGCCCGCGAGAGGACATGCAAACGATTAGCATTGCACGGCATATGCAAATCATGTGCGCCCGGCACGCCACCGAGAAGCACTATAAGAAGGGTGCACAGAAGGCGGGGTGTAAGTAGTGGAAGTGTGCTTTGCTGCCGGACCTGTGCGTGGAAAGCTTCCTGATGCCTCGTAGCAGAATACGGCAGTCATTCCAGCACATTTCGGAGTTCGACAGAGGACGAATAGTGGCTTATCGCGACAGCGATTTATCGTACCGAGACATCGGCGTCCGTGTGGGACAACATCCAGCCACAGTGAAGCGAGTATGGATTCGGTGGGTGCAGGAGGGATGGACGGACTGACGTGAGCGATTGCGGCATACCACCGAACGAGAGGACCGGCATGTTGTGCGGCGGGCATTGACGGCTCGCACCGCCACATCATGAACGTTAGCGCAAGAATTAGGGTGTGTTGCGCAACAACCTGTGTCAGCACGTACCGTTCGACGTCGTCTGCAGGAGCGGGGATTTGTCGCACGGCACCCGTTGCTCCGATTACCATTGACGTTACACCACCGGCGAGTGCGGCGGCAGTGGGCCGCAGAACGCCGCACCTGAACTACAGAATGGCACGACATTTTCTTCTCCGACGAATCCCGCTTCTGCCTGCAACACCACGATGGTCGGATCCGCGTGTGGCGGCACCGCGGCGAGAGACTGTATGACGCCTGCAGTATGCATCGCCATACCAGTCCGTCGCCTGGCGTTATGGTTTGGGGCGCAATTGGATATGACACCTGCACACCTCTGGTACGCATCGCCGGTACACTCAACAGCCACCGCTACATCTCCGACGTTTTGGAGCCTGTAGTCCTCCCTTACCTGCAGGACCTGCCAGCGGCCACGTTTCAACAGGACAATGCGCGCCCGCAGGTGGCACGCATCGTGCAATAATTCTGTACGGCCCACCAGGTGTCACTGCTGCCGTGGCCTGCCTGTTCTCCCGATATGTCACCCATCGAACACGTCTGGGCGCTGATCGACAACCGAATGGCCAGGGAAGCACCATCCGTGGCTACGCCTGATGAACTGTGGCAACGTGTGGAAGCAGCCTGAACCGACATACCCCAAGCCCACATCCAAAGCCTCTTTCGTTCGATGACGCGGCGTGAAGCGGCCGGTATTGCCAGCCATGGGAGCCACACGAACTATTGATGTCTGCGTGATCCGCAAGTCGCACGGGCCTGTAAACTCAAGCGTTTCATCTTTGTATCTGTTGTTATGTGTCCAGTAAATCTGGCTTTGTTATCTCGTGTCTTTCTTGGTGTTGCATTTTGGGTGGCCAGCAGTGTATTTCTCATCACTTGCTCTTTCCTCTCGTTTTGATTTTCGCCACTTTGCTTATACGTTCTTTCTGCGAATTCCGCGGCATTGTCGAAAACGTTAACCCATTCACACAAAAACAATTTAAAAAATGTTCGTTTAAACTACTGCAATATGTTATTTATATATTTGAATAGATATTTAAAACATACCACGCAGAGTCGTTGACACACACGGTTGACCAGATAAACAGGCGATATTGAGAAAAGTGTTCACCGGTTCACAAGAAAGCAATTTTTGAAATGTTCAGTTCAAACCACTGCGAAATGTTCTTCTTATATTTGAATAGATCTCGTCGAGAGCTTTAAAACGATACCACGCACAGTCCTGTTGCTCTCACGGTTGCCGAGATAGACTGAATCGAACGCGCCCTGCACACCCAGAAATATTGCATCACCAGGAAGTGCGCGAATTGGACTCCATGATGTTTACGAATATGCTAACACGATTAGTGTGCGGGACGTATTTTTAACGCCATAGTGATTTCAATTGGGACTTATTTTTGTCACAGGCGGTTGACCGTAAGTCGCACCATACTATCCGCGGAGTTGGAGGTAGTCCTACAACACAAAAATGGGGGAAGGAGAAAACTGATTGTATATTTGGATGGGTAAATTGTGAATTCAGTTCTACGTTCTTTCCCCCAAAGAACAAAACATATCTATAATTTGTCTTTTATTTAATGTTTGCATTCATTTTGTTTTTAAATATGTAGATTGCCTAGCGTGCGACAGTGGGAATTTTTAGTTGTTATTCTTTTTAACCCTAGTTTGTTTCCATATTAGTTACGTATTTGTTTGGGCTTCTAAATATTTTGTTCTGAAAAAAAAATCCTACATTTATGTTTCGCCAATATCTGACAATAAAAACGTGAAAATTTAATATACTGTGTCTGAAAAAGGCTTCATTAAAAATTTCACCATGAATAATGTCGATGTTGTGTGGCATCATTTGCAATAAACATCGAACACAAAATTGTCTTGGTTTATTTTCGAAACCTTGATTTGTTCTTTTAAGAAATTAATTTCTCCTTCTTCGCCCTGTAGCACTATTAATTCGTTGGCATACTCCAAGACGTTAAAATTTAGAAAAATTGGTCAACGGTAAAGGGCGATCTAATAGCGACAACGTTGAATCAGCAGCTGGCGGCCCCGGTGGCGCAGTGGTCTAAGACGCTGGCCTCTGATCATTCGTCCGTAAGGGGTCCGGGTTCGAATCCCGGTGAGGCATGGATGTTGTGTTTGTCTTACGGCACTGGCTCTCTCCCTTCCCTGGAACCAGTGACCCTAAATTAGGGACGGGCGACTGCTTATAGCCCATTGAGTTGCTCACGGTGGTCGTTAAACCTACAACCAAAAAAAAAAAAAAATCAGCAGCTGTGTTGGTCCGCAGAAATCCACATCTGACTTCACATGAATAACGTCCATTCATTTGAAGGAAAAGTTGAGTCCTATCGCATGAGAAATGTTACCATCGTTTCTTGTTGAAATAAGTGCTTCGATTTTATGTGAAATTTTGCAAACTTGTCGAAGCCACGCCTCCTCACTCCAGAGTCAATTGTTCTGACCAACTAAACTACACCGACGGAATGTATCGCTGCAGATTTGTCGTCTTGACAGGTGTTTCCCCTCTGTAGTACGTCACATTGAGACGCACTTTTAAAGAATGAATAAACGTCGAAAATCGCTTTATGACGAAATCTGTGCCATTCATCATTTTGATTTCATCGTCCACGAATTCTTCGAGCTTTAATTTCTTAAAACTTACTACACACAGTTTCTATTTCTTCAATATCGTATTCGTAACAGCATGGAATCTAATTTTGTGCGCTTCCTGTGTTTATTAATATTTTGATGAGTCATTCTTGCAGCTCTTTTTTTTTCTTTTTTAATTTCATTCCTGATGTCCGCCATTTTGCAGAATATGATTTGGCATCTCTAAACTGCATACGAGTTGAAATCCTTGGAAACCAAGCCTCTCATAACAATGGGCCTATTTCTGCTACGATTGCAGAGCGAGGTGGTCTATTTTGAAGTCACCTGGCATAGGCAGAGGTCGAATGAGAAACCTGACCTTCTGAAAGGGTCGGTCACTGTCTACGGACCATTGTTCTACAGATAACAGCGCGGGATCAAGTTGAGCGCCTTCGACGCTACTACCCTGCGGAAAAAAAAATAAAAAGAAACACACACACACACACACACATAATAAAAAACAAAAATGCAGGCTGAAGAAAATGCCGAACATCATTATCATTGCTTTATTTTTTTAACTTTCGTTCACTTACAGCATTTTTTTCTTTCTTTATCTGCCGATGAACAGGTGCTGTTATCTCTTGTAAGAGAGACAGACGATCTGTCTGTTGTAGACGAAGATTTAATCTGTCATCTCCTGTCGGCTGACTTTCACTAATTCATATGCTTTGTATGCCCCAGTGAACGAGCAAAGAGGCTGGCTGACTACGCATAATGACGAACTCTTGTTCAACAAGTTGCCAGACGTTCTTCTTCCAATAAGCCCATATTGCAAAGATTACCCACAATGCAAACGAAAAGAAATACGAACACAGTTCTTGGGGAACCGGGGTGGGGGGGGGCGACATAAAAGAAAGTAACACACATGTGCGTATAACGTGCGTACATGTACATCATGCGGATGTTAGTCTGTAATATATTTATGTCTCTCTCCCTTTCTTGAAGAATATGAACACGTTTTTTTTTTTTTGTAAAATATTATATTTGCATTCCAGTGGGTAAGTAGGTATAAATAACGCAGGTTAAACTATCCAATGAATCCAATCAGGCGTTTTGTGGGCACGCACTTCGCTTACAGCATTAAAAATATAACACTATAAAAAATCCCAAAGCCCCTGTCAAAATGTACGTTAACTTCCATGCATACGTACGTAAGATAGAATATGCCGTCCATGTGGTGCAGTGATTTAAGCGATGGCTTCTGTTCATTCGTCCGAACGGGGTCCGGGTTCGAATCGCGGTGAGGCATATCGGATGTTGTGTATGTCTTACGCCACTGGCTCTCTCCCTTCCCTGGAGTCAGTGGCCCTAATAAGGAGGGTTAAACTATGACGAAGGTTAAATTAGGAGGGTTAAATTAGGGACGGGTGACTGCTTATAGCCCATTGTTGCTCACGGTGGTCGTTATACCTTCCATCAAAAAAAAAAAAAAAAAAAAAGATAGAATATCTTATCACAATAAGAACCAAATGTACTTGGTGAAACACAAGTTTGTCCCCGTGGCGCAGATCAAAGTCGCGTCCCCTCACTCCGGAGTAAGTTGTTCGCCCAACTAAGCTACACGAACGGAATGCGTTGCTGCAGATTTGTCATCTTGACACGTCATTCACCTCTGTATTACTTCACAACTTCGAAGTACTATTTCTATAGAAACATACATAATCATTGTCTGTGGAGAAGTAATATTTTCATTAATCTACACGATTTAGTTCTTAAGAAAAGTACCATTTCTATAAATCTGCGTGATTGTGTCCCATTGAAAAGTTGCTATTCGCATTAATCTGTAGGAATTAGTTCTCGGAGAAGTACTTTACTGCAATGTATAGACATGTTCTACGCGCAAGCACTATTTAATTAATCTGTACGATTCAGTCTTCAGAGAAACAAACACATTTAAATTAATCTAAGTGAATCAGTCTTCAGAGAAGCACTATATTTGTTAATATGCAATATACACTGAAAAAACAAATTATTACGTACACCCACCTAACAGCGTGTGGCACCACCTTTTGCACGCAAGACACAATCCAAACGTCGTGGTTACAGACGCAAAGAGGATCCGAAACACAGACTAAGGTATCGCTGACCAACAATTTAAGAGTGCTTGGAGTACATTGTTAAAATTTTTGTGATAGGTTGCACCAAAAAGTGATGCTACAACAGCTGCATTATTTTCTAAGAAAAGATACACGATTGTGTGGTGCAAACAAAACCCAACAACAGGGTGGAACCTTGCACCATAATATGGTGCAACCTTGTACCATAACGTGCGACAACATTTCACCATGTTGTTGGGTTTTGTTTGCACCACACAATGGTGTATCTTTTCTCAGAAAGTGGTGCAGCTGGTATAGCACCACTTTTTGGTGCAACCTTGTACCATAACACACGACAAAATTTCACCATTTTGTTGGGTTTTGTTTGCACCACACAATGGTGTATCTTTTCTCAGAAAGTGGTGCAGCTGGTATAGCACCACTTTTTGGTGCAACCTTGTACCATAACGCACGACAACATTTCACCATGTTGTTGGGTTTTGTTTGCACCACACAATGGTGTATCTTTTCTCAGAAAGTGGTGCAGCTGGTATAGCACCACTTTTTTGGTGCAACCTACCGCAACATTTTTAACAGTGCAGAGCAGGCAGAGATGTAGGTGGGGATGATTGATCACGAACAGCTCGTTCCAATATGTCACATAAATTCTCTATGGAGTTGATGTCTGGTGAGCGAAGGGGGCCATACGAGCGTGGTAAGCTTACTGCTATGTTGCTGGAGCAAGTTGGTCGCTAGCCGGGACCGATGGGGTGGAGCGTTGTCCTGTTGAAAGATCGGGACATGGTTCGGACCCAGGCATGTAATGAAAGGGTGGAGATGGTCGGCCAGGAGCTGCACATAGCTGGAACCAGTGACGGAAGACTCAAGAAATACCAAGGGACCCACGCGGGACCACGTGAAAGCTTCCCAAACAGTTACACTGCCTCCGCCGGCCTGTGGTACCCAAACTTGACATGTGGGGTCCATGGCTTCGTGTGGTTTACGCCACACAGGCTGGCTCCCTTCGGCGCGATGCAGTGTGAAACGAGATTGGAGAGACTTTGTGACGCGTTTCCTATCTTCCATGCTCCAGTTTCGATGGACCTTCGCAAAGTGCAGCCGAATCATGCGATGCTGTTCCGTTAGCATCGGGACACGATGTGGTCGTTGATTGCCCCAGCCGCGTTGTGTCATGTGTCGACGGACTGTCTTTGAATTGGGACTTGACTTGTTGCAAACAAGCCTTCCGATTCGTCTGTACGATGCGGGCCAATCGTCGACGCCCTCGATCATCCAATACACTTTTATGGACACATTTCCTCCTACTGTTACGGTTTTACCGGATTTCCCGTACTCTTAGTACACCCTTGCTATGATTTGTCACGGAATTCCTAACAGTTTCGCCGTTGCGCTGATTGAACATCCTCCTTCCTGGCTCCCACGACTTTCTGTGCGTACCGACCCACTCTATTTATAGCCTCAACCGGTTTTCCTGCACACCGCGATTTGCTGCTGTCCTGCTGCTTTGCGCATTTTCACCATGGTGTACGTAATAGTTTCTCCTTTTAGTATTTGATGCAGTTTTCCGAAGATCTACTGTTTCTTTTTATCTGTCTAGGATGTTTCCCAACAATTTTTTCTCCATGATGTTATACTGACATGTGGCAGTTCATCATTTCTGTACCAGACAGGGGCGTACTGATAGCTCCCAAATCTCGGCATTGCGGGGGTGGGGTTTAACGCATAAGGGGTCTCTAGCCCTAATAAAAAACTTTTTCAACCTGTTTTTTTTTTTTTGGAAACTTCATATGCAATTAGTAAAAGAAATAGCTGGGAATTTTAGACGGCAGCTTTGAATGAGTTATTAAAAAGAAAAGCAATTTTTGTTAGTTTTTTTCTTCAGTAAATAAGTAAAATTCTTAGAAATCCTTTTCGCTGTTTTAGAATCTATAAAAACTAGATAACTGGAAAACAGCTCCCCCATAGGACTTGAGTCCCTTTTCACAGCCATAGCAATTATTGTTCCTATACATCGAAGAGCCATTACATTATGACCACCTACCTAATAAGCTGTAGGACCCCCTTTAGCCCGTAAAACAGAGGCCACTCGGCGAGGCATCGATTCGATGAGGTTACGATAGGTATCCTGGGGTATCTGGTACCATAATGTCAACAGCAGGTCCTTCAGTTCCCGTACCGGGATGGTGGTGATTTAGCGCGAACCCGCTTTCTCAAGTCGAATGTTTGATTGGGTTCATGTAAGGTGAATTTGGCGGCCAGGGCATTAACAGAAAGTTACCAGCATGTTCCTCGAACCACTCCTTGACGATTCTGGCAGTGTGGCATGGCGCATTATCCTGTTGGTAATGGCTATCAACAGCAAGGAACACAGTTGCGATGGATGGGGGAATTTGGTCCGCAACGATGTTCAGATACCTGACAGCTGTCAGGGATTGTGCTATTGAGATAATGGGATTGTGCTATGGACATATATGGATTGTGCTATTTGGTCTTTATGCGAAACTCTGGCTCAGCGGTAACACACCCGCTCTGCGTTCAGAAGATGGCTGGTTCAAATAACGCCAGCGACGCATAAGGAAGGGCTCCATAACTTCTTCTTAGCCTGTTGACACCCACTACAGGGTATAGGCCTTCCCTAGTCTTTTCCAACTTTCTCGATCCTTAGCCTCAGTCCACCATTTAGCACCTCTAAATTTCTGAAGGTCATTCCTCCATCTTATCTATACGGCGCTCTCTTCGTTTCCTTCCATCTCTCGGTTGCCATTATGTTATTAATCTTGTCCATCTTTCAGTCTTCCAACATGTCCAATACATCTCCACTTTGATTCTTTTATTAATTTTATAATACATTGTATCTGTTATTCCTGTTATTTCTCTTATAATTTCATTTCTAACTCTATTGCTTCTTGTTATTCCTAACATTAGTCTCTCTAACTTTCTTACCGATACTCATATCTTTTTACATTGTCGCTCTGTGATATTCCATGTTTCACTTCCATAAGTAAACACGGGGATAATATGTACATGCATTGAAGATTTTTCTTTTTAAACAAAATGGAAGATCGCCGTTTAAATAGCCTTTAAGTATCCAAAAGGCTCTATTACCTTGGAGTTAATTCTTCTATTGATTTCTCTTTCTTGTTTTTCTTTAAAACCAATTACTTGACCTAAATAGATGTATTCGTCTACTTTTTCAATTTCATTTCCTTCTATCAAAATCCATTATGTATTGTTCAAATATTTAGTTTTTGCTGTGTTCATTGTCAGACCTTTTTTTAAGACCTTGCATCCATAAGTCCTTTAACATATTCTGCATTTCTATATTGCTAGTTGCAATGCTGACTATGTCATGAGCAAATCTTAAGTGATTTAGATACCTTCCATTTATGTTTAATCCTTTTTCTTCCCAGTTTAAATTTAAAAAAATATCTTCTAATACAGAGTTAAATAATTTTGGTGATAGTGGATCTCCCTGTCTAACCCCTCTCGGTATCCCGAAAACCAAGTCCAGGCTCTCCAACTTTATTGTTCCTGTAGCCTTGGTATGTATTTTATTTATTAAAGTATACACTGGAAAAGGAACTGTACACCAGAAAAGGAACTGCCCAAAAAATCGGAACTGCGGAAGATTTTGCGAAATTACGGAAAAACCCAAAACGGATTTTTCTGAAATAAACGTAATTACTGGCTACGGAAATTTTGTCATAATACTGAACTTTAAAAAAAAAAAGAAAACTTCGTTTAAAGACGGACACCTACCCACAACTTTGCTGCTTGTTATTTTCAGAAATTTTCCGTGAGTTCACACCACTTATTTCGTAGTGAAGAAAGTGATGATGCCAACTA
This sequence comes from Macrothele yani, assembly GCA_039090855.1. Classification (NCBI taxonomy): domain Eukaryota; kingdom Metazoa; phylum Arthropoda; class Arachnida; order Araneae; family Macrothelidae; genus Macrothele; species Macrothele yani. The sequence continues at coordinate 151,318,374 of CM077025.1, read as the reverse complement.
ACTGACGTGCTGGGTTATTGAATAAAGAATGAAACTGGTTTTCATAATGTCTAATAACTTACTCTGGCCATTTACTTGAAGTGCTGATTAGAGATTTCCATGCTAAATTAAGATTTCAGCTATATAACGAATTAATTGGAACTATCTGGGTAGCATAGTTTAAAGCTAAGAGTGAAAACTCGACCCCTCCCCCTCCCCCCGCAAAAGCTGTTTTCGAGACCCTTTTGTCTCAAAATTTTAACATCGACATTATTAACTGGACTTTACGGGTGTTTTAATAAAATAAATTCTTTAGAACCTATGAGTATTTTTCGCAAAAACAAAATGATTTCACTTTATATCGTGAAACACAAATGTGCGGTGGTCGTTAAACCTCCAATCAAAAAAAAAAAAACACACAAATGTGTATGTTATAATTAAATTGATTGCCCTGGTTACCGATTCAAATTTCTTCAAAATACTTACGTCAAAATTAATCATATCATGCAAAATTTATTATTTTAAAGAACTAAGGCCTGCTTTTTGAAATGACTCACGACTGCACACACGAAACATGCAACTCCCGTGTGACAGTGTCTAATGAATTTTCCGATTTATACGAAATGTCACAACGTAAGTAAGCAAATAACTAACTAACGATTAAAAACTGTAGAACAGAAAACTTAAAACTACTTAAATTATCTACTCTGAAATGTAAAAAGCACTTTTAACATAATATCACCATGTGTTGCACATAGTAAAAAATCTTTTGGCTCTGTTATAAAAAAATGACACAGGTCTCTGATTTTTCGCTCCCGCTAAGAACACCTTTCAGTTCATTATATTCGGAAGAATACATATTTATGAGCAAACAACTGTAATACATAACACCTTATCCTCATTGGTATAAAAATTCCGCTCATTGAACTAATATTTTTTCTACATTCTCTTGTTAACATACCTGCATGGAAGCTATTGGAAGGGCTGTGAACTTGAGGCCCAAGGGCTATTACAAGGGGCTTCAAGTTCTTTTAAATAGCTTCTTTCCCGTCATCCAGTTTTTTTTTTAAACTAAAGCAAGGAAAATGATTTCTAAATATTTTTACGCTTGTACTGAAAAAATGCTTTTCTTCTTAATACTTCATTAAAAGCTGCCTTAATTCTTGGATATTTCTTCAACCACTTTCTTACGGAGTACCCGCAAAAATTTTATAAAATCTTTTTCTTTAGGCTAGAGGCCCTTTTGACCATGAGCCACCCCCACCCCACCCGCATTCTGGTGGTTGCGGGGGCTATCAGTACGCCCATGACTGCAGGGCGATTCAAAAGTCTCGATCCATTTCCAAGAAAACCAACTTCAATGATTGCGAAGACAATACAAATAAATGAAAATCATGACCATGATATGGAATCAGTGTAATTCAGCATGACCCCCTTGCATGTCGAGGCATAACTACCACCACTGCACAGTTGATTTAAAAACCCGTTCCAAAAGACCAGGTGCAATGCAGTTGCAATGCGATTCCTCAGTTCTTGGATACTCTTAATTTTCACCTTATACACCTGTGACTTAATCTCTCCCTAGGCATGAAAAGTCGAGGGGTGTCAGGTTAGGTGAACGAGAAGCCCATAGCCTAGGTGAACCTCTTCTAATCCACCTGCCAGAAAACGCCGCATTCAGGGAATCACGCACAAAGTTCGCAAAGTAGGGTGGCGCCCTATCCTGTTGGAACACAACTGTACCAAAAATGCCATCTTAAATCAACTGTAGATCTAAGAACAGTTGCAGCATATCCAGATACGTTGCCTCAGTGATTGTGGATTCAGCAGACATGAAAGACCCATGCACTTTAGCCTTAGTCACGTGATGGTGGCCTTAGTGAATGCCAACCATGCGTGTGGAGGCACGAGTGCTCCGTTGGATTGCCTCCTGTGCGTTGTCAGTGTCTGTGCCGATGCCGCTGGTCACTCGGAACGATCTTCATCCAATACGCTTCCTCTTCTGAGAAATTTGTTGATCCTGATATCCGCCCTTGTTGGACAGGGATTGTGAAATTTCTGCCTGAACTCCTCCTGGACCTCGGCATAGGTTAAACCTTTCAACCGTCCACAAACGACAGCTATTCTTTCTTCTATTGTCAGCATGATTCGTATCACCTATAAAGGCAAAAAGTTAGAGTGTAACTTCATTAAAATGGATCGAGACTTTTGAATCACCCTGTATTTTAGAATCCATTGAAACGCTCTTATTTATAAGCATCACGGCAATTTACTATTCTCTCCTTAACACAGCCAGCTAGTGATATCCTTTTTGCTTATTCAGTGTTTCTTATATTGAAATCCATCGTGGACTGCTGAACATTTCCTCTTTCACGTTTTTGTAATTTCTAGAGTAACCATTGACTAATGCAACGAACACTATCACGTTGTAAAAAATAAGTGGTGTGAATTCACGGAAAATTTCTGAAAATAACGTGCAGCAAAGTTGCGGGTAACTGTCCGTCTTTTAACGAAATTTCCGCGATGGTATAAAAGTTCCTGTTGTTTTTTTTAACCCGTATTTTCACAGATTTTCCGTAGTCAGTAATTCCGTTTATTTCAGAAAAGTCCGTTTCAAGTTTTCCCGTATATCAAAAAATCCAACACGCTGAATATTTCAGCCCTTACGCGAGATAATCTTTTTCCGCAGGTAGTAAGGATCGAGCCGGAGCCGTTTAGGTTGAAGCCGCGCGTCTTAACCGTTGAGCCAGAATGCCACAGAAACCGCGTCTTAACAGCTGAGCCAGAATACCACAGAAACCGCTTCTTAACCACTGAACCAGAATGCCACAGAAACCGAGTCTTAACCACTGAACTAGAATGCCACAGAAACCGAGTCTTAACCACTGAGCCAGAATGCCACAGAAACCGAGTCTTAACCACTGAGCCACAGAAACCGCGTCTTAATCACTGAGCCAGAATGTCACAGGCACCAGACTCACGCTCAAGGTACAACTTAATAGCGCGATGGTGATTTTTTTTTTATTAATGTGAGTGATTGAGTCATTTTATTTTTTATTAGAGCTTGTTATTTTTTTGAATACGTTTCTAATAATTTTATTTTTTCTGTATGAGGTCTTATTACAAATTACGCATTTTTTCCATCCTGATGTTTCGAAGCAACAGAATGATTTGGAGTTTGAGATATTTTTTCAACTGACAATAGCATTCAATTATCTTTAAGAGAAAGTGCAATGTACTGTTTTATATAATAATATTATTTCACAAAACTTATATAAAATTTATTTTTGATAGCTATATAGCTTTTGTCTTAAGGACTCCACAAACTGATACATGGACGTCGTACAATCACTTGTGCAATAAATTAAGTACCCGGTTTCTTACGGTAACACAATATCTAATAGCTGGTGCACAAACTGGGAGGAAGGAGAAAAAATATCCTGTGACAGTGACACCGTAATAAAAATCCATGAGATATACTATCCACAATATCCAATCTCGCTACAGAACTTCAAAATCAAATACTTCTACACACTATTGAAATTTAAGAGTTAATCAACCCCCAAGCATTCCCGTGAATCTCTCCTATTACCGAACATTTTTCGTCATATATATGGATACAGAAAAAGTGAGAACGGAGTTTTCCCGTTAATATAAGAAAGGAATTGCGAAAAGGTTTCTGAAAATTCAGAATTTTTCTGGCGTACTAAAAATACACGAAATTCAGAGTTTTTTCCCGTCATTTCACGGAAAAACTGCATCAGAAACACACTGTAAAAAATAAGTGGTGTGAATTCAGGGAAAATTTCTGAAAATAACGTGCAGCAAAGTTGACGGTAGGTATCCGTGTTTTTCAGAAATTTCCGTTTTTAAAAGTGCCCATTTATTTTAACCCGTATTTTCACAGATTTCCCGTAGTCAGAAATTCCGTTTATTTCAGAAAATTCCATTTCAGGTTTTTCCGTATTTAAACTAAAATTCCGCAAAACCGACGACGCTGCATTTTTCAGCCATTTCCACAGATAATCCTTCCGCTCCAGGCAGAATTTAACCAGGGCCGTTTGAACAGGTAACGCACGTCTTTAACAACTGCGCCACAGATGCTCGTAAAATCGAGTCACGTACATCGTAAAACAGATTGCGCGACAAAAGGTTTCTGAAAATTCAGAATTTTCCATTAACACTACTCTAAAACGGTTGGTTGGTTGTTTGGTAGATTTTTATGGCGCAAGAGCCATGTTTGGCCAAAGAGCGCCCCTCTAAAACTGTAATTTACCGTCAATATAAGATAGAAACTGCGGAAAGGTTTCTGAAAATTCAGAATTTTCCCGTGGTACGAAAAATCCGTGAAATTGAGGTTTCTTTCCGTCATTTTACGGAAAGAGTTGTATCAGAAATATGCTTCCTTAATTCACGAAAGAAATCACGGGAAGTAGCTCCTGAATTTCAGAATATTGTTGACAGTGCAACTAACAAAATACTGTGTCAAAGAAACACAGATTGTGCGCTGTGCAGTTACCTGACTGGTTAATGAAATTTCACTGTAACAAATAGTATAAAATATTACACCTTCCTCTTTTTTTTTCTTTCTTATATATTTTCCTCTACCCCTGCAAGCACATTCCTTTTATAACCCCTCGTCCTAATACCTGTACTGAATCTGTATTTTTTTTGGAAATTTTGAATCCTTTGTACGGAAATATAGCACGTACGGATCTAACCCCAAGTATTCCCGTGAATCTCTCACATAACCACTCCCTCAGACGAACACACTAGCCATGTCTCATCCGGGACTAGAATTCGGGTCCACCTTTGACGAACGGTCAGAAGACAGCGCCGCCGACCACGCGGGCTCCGGGGCGGTAAAGAAAAGAACAATTTCTATTATTGTATGAAACTAGCTTTCTTAAAAGACATTTTATGTTAATTTAAATAATTAGAGAAGTAATATTCCCATTAATTAGTAGAGTTATGTGATTCACAGACGCATTGTTTGTTTAAAATAATCTGTCGGCGCTCAGTACTCTATACCTACAGAGCGAATGAGAGCAGACAGGGAATGCTGTCGGAAGTCTGTTACAACTTCAAACATTATGTTACGACACAAAGATAAGTGTAAACAGATCCAGTAAATCATGTCTTAATATTATCAAACACATTTCTAAAAGAAAGGTTTCATAATGACATTGTAGTGTGGGTTATTACGTCATGCATCAACTGCCAAGGAATTGTAATAGAGCTTTGTCATACATCTAGAACAAAAAAGAAGACAAAGGAAGATTTTTATTTATTTTTTATTGCTCCTTTAGCTTAATTGAGAGTATGTGTTGAGGAAAGCAAATCTGCACGTTTCCGGAGAGTGAATCAGCTCACTGTGAAGGCGCTGACATCACTTGAATGCAAACAGATTTCGAATGACTAGGGAATGAATGAGATAAAAAGAGAAAGTCAAACTTGACGATGCTGATAAGCTGTGGCATTTTCGCAACTTTTCAGCTTATAAACACGCTGTGGTTCATTAATAATCCTTGTGCAGTGACTGAAGCGGAAATGTACCAGCTCCTATAAGTATTTTACGAACTTCTGTATATTTTACGCATATAAGAAGAGCAGTTTAACGCTTTTGCGATGTAATGAGCACGTGTTTAGACAAAACTAATGAAAAAAATGTCATATTTCGCAATCAGTTGTTACCTCAAGTCGTGAAAATAGGGAGATATCAGAACCACAGATACGCAAAGGCAGGCAGGTGCCTTTTCAAGAGTACCCTATATTATTGCCATTCAGGAAGAAATTTCTAGTGTAAGGAAGATTGTAAAATCTTGGTCACAATTAATTTTATCGAAAAATCTTTCCGCCCTTTTTAGCACGTCTTTTGTAAAAAAAAATCGTGCTTCTGCTATCCGTTTGTCCGTCTGTCCGTCCGTCCGTCCGTCTGTACCCACGATATCTCTGCAAATATTAGTCCGATTTGAAAAATTCTTTTTGCATTCGGAAGCTTGAAATATGCAAATGATGATCCTTTATTTCGGTTTTATTTTTACGATGTACAATTTTGCCGGTAGAGGGCGTAAATGCAGATGATGACGAATTCAAAAATACGTTTTATTCCACATATTTGCTTCTAAGCATCCGATTGAAAAATTTTTTTTATCTTTCGATTCCATTTATGTCGAAGAGTCTTTTAGATATAGTTACTTTTTCAAATTAAGCATAGATTTTCCGCTAGGGGGCGTAAAAATAAATTACATTTTTCCCGATAACTCTTTTTCCAAAACTCCGATTTGAAATTTTTTTTCTTCGGCGGATACATCTTCTGAATGAAAATCTTTTGCATATAATTTCAAATTTTTCGTAAAGAATACTTTGGCCACCAGAGGGCGTAAGTGTTAATTTTTGCTTCTGATGTATTTGCCATAAAATCTGAGCTTCTAAAATATCGATTGAAAAAATTCTTTCGTGGACTGATGCCACTCACATCGATAAACCTTTTCGGAATATTTTCTTCTTAATATATTGCACAGTTTCTCCGCCAGGGGGCGTAGATGTACATCTTATTTTTGTCAATATCTCTACTTCTAGGAGTCCGATTTGAAAAATTACTTCTTTGTTGGATAGTGTTTTCCGTGTGACATGTTTTTCATATAATTTCAAAATTTTCAAGTAATTCATAGACTTTCCGCTAGGGGCGTAGCGGTAAATTGCGTTTCCCCCTATATCTCTGCTTCTAAATCTCCGATTTGAAAAATTCTTTCTGCACCGCATACAGCTCCTGATGGGAAAATCGTTTGCACATAACTTTTAATTTTTGTAAGAAATGGTTTGGCCACCAGGTGACGTAAGTCTTAATTTTCGCTTCTGTTGTATTTGCAGCAAAATATGAGCTTCTAATATCTCGATTGAAAAAAAGTCATTTGTTGACCGATACTACTCATGTCGACAAACCTTTTAGGGAAATTTTCTTCTTGAAAAAATGCATGGTTTCTATGCCAGGGGGTGTATATATCTCTACTTCTAAGAGTATGATTTGAAAAATTCCTTCTTTGTTGGATAGTGTTTCCGATGCGAAATGTTTTTCCTATAAATTCAAAATTTTCAAGTATATCATAGGCTTTCCGCTAGGGGGCACAAAGATAAATTGCGTTCTCTGCGTTATTTCTGCTCCTAAAGCTCTGATTTGAAAAATTCTTCCTGTATCGCATACAAGACCTGATGGAAAATATTTTTCACAAAATTACTAATGTTTGGTAAAGAATGGTTTAGCCAACAGGGGTCATAAGTGTTAATTTCTGCTTTTGAAGTATTTGTTGCAAAATCTGGGCTCCTGAAAACTCGACTAATTTTTTTTTCTTGGACCGATACCGCTCATATGGATAAACCTTTTGAGAATACTTTCTTCCTAAAATAATGCATGGTTTTCCCACCAGGGGACGTAAAGTCACATTTTTTTTTTTTATTGTCGATATCTCTGTTTCTAAGAGTTCGTAAGCTCACGATTCCGTTTACAGCAATATCTGAGGGATTAAAAACCCGATTGAAAAACTTCTTTCTTCCGTCAGATACTATTGTTTTCCATACCGGTTCCATTGACTTTGAATAGCTTTGATAAATTTAATTTGCGTCAGAACGGATTCAAAAGACGTGCTTATTACACCCGAAAATTCGGTATCATCTTTCTTGTTTTTTTCTCTTTTTAGCACGTCTTTTCTAAAAAAAGATCGTGCTTCTGTTATCGGTTTGTGCGTCCGTCCGTCCGTCCGTCTGTACCCACGATATCTCTGCAACTAATAATCCAATTTGAAAAATTCTTTTTGCATTCGGAAGCTTGAGATGTGCGAATGATGATCCTTCATTTCGTTTTTTTTTTTACGATGTACAATTTTGCCGCTAGGGGGCGTAAATGCAGATGATGTCGAATTCAAAATTACGTTTTAATCCACATCATCATCATCATCATTGTCAACCATTATCAATCCACTGCTGGACGAAGGTCTCCCCAAGTTTCCTCCACAACGGTCTGTCTTGTGCCAGTCTCCTCCATGTCACTCCCGCATACTTTCGAATTTCATCCACCCATCTCCCATGTGGTCTTCTTCTGGGTCTTTTCCTGTCCCTTGGAATCCAATCTAAAATTTCGGCTGTCCATCGATGGTCTGTCCTTCTGGCAGTATGTCCAGCCCATTGCCATTTCAGGGATTTAACTCTGATCATGATGTCTTCCACTCTTGTCATTTTTCGGATCCACGTGTTCCTCTTCTTATCTATCCTGGTTACACCAAGCATGCACCTCTCCATGCTTCTTTGAGTTGTCTGCAGCCTTTGTATGTCTCTTTTAGCTAAGGTCCACGTCTCTGCACCATACGTAAGCACTGGAAGGATGCATTGATCAAACACTTTTCTTTTAAGACATAATGGCATATTGCTCTTGAAAATTATGCTGTTTCTTCCAAAAGCTCTCCAGGCAAGTTTTGTACGCCGATTAATTTCTTCACCAATGTGACCCTCACTTGATATCTGCTGTCCAAGATAAACGTACGTGTCTGTTATCTCCAGCTTTTCTCCATCAATCGATAAATCTTCATTTCTTGTAAAAGCATTGAACATCACTTTTGTCTTCTGAAAGTTCATTTTTAATCCCACTTCTTTACTCTTGTCAGCAAGTTCCTGGATCATACTCTGTAGCTCTGATGGGGTAGTTGCAAAAATGACTACGTCATCAGCAAAACGAAGGTGGGTTAGATAATCTCCATTAATCTTTATCCCCTTGGTTTCCCAGCTCAGTGACTGAAAAACACCCTCCAATGTGGCATTAAAGAGCTTCGGAGATATGGTGTCACCTTGTCTCACTCCTTTTCCAATTTTTATGTGTGTTGTATTTTCAAACAGCCTAATCTTTGCACTTGCATTTTCATAGATGTTATTAATAATATTAATGTATGCATCTTCAATACCGCAGGTTTTCAGAGCCATTGTAACTGCTGATGGTTTCACCGAATCAAAGGCTTTTTCATAATCGATAAAAGCCATGCACAATGGAAGTTCGTATTCCCTCGCTCTTTCAATTAGTTCTCTCAGTACGTGGATATGATCTATTGTGCTGTAGCCACTCCTGAATCCAGCTTGTTCTCTCGGTTGAGCCATGTCCAGTGTCACCTTCAAGCGGTGTGAAAGAACTTTAGTGAAGATTTTATAAACTACTGATAGGAGGCTGATAGGTCTGTAGTTTCCGAGATCCTCAATGTCACCTTTCTTATGTAGCAGGATCATTGTAGCGGTGTTCCAATCCTCAGGAATCTTTCCTTCATTAAGGCATCGAGTGAAAATTTGGGCGAGTACTGTTTCGATTTCTCCACTTGCTTCTTGCATGATGTCTACAGTAATTCCATCTTCTCCTGGAGCTTTTCCCCGCTTCATGTTCTTGATTGCATGTGCAACTTCTGCTGGAAGGACTGGAGGAACTCTGGTACTGGTATCTTTCATGGTGTCTGGAGTACATGTATCATCCCTTTCATATAATTTGGAGTAGAAATCTTTCACTCTTGTCAAAATTTCGCCTCTATTTCTTGTTACAGAACCATCTTCTTTTCTGAGTGCCATAATCTGTTTTCTTCCCTTACTGAGATGTCCCTTTGCTATCTTTAGGCTTTGGTTGTTTTCAATTGCTTTCCTCACTAGTTCACAGTTGAATTTTCTTACGTCTTCAGTGATACTTTTTCGTACTGTCTTGCATAGCTCTATATATTCCACTTTGGAAGTCACATCTTCTTTAGTTGTCCTCATCTCTCTTCTTTTTGCATCAACATTTTCGTTTTTCCTGATAATTTATTTACATGCAATAATTTATTTACATACATTAATCCACATATTTGCTTCTAAACATCCGATTGAAAAATTTTTTTATCTTTCGATTCCATTTGTATCGAAGAGTCTTTTAGATATAGTTTCCTTTTGAAATTACGCATAGATTTTCCGCTAGGGGGCGTAAAAGTAAATTACATTTTTCCCGATAACTCTTCTCCTAAAACTCCGATTTGAAAAATCTTTTTTTCAGCGGATACATCTCCTAATAGAAGATCTTTTGCATATAATTTCGAATTTTTGGCAAAGAATACTTGAGCCACCAGGGGGCGTAAGTGTTAATTTTTGCTTCTGATGTATTTGCAGCAAAATATGAGCTTCTAAAATATCGATTGAAAAAATTCTTTCGTGGACTGATGCCACTCACATCGATAAACCTTTTCGGAATATTTTCTTCCTAAAATATCCCACAGTTTTTCCGCCAGGGGGCGTAGATGTATATCTTACTTTTGTCAATATCTCTACTTCTAGGAGTCCGATTTGAAAAATTCCTTCTTTGTTGGATAGTGTTTTCCATGTGACATGTTTTTCATATAATTTCAAAATTTTCAAGTAATTCATAGACTTTCCGCTAGGGGGCGTAAAGGTAAATTGCGTTTCCCACTATTTCTCTGCTTCTAAAATCCGATTTGAAAAATTCCTTCTGCACCGGATGCAGCTCCTGATGGGAAATCGTTTGCACATAATTTCTAATTTTTGTAAGAAAATGGTATGGCCACCAGGTGGCGTAAGTCATAATTTCCGCTGCTAATGTATTTGCAGCAAAATATGAACTTTTAAAATCTCGATTGAAAAAAGTCTTTTGTTGACCGATGCTACTCATGTCGACAAACCCTTTAGGAACACTTTCTTGAAATAATGCATGGTTTCTACGCCAGGGGGCGTAGATGTATATCTTATTTTTGTCAATATCTCTACTTCTAAAAGTCCAATTTGAAACATTCCTTCGTTGTTGGATAGTGTTTCCGATGTGAAATGTTTTTCCTATAAATTCAAATTTTTCACGTAAATCATTTAAGACTTTCCGCTAGGGCGCATAAAGGTAAACTGCGTTTTCTGCGTTAGTTCTGCTTCTAAAACTCCGATTTGAAAAATTCTTCCTGTATCGCATACAAGACCTGATGGAAAATATTTTTCACATAATTTCTAATGTTTTGTAAAGAATGGTTTGGCCACCAGGGGTGATAAGTGTTAATTTCTTCTTCTGATGTATTTGTAGCAAAATCTGGGCTCCTGAAAACTCGACTACATTTTTTTCTTGAACCGATACCGCTCATATGGATAAACCTTTTGAGAATACTTTCTTCCTAAAATAATGCATGGTTTTCCCACCAGTGGACGTAAAGTCACATCTTATTTTTGTCGATAACTCTGTTTCTAATCGTAAGCTCAAGATTCCGTTTACACCAATATCTGAGGGATTACAGACCCGATTGAAAAACTTCTTTCTTCCGTCAGATACTATTGTTTTCCATACTGGTTCCATTGCCTCTGAATAGCTTTGATAAATTTAATTTGCGTCAGAAAGGATTCAAAAGACGTGCTTATTACACCCGAAAATTCGATGTCATCTTTCTTGTTAAGTGTTCTGCTGGATGTGTAAGGTAAGAATACAAATTCTCTGTTTCTTAGTTTTCATTCAGTGTAGTGTGAAAACACAAATTTGCCAGTGACGAGGATAGACTTCTGCTCCGGAGCCGAATGCTTTCCCAACTAAGCTACACCGACGGAATTTATCGCGCAGCAACTTTGTCGACTTAACATGCGCTTCACCTCTGTAGTACGACGTCACATATACCCCCTCCCCTTAGAAAGGCGGGGGCACGAAACCGCAGGTTTTGGGTTCGCATGCTTGAAGTAACCCTTTGTAGAAGAAGGAATTCTCACTAATTCCAGACGATGTGTGGAAGAGACATCACACATTTTTCGAAGAACCCAACGGCCAGTGGATCCATTTTCCACAGTCGGTCGCCAATGTGAAAATACAAATTTGCCGGTGACGGAGATCGAAGCAGCACCCTTCTGCTCCGGAGCCCAATGCTTCCCAATTAATTTAGGCCGTTGGAATTTATCGTTGCAACTTTGCTGTCTTGACATGTGCTTCACTTCTGTAGCACATGTGTGGATCTTATCCGTAGCCGACTGTGGTCGATTCCGATTCGATGAATCAGCTTTCGAAAAAGACCTGTGATTCTGATAATCGATAGCTAAACGAGTCTTTTCACGATGTATCTGATTAAGTATCCATTGATTTGTTTGGCAGCAGAACTTTTTCCATTTTTCTTTCAAAGATTATCTGAATCTACCCCTTCCGTGGGGAAAGCAGCTTCAAATGAATGCATCGCAAGCTTCAAAGTAAAACTTTTAAAATAATAATAATAATAATAATAATAATAATAATAATTGAAGACCGGAGAACAGATCGCAGCTATGGAGGAAGGAGAAGCTTATAAGTACCTTGGTATGCTTCAGGCATAACGCCTAGAACAAACAAAAAAATCAAAAACATTCTAGCCGCCAAATACAGCCAAAGACTGAGGAGACTAATGAAGACGAAGCTCAACGCTGGCAACGTAACTAGATCTATCAACACATACGCAGTTCCAGTCCTCACGAATTCCTTCGGAATCATCAAATGGACCACAACAGAGCTTGAGGAAATAATACACAATACCAAGGCGACCCTCACTAAACATCGCCCTCACCACTCGAAGTCAGCAGTAGAAAGGCTGATCACTGGACGGGGAGAAGGAGGACGGGGAATGATTGATCTCCTGGAACACCGAGACCAAGAAATTAGAAGCCTCAGAAAATACTTCCATCAGAGCAAGGGTCCCCTTCACCAAGCGATAAACCAGAGTGACAATTAGTACACATCCCTAAACTTCTCTACTCAGAACATCGAGATTGGAACAAGGGAGCCAAAAGAAGGAGCTTGGGGCAAGAAAGTCCTACACGGAAGGCACTACAACGATCTTCAATCCAACCATGTGAATAAGACTGCCTCCAATGCATGGATAATAAACGGATCATTCTTCCCCAAGACCGAAGGGTTCCTGATGGCTATACAAGATCAAGTTGTAAACACCAGAAACTACCGGAAGCACATCCTGAAGGACACGTCAGTGGAAAGCGACACATGTCGGCAATGCCATCAAGCGCCAGAGACCATCCAACGTATCACAGCAGGATGCAGAATCCTGGCACAAACAGAGTACACGAACAGGCACAATCAAGTCGCCAAGATTGTCCATCAGAAATTGGCAAGAAAGCACCACCTCATTACAACTGAGCCTGTCCACTACTGCAAGTGTGAGCCAACAACGCTTCTATAGAACAACACCCACAAGATGTACTGGGACAGATCGATCAGAACAGATAAGACCATCGACCACAATCGGACCGACATCATCTTGGTCGACAAGGAGAAGAAGTCTACATACCTCATTGACGTAGTCGTGCCCAACACGTGCAACATCCGGAAGACGCACGGAGAGAAGCTGTCAAAGTATAACGACCTACGATACGAAGTCAAGGAAATGTGGCATATGGAGAACGTCACCACCGTCCCCATAGTAATATCAGTCACAGGAGTTGTACCTAAGACCATTCACAGCTTTATACAGACACTAGACACCTTCAATCTAACACCTGCATGGAACTACAGAAGGCAGCTATCCTGAACGCTTGTAGGATAGTAAGGAAGTTCGTGGACAACTGAGAGAAAGAAATACCATTTCCCAGACTTGATACGTCGTACCTGTCCCGGTAGGAAGAGAAGAAAACCTCAGGAAGAGGTGGAATTTCATAAATAATAATATTAATAATAATAATTCCTGTAGTGACGTGATGTAGTCTTTCCCACTGGCTACGAAGTAAGAATTTTTCACAACTTTTTGCGTCTCTTTATTCCCAGTAAGAATGTTTAACAACTTTCTGAGTGTCTTTAAGCACTTGCACCAGAATTTCAAACAAACTTTTATTTTAAACAAATGCCGAAACGGTATTTGTAAGAACTATTCTATCACATAAATTGGTTTGGTAATTACTCAGGAATTAAATTAAAATGAACTCACACATTAGGTTCTTCTTCTCCTTCTTAGATTGTTGACACCCACTATAGGGTATATAAGCCTCCCCCATGCAGTATTCTAGCTTCCTCGATCCTTAGGCTCAGTCCACCATTTAGTACTTCTAAAATTCTGAACTTCATCTCTCCATCTTGTTCTCTGGCGCTCCTTTCGTCTCTTTCCATCTCTCGGTTGCCATTTTGTTATTAATCTTGTCGATCTTTCATCTTTCAGTCTTCCAACATGCCCTGACCATCTCCAGTTTGATTATTTTATTATTTTTATGATATCTGTTATTCCTGTTCTTTCTTTTATAATTTCATTCCTAACTCTATCGCTTCTTGTTATTCCCAACATTCTTCTCTCTAACTTTCTCACCGATACTCTTATTTTTTTACATTGTCGCTCTGTGATACTCCATGCTTCACTTCCATAAGTAAACACGGTGACAATACATGAATTGAAGATTTTTCTTTTCAAGCACAATGGAAGATCACCGGTTAAATAGACTTTAAGTGTCCAAAAGACTATTATTCCGCTTCATTTTCATGGGGGGTCTAATTCTCCACGCTGACCAGACGGGTGGTTGATACATTTTATAGCTTCTGTCAGCTAGGAAGTGCAGACTCCCACTGCTTAAGAAAAATAAAATAGCAAAGATTTACCCCCAGCACTCGAATACTCTAATAGCCGGGGGGGGGAGTGAGAAGGGAGAAGAGTAGGGGCCAGCCTACAGATAACATAACAGGCGTATATTACACGAAGTAATGCTTGGAGTTGTACATGAAAACACATTAGGATGTTGTACATGAAATGTCGGAATATTGACGGACACTCGAAACACACAAACACAGCTCAAAATAAATTTAATTAATCAAAATAAACACCGCTAGCAGCAACACACTTTTGCCAATGAGATACAAGCTCCTGTATGTCGTGAAAAAGGTCGACCTTCGGGATGCGACAAACTCATGGAATGCGGTTGCAACTGATGTTTGATTGGGGGAACAACTTTCTTTGTAGAAAGGTGTTCAGGCGTTTAATGGAAGTGGTAGTCCGTCGGTGAAAGATCAGGTAAATAAGGCGGATAAGAGGAAAGTTTTCATAACCCAGCTAGTGTACAACATGAGGTCTCACGTTAGAATGGAGAAGTACACTGTAAAAAATAAGTGGTGTGAATTCACGGGAAATTTCTGAAAATGACCTACAGCAAAGTTGACGGTAGGTGTCCGTCTTTTAAAGAAATTTCCGTTTCTAAAAGTGCCCATTTAATTTAACCCGCATTTTCACAGATTTTCCTTAGTCAGAAATTCCATTTATTAAAATAAAAATAAAAAAATCCATTTCAGGTTTTCCCGTTTTTAAACTGAAATCCGCAAAATCGAAAACCCTGCATTTTTCAGCCCTTTCTCCCAGATAATCCTTCCGTTGCAGTAAGGATCGAACCCCGTCGTTTGGGTTGGTAACGCACGCCTTTAACCACTGAGCCACAAACGGTCGGAAGTCTGAATCGCGTACATTGTAAAACAAATTACGCGACGAAACATTTTTTTTCTCATTAATGCGAGTGATTTATTTTCTGTTGGGGCCTATTATTTTTCTGAATAAGTTTGTAATATATATATATATATATATATATAATTTTCCGTAGGAGGACTTTCACAAATTAAGCATTTTTCATTGTGATTTTTCGAAGCAACAAAATGCTTTGCAACTTGATTTTTTAAACTTACAACTCCTATGTGACTCATTTATCCATTTTCTTCACTTTGCTTATGACCGCTAAATGTTGGGAAATGGTTACATAGTGTGCTCCTAGTTTCTTGTCAACTTCTCGTTCCGTTTAACGTGGATAGGATTCAATCAAGGCCTCCAACTCGGCATCATCGATGCTCCTGGTCTACCGCGTGGTTCATTTCGGAAGCTCATATCAGAATTCAGCTTCTCAGCTAAAAACGGCTTCGCTGACGGCACCGAACGAGAATTTGTGCCGATAAAAGACGAAGCCATTTTTTAACAATTCGGGCCTCTCGCTTCTGACTCGCTCTCTCAAAGTCACGAGAACTTTTATCCAGTAATGATGGTTCACTGTTACTCCATTGGAACCCACTCTGCCAAAATTACAATGTCAAAGAAATTTATTAACATAGCCTTGAACTTGAACTTGTTTGTCCGTGCTGTTTTCATTCTTGGTCACGTTAACGTTTCCCAATGCATCTGCTGATTTTTCGTTTCAGGATCCTATTGGTTTTATTGCAAGTGATAACATTTTCTTAAAGGTCGCCGTTCACCTGAATTTACCCTTGAATGTAAGCACAAACTTGCTTGCGATTTTCCTTTTGTTCAGGAGCTAGAAGCTGCGGAACCATCTTGGCACAGACCTTTGTCATGTTAAGATCTGCATGACAGTCTCTTTTATCGATATTTACTGTTTCTGTTATCATTCTAATATTCAATCGTCGGTCATTTCGAACAACTGCGTTGATTTTTTCTACATTGTCTTCTGTTTTTCAAGTGCGTGGGCGTCCGGGACGTTCGTCGTCTTCAGTGTTCCCCACTTCTTCATTGAACCTCTTATGCCACGCAAAAGCACGCTTCCCCGTGCGCCTTAAAGAAATGTGTCCTGTAGGCGTTTTCTTTAATTTTATCAGAAATTTCAGGTTCATCCGTTGCTCAATTCTTGGATTTAGCGTTTTTCCGACTCGCAACAAACATCATATCGTCTTTCATTCACGTTTCTCACTGGACTAATGCGGAATGAGTTGAACTTTGGATTTCCGGTAAAGGACATTTCAAGGTCAATGGCTTCCAGGCACATTTCATTCGTCACAAGTACAGTCTCTTTATTTCATACCCATACCTCGTAAGCCCGGAGAGAACAGAGAACCGAAGCAGTATGACAGTCGCTGTATAAACATTGTCCATAAACATTAAAACACTTAGCATACAATCACTTCGCTTCTTTGTACTCAATTTCAAGTTGCGGGTGTTTTTTACTGAGGTCTCCCAATCTACACAGCTAAGGTGTAATCTCGTGTCTTAGCTGACAAAATAGTGCCAATTCCGAAAGTTCATCAAAGGTGTCAGTTATTTTAATTCACTAAGTACTCATTAGACCCAGCAAACAAAGTACTACTCATTTTATTTCATTAACATATCTTGATTACACATAGAACGCATCTAAAACATTTAGCGCAAGGCACGCACTTTATAGCGCTAATTTATAGTACGGTAGTCTAGCTCTTTGCTCATCGAAGCCTTCCTTACCTGCAAATAGCCATCCACCCTTTCCCCCACCTCGCTGCCATGGCCAGTGCTGCATTCAGAGAGTTTTTCGGGGGGGGGGGCATTTTGAGGAGGCTGAAACTTATTGACTGTTTATACACATGTAAGTATACATATATAATAAATATGATTATATACCATTATATGTTTTAATGAATACGTACTGTATAATATATATAATGCACTGAAGAGCAATTGAATTAGAGACAGTTGGCGTTATGCAAATGTGGCGCTGTGGGAGGCCCTCTAAACGGAAACGACACGACGTATGCAGCGATCCGACAATATAAGGAGTGATGCGACGGGAATCGGTAAGAGTCGGACACTGTATGGGTAAGACGAAGGATCTAAGCGCATTTGATCGTGGGCAAATTGTTGGCGCCCGACGAATGAGTCACTCCATCTCGGAAGTCGTGCAGGCACTGGGATTTTCACGAAACACTGTGTCACGGGTGCACCGTGAGTACATCGATTCCGGTAAAACCATTCATGCAAGGGCCAACTGCCGTGGACAACAGCGTGTGGGTGAGCGGGGTCATCGTCGGCTAGCTCGCATTGTAGCAGCGGATAGACGGGCCGCAGTGCAAGAAATCACTCGGCAATTTAACGCTGGTGTACAAAAACGTGTAAGCAGCCCTTCTGGATGGTGTGGCTACCACACCATCCAGAACCATCTCCTCGCTATGGGGTACAGAAGCCATCGTCCCACGAGGGTACCGCTGCTGACCGCACATCACAGGGTGCAAAGATTAGCATGGGCGCCGGAACATCGCCACTGGACCCTAGACATGTGGGAAAATGTTGCCTGGACTGATGAGTCGAGATTCACTTTGGTACATGCGGATGGCTGGATACGAGTACGGCGCAAACCACATGAAGCGGTGGATTCTTCTTGCCAGCAGGGTACTCTTCAAGCTGGTGGGGGTAGCATTCTCGTCAGGGGACTGTTTACGTGGACTGAAATGGGACCCATCATCCCTCACAGGTCAACGTTACAGGGATATCCTGGACGACCATTTGCTCCCGTTTGTGCGTCTTCAACATCCCACTGGGGACCTAATCCTGCAACAAGACAATGCATCGTGCCATCGTTCCCGAATTGTATCCGAATGGTTGGATGAACACTCCACCGACGTGACCTCGCTTCCTTCGCCAGCTAGGTCACCTGACCTCAATCCCATCGAGCACATCTTGCATGCCATCGAGAAAGATGTTCGAGACTCTGACCCCCTCCATCAAATCTTCGTGAACTGTGGGAGCTTGTTCAGGGGTCGCGGATCCGTATGGCTTCCCAACGCTTCCGGTGTCTTGTCGAGTCCATGCCGAGACGAATCATTGCCGTCATCAGGGCGAAAGGTGGTGCTACACGTTCCTAGACAGGTATCTCTAATTCAATTGCTCTTCAGTGTATATACACATTAATGCATATAAAATTTTAAATAGGGTATAAAACTTTTCTTATACTCGTGTATCGCAAATGGAAATTCCAAGAAATCTACACATACAAGTGATTAAAAATGTAACAATGTTATACCTTTGCTTTAATTCAGTAATGCACCACGGATTTCACCATGGGGTGGTGTAAAATATTGAGGATGCTAGTAAGATAACGCCTTGCTGGAAAAAATCCTTCCCAAAACATTAGGAGTGGTAAACATGTCCTCGCCTTACTGCAAGAGTATTTCTGATCATTAAGGAATCATTACAGTGTTACATGAAAAAGTATGGTGTAAACTATTCCCCTTCCATTTGGTTTCAGCACCTTTAGATTATTTAGATTAGCACAAAATAAAATAAATAAAATACTAACTGTTTGGATGGCAGTTTAAGGTGCCTCGATTTTTTTTTTTTTTTTTTTTCGGAGAGTGTAAACTTCCCACCGCAAGGAAAAGAAAAAAACTTTTTATGGGAACAATTTCTAACGATTTGCTATTGTTAAAAATTAGGTAACAAATATTTTGTTGTATTGGAAGCTCTAACGTCTCATTAGCTACACTGAGGCTTAACCGTCTACATGGAAAGTCGGCATCCAGAAGACTGAAATAAAGCTGAATGCCAGCTTCCAAAATATGATGATGTGCTGTAGTCCAAACATCTCTATTCTGTGGAATTTGGTTTTAATTGCGGAAGTAGTTTGAGTTGTCAGTGCTTGAAAAATTGCCCCTCCAACGAGGACTGTTAAATGTCTTATTGAAGGATGACAGAAATTTTGAAGTTCATGTGGATGTTGTTATTTTTTATTATTATAATATTTTCCCTGATTTTCTTAAGTTTTTTTTTAACTGATTTCTCCAAATATTCAGCTATAAACGAAAACAATCAGGCTAAATATAAGGGGAGATCTCCCAAAAACGTACGGGGGGGGGCTTTTATGGATTTTCGGGTGGGGAGGGCTAAGCACTCCCGAGAAGATGCCTGAATACATCACTGGCCATGGGAACACAAAGGTGTGTCTGACTGGAAGCGCTGCGTTGTGAGCCAGAGAAGACATGTTGAGATGTGTCACTTGCGAGTTTTTTTGTTTTTCGTTTTTTTATTGGATGCTTAACGACCAGCGTGAGCAAGTCAGTGGCCTATAAGCAGTCGTCCGTCCCTTATTTAGGGCCACTGGTTACAGGGAAGGGAGAGAGCCAGCGCCTTAAGACAAACACAATATCCATGCCTCAATCAGAAGCCATCGTTTAGACCAGGGATCAGCAAACTATGGCCCGCCGGCCAGCCACTTTTTTTTGTACGGCCCGCGAGCTCTAACAATGGATTTTACATTTTCCAATTCTTTAAAATTTCAAAGTTTTTAAAATGTCAAAGTTTTTAAAATGTCAAAGTACGTGCTATAGCGGAACGGCCCACCGCCGAGTTGAGGAGTTGAGAGATACGACCGTATGTGGGGCTTCTATAGCTTCGCATTCGGTGGCCTCTGCTGTGACGTCACGCACTCACGCAGTTATGCAGTAATTCCCAGCGTTTTCAGTACCACGTGTATCGCTGTTCTGCGACATTTGTTCTCGTTTGATCACCCTTGCATATCCATCATGTCACTCTTAAAATCAGAAGAGAAAAGTGGACTTCGAATGTCGTGCTTTTAAGGCAGAGTGGAGTGGGAATTAATTTGTTACCGAATTAGATGACAAAGCATTGTGTTTATTGTGCAATGACATTATAGCTTTAAAAGAGTACAATATACGTCGTCATTAAAAGACTAAGCACTCGACACAATATTCATAACTCACAGGAAAGCAACGATCAGAAAAATTTGAAACTTTAAAACGGAATATTTCATCACAATGCGATTTATTCACGAAAGTGCAAAATGAAAATGAAGCTGCAACCGAAGTCAGTTTACGAGTACCTTTTTTCTTAGTCAAATAAGGAAAGCCTTTTACTGATGGTGAGTTAACTGAATCATGTTTTGATTGTAGCAGCAAATGAAATGTGTCGAGGGAAAATGGGTTTATTTAAATCTGTCAGCTTTTCCGCGAGGACAGTTGCCCGAAGGGTTGACAACATTGGGAGCTACATCAACAGCCAATTAAAAAACAAGGCAAATGATTTCGAGTGGTTTTCCTTGGATATTGATGAGTCGATAGACGTTACTGATACTGCTCAGTTGCTGCTGTTTATTCGAGGAGTCAATACTGAGTTTGAAGTGAATGAAGAATTAGCTTTTATGAATAGTCTTCGTGGAACAAGTACAGGCGAAAATATTTTCACGGAAGTTGAGAAAACCTTGACAAAGTACAATCTAAGGTGGAATCAGCTAAAATGTGCTACAACTGATGGTGGT
The DNA here is from genome assembly GCA_039090855.1 of Macrothele yani. NCBI lineage: Eukaryota > Metazoa > Arthropoda > Arachnida > Araneae > Macrothelidae > Macrothele > Macrothele yani. The sequence continues at coordinate 151,297,398 of CM077025.1, read as the reverse complement.
AAAAATATGTGTGGAACAGGGAAAGAATTAGTTGGAAAAATTTACGAGGCTTGTGAAAATGCAAGGTAGAACTATGGTTATTATATTATTCATCAGCAGGTACTTTGTGGGAAATATTTGTATTTATCATATGTTCTTGAACCAGTTGTGCCAACGATGAACTTCATTCGCTCTTTTGGACTTAACCACTGTCAGTTCCGAGATTTTTTTATCAGAAATGGAAGCTGAATATCCTGACATGCCCTACCATACAGCAGTTCGATGGCTCAGCAGTGGTAAAGTGTTATTGAGATTTTTCGAACTCAGAGGAGTGATTGAAATTTTTCTCAACGAGAAAAACCCCACTATTATCGAACACGGAATGGCTTTGGAAATTGGCCTTTGCTTCAGATATCAAAGGATTTCTTAATGGATTCAACTTAAAACTACAAGGCAAAAAAGTGCTCATATGAGAAACTTATACTGCGGTAAAGTCATTTCGACGACAACTGGCGTAGATTGAGTCACAAATCATGTCAAGCTGCTTTGTGTATTTCCAATGCTGTCAAAAATTAAAAGAAGAAGTGCAATCTCCGTTCCTACACAAATATGCGGCGGTTATATTGTCTGAGCTCAAACTACAGTTCCAGCAGCGTTTTTCGGATCTTGATGCAAGTGCAGAAGACATTTACATACTGTATTTCAAAATCCATTCGACTGCACAATTGAGGAGCTTCCACCTAACCTTCAATTGGAAGTGATTAATCTGCAAAGTGATGACATGCTAAAAGGCGAATTTCACGAGAAGAATCTAACAGAATTCTATAAATGTCTTCCAAGCGATGAATATGGACAGTTAAGTTCATATACTCGGGATTTATTATATCTGTATTTTGGAGCACCTATCTGTGTGGAAAGACATTTTCAAAGATGAAATACGTAAAATCTCAATACGGGTCAGCATTAAAAGATGAACATTTGCAATCAATTTTGATGATATAGGAAGTGCTAATTTTGAGCCCCAGTTTGGTGAAATGTTATCCCAAAAAAGCAATTCCATTGTTGTCATTAGTAGAGGTGTATTTCAAATAATTGTAGTCTTTTTTTAGTCTACTTATTATTATTATTACGTTACATTTTGTTCAATAAATTTGTGAAAACGTGTTTTTTTTTTTTTAAGTCGGTAGGCCTACTTAAACAACAAGAAAAAATATCTACATAAGACATCCTCGAGTTTAGCTCTTGGCCCGCAGAGCCTGAAATATTTATTATTTGGCTCCTTACAAATGTTTACCGACCCCTGGCTTAGACCACTACGCCACCGGGGTAGGCCGAGTTTTCATCGTAAACCAAACGAGTTTACATTTGCTTTTGAATGTTTTTTTTTTAACTATTTTTTTAGTCCCTGCACTTTCCAGCTAACCTATCTAGCCCAGCTAGGCTAGTTGGAAAGTGTTTCAACTCAAAGAAAGTTATAAGACCATTACGAACTCAAGTGCGAAGTTTATCTCGTGGGGACGTAAAGACATTCTCTTTTTCTCTATTTTTATTGTTTTTTCCTTCTTCTAAAAATCTTTAAAAATTCTCCTTGTCAAAAAACATTCTAAAGACGTGTTCATAACACATAAGAATGTGTCGTCTTCCTTGTTTTCATTCATCATTTAATCGGGTATTTTTCGAATTTCAGCAACGTTTCACATCTTACAGTCCTTTAAATTTGAGAATTCAGTTAGTTATTATAAAAAGGCCGCAGATTTTATTGGATCAAGCGCCGAGCCCGAAAACTGTCACGTTGATAGGGAATAAAACGTAAAAACGAAGCAGGCAAACTTTGTGCCTCAGCTTTTACGGAAGCACCACAGGTGAAAAAACGAAGCCCGGAAACAGGCGACCATTCGTCGATCAAGTACGTGGAAAAGCTTTTGACATTGGTCTTCACGCCCAGCTGCTTCTCTGTTTTCACTGAAACTACTGAATCTGCAATGCACTCATTCCCGGTAGTTCGGCAGACATGTTGTTGGTTATGCCTTTGCTTTGTCACGTTACAATTAGCCTTACACGTACAAGGGGAGTGAAAAACGCTTTGCCATTTTTTTTTTATTAGACGAGTTGCTTTGTTATGAACATTCAGAAAGATACAAATAAAAGATGAACTGCCAAACGCGCTTTTTGTAATACTTTTGCTCTTCCTATAGCATTCTATCACCCTTCCGCACACACATTTATATAACTGCAACCATGAAACTATAACTACGCTAAAGCTCTGCCCGATTCAAGGCAGCATTTGCTACCGCCGAAGCCAAAACAAGTTTGAAATATGGGACACTAACACTTGACTATTCCTCCAGCACGGGAGATGACAAAAGAGACATGTTTAGAATGCAGTCACAGTAAGTGCAGTGTTAACGTGCTTCGGAAACAAATAAATGGATTTAAATTATCGCCTTTCATACATTTATTCTGAACGTTCATCACAATGACATGTGTCAAATAAAAAGATATGTTGGCAAAAAGTCTTGATTTATCTTTGTATTGAGGATGAAAAGAAAGAAATGTAAATATTTTTGTATCCCTGTCAACAGTAAACCTAATCTTCTTGAAGGAGAGTCTGCGTATTTTTCAAAATGAACACTGGTTGTCAGGGCAGTTTAACCTTTAGCTGTTGCGACAGAAAACCACATGGAAGGCTACATAAAAAATAAAGCAACTAAAGCGTGTGGTTAAGTATTCTTCATGTATATATATACAAAGAGAAAATTTTTCAAATCCAGATCTCATGGAAGTGAGGACGACAGGATAAAAAGACTGGATTAAGGATATTCTTCAAAAAGACCACTGGATTAATCAAAAAGACAACTTCAAGACGACTAGTTAATGATGTTCTTCAATGGTATCATCATCAACCATTTTCCATCCACTACTGCATGAAGGCCTCCCCAAGTCTATTCCACAATTCTATGTCATGAGTAATTCTCTTCCATGTAATTTCTGTATGCTTCCGAATTTCACACAGCCGTCTCCCACGTGCCTTCTGGGTCTTTTTCTGTCCCCTGGTATCCAGATTAATATCCAACGATGGTCAGTTCTTGCAATATACAGGGTTGGACAGAATAATGCAAACACTTAGGAAAAAAGGTTTTACGTTGGGTGAGAGACCACCTTTTCCATTTAAAATCGCCTGAATCCTCCTTGGAATGGACGCATACAAATGGTGGTTAGTGGGATGTTACACCCATTCTTCATGTAGAAACTGCTCCAGGTCCTTGAGAGATGCAAGAAGAGGATAACGGGATCTTACCCTGTTTTCCAACATAGACCACAGTGGTTCGGTGATGTTTAAGTCCGGTGATTGGGAAGGCCAAGGAAGGTGTGAAAGTTCGTCCTCACGTTCCTCAAACCATGATTGGACATTCCGAGTTCTATGAATTGGGACGTTATCATCTTGATAGATGGCATCCACTTCAAGAAACAATGCCTGACCATTGGATGGACTTAGTTCGGCCAAATGGTTTCATACGCCCACCATGCTGCACTGTTAGGAGCAGGCAGTCTTGGTCGTACTGTAACGTATACTCTATATTCACGTTCCTTTTGATTTTACTATCTCTGGTTATTTTATTTTTCTATGTAAATTATCTTCTTACTGAACGAGATATTATTTCACCCGCTGAATGAGATCTGGCAATGAGTGTAAGTCATGACGTGGTGGTAGCCAGTATTTATAGGCGCGTTCAACGATAGCCAAGGAGAGCGTTTGTTGTTATATTAGGAGAGCGTTTGTTGTTATATTAGGAGAGCGTTTGTTGTTGTATAGCCAGAGCGTTTGTTGTTGGATAGGGAGAGCTTCGTTCTATGTGAGTGATTAGGTTGATTCTTTATTATTGTTATTTGAGTAGCTGTGTGTGATGATTCCAGTAGAAGGTCATAATAAATGGTTTACGTAAGTACGTCTTTCTCAGTTCATAGTACTGTCAGACCTCTGTCTGGCTGTTAGGTTTATTTCAATTATTATTACTAGTAACAACCAGCATAAGACTTTATTCATCTTAATTACTGCTACAACATTACTACCAGTTACAAGTTTGTTCAATACTATTACTACACTACTAGCAGGAGACTTTATTCATGATCTTAATTAACTAGTAACAACAACCATTTGAATTCAGTATAATATTCGTGCAAGCTATATTCACGATAATATACTTAGCTTAGTTGAAAGAGCTTATTCATTATAGTACGTTTCTGACAGTGTTCTCCACACGTCAGCACGTCCTGCGGTGGAGAATAGTGTGAATGTGGATTCATCCGACCACATCACACGCTTCCATACATCGGCAGTCTACGTTGGATGCTCCTAACACCACTGCCATCGCCGTTGTGCATTCACCCGGGTCACCAGAGGTTTTGCAATAGCAGCTCTTCCACGAATATCTTGTTTATGCAGTTCTCTTCGCACTGTTTTCGTTGATACTAGGGTCTGGAGATGAAGAGTCAGCTTCCCACTAATTTTTGGCGCCGTAGATTTCATAATTATAACGGGTAACAATCCTCTTTAATGCTATCCTGTCTCTCTCAGTCAAGGTCGTTTTCCGGCCGCTCTTGTGTTTCGCAGACGACGTTTTTGCCGCGAACACGGTATGATGCTCTCATGACGCTAGACGCAGTATCTCTCGATACTCCCACTACCCTGGCGACTGTTGTTACGGAGGCACCAACTAACCGTCCACCAACAGTTAACCCTCTTTAGAAGTCCGTTAGGTCGCTCATTTCGCCGTCACCCTGAAAGAAAGTTTGCAACAAGACACTTTAAATGCATTTAAACAGGATCTTGAGGTTCTAAACAAAGCTATTACAACCAAAAAGTGGTGGTTACCTTTCTGTATTGCGGCCTACGCAGCTACATTAAAAATTACGTCTCTAAGCGTGGTGTTCACATTATTCTGTCCAACCCCTGTATGTCCAGCTCTTTGCTACTTGAGAGTTTTTACTTTGTTCATGCTGTTATCTATACTTGTTATTTTCCTGATCCATGAGTTCCTCTTCCTATCTTTTCTGGTTACACAAAACATGCAGCACTTTATGCTTCTTTAAATTGTCTTCAGCCTCTTATACAACGGCCGTTCCATAAAAAATGAGAGTAAAATTACACGAAATGAAGAATTATAGGTACAGCAAAATATGTGTTATTCTTTCTCAAAGTATCTTCCAGCGGATGATTTACAACGGTCCCATCGTTCAGTACACTTTTCAAAGCATGTGGCGAAGGAATTTTGTGGAAGCTGCTTTAGCGACCACTGTACAGCTTGAATAACGTCAGCATCTGTGTTGAATGTTGCGCCACGGAACTTCTGCATTGTTTGAAACAACCAGAAATCGCACGGGGCGAGGTCAGGACTGTAGGCAGGCTGTGGCTTGATTTCAATACTGCATTTCGTAGGAAACTGTTGACACAGGGAGCCATATGTGGGCGAGCGTTATCATGGTGTAGGGTCCACCAGTTCCGATCGCTTAATCTATATGTGCCGTCGCAGACGCTTCAAGACTGAAATGTAATACTCAGCATTGGGAGTAATTTGTAGAGGAACGTCATGCTGGTAGACTACACCTTTATGATCAAAGAAAATGATCATCTTAACTTTCCCAGCTGATTTGGTTTGGTGGACTTTTTGCGGAGGAGGCGAACCTGTGTGTTACCAGACACTCGTTGTGCGCTTCGTGAGAGGTCGAAATAGTGGACCCATGTTTCATCGGCAGTAATTACTGTGTTTAGAAAGTTTGGATCCTTTGCAATCATTTGTTTCAACTCATGACACACCTGAATTTTGTCTAACAATTTTTCTCTCGTCAGGTTATGACGTACCCATCTGGAACACACATGATGCAGCAGTAAGTTGTCGTGCAGAATGCGGAATGCCGACGTTTTTGAAATGTTTTTGATGTCGCTATGTCTTCACACGTCATTCGCCTATCTTCTTGCACTATTACCCAAAGAGTATTATTAACAATACGCTCCGTAACAACACTTTCAGGTCGACCAGGCCTACGAGCGACTTCTGCCGAAAAACTCCCTTTTTTGAAATCGTGATGCCATCTAAAAATCGTTGACTCACCCAAACATTTATCTTTGCAAGCTTTTTTCATTAAATCAATTGTTTATGGAGCCATTTTACCCAAACAATAGCAAAATTTTGTCACACAACATATTTCACTTCTTAACTCTGAATCACTCGCATCCATAGCTGTGTGGCGAAATACAGACGTACCTTAAACAACTGCGCAATAACAAAACCAGAATAGTCTGCCACGGTTAATAACTGCTACCATAGACACTTCCTTAATTCAGTTAGTTGTCTGCGTGTGTGTGTGTGTGTGTGTGTGTGTGTTTTTCCGTTCGCACTGTTGCCAACTCAAAAAAATTACTCTCAGTTTTTATGAAACGGCCTTTGTATGTACAGTAGATTCCGGTTAATTGGGCCATCGGTTAATAGGGGCAGTCGTTTATTTGGGCCAGTTCTGTTATGTTTGCCTTGAATCATTGGTCGAAAGTGTTCTAACCCCTGTGTATTCCAATTAACCGGAATACACATTACGGCAATTAAGAATTGAGATTGATTGTTTTTTAAAACTCCCGGTAAAACGCACGAGTCAGGAAGGCATGATTTTTGATAACCCATTTATTTATCAGCTATGCGGTGGCAACAACGTTTGCACGAAAATTGCGCTGATGATTATTTACGATGTGCATGACGTCATTCGGTGGAAGAACATTGTCACAGCACTGTCATGGAGCAGAGAACAAATATCCGGTTCAGTTTGAGAATCGGTAAAACTGCAATGCGAGGCAGTTCAATTGTTGCGTGATGTGTATAGGGCTAATTGCCTATCTCGTGCAGAAATATTCCCTGTGTATGCACGTTTCAAGGATGTGCGGGAAGGTTTGGAAAATGACGGAAGGCCCGGACGCCCGATTTCAGTGCGCAACTCTGAACTCACTGAGAAAGTACACGAAAGGATAACAAGTTAGTAAAATCATGTAATGCATTGATTATGATACGCTTTCCAACATACCAGAAATCATTACTCAAGTTATTACTCGAGTTATGAGGATAATGGCTGTGGAATAAATCTCACTTTTGTGCCCTGACCTTTGACCCCATTTCGATGATATTAAACAGAATTGGTACAGTATACCTCCGGAACAACATACTAAAGTTTTGTCGCAATAGAAGCAGTTGTAGTCAAGTTATGAGGATAATGGCTATGGAATAAATCTCGCCCCTGTGCCCTGACCTTTGACCCCATTTGGATGATATTAAACAGAATTGGTTTAGTATACCTCCGGAATAACATACTAAAGTTTTGTCGCAACAGAAGGATATACTATACTAAAGTTTTTTATTATACTAAACAATACTAAAGTTTTGTCGTAAAGAGTCGCTATGGGGATAATGGCTGTGGAATAAATCTCTCTCCTGTACCCTGGCCTTTGATCCCATTTCTATGATATTAAACAAAACCGGTTCAGTACATCTCCGGAACAACATGATGAAGTTTTGTCGCAATAGAAGCATTTTTAGTCAAGTTATGACACATAAGGGCGATGGAATGCATCCCGCTCCTATGCCCTGACCTTAGACCCCATTTTGCCCATTTTCAATAGGGTTCGTGCCCTAGTGGTCCCCTACCACATACTAAAATTTCATCGAAATCGAACCATTTTTACGCAAGTTTTCGTGTGGACGGACAGACAGACGGACAAAGCTGGAGCCTATACGCTTCTTTGACCTACGGTTGCAAAGCGTAAACAAGTGATAGGTGTGTGACGTGGGGAATGCTGGAATGTGAGCTCGGTGTTAATAAAGAAACGATTCGTTAAATTTTAGTGCAAGATTTGAGGTGGGGGTGGGGAGTGGGGAGTTTGTGTTTGTTTTGTTCCGCATGCTTTGTCAGGCGACCAGAAATATGCACCAGTGGAGTAAGCGAAAAACATCCTGGAGACTGCAGAATCAATACAAAATTTTCTCCAAAATGTTGTGGCAGATAAAGACGAGACAGTGTGTTTTCATTACGATCCTGAAACGAGACGTCAGAGTGCTAAGAGGAAGTCGCCACAGTCACCCAAAGAAAAGAGGATCGGGCTACAGAAGTCCAAAAGAAGACAATGCTTGTGCGCTTTTACGACAGATCGGGAATTTTACATCGAGTTCATTCCTGAAGGTACAACTGTCACTGGCAATGCTTACACATCCATTTCGGAACGATTGTGGAAGAGGATTGTTCGTATCAGGCCTGAGTACAAAAACGGAAATGGTTCCTTCTGCACGACAATGCACCCGCACACTGAGCAGTCAGTGAGCAGAATTTATGGCACGAAAACAAGTGTGTGTACTTAACCACATGGGCGCCCATATAGGGGGCATTTGCCCTCCTCTGGAAATAGGACCATAGCCTTTCTGTTCTTGGTAGGTAGTACCGAGATTTTTGCGATAACACCAAATCTGATCGCTAATTTTTCTGTAAAAATTCTGGGTGTATGTCTATGCAGTAAAAATAGGAAGAGCGTTGAGAATTTCCTGTAGAAAAAGTGAAAATTTACAGCAGGAAGAACTAACGAAACTTCCCACTGCATCTTAGAAAATTTACAGCAGAAAGAACTAAGAACATTTAAGTGAAAATTTACAGCAGAAAGAACTAAGAAAATTTAAGTGAAAATTTACAGCAGAAAAAACTAAGAAAATTTAAGTGAAATTTACAGCAGAAAAAACTAAGAAAATTTAAGTGAAAATTTACAGCAGAAAGAACTAAGAAAATTTAAGTGAAAATTTACAGCAGAAAGAACTATGAAAATTTAAGTGAAAATTTACAGCAGAAAGAACTAAGAAAATTTAAGTGAAAATTTACAGCAGGAAGAACTAAGAAAATTAAGTGAAAATTTACAGCAGAAAAGACTAACGAAATTTCCCACTGCATCTTAGAAATTTTACAGCAGAAAGAACTAAGAAAATCTAAGTGAAAATTTACAGCAGAAAGAACTATGAAAATTTAAGCGAAAATTTACAGCAGAAAGAACTAACGAAATTTCCCACTGCATCTTAGAAAATTTACAGCAGAAAGAACTAAGAAAATTTAAGTGAAAATTTACAGCAGAAAGAACTAACGAAATTTCCCACTGCTTCTTAGAAAACAGAACAAACGCGCAGTCAGAGAAAGTATGAAAGCCGGAGAAATGAAAAGTATATCATCTTCTGCAGCAGCTATTCACTGTGGGACAAAAATCTCTCGAAATGTTTTCCTGGAATTTGTCTTTAGGGTAATTTTTTTATTCTTGATTGCCATTTGAGTGATCCCTGCGGTTTCGTGGCGCATGTAACACAGGTGGCCGAAATTATCGAAAGAACGACAAAAAAAGTTTCTTATTGTCCTAACATACTATCTAATTTCATTTATCCACATTTTTTATGTAATAGTTTTTTGGGTCTTCGGGTTTATGTGTTGTGAAAACAAATCTGTTAGATATTAATAACAACATGGCACGATGAAAATTCGTGTACGATGTTTGTATATGTTATTAGTAATTAAACTTTTTGTTTGCCCCTTCCTGAAAATTAAGTTATGGACGTCCATGCTCAACGATCTCCACTTTCTCCAGATTTGTCACCGCGTGACTACTTTCTATGTCCCAAATTAAAGCTGCCTTTAAAAAGGAAAAAGTTTTTCAAGACATTGAAGACATACAAATAACTCCATACTAAAAGATGACTTCTGCAATTCCTTCGTTTCGTTGGCTGATCGTGCTGCTTCTTGTTTCAACGCAGGCGGAATCTGTTTCGAATAAAAAATATATATATTCACCTAAGTTTTCCTGCTTTTCTATTAAAAAAAAAAAAAAAAATCAGTCTCATTACTTAATTGCTGCACTGTGTGTGCGTGTGTACAAACTCACCTTACAATATGCTTATACTGCATAGCATCATCATCATCATCATTGCCCACCTTTGTCAATCCAATGCTGGATGAAGGTCTCCCCAAGTTTCTTCCAGAGCTGTCTGTCTTGAGCCTGACTCCTTCATGTCACTCCGGCATGCTTTCGATTTTCTTCCATCCATCTTCCATGTTGTCTTCTTTTGGGTCTTTTTATGCCCCTTGGTATCCAGTCTAAAATTTCGGTTGTCTGTTCTTCTGGCAACATGTCCAGCCCATTGCCATTTCAGGGATTTTACTCTGATTATGAAGTCTTCCACTTCTTGTGATGCATCCTGTTCCCACTAAAGGGGTTCTGATGACCGCCATATAGCGGTATAACTATACTAGCGGGATTAGAGGAAATGCTATCCCACACTCACCAACCCCTTGGCCAGCGTGGTGAGTTATGCCCCCCCCTCCCAGACGATTTCGAAACTTGTCACACACACACACACACACACACACACACACACACACACACACACACACACACACACACACACACATCATCATCATCATCATCATGACTATAGAATAGTGAGATGTAAGATAAGATGGACCTCCACATTAAACTGGTACGTGGTAAGCTCGTAAATCAAACAAAATGGATTGACATGGCCAATCTTAAAATTTATCATACCTTCAAGTCGAAATTCAGGAACCGATTCTCTGCTCTAGAAGGACAAACATCGGAAGAAATGGACATCTCTAAAGTTAACAGGAAACTAACCAAGGCTCTTATGGATACAGCAACAAAAATAGGTGGTACTAAGAATAAGTTGCATATGAAAAAAATATCAGGAAAAACAAAAATGCTATTGCAAAAGAGAAAGAAGATGAGGACAAATAAAGAAAATTTAACTTCCAAAGTAGAATATATAAAGCCATGCAAGATAATTCGGAAAAATATCATTGAAGACATAAGGAAATTCAATTGCAAAATAGTGAGAAAAGCAATTGAAAATAATTAAAGCCTGAAGAAGGTAAAGGGACATCTCAGTAAGGGAAGAAAACAGATTATGGCATTGAGAAAAGAAGATGGTTCTGTTACAAGAAATAGAGGTGAAATTTTGACAAGGGTGAAAGATTTCTACTCAAAACTATATGGAAGAGATGATACCCCTATTCCAGTTATTAAGAAAAGTACAAGTACCATAACTGCTCCTGCCATTCCGGCAGAAGTTGCACATGCAATTAAGAACATGAAACGGGGAAGAACTTCAGGAGAAGATGGAATTACCGTGGACATTATACATACAAAAAGCAAGCGGAGAAATAGAAACTACACTCGCCCAAGTTTTCACTAGATGTCTAAATGAAGGAAAGATTCCTGAGTATTGGAACAATGCTTCAATGATCCTGATAAATAAAAAGGTGACTTGAAGATCTCAGGAACTACAGGTCCATCAGCTTCCTCTCCGTGGTTTATAAAATCTTCATTAAAGTTTTTTCACATCGCTTGAAGGTAGCGCTGAACATGGCTCAACCGAGAGAACAAGCTGGATTCAGGAGTGGCTACAGCACAATAGATCATATCCACGTACTGAGAGAACTAATTGAAAGAGCGAGGGAATATGAACTTCCATTGTGCATGGTTTTATCGATTATGAAAAAGCCTTTGATTCGGTGAAACCATCAGCAGTTTAAATCTCTTTGAAATCCTGCGGTATTGAAGATGCATACATCAGTATTATTAATAACATCTATGAAAATGCAAGTTCAAAGGTTCGGCTATTTGAGGATACATCACCAATAAAAATCGGAAAGAAAGTGAGACAAGGTGACACCATATTCCCAAACTCTTCAATGCCACATTGAAAAATGTCTTTCAATCATTGAACTGGGAGAACAAAGGGATAAAGATTAATGGAGATTATTTAATTTACCTTCTTTTTTCTGATGACGCAATGACTTTTGCAACTACCCCTTCTGAGATGCTGTGTAAGATCCAGGAACTTACTGACAAGAGTAAAGAAGTGGGATTAAAAATGAACTTCCAGAAAACAAAGCTGATGTGCAATGCTTTTTCAAGAAATGAAGATTTTGCGATTGATGGGGAAAAGTTTGAGTTAACCGATACCTACATTTACCTTGGACAACAGATATCAAGCAAGGGTCACATTGATGAGGAAATTAATCGGAGTATAAAACATGGTTGGAATGCTTTTAGAAGAAAGAGTGCAATTTACAAGAGTAATATATGCCATTATGTGTTAAAAGAAAAGTGTTTAATCAATGCATCCTTCCAATTCTTACATATGGAGCTGAGACATGGACCTTAACTAAAAAAGACATACAAAAGCTGCAGACAATTGAAAGAAGCCTGGAGAGGTGCATGCTTGGTGTAACCAGGAGAGATAAGAAGGGGAACTCATGGACAAGGAAAATGAGAAGAGTGGAAGACATCAAGATCAGAGTAAAATCCATGAAATGGCAATTTGGCTGGACATGTTGCCAGAAGAACGGACCACCGATGGACAATCGAAATTTTAGGCTGGATTCTAAGGGACAGAAAAAGACCCAGAAGACGATCACATGGGAGGTGGATGGATGAAATTGGAAAGCATGCCGGAGTGACATGGAGGAACTACCGTGGACAAAAGCGTGTGGATGAGCGTGGTCAACGTCGGCTAGTTCGCTTTGTAACAGCGGATAGACGAGCCACAGTGCAAGAAATCACTCGGCAATTTAACGCTGGTGCACAAACCACTCCATCCAGAACCATCTACTAGCTATGGGGTACAGAAGCCATCGTCCCACGAGGGTACCGCAGCTGACCGCACATCACAGGATGCAAAGATTAGCATGGGCGCGAGAACATCGCCACTGGACCCCAGACATATGGAAAAATGTTGCCTGGACTGATGCGTCGAGGTTCACGTTGCTACATGCGGATGGCAGGATACGAGTACTGCGCAAACCACATGAAGCGAGGGATCCTTCTTGCCAGCAGGGTACTCTTCAAGCTGGTGTGGTTGGCATTCTCGTCTGGGGACTGTTTACGTGGACTGAAATGGGACCCCTGGTACGTGTGACATCGTCCCTCACAGGTCAACGTTACCGGGGTATCTTGGACGACCATTTGCTCCCCTTGGTGAGTCTTCAACATATCAATGGGGACCTCATCCTGCAACAATACAATGTACGGTGCCATCGCTCCCGAACACCAACCATATGGATACAAGTTCATCCAACCATATGGATACAAATCCAAATGGTTGGATGAACACTCCACCGACGTGACCTCGCTTCCTTAGCCAGCCAGGTCACATGACCTCAATCCCATCCAGCACATCTGGGATGCCATCGAGAGAGATGTTCGAGGCTCCGACCCCTCTCCATCAAATCTTCGTGATCTGTGGGAGCTTGTTCAGGGGCCGTGGATCCGCATGGCTTCCCAACGCTTCCGGTGTCTTGTCGAGTCCATGCCGAAACGAATCGCCATCGTCATCAGGGCGAAAGGTGGTGCTACACGTTTCTAGACAGGTATCTCTAATTCAATTACTCTTCAGTGTCACTATCTACCAACAAGTTATTGGACACCTGTGATAGCAAAGGAAAACGAAGTTTATTCACCTTCAATAGTTGGTGGAGCCTTCACTAGCGGCGATTACAGCTGCAACCCTCCGGGGCATGCTCTCAGCCAGGCGTTGTACGACGGCTAGCGGTATTTTCTTCCACTCGGCTTGGAGAAGACAGGTCAGTTCCTTCACCGATTTCGGACGGTGGGGGCACCCCTTAAGTCGACGCTCCAACTCGTCCCAGAGGTGCTCGATAGGGTTAAGGTCCGGGCTCTGCGCAGGCAAGTCCATTCGATTAACCCCATTGTCACCATACCAAGCCATGGTGGACCTCGCAACATGGCAGGTGGCATTGTCATCCTGAACGTAACATGGGTCCACCCCGTAAAACTGCCACAACATAGGAAGCGCATGGTCATCCAAAATGGTGCAGTAGGTCTCGGCGTTGAATCTACCAGGAATTGCGACCAGGGGTCCCGTGCCATACCAGGAGAAACACCCCCATAGCATAATTCCACCGCCACCGAACTTCACAGTTGGCACAATACATTCCTGCAAGAGGCGTTCTCCAGGCAGACGCCAAACCCAGACCCTGCCGTCCGAACGGTAGAGGGTGAACCTTGATTCGTCGCTCCAGAGAACCTGTTTCCAATGTTCAACGGTCCACTGTCGACGTTCTTTGCACCACGTTAGCCGAACAGCGCTATTGAACTTGGTGATCAAAGACTTGTGGGCGGCAGCACGTCCATGATAACCGAGCAGATGCGCTTCCTTACGGATGGTATTCATCGAAAGAACACTACCGGATGCCTGTTGAAACTTTTCGCGGATGTGGCCCATCGATTTGGTGCGGTTCTTCCGAATTTCTCGGCCCAGCACCCGTCGGTCTCTAACTCTCAGTTTTGTGGGTCTGCCGGGTCGGGGCACATTCGACGGTAACCTCTCATCTTCCACTTGCCAATCACGTAGGCCACTGTCGATTTTGGGTACTTCAACTCGCTGGATATGTCGCGTATGGATCGACCATTTCTGTGATATCCGACGATTACACCTTTCTAGAAATCAGAGAGCTACGAACTGCGTGGCGTCTTGCATGCGACTGGTTGCGTTGTTGTTTCCCACTCGGTATTTTACGCCGGCGGCTGTGACGTGTATCAGGACCTCCGATATCGTCGATTGCAGGTGTGTCCAATTACTTGTTGGTAGATAGTGTATATATATATATATTTACATACATTTTCTTGCCTATAAATAATTTGAAACATGTTTCCAGGCATAAGAAATTTGCAGAGGCACGCTATTATTACAGTTTTGGTGGAATTCGTTTTATCAACTTTTTTTATTTAATATTTTTTTTGTTTTGTTATTTTTTTTCCTTGCTTGGGAACTTTTTTTTTTTTTTTGTTTCGAGGTCCGTTCCTAATTTAGGGCCACTAGTTCCAGGGAAGAGAGAGAGCCAGTGCCATCTGATAAACACACAACTTATGCATCATCTGGGATTCGAACCTGGACCAAACTTGGATGATTAGTCGGATACCCACACCTCTGAAAACTCAGATGCTGCCGCAGCAAAAGTAACACATGAGCATTAAAACTCGAAAACTCAGGGCTGATTTCTCCAGTTCTGTAGGGTATTTTATTCCATCGAACCGTTATCTCATCCGACAATCGACAACTTCAAATTCTACTGCGTGTTTCTCTTGGAGGAGCTTGCGATTCGTGGTCTCGAAAGTGGAGTTAGCCGCTGATTTTTTGGAATACGCAAAGAAATCAGCCGGACAAATAGGAATTCTTTCTGGGATGGGTTGTGCTACCAATGAAATCTCTATGAAAAATACCCTAATAATTTGCATGCAATATCGATATACAGTATTGTTGATATCTTTGGGAAAACGGAATTTTCGCGTCAATTAGTATCGCCAGATATTTAATTGATTTCATTAAAATGAGTATCATTACTGAGCGAATTGAAGTACAGAAATTAGCGAAGTAATTAATTATAAAATCATGAATAATAAATTCCAATAGGAACAGTAAGATAGAAATAAGGCAAGCACTTTATCATAGACATAACAGTAATATAAAGGAAAGTCACTGAAGAAATGTGTCTATTCTTTCTTGGATATCTCCTGTCCAAATGACCAACAGCAAGTGGGTTTTATTTTTATTATTGTGGTGATATGTTTCGTGGAGTGTTCGAGTATTTCCAGAAAAATGGGAAATACTGATCATTGACTTATTTTTTTTTTTTATTGGAGGTTTAACGACCACCGTGAGCAACTCAATGGGCTATAAGCAGTCGCCCGTCCCTAATTTAGGGTCACTGGTTCCAGGGAAGGGAGAGAGCCAGTGCCGTAAGACAGACACAACATCCATGCCTCACCGGGACTCGAACCCGGACCCCTTACGGACCAATGATCAGAGGCCAGCGCCTTAGACCACTGCGCCACCGGGGCGGCGATCATTGACTTAGAAGCTTAACCACATATTTCTACTTTCCCGAGCGAATTTTAGAGCCGAGTGGAGGGTAACAGAAAATCCTAAAATATCTTCATCTTATCCTGCGTCTTACTCTACCCTTAGTGGTGGTGGGGGGGGGGGGGGGGGGCAAGATCCAGTGCGTATCCACATAGGGGTTAGTTGGAGTCAGAACCACCTCCTTGGACTATGACTTGGCGTTTATATTTCAAAAAGAAGTTTTGATAGAAAAAAAAAAAAAAAAGATTTCATTTCAAAAAAGTTTTACTGTTTGGTGGAAATGCGAAGCTTACATAAACTTTCACGGACGCGACTCAATTAAAACTAAAGTGAAAAATATAAAAAATGAATTCAGTTTGATTCTTTTCAATCGATGGAGTACCGGGACAGTCACCACATCACACAGTCAACGGCACCGCACGTCACAAATAAAAGGGCGTGTGATTGGTTGCTATTTGTTGCGGAGGGCTATGCCTCTTCTTGCTGCAAAGATCTCATGTTTGATCTCGTCGCACTCTCCTCTCTTGACACACGTACTTCTGAGTTCTGACAGTGATGAACTATCTAAAACAGCACGTCCAATTAAATTACGTTTGAACTACAAGGAAATGAATATTTCATATTGTAATTGGGGCATTGTTTATTTATAACATTTAAGATTCGTATATTGTGCATTGTTGGAAAGTGAATCGACTAAAACTTTTAACTGATTAATCAAAATTCGTTAGTCGATTAATGGTTTGATTAATCGCCTCTTTAAATAAAATCGCCTGCAACACTATTTATTTGAAGACATTTTTTTTCTCGTTAAACCCTCCCCATGCCAGCATCCTGTGTACGCCATTGGCTAGACCTTAGTGGGTTAGAATAGCTGGGGGTCGGGATGATGGCCCTTGTGGATTAGACCCGCTAGGAGATCATACCCTACCCTAGGGGGTTACAGAAAAAATGGAGCTGTTCTTTCCATGTAAAATAACCACAGAAATTTGAAAACTTTATCGTCCTGGAACGGGAATTGAACCAGCATCTCCCGATTTGCGCTCGAGTATGCTAACCATTACACCACCCGGGACAATGAAATCCAAACAACTGAAGCATTAATCTGAAACGTCCGACAATACTCCTAGGAAGTTATTAGACTTTTTGTCTCAATATGGGCAATGAGCCCCACCCGTTTGTTAGATTTTTTAACTCAATATGGGCAGTGAAAAATAGTCAATTGATTGTGCCGTATGTACTATGGGGTCAGGTTACAGATAGAAAGCCAGGCCATATGAGATAACACTGTAGTGAGGGTACAAGATTCGCCAGCCTCCAGGTCACAAAAAATAACTGTGAATATGTATGTGTATATTCATTCCCCACGTTGAATTTCTTTGTTCGCTTCATTTTCGGCCAGAACGGATGAAATCAGAATGTTTGAGGATGTTGCTGCCAGATACACGCGATTAGCCGTATTACAATCGGCTCAGTACATAAGTATTTGAAATGTATTGTATCTCTCTTGTGTGGCAATGGGATTACCTCAAGGGTGCACTAAATGAAAGAAACGCGAGCTTAACAGTGCTTGCAGGTAACTCCGAAACCCGATTAAGTGGGCACTGGAGTTTTTCTGAAATTTTAAAAGAGAAGGGACACTTTGGAAAGGGAAGCGCCTAGTGGCCAACGTTCGTGATTCCCACGAAAAAACCTCAGGTTTGATCCCAGGCAGGTACGAAGGCTCGAACCACTAAATATCCACCGTACGTCGGATGGGCACATTAAGCCGTTTGACCCCCGGTAATGAATAAGGGTGCCCCCCCTTGGTACCTTACTTCCGTGTCACTTTCCCATCGGGCACTCCAGCCCAAATCTCCTACCTTCATATTAATATTTCTAAGAGTTGTTTAAGACCTGGGGTCAGACACTCCCGTCCTAATATCCTCTATATATGATATAATCTGATCTAGAAGGGGAAGAAATGCAGACGGGACCTTAGGTCTCGTGAGAGAGGTCGGGTCGTGAAAATTAGAGAGAAAGATATGTTTTCTGAGGGTGTAGTTAGTTTTGGCGTCGGTGTACGGAAAACGGCGTCAGTCTAGGGTCCATGTAGCAACGGATGGAGACCAAGTCAACGGAGAATTCTTTGTCATTCCAAGTCAACCGGCCCATTCGAGAGGTCCCAAACTACATCGTTTTAACGGAATAAACTGTCTGTTTTTGTTACAAAAGTTCCGGATTCTATATATTTTTTCTTTCTCAAACAATGATTCTATTGGGAATTTTATGTGACGGCTCTCGCGGGATCGTGGCTATGTTGAGTAAGATCAAGAAAGGAGCGAAGGTCGTTACAGAGGGATTCATATACTTTAACAACGGTAAATTTTAATAACCAGTTTAAATATGGTGAGTTTAAATCATCTCCTTTTTTCTCAGCGTTTATTTGGAGACGGTCCCATTTTCAGCAATTCCGTGCAGCTGCGTTAATGATGCAGGACACTCTCTTTCGTTTCTTTGCTGTCCAATCCGAGGGAATCGCGGAGTTCTGTTTTATGACTTCACTTTTCTGCGATGTGAGTAAGTGGACAATGATCTTTTGTAGGAGAGTACCAAGGAATTCTCACATCTTCAGCTTAATGGAGGCAGTTTTCACGGTGGGTCGAAGAACAGTTGATAAATCAGGGAGGTCGGCAGCAGGAGATGCAGCTCGAAGTAAGGCTTTAACATATGGGTGTAAAAGTAGGGGTTACGCGTAACTGTCCGAGAGAAAACGCAATAAAAATATCTCAAGAGCATACTGCGAAGAGGAACAATCAGCAGGAGGAGTTTGGATCTGAAGTTTGGAGGTAAGATTTCCGTTCCTGGGGAGAGCGTCTTCGGCTCCTGAGAACAAAGAAGCAAAACGAAGGAAAATAGAGATTTAGAATGTCCTATGCCGAAAAATGAGACCGAACAGAAACTAAAATTAGAAACGAAAATTCAGCAGCGATATATCCGAGAAAAAGCCGAATGGAGTAACAAGCAGAATCAGATCATCGGGTTAATAATACAAAGAAATCAGGACAAACTGAAAGATCTTCACGGAATAAACATATTCTTCACTGCAAAAAAGCCGAGATCTTCTGAATCCTATACAAGCGAAAGTCTACCGAGCCCTTGAGGCATGGCACTGAAACAAACTCAGTGAACATCCCTGTAACAGCACAAAACGTTTACAGTTTTATCTTATGTGCGCTTGGAGTAGGAAAATTGAAACAACGACAGAGACATGGGAGATAGAGAAACAGAACTACTAATAAAAACCGAGAAAAAAAAAATCCTCTGGGCTCTGGAGGGAGTTTCAACCCTTAAAACCTTATCCTGGTTACGCCCTTGCAAAGAAGGATTTGACAAATTGTGCTGTAGCTAATTATGGACAGTTTCTGATTATTATAGCAACTGTGGAAATTATCTGATGAAGCAAGCGTAAGTCTCAGCTGACTTTACCTAATTTTCGTTAACAACACTGGTCTAACGCAAAAAGAAAAAAATATATTCATCGTCATGCTATAAAAAAATGTCAAGATGAACAGGTTTAAATGATCGTTACTCAACTGTGTGATCCATTACAAGTGTTACTAAGGCCGTTTTATTAGGGAGAGCAACCCGTCGCAATTCGTAGGTGCCTACAGGTGCACCGCCCGTGACAGCAAACCGCAGATGTATCATACCTGCTCTCTGAGCATCCCGCAGCCACGCTTCCTTAGTGGTCGGAGTCGATCCTCCTGATGCCAACTCTCATCCAATGGAAACCCCTCTTCGTCACGGAGCGCCACAGAACCGGATGTTACATCACGAGCCTCGCCCCCACCCATGCGCAGTATCAGATGCGCCGTGCTTCCAGCAACAGCGTTGCGCGGATTCTTTGTGTCATAGTTGGCATACCAAGGAGTGACCGTACGCTGGGATTTACCGAGCACGGGAAATACCCCTTCTTGAGAAGAGCTGCATTTTCGATAGACCAAAGAATAGAATCTGGAGCTGATTCCTTTCATTATTGCTGGTGAGTACAGAAGTTTTATTTTTTTTTCCACACCAGTAAGAGGTCCAATGTTGTTATGAGCGAACGGTTCGTTTACTCAAGTATGGGAACTATGTCTCCATGTCCCTGGCATCCGTAGCGTGCTTGTAATTCCGCTGTGGTCTCCCCGTGTTTCCTTCCGTAACGTCATAACCGCCTGCCCGCTCGCCTGCTCTCGCACGGATTTCGTTCGTACTCACATGTGCGATTTCTTTTATCTACTTATAAACTCTGAATCGAACGTCCGGTATGTACCAGTGATGTCAAGACACAGGATTCTTTTTATCGATTGAGCAACGTTTGTTTGCATGTGCGTTTACTTTTGTTTACGTTTTCCTAGGATCATCTCATTCATGTTTATATGCACCCATGTATGAAATTTTTCACAGGTTTTGTAAACTGTAAATTTCTGTATTTTTATTTTATGATTCATGCCCAGCTATAAAAAGGCTAACCGCAAGGATGATTCAATTCGGGGTTGGATGTTTTTTTTTTTTTTTTACATTCATACACAATTGTTACACTTTACCGAGTTTAATTTGTTCTTAACAGAAAATAGTAAAAGGATTTTAATTAATATTTACACAAGACATTTCCGTATTTATTCAAGACTTATTTAAACTAAATAATTCAATTTTCAATTTATTCAAGACCTCTCTTTACTGTTTGGCACTAAAGACTAAGGGTTTTTCTAAGGGGAAAATATCCCACAAGCACTAAAAAACATGCTTTATGAAATTTAATGCATTAACCGTAGCTTTTTTGCTAGCGGTACCGATCTTCTAACCGTTTTTAACGGCAAGAATAAACGTTAAAATGCTCCATTCGAAGTAGTTGGCAGAAAGTCTGGTAGAAACGCATGCACAACTTCGTTAACCATTTTAAGTTGAACTACAATTTACATAATTTTGCATTGAGCAGTTTTCAACTTTGTGAAATTGTAAACATTCCGCAATTTCGTTTTCTTCCAATGATGTTAAAAGGAAATGCAAATACGGCAAGAATATTTCTTTTTGTGAAAGCAGTTTTTAAAAAACAATGTGTTACACTGATTTCTGCTGCAGAACCTAACATTTCGAAATGTACACAATATTCGTACATATGTGACAGTCCTAAAATATACAGAATATTTGTGCATGACAGCAATATTTATTCGTATTACTGGGGTGACATACGAGCTAGAACAAACTTTTTTTTTTTCAGTAATCGTTTGGAAAGATGATAGGGAGAAAATTTATGTCTGTCTTAAACCCAATTTTAAAAACGTTTAAATAACTTACGTCATACAGTTGCATCCTGCCCCCAAACAACTGCAACAAAAGAATGTACCCTAACTTTAAGGAATTTTGAGTAAATAATTTTTAATTCACTGAAATGAAGCATTTGCTAGTTAACTGAGATTTAAAAATCACACTTTGCTTCTGAAATTAAAAGTAAAACTATATGAAATGGTTTTAGAATTTATTCTACGGTAACAATTTTTGTCACAAATAAACGAATAGTTATCTGTTTACCATGTAGTTTTACTTGTTTTTCCGTGTGGGTGTGAGCAAATGCTTTTATGTCACATGAATTTAATGAAAAAGTTTAAAAAATAGGGTACTTTATCATTTAAGAAGTAAAGTACCCGTTGAAGAACTGCCAGTTTTGTTTTCCTTCAACAGTTTGATAGAGCCGCAGTGGTCTAAGCGCTGGCTTTTCACATTTCGTCCCAGATGGGTCCGGGTTCGAATCCCAGCTGAGGAATGGACGGTGTGCTTGTCATACGGCACTGGCTCTTTCCCTTCTCTGGAGCCAGTGGCCCCAAATTAGGCACAGGTGATCGCTTGCAGTCCACTGAGTTGCTCACGGTGGACGTTAAACCCCCATCAACAACAACAAATCATTCTTGATACTACTCCATTGTAGCTTGTATCCCATGATTCTGCGGAAAATGGCGAAGTTGCAGTTTCAATAGGGGAAGACGCTTAACGCTTTCGTTAATATACGATGGCACCAAACCGTGTAAATTTGGGAAAGAGGGGGGTGTCACGTCCCGAATTTGGGCTTCCAGGAAGCAATGACGCTATAGGACTAATTCGCCATCCATGTCTCATCAGGGGGTCGATTCCGGGCCCAACTCGAACGAGAAGTCGGAAGCCCACTCCTCTGACCACTTGGCCAGTGAAGCAGCGTGTAAAAGAATGACAATGGAAAACGTGTTATTTGAAGGAACTTATACGTATTATGTAATTTGAAGAGTGTTTGTATTTAAGTTTTACCTGCAGAGAAAAAAATTCATAAGCTTTTCCTGTTATTGTACTGTCATAAACTAATCGCAAAAGTGAATATCGTGCGATGTGAATAAGAGGTTGTATTTATGATATTTAGAAAAGGTGTGCGTCTGTGTACTTTCGCATGTTTTGAATTTCTGTCATTTTTACGAGCGATGTGCTTGTTTTTTTACGCTTTCCAACCATAAGTTGAAGAAGCGTATATGCTCCAGCTTTGTCTGTCTGTCCGCACGATAACTCGCGTAAAAATGGTTCGATTTCGATGAAATTTTAGTATGTGGTAGGGACTGGGGACGAACCCTATTGAAATGGGGTCAAAGGTCAGGACATGGGAGCTGGATCCATTCCATCGCCCTTTTGCGTCAATACTTAAAACTGCTTCGATTTCAACAAAACTTTATCATGTTGTTCCGGAGGTATACTGAACTGGTTCTGCTGAATTTCATCGAAATGGGGTCAAAGGAGCGAGATTTATTCCACAACCATTACCCTCATAACTTGACTAAAAATGCTTCTATTGCGACAAAACTTTAGTATGTTGTTCCGGAGGTATACTGAACGTATCAATAGTCAGGGTAGGGAGGAGGGTTTGTCTGCGCGCGATTTCTGGTATGTTGGAAAGCGTATCATAATCAATGCATTGCATGATTTTACTATCTTGTTACATTTTTACGAGCAATGTAAACGTTCTTGCCGTTATGCTTGCGACAAAAAGGGGGTATTATACTTACATTGTTCTCAAACAAGCTTTGCATCATGTTTTATTGTAATCTGTCTCTGTAAAGTAATACGATCAATTATCACTGAAGCGATTAGAAAAATCTTGCCACAGTTGTTTTCATTTCCCGCTAATATTGTAACAAGTAATAACGGCTTAAAAGCAACGACTTTCTTCCAATGAAATTATATATATTTGTCCGTATTTATTTTGTTCTGAGAGAGGCATAATATAAAAATATGTCTCTAAATTTATTTTATACACAGACATGCTTCTATTGCGACAATTTCCCAATGAAATGTATTCTGCACATCAGACATAAAAATGTCTGATGTGCAGAATACATTTTCATTGGGAAAAAAATGCAAGATTTATTCAGTGTACTTTGCCTGTACTGTTACTGAAATTTGTGGGTAAGACTGTGAAACTGTCTGCTTAACTTGATCATAGGGAATGAAAAGCTGTGAAACGTTTGCTCTGCTTTTGATTTAACACGTTTCCGAAGTAGACGGTAACGAAGAAAGCTAAGATTCCGAGTTCAAGCAAATAAACAAAAAGCACCGTAGAAAAAATTGCGTTGTTTCAGAGAGGTAAGGGAAGCAAATAAATAAATAAATGAAAAAATTACAGTTTAGAGCTGAACATTCCTAATATTGTCGTCATTAAACATTTTGTTTAAGTACTCTTTCGAACGTTTCGGTAAAATAAACAGCAAAGCAGTTTCCTATTTGCTAATTTTATTTCATGAAACCAAAATGGGGGGGGGGGGGGAGAAAATGTTATTTGGAATTAGTAATGCAAATGACATGCTCTTAAATCCGCATGGTTTTAAATTATTTAACCTGAGAATAAATGAAAAATGTTTGTAGTGCAGTTATTGTAAGGATACTGATATTTAATAGCAGTTGCTCAGGTACTTTTAGTAAATAATAAGTACGCTCGTATGCGTGCATATAATTCAATTTCAGAAATGCCTTCAAACACTTACGTGCATTATACTTTTTCTGGAGATAAATTCAGAACTTTTCTTACTAACTTTCAAAGTGTACCTACTTTTTTTTTCCTGTAAAATATTGAAAATTTCACATTTTACGACTTGAATTTTTTAATTTTTAGAACTTGAATTCACAAATTTTGAACCTGAATTATATTCAAAATAAATGTAAACATTTAAAACTAAGGATACTAAATTTTTAACAGGTATTTAAAAATAACAAATACGAACTCATTTAATTTAATTTTCTGAGATAATTTAAAACACAGCGGTTTGTTTTAGTAAAGAGATTAATTAAGTCTTTTGTGTTTAGTAGCAAAGGACTTAATTAATCTCTTTACTAAACCGCTTATACACAGATTAGCAGTTAATCCAGTTTTAACAGAAAATAAAGTGACTGAATATTTTAATATGTTTCCTCCTCCACCCGTGAGTGGGGCATCTTTAACAGCAAATGAATATTCTCACAAACCATAAAACCAATGTGGTGAGGATAGTGACATAGGCAGGATTTCATTTCGAGTAGGTCCGGAATACTATCTCACGGTCTTAGTTAATATATATCAATACTAGGTAAAAAACCCTCAATAATGACGGGAAAAAATAAGTTATGTACAGTAATTTTTTAATAACCAAGTACTCTTTTTGTTTGTGATGTCCAAATGTGCGAGTATGTTTCATGAACGTTACAACAATACAACAAGAAAGATGACACCGAATTTTCGGGTGTAATAAGCACGTCTTTTGAATCCCTTCTGACGCAAATTAAATTTATCAAAGCTATTCAAAGTCAATGAAACCGGTATGGAAAACAATAGTGTCTGACGAAAGAAAGAAGTTTTTCAATCGGGTTTTTAATCCTCAGATATTGCTGTAAACGGAATGGTGAGCGTACGCTTTCTGGTAACATGAATTTATATGAGAAATATTTCGCACCGGAAACGCTCTCCGACACCGAAAGAATTTTTAAAATCGGACTCTTAGAAACAGAGATACCGACTTTACGTTCCCTGGTGGGAAAACCATGCATTATTTGAGGAAGAAAATATTCTCAAAAAGTTTTTGATATGAGCGGTATCGGTCCAAGAAATTTTTTTTTGTCGAGTTTTCAAGATACCAGATTTTGCCACAAATACATCAGAAGCAGAAATTAACACTTATGCACCCTGGTGGCCAAACCATTCTTTACCAAACATTAGAAATTATGTGAAAAATATTTTCCATCAGGTCTTGTGTGCGATACAGGAAGATTTTTCAAATCGGAGTTTTAGGAGCAGAAATAACGCAGAAAACGCAATTTACCTTTGTGCCCCCTAGCGGAAAGTCTATGATTTACTTGAAAATTTTGAATTTATAGGAAAAACATTTCGTATCGAAAACACTATCCAGCAAAGAAGGAATTTTTCAAATCGGACTCCTAGAAGTAGATATATTGACAAAAATAAGATATACATCTACGCTCCCTGGCGTAGAAATCATGCATTATTTTAAGAAGAAAATGTTTCGAAAAGGTTTGTCGACATGAGTAGTATCGGTCTACAAACGACGTTTTTTTTCGATCGAGAATTTAGAAGCTCATATTTTGCTGCAAATACATCAGAAGCGGAAATTGGGATTTACGCACCCTAGTGGCCAAACCATTTTTTTTTTTTTTACAAAAATTAGAAATCATGTGCAAACGATTTCCCATCAGGAGCTGTATCCGGTGCAGAAAGAATTTTTCAAATCGGAGATTTAGAAGCAGAGATATAGGAAACGCAATTCACCTTTACGCCCCTAGCGGAAAATCTATGAATTACTTGAAAATTTTGTAATTATATGAAAAACATGTCACACTGAAAACACTATCCAACAAAGAATGAATTTTTCAAATCGGACTCCTAGAAGTAGAGATATTGACAAAAATAAGATATATATCTACGCCCCCTGGCGGAGAAACTGCGCAATGTATTAAGAAGAAAATATTGCGAAAAGGTTTACTGATGTAAGTGGCATCGGTCCACGAAAGAATTTTTTCAATCGATATTTTAGAAGCTCCGATTTTTTGGCAAATACATCAGAAGGAAGTTTGCCAAAAATTTGAAATTATATTGAAAAGATTTTCCATAAAAATTAAATCAAAATATTTTCCAAAAAAATTTCAAATCGGGGTCTTAAAAGAAGAGTTATCGGGAAAAATGTAATTTACTTTTACGCCCCCTAGCGGAAAATCTATGCGTAATTTGAAAAAGTAACTATATCTAAAATACTCTTCGACATAAATGGAATCGAAAGATAAAATATTTTTTCAATCGGATGTTTAGAAGCAAATATGTGGAATAAAACGTATTTTTGAATTCGACATCATCTGCATTTAGCCCTCTAGCAGCGAAATTGTATATCGTTAAAAAAAAAAAAAAAAAATGAAGGATCATCATTCGCATATTTCAAGCTTCCTAATGCAATAAGAATTTTTCAAATCGGACTAATAGTTGCAGAGATATCGTGGGTATCGACGAACGGACGGACAAACCGGTAACATAAGCACGATCTTTTTTTACAAAAGACGTGCTAAAAAAGTATATTGGTTAAGGCAGGGGTTCGACAATTAAAACAGGCAAGCGCTCGTTCCACTGCGCCACCAAAGTGGGACAAACGTTTAGACAAAGGAAAATATATTGTTTGTGATTATTAAAAAAAAAGTATATTTATTGGGGTAGGGATTCGGCAATTAAAACAGGCAAGCGCTCTTTCCATTGCGCCACCAAAGTGGGACAAACGTTCAGACAAAGGAAATTATATTATTTGTGATGATTAATTAAAGAGGTAACCGTTTAAAGTAACTCAAGTTATATAGGCATATACCGTATCCCATAACATGTCTGCAGTTATCGTTTGCCAACTTTCATCTCTGTAAAAGTATTTTATTGGAGAGGAAAAGAGAGATGAATTGGGTGGAGAAACATTACATCTAGGTCTTCGTCCGTTAAGAGGAACATTTGCAGGCGCGACGAGCCCACCCAACTTTTGTTTGAGTTCACCCATTAGCCCCCTCCCCTCCCTTCAAGTATTTGAGCAATTAGAACACAATAGGAGTACAACCATCTAAGATTTTGAGAAATTCGGATAGATAGATGCACGTGAATTTTTCAGAAATTTTGTTATATAAAACGAATATTTTGTTAAATTTAGTGTTTGTGCTTCTGGAAAATGGAGGGAGTCCTTTGAGCTAATGTCTAAGAGAGTAGTAGAAAGGCACCATTTTAGTAATTATGGTTTAAAACGAGAGAGAGATCCCTTGTCAGGTTACAAACTAAAACTCAATAACAACCTTATACCAACAACAAAAAACCCGACGCAAATAAGCTAAACTTAGTAACTTGCCATAGAGATTCGTATGCGTAGTTCCCAGTGCTACATACAGTACATTGAATAAATACTATGTAAAGTACACACCTGAAAACTTTTTTTTCTTTGGGGATAACATCATCAGCGTCAGGTAAAATCTACATGAACGGACTTTTTTGCCAAAATTTCTGTCAAGCACCTTAAAATTTTGCCCCTTCCCCCCACCATGCGTAGTCCCCCTAATAGCCCACGTAGTTCTGAGCTGCCGGCGTCATCACTGATCATTTGAATGCACCGAAAAACGAGTCAAGCCATTCAGACTTGGTTATCCAGTTGATTGGGATTTAGCTCACTTCGTCCTCGAAAATAACCATTTATTTGCTGTTGATACTAGAAGCAAACCCAGAACTTTTAAGAGGCCGAATACACTTGGGTAAATTTCGTGTTCACAGGTAAGAAGAGCTTTAGTAACGTCGTCAGTATTAATTTTTCTGGTGTCTGTTTCCGTTTTTTGATTTCTTAAGGTATTTTGACTTAACTTGTACGAATCACAGATTTACAACATAAAGATCTATAAGTGGTGTCGTAAATTAACTTCTTTCCGGCGGTACTTTTACAGTCCCTACTGCACAAAGACTGCTGGGTTCTTTCACGAGTAGAGAGAGACAGAGAAAGATGAGAAGTAAACACACGTAAAATGTGCAATGATCAGAGCACAAACGTTGAACGTGCAACATAATGTAAATTCAAATTCAGTGAAGTACATTATGTTACACGAAGAATAAAACAAATTCGCTTTTTGGGCGTAATAATTTGTTAGACAAATACAAGTTTTCGCTGTCAACAGACAGCTTCTTCAGGCAACGTTTTATTCTTCACACTCACGGACAATGAAATTTGCGCACCTTGAAGAAAACGTGCTACAACCGCGAAACTTTGCAACTAGCTAGAGTGCGTGCTGGTATGCAAATGATCCACTTTTGGTGCGAGTGCGCATGACCGCACATCCTGTGGTGGCGCTGCAAGCACGAACCGGCAGCCTTATAAACCGGCTTGTAGTCGATGCCCCATGAAACCGAAAAACACAGGCCGACGTAAGCAGGAGTACAGAGGGACAAGAAAGCCGGGTAGACGCCAGGGACGTGGATTTACACAACTTACTGACTTTGAAGAGAGGCCAGATCATCGGGCTGAAAACTGCAGGGTGGTCGGCGCGCCGTATAGCCTTTCACGTGGATCGTTCTGACCATACCGTCCGACTGTGTTGGGAGCAGTGGACACGTGACGACATTGCCACACGGCGGAGCGGCTCCGGATGGACCAGGATGACCACCAGTAGAGAGCATCGACGGATCGTGGGCCAGGCACTAAGGGATCCCACGAGGACCCTTTCCACTAGACAGGCAGATGTAGCGGCTCCTGTGTGCTCACGAACCATTTCCTGACGCATCGCGAAGGCGAATCTGCGATCCGAGCGCCCCTTACGTGTGCTGCCATAACACCGGAACATCGCCGGCTCCGTTTGCAGTGGTGCCATGCCAGAGCGACGTGAAACGCCACAGACTGGCGACGTGTGATGTTTAGCGATGAGTGTCACTTCGTTTTGGGGACAGATGATCATCGTGTCCGGGTGTGCAGGTCCCCGGGTCAACGGCGCAATCCGAACCTCGCTATCAAGCGCCACACCTCCCCCACTGCAGGCATTATGGCCTGGGGAGCCATTGCCTACGATAGCCGATCAGCTCTAGTAGTGGTGCGTGGATCACTGACGGGCCAGCGGTATGTGGATAAGATCCTACGGCCCCATGTGCTCCTATTCCTGGCCGGGATTCCAGGTGCGCTATACCATCAGGATACTGCCCGCCCGCACACAACTCAGGTTGCCCAAGACTGTCGACGTCATCTCCAGACACTTACATGGCCTGCCCGCTCTCCGGACTAGTCCCCTATCGAGCATATGTAGGACCAGTTGAAACGCCGGCTACCGCCGTGCTGCACTATTCGGGATTTGGAGCACACCGTCCAACAGGTGTGATCCGGTCTGCCGCAGGACAACATCAGGCGTTTGTTCGCCCCCATGCCGGACCGTATTGCAGCATGTATCGTCGCACGCGGCGGTGCGACGCGCTATTGAAGATGACCCAACTACGTGCAGATTCCTCTGTAATTGTCCTGCAGCTCTGTTTTTGCCATCACGTGTACCATTCATCTGTATCATTTACATCCATAAAAATTCAGTTCAATCCGATGCTTCCTTCTTGGTGCACAAATTTCATTGTCCGTGAGCGTGTTAATTAAAGTGGCGTATCGGAGACCAATTAGTATTACTTCGTTAGCATTATGTTACACGTTCAACATTTTTTCAGCCTTTCCGGTAGCGCGGTGGGCTAAGTGCTGGTTTCTGACCATTCGTCTGAGATGGGTTCGAATCACAGTGAGGCGTGGATGTTGTGTTTCTCTTACGGCATTGGCTGTCTCCCTTCTCTGGAACCAAGTGAACCTAAAATAAGGACAGGCGACTTCTTATAACCCATCGAGCTGCTCACTGTGGTCGTTAACTGTGGTCTCCCCCGAAAGAGGTGCATTTTTCTCTGTAAGATAAACAGCTAACCTGATCTGTATGTAGTTATGTCTTAAAAAGTAAGCATTTTGGAATGACTTCGAAGAGTAAAAAAAAAAAAGCACTGCAGGTGAAAGATTTGTGGTGCGATCCGGCTCCTATGACCCTCCCCTTGGCTACTTCCTCCACTGTGAATTTTTTTTTTAAATGTAATAAAGGTTTCTCATCAATGAATGAAATTTCTCATGTTGAAAAGCTGTTATGTTTGTATCATTTTCGTTTTGACAAGAAATACCCGTTTTGAAATTCAGTAGAACTGCAGACCTTGTTTTGTTGGTGTTTAGGAAGGAATACTTGTGCTAATCGCGATAATCAGCAAAATCAATACCTTTAATTTAGTACATCGTGAATTAAATCGGCGTAAATGCAAGTTTAGTAACAGAAAAAAAAAAAAAAGCTTTTTTTTTTTTTAAAGTTCGTATGTGGGATGATGTTAAGAAATTAGCTTCCTACTCCACCCCAAAATCTACTGCCATTCGCGAAACTTCAGAGATCCTTACCAACATGCGTGTCGTGCAATGTCTCGCTGGAGTTGCCACGAGTTTGGACCCAGTTCTTCAAACAGTGATTGCCTCTTGGTTTTCCTTGCATGATTCCGCGTGTTGAACGAGCATAACGCTTCGTGTCTTTGAATGCCTGATTACGTTCGCATTTCTTCGTTGTTGTCAAGTCAAGTCACCGCATTCAAATTGTTGAGCCGTTCTATTATTCGGTTTGCAGTTTGCTGTCTACCTTCCTTGAAAAAGCCATCTGGTTGAATTGAAACTTTGATTTCTATTCTATACCAAAAAATATCGGATCACTAGTATAGTTATACCATTTAGGTACAGTTGGTGTATAGTTCCTTGTTATTTAATTAATAACAGCTTTTACTTCTCAATTTGCCTTCTTCGTAAAATTAAAATTTTCCTTTATTTAATGGTTTAAAGTTCAATCACTTAATACTCTATCTCGATTCCCAACAAAGCCAGTAAAATATACGAATATCATATTACTTATCGATACATTAGAAAACAAATAAATCTGTTTATTTTCCTCATTAGCGTGACTATTTGTCGGAACTATGAACATATTTGTTTACAAGTAAAGAAACAGTGGCGTGTGCTTTCTTTAAAAATACTTGATAAAAGTAGCACATATTAATATAAATTTACGAATCTTGTATACTTATTGATATGTTTGTTTACATGTCAGCATAGTATAAATAAACCTCAGCACACAAGATAAAAAAAAAATCTGTTAATGCATGTATTCTTTTTTTTAATTATGAATACATATGAGAACAAGCATGCCCAAATGCAAATAAAACATATTGGTTACACAGTGAAACATGGCATACATATATTGATTCAAGCTTAGATACGTGTTCACGCATCACACTCATCAGTGCGGTCTGTACTTTGTTACACAAAAGCTAAAGCATTCGTAAAAAAAAAAAAAAAAAAAAGCAAGGAAATATCTGTTATGAAACATCACAGGTACAAACCACGTTTTTTATTTCTTACCGTGCCACGTTAATTGTTCAGATTTACACTCTGAATGAAATATAAAATATTTCCATTCGAAACTGTTTCGTCAGTTGTGACGTACAACTCTAATTTAACCTTCCTTTCGAGTTTCTGTGTTCTCGTGTAATTTTTTTCTTCTCGTTAAACGTTTCCTGACTTAACGGCACATTATTCCTACCTCCGAATTTTTCAAAGGTAGCAACTTAACAGTGAGTAAATGTTCAATAAAAGTTAAATACAACAAAAGTGCTCGATGTGTTGTCAGCGGATTACGATATGCCATGTGTTAGATGAAAGAGATAAGAGACTAAGAGAGCGACAAGTGTCTTACGAAGTATGTGTTGATTACACTACGTTTGTTATATAGCGAGCAAATAGTTCGAATTGCAGGATTTATCGTCTTAGTATTTGTGAATTATCTAGAACGTGTAGTCTTTACGTGCAATATCTGATGAAAATAAAGAAACATTGAATTTGTAAGTAATGCTTCTGCTGAATAATTTGCCATAGTTTCTCCAATTTAAAGTGCTTACTTAATTAGAGATTGTGCAAATGTTAAGTTTTCCGTTTCTACAAGTGATGAGACGAATTTGAACCAATATTTCTACAGCATTAAACCCTTATTATTTTATTATTTTAAACAGTACATCGCAGAAGTTAGGTTCTATTTTAATGCATTAAGCCCTGGAAATACGTTTTGTACATTTGTTTTCTTCGGGGGGAGTCATTTAACTGTGTCATTTTTGAATTAGTAGGGCTAATAGGAATTCGTGTCGTTCGCTTTCAGAATTCATCCATTTATGCGATAGCAAAATATATGAACTCTCTTATCTGGTTGCAATTTTCATTAAAAAAAGGGGGGGGGGGGGTATCAATGGTTTCAGCGAAAAAGAAAAACGAGCATAGCTTCCATGTGTTACCGCGATCGGACTCGATTCCGAGGTTGATCGTGAGACCCCTAACTACTGAATCGAATTTAATCGTTTGCTGCAGGTAGGCACGCTTCAGACGTCCCCTCCCCTTTTTCTTCGTGACTTTTTTTTTAATTCGTTTGCTTAAAAACAGAAAAGAATGAAAAAAAAGCCTCGATAATATAGAGCCGCTATTAGATAGCCCATTTTTATCACGTTTTTATAAAAGCACGCTGATGTGATCGCAATGTTTATCCATGCTTCTGGAATGTTTTCGGTTTTTGAGATTTTCAAACATTCTTTTTGTGACTGATAAGCCATGCATGAGAAAATCACGAGCGTCAAATTGTATCCATGTACATTTGAAATTACAGTTCATAAATTTCCTGCTCAAGAAGCTCTGAAAGTCTGAATTGTGAAATTCTCGAAATGATGTAACAAGTCTGTTTCAGTTAGAGCGAGGGGCTAAGAAAAGAAAAATGGACAATCGTCGACGTTCCGCGTCGGAGTTCGACCACGACGAAGTTCCTCAATACTTCCCCCAACCAAAACTCCATCAACAGAAGGTTATTTTGACTGTTTGGTGGTCTTCAACCAGTTTAATGCACTTCAGCTTCCTGAATGCGGGCGAAACGATTACCGCGGCAAAGTATTCTCAGGAAATCGACGAAATGCACCGCAAACTGCAACACATTCGCCCATCATTAGTCAACAGAAAGGGCCCAAAACTTACGCACGACAACGCGAAGCTGCACATCGCGCGTATCACTCTGCAAAAGTTGAACGAATTGAGCTATGAGACTCTACCTCATCCACCATATTCACCAGACCGTTCGCCAACCGACTACCATTTTTTCAAGCATCTGAATCAATTTTTGCAGGGGAAAATTTTGCACAACCAAGGTAATACTCAAAACGCCTTTCAAGCTTCCGTCGCTTCCAGAACTCCTGATTTTTATGCTACCGGAATACATGACCTTGTTTCTCGTTGGCAAAAATTTGTTGAATCGAATGGTTCTTATTTCGATTAATCATATTTACTCTGAGCTGAGATATGTGTGATTGACGAACAGTGTACAAATCGGACATTTCATTATGGACAACCTAATACATTGCTCGACGTACAAAATGCCACTAGGAAGTATTTGTCGGAACGCCATGCAAATAATAGGTGGGTTTGTGTCTATAGTTCGGTCATGTGAACGAGTAGTTGCGAACTAGTCACATGACAGGTGAGAGGGATAAAAAAGCAAAACGGCTCTTCGTAGTTAACTTTGTTATTCGTCATCTTCTGCATTGGAGTGATCACACTGGCGAAAGCACGTGTAAAGAGTTAGAATGACTGGGAAGCGTCATCGGGGATGCTACCGTCATACGGACACCTTTACCAGAGGGAGAGTTGTCCCTATGTCTGGTTAGTCCCCGCATCGCATCGCGGCGGAAACTCATGAGGATGCAACAACTGTCGGCTGAATGTGGTTGCAATGGTTGGAGGAGGGCAACGTGAGTCGCAGTTGTTCGACTCGTGCACGTAGACAGACGTCCCAATGCCTCGATCGCCGCTTTCGAAAACAAGCCTTAGCCGGCCCGGAGGCGCAGTGGTCTGAGCGATGGCTTGTTTCTGACCATTCCTCCGAGATGGGTCCGAGTTCGAATCTCGGTGAGGGACGAATGTTGTGTTTGTCTTTCTTACGGCGATGACTCTCTCCTTTCCCTGGAACCAGTGACCCTACATTAGGGACGGGTGACTGCTTGTAGCGCCTGAGTTTCTCACTGTGGTCGTTCAACCCCCAACAAAAAAAAAAAAAAAAGAAAAAAAAAGACAAGCCGCCCCACAATTCTGAACGGGCGACATTCGACGAGGTGTGCAGACAGCTATGGACATCCCCGTATCGACACGTACAGTGAATCGCAGATTGGCTGAGTCATCTTTGCGCATTTGCTAGTCATTTCCACGACTGACACGCTGGATGTCTGCACGGGTCTTATTTCGTGAGTCCGGCCGGCCCAGTCCCGTGCGTTTAAGGCCCAGCCGGGCCCGTTTAAATATTAGATACTCTGCCCGACCCAGCTCGGTTCCGTCAATTGCTAGTCATTTCGACGACTGACACGCTAGATGTCTGTAGGGGTCTTATTTGGTGAACCCGGCCCGGCCCAAGCCCGTGTGTTTAAGGCCCGGCCGGGCCCGTTTCAAATATTAGATACTCTGCCCGGTCTAGCTCGGTTCCGTCAATTACGGCTCTTATTTAGGCCGGCCCTTTCCGTGATGTGCCATTTGGCGTTATTTTGTCTTTCTATTGTATTTTATTAAATTGTGAAAATTAAGTAACGACATATTATTTAAAATATTTAATTGAATTTAAGCCTAAAAACATTAACTTAGCTTTAACAAATTATCGCAGAATATAACCTTTAAATAGAGACAAAAAAAAAAAAAAAAGAAAAAAAAAAGACTGAGCTCGTTCCAAATCTCCATTTCTCTGAACTAGCAAGTGGTAGCACTACAAAAGTCAATCCCTATAAAGATTAGGGATAGGAAACAATCGATGTCGTCCCACTCTCTCATATCAACACGCGCACCCAACATCACTGCAGACCTCCACTCACTCCACACAACGCACACACTCGCTCAGGATCAAATCTTTTTGTTGTCAACAAGCCCAAAAGTGGTTTTACTGTCTTAATACCTACAGATGGTAAAAACACTGAGTGCCTTTCCTGGTTTCTGTGATTACACCTTGGGCTATGTTGTGGAAGTAAAGCCAGCAAAACAACTAAACAGACCAGGAAACCCAGAAACACGACTTTTTCATTCCTTTGCCATTGCGATAATAAGAATGGCTCGACTTGTCCCGGCCCGGCATGGTCGTAAGTGTCTGGAAAAAAGCCCGACCCGTGCAGACTTTTAGTTTTAGAAGAGGAGATAACGGGAAAAACATGATACACCGTTACACTCTTACTAGGAAAACTGGTTATTATTTGAAGAGGAAATATGCACAAAACGTCCCTCGTTTTGAATGGTATTTGACTAAATAAGAACACGAAAGTTATTATTTAGAAGCAACTGGTAATTACGCTTGGTGTGAAGTTTGAATTTGCAATTTTTCACTATCGACGGGATCTCGTTGCAAATGAATTAGAAACTATATCACTTTCTTCAGCTCATCGAACATAGTTTGTGATTATAAGCATAAATTTGAAAGGCACCTTTGTGCTACTAATATGTATAATTTCAATGTAAATGATGTTGGTAAATTTAATACATGTTTGATTATTTATTCAACACCATTTTCTGTTATTC
Source organism: Macrothele yani (assembly GCA_039090855.1). NCBI lineage: Eukaryota > Metazoa > Arthropoda > Arachnida > Araneae > Macrothelidae > Macrothele > Macrothele yani. Next base: position 151,261,766 of record CM077025.1, on the reverse strand, counting down.
TTTTCTACAGGAAAAGGTCTCTTTCAGAGTATAACACTCTTTTCTCATTTTTCTGTTCACTGTAATATTCCTTGCGATTGTTTCTTGTATATCATACACTCAAAATGAATACATTTTTTTTACCGTAGACAGATAGCGTTCATTCTATTGTACGTATCACGTGCTTTTTTATTGGCTTTTGATGATTATAGTTTTGAAAGTTGTATTGAAATCTCATTCAATAGAAAATCTATTTGCGATTCCTTTGTAATTTATATGAACTCCAAGGGCAAATGTTTGTGTGTGGTAGACATATATTCACTAAATGGCAATTTTATTAATTATCCCCTCGTGTTACTTCTAAAGAAAGGAACGCTTGGAGGTAGTGCTTGTAAGGAATGTTGAAACAGATAAAATCTGTGCATAATTAGATTTCTCATCACATTTGTAGAGTATAGAAACTAAAGAATACAAAACCAGCTCTCTGTATCGTAAATTTCATTTAAAATGATAAGCACGGCTATGTCATTTTCTGATTTGTTTCGGTACTTGTGCAAGCTTAAGCAGACGGCACCTTATTAGTATTTTTTTTTTTTTTCGTGTCCAAAATTGTGGTGAATGGAGAGTTATGTACTGTAAAAGTGGGCCTCAAAAGAACTGTTTAATAAATAACTGATACCATAATTCGATGCTTCAATGTTATGTTTTCTTCAGTGCATGCTTCTGGCGGATGGATCTGTTATAAAAAATGTTACAGTGCTTTATAAATATGGCTCATTATTCCATGCCAACTCAGCCAACGAATTTATTTGACCGTTACGGATTTTCGTCAAATTTGGTGAACTTGTTGGGTCTCCTAAGAAAATAAGCTGCTCCGAAAGTCCGATTTATGAGAAACTTCTTTTGGGCAAAGAAATTTGCAGAAAAAAGTAAATTTCTCCTTGTCAAACAGCATTGTAACTACTGTGATTTCAGTCCTACAAAACTTAGAAAGTTAATTTTTAATTCTTTTAAAATGGCCTATCCTTTGACTTACGCAATGTAGGGTTAATTTTTTAAGAAAAAAATGTTTTTCAAGGTTAGATACTAAACAATGATCACGGACTTTTTTTTTTTTTTTTTTTTTGGCAAAATCCCAAGTGAAATGCCGTGTCAGAAGTTTTCAAAATTAACTTGTTAACATTAGTTTCGGAGAATGTTACGTTTTTTTGCAAAAAAAAAAAAAAAACGTAACACAAATGAAAAAAGAATTGGCACTTTTAGTATTTTTTTAAAACACAGAACTTTTGGACCATAAGATGAAATGAGTGAAGTTCGGCACATTTTCATTTCTCATTCAGGCGTACTAGTACACCAATTTCAATAAAAATCGAGGTGGAGAAGTAATTTTTTTTGTTTCGGTTGATTTGATGTGAAATGACCCTTAAAAGAAAAACAAAGCATATCTTTAGTAACTGCTGTTTAATAATCTGAAAATGACACATCTTCATTTTAAAAAGAAATTAAGCGAAAGTAAAGACGAGATATATCTGTGTTGTGCGATGAGAGAGAGAGAGAGAGAGATTTCGGATTAAGGCATGCTTTGCAGACATTAGAAAATTCATGATTTCTGAACTGATCGAACCCTTTATGGAAATTGACATGCATATTCAGGTAAAGATACGGTTTATTAAGAAAGAAGGCAACCAAAAAAAGAGGGAAGAGGCCATAATAAATTCAAACTCAAATTTTGTGTTTGACCTTGAAAAATATTGTTTGATAAAATGCTCATCCAAAACCTTTTAAATGCTACCGAGATTAACTTTGCTTTATCATGCTTTTATCATGTAGCGAAAAATGCACAAAAATCGGTACTTTAAGCTTTTTTTAAACACATGCACAGTGTGTTAAAAAAAAAAACGCACACACACAACTGTTACACTACGAGGTGAAATTAGCTAAAACTGAACAAAGTTTTCTTTTCACTTGTAATCATCCTATAGTTGAGCAATTTTCATAAAAATTCCAGTTTGGAGGTAAAATTTTCCATATTTTTCTCCCCCCCTCCCTTCTTTGTGTTGGTTGATTTGGCATGGTATGGCCATCTTCGTTTTCGTAGACACAATGTGAAGGTGAAACTAATAAAATAGTCACTCACAGCATTTTGAGAACACTGTTCTTAACATACCTTGAATTCTTTCTCTGCCGCTGCTTATTTTTGTACCCAGGTCTGTTACTACTTAAGTTAATGTCGGTAAAAGGGTATATAATCTGTGTCTGAGAAGATTTTTATAAAATTCCCTAACCTGCGAAAGAGAATCATTTATGTTAAAATAATCCAGTTTGAATTATACTTTTATTCTGTAGTGGATTATTAGTAAAGCGGCAGTTTTGGCAGTGCTTTACAGCCGAACTTGTGTTTGTAAACCACGTTGGGAAATACTGATTTTTCCCGAGCACAATAGTACCACTTGTAGTTGTCAGTATTACATAGATGTTAAAAAAGTTAGTTTTGATCTTCTGTGGTAGGTACGGGAAAACAGGTTCAAGATCCAGTTGAGAAATACTGCCCGCAAAATGGGAACTGCTTGAACCTCTATACTGACTGGCCTTGGAAACTGCCTTTTATCCAGCCGGATGTCATTGACAGGTGTTCGTAGCACAAGGGGGCGGGCGATCTACAACTTCGTCGAAGGACTTCTCTTCGTATAACTTGCTATTTTCCATGTTTTTTCTTCTCATGATTTGAAATGTATCCTTAGCACAAACAAATTCATAACCGTTATTGCCTGTAGGCTCTTATCAGTCCGATAGGGCTGTGAGCATCTGCATGAAGGAACTGGAATTTAAGATAAGGAACACTGCGATAGGTTGTTCATTTTAAGCTGTTAGCTAAGTAGATATTTTTAATTAATGGTTGAAATAACTGAATTTTGAGCAAATAAGGGATTCTAATTCTTGACCTCACTCGATGAGCAGATGTGATGCATACGTTGGACATTGGTTGAGTTCTAAGCCTTCATTACCAGTAGTGCCTTGCATTCTGGCAGTAGTGACCATTGCTTTGTCACGTAGTAGTAGTTCCAGGCTATTTTAATGCATTTAGCACGCCTTTGTTGCAGCTATGTTAGACCTTGATAATGAAAGTCGTTATGTCCTGCAGATCACACCTGTGTGAAATTCCGGAGCTCTTCATCAAAACATGTTCCTCTGTTTCAGACCGCGTAAAAGGCGTCCACGATGTAACCATTTTCCACAGACACTAATGTTAAGCTCACGAATGTTGGTCGACACAACTCCTTTCGTTAACCCGTCGTTCTTAGCGCTATGAGTATTTCTCTCACGCTTCGCATATAAAGAGCGCCATTTATTTGAAAGTGACCCTGGGAGCATCATCCCGCTGTAGCTGACTTTTAGAATCTTCTCAACAATTTGTTATCAGTTTCGATAAAGATTGAGGCGTCTTTGACCTTCAAACAATCTGTTCTTTGCTCCCGTGTGCTTCGCGTAAACATTTCCCTCATTAAGCAACCGCTGGCGTTTGTGCCACGTGAGAGTTTTTCCCATCAAGCTACCAATGGCGTTTGTGTTTTGTATTTTTTGTAGATAACGCGATGATACGAGTACGTTTTTTGCCTAATTTGATTTGTAACTATTTATATTAACTATATTTCTTGCAAAGAAAGAATTCTAAAGTGTTATTGTTGAGTAGACTACTTAAAACAGCGGGGGTAGTGTGGGAAAGGCTCTCACGTGCGACCAATGACGTTGCTCGCCGTCCCGGTGGCGCAGTAGTTTAAGCGCTGGCTCATGACTATTCGTCCGACGCTAGTCCGGGTTCGAATCCCGGTGGAGCATGAATGTTCTATATGTCTTACGGCACTGGCAAATTCCCCTTCGCTGGAAGCAGTGACCCCAAATTAGTAACAGGCGACTGCTTATAGCCCATTGAGTTGCTCACTGTGGTTGTTCATCGTGTAGCGACCAAGGACGGGTTAAATATTCGGCCACTGTTCGGTTCTTCGCATTTACATATATGTACAGTTTTCCTCGTCATTACTGACAGATGTAACAAGTCAGTCTTGAGTCTCAATTCCAACAGCTGACATGCAGCGGCCGCGTTGTCTGTTGTACATCGCCAAAGAATGACGCCATACTGCGAAAAAACTGTCAACATTCATATCTTATTATATCATAGTGGACCTCCGATCTTATTGGATTAACAAATTGAGAACTTTATTGAAAACGCATGTAGGAATTTGCCGTATTAATTGGGTATGTGTAAAGGACCCTCATAACTGTTTCAGTTATTTTCATAGGCACGAAGAGTTTCGTATGTGAATTTCCCAGTACTGCGCAATTTGGGAAATTCAGCGATATTCACCAAATTCCAAAACGTTTATTTTGTCTGTGTCTTATTACATTGCTTTGTAAGGGTACTTTTGCATTTTCCATTTTACTTCAATTTATTTTGAAGCAGGAATTTTTTAACAATCACAAAAGAAAACGTATTTAAATAGCAGACAAGTTGAATTTCGGCAAACTAAAAATCCTTCAATGAATTGGATTTCGTGAATATTTAATTGGCAGGTAAAGATCGGCATTGATATCTTATTTTACCCTTATTGTCTTCGATTGTCATTTTTCGAAATCAGCACAAACGTAAATACCAGTCAGGAAGGTTTAAGAGTTATTTGTTGCACTCTATATTTCTAGCAATTTTTACTCTATCGCGTAGGTGTTTTATTTTTAATTTAGTGCAGTTTAAGTGAACTGCCTTATTACGTGGCTTTGCAGACTTATTCCTTTGAAGTGTACGTTATTCATAATCTGCAGGAGTCAAGTCAACACACACACAAAAAAAGAGGGCGGGGGAATTTTCCTCGCCCTTCCAGAATTTCATAAAAATTATCAAAAGTACAGTGTGTCAAAAAATGCTCGAAATACCTTTTTTTTTTTTTTTTTTTTGCACTTCTTCTGACTACACAAAAAATATAAATCCCTTTTAAATTAGAAAGTTAATTTCAGTAGCGTTTGAAAACAAAACAGTTGCTCTGCTGGCATATATACAATTATGATTTTTTGTAATTTTTCTTTACCTTCCGGGAGAGGAGCTAAAAATATCCTACTTCTTTGTGAGGATTTTCAGAAATTCCTAACAACACTGAGCAACAGGAAGAGAGACTTAGCTGTGCTTAGTCCAGCTTTTTTTAGCTCGTCTTTTGTGAAAAAAAAAAAAGAAAAGATCATTCTTATGTTATCACTTTTTCCGTCCGCTCCAGCCTGTAACACATCAAGAACTTATGTGGTCTGCGCCTCACACGTACCCCCCTCCCCCCTATCGTTGTGTTACAGTTGGAACTTCGACTCGTCGGACAAAGCTACCCGTTTCCAGTGTTTCAACTCCCAGTGCTATTTGTTCCTTTGTCCACCGCCGTAGTCATGTAGCCCGGTGACGTCTGTTAACAAGGGTATTAGATAAGGGATTTAGCTGCCATGGCTCAATTGTACCATCGTACGTTAAATGCACCTTGCACAAACCTTTTTTGTTGGTGCCCCCTCGTTGAGTGCCTTTCCACTGTGGCCCTCTTTTACGAATCAGAGATGGAAACGGGTCACTAGTCGACAATTTCTTGAGTGTCGAACCGGTCGGTTCAAGGTGGTCTTGAGCTAATTTCGAACCGGTTTCATTTCCGTTTTATTTTTGAAAAGAAGGGAACTTCAGAGCTGCAGAGTATGACCCAGGAACTTTCTAAAAAGAATAAAGAAATGGGTTTAAAAATAAATTTTCAGAAGACAAAACTGAAGTACAATGCTTTTACAAGGAATAAAAATTTATCAGTTGATGGGGAAAAAGCTGGAGATAACCAATTCCTACATTTACCTTGGGCAGCAGATATCAAGCGAAGGTCACATTGATGAAGAAATTAATTGGCGTAAAAACTTGGTTCGAGAGCTTTTGGAAGAAACGGTACAATTTTTAAGAGCAATGTGCCATTTTGTCTTAAAAGAAAAGTGTTTAATCAATGCATTCTTCCAGTGCTTACGTACGGAGCAGAGACGTGGAGCTTAACTAAAAAAGTTGCAGGCAACTGAAAGAAGCATAGAGAAATGCATGCTTGGTGTAATCAGAAGAGATGAGAAGAGGAACTCATGGATAAGGAAAATGACAAGAGTGGAAGACATCATGATCAGAATAAAATCCCGGAAATGGCAATGGGCTGGACATATTGCCAGGAGAACGGACCACCGATGAACATCCGAAATTTTAGACTAGATTCCAAGGGACAGGAAAGAACCCATAAGAAGACCACGTGGGAGATGGGTGGATGGAGAAGACTGGCCCGTTGTTAAAGAAACTTCAGGGGACCTTCATCCACCAGTGGATTGATAATGATTGACAATCATGATGATGATGATGACATATTCGAATTTATAGTTCAAAGCAGATTTGTCCGGGTCGGGTCCAATTATGAGACGGCTGGGTCCGGGTCCAAAATTTTTGACCCATTTCCATCTCTGTTACGAATCAGAGAGGCGGCGCTCTCCTCAAACATCAACGTCCTGTTTACGGTCGCTAGTTTTAATTGTAGTCCTGATACACACGAACAACATCAATTCCAAGCGTTCTGCAGTCGCGGAAATGCAACACCCCATCTTCCTCGCACCGATTACCTGCCCACAATCGAACTGGCTCTGGTTGCCCCGTTACTTATCATAGTCGGTATAGCAAATAGGTATCCTACCTATTTATAACCCGTAAAGGGTTTCATCTGGGCGCATTATTGTGGCGGGATAGGTCAAGTTTGTGGATGTGTACGATAGTTATAATAAATTGCGCTTTCAGTTTGTGTTCAGGTTTTGTTTCCTTCTCCGCCTCTCCGACATCTTTCTCTTTGCTCCTGTTGTCATAATGAAAAGTGTAAATACTTTAGAAATAAACATTATAGTAGTATATTAAAAATGGTCTAATTAAAAAAAAAAGTAGATCATTTCCAGCCTCCAAGAGAAGTTGTTAATGCTTTTACGTACCATTTTGGCAGCATTGATACAAAACGGGCGAGACTGTAGTTATTTTACATTCATGCTTCTCACTACCAATGTAGGTTCGTAAGGCAATTTAAGAAAATTAACAAACTTACTTGTCGTTGGCAGTGCAAAAGTCTTGGAATGTCGTTCCGTCGTTTTCTGCGTCCCGCACAATTTTATCCCAAATTGGAAAGAATTCAGGATCTGCTTCTTCAACAACCATCTTTGCATACTTAGCGCTAAGTGTGTCTTCCGCTGTCTTAGCCATCTCTTAACTGCATCATTTCTACCACAACCCAATAAAAGCCCCTTCTGCGGAAAGCAATTACAGATGTTAGAAGTCTGCTTTTTCATGCTTTATTTCTCAGAAATTCCTCAGTTCCTCTTTTCCTTTTTTATCGTTTTGGGGTCGCACAAATAAAGAATTTTTAACACTTCTTAATTTCCTCAACAGGGAATTTTGACTGCATTATAAATAAAAAGTCTATCACGGAATTTTCTACCTAAATCCAGAGGAATAGCAATCCCTTCGCTATAAGCGCAAATTCGCTACAAACGGGCGCGACTCTATTTTATGTCCTTGCTGCTCAATAATACCTAAGTGGATTTGAAAGATAACTAAGAAAATTAACAAACTTACTTACAGACATTACAATCCCAGCACTTCGCCTTACTGGATCAAACAACTGTATCGTAATGTAACTAACTTGACATTAAATGTCAGTCATTACTGTTTCACACATTACGTAAGTTCTGCAATCAGGAGATTATTAAATGATGTTAGATACGTATGGGGCGTATCTAAATGATGTTAGATACAAAAGTCTTTGTATCTAAATGATGTTAGATACAAAAGTCTTGGAATGTCGTTCCGTCGTTTTCTGCGTCCCGCACAATTTTATCCCAAATTGGAAAGAATTCAGGATCTGCTTCTTCAACAACCATCTTTGCATACTTAGCGCTAAGTGTGTCTTCCGCTGTCTTAGCCATCTCTTAACTGCATCATTTCTACCACAACCCAATAAAAGCCCCTTCTGCGGAAAGCAATTACAGATGTTAGAAGTCTGCTTTTTCATGCTTTATTTCTCAGAAATTCCTCAGTTCCTCTTTTCCTTTTTTATCGTTTTGGGGTCGCACAAATAAAGAATTTTTAACACTTCTTAATTTCCTCAACAGGGAATTTTGACTGCATTATAAATAAAAAGTCTATCACGGAATTTTCTACCTAAATCCAGAGGAATAGCAATCCCTTCGCTATAAGCGCAAATTCGCTACAAACGGGCGCGACTCTATTTTATGTCCTTGCTGCTCAATAATACCTAAGTGGATTTGAAAGATAACTAAGAAAATTAACAAACTTACTTACAGACATTACAATCCCAGCACTTCGCCTTACTGGATCAAACAACTGTATCGTAATGTAACTAACTTGACATTAAATGTCAGTCATTACTGTTTCACACATTACGTAAGTTCTGCAATCAGGAGATTATTAAATGATGTTAGATACGTATGGGGCACAGTATCAGCAATTAAAATCAAGAAATAATGAACTATATATATAAAAGGAACTTTCAGAAGACAAAAGTGATGTTCAATGCTTTTACAAGAAATGAAGATTTATCGATTGACGGAGAAAAGCTGGAGATAACAGACACGTACGTTTATCTTGGACAGCAGATATCAAGTGAGGGTCACATTGATGAAGAAATTAATCGGCGTACAAAACTTGCCTGGAGAGCTTTTGGAAGAAACAGCATAATTTTCAAGAGCAATATGCCATTATGTCTTAAAAGAAAAGTGTTTGATCAATGCATCCTTCCAGTGCTTACGTATGGTGCAGAGACGTGGACCTTAACTAAAAGAGACATACAAAGGCTGCAGACAACTCAAAGAAGCATGGAGAGGTGCATACTTGGTGTAACCAGGAGAGATAAGAAGAGGAACTCGTGGATCCGAAAAATGACAAGAGTGGAAGACATCATGATCAGAGTTAAATCCCTGAAATGGCAATGGGCTGGACATACTGCCAGAAGGACAGATCATCGATGGACAGCCGAAATTTTAGATTGGATTCCAAGGGACAGGAAAAGACCCAGAAGAAGACCACATGGGAGATGGGTGGATGAAATTCGAAAGTATGCAGGGGTGACATGGAGGAGACTGGCACAAGACAGACCGTTGTGGAGGAAACTTGGGGAGACCTTCGTCCAGCAGTGGATTGATAATGGTTGACAATGATGATGATGATGATGATGATATGTACTTACAATATTCGTAGTGGCTGTCGGGGCTTCATATGTACGCTTGTAATGAATCTACTCGCTAGACGTTGCCGTACGTATCCGACTCACTCAATGAATGTGAGCTGTTTGCAGTTGTGAAGTTTAAAAATAAAATTCATGATACTGTAAAATATGCACCAGATAAAATTGAACAAGGGAAATTTTTATAATGAAGGCAAATAAATCTTTGACAACTACGAAACACGAAAATGAATTAAAAACTTGCCGAATTTTTTAAAAAACGAACTAAAATCTTGAAGAGGAAATCATCTTGACTGCGAAGCACAAAGAAATAAATCTCCTGATTGCGGAGCAACAAACTAGTTTCTGCTAATATACATAGCCATCATCAGTGCTAGGTGCACGGACGTTGTAATTACCGCACTCACACGCTCCGGTATGCTGCCAGCCCCGTCGTGTAGGGATTTGCGCATCATGGGTTGGGTTTTACTGCGCACGTATATGGTGTCGCCATCTGTAATTAAACAAATTACACTGCTGGCCACCCAAAATGCAACACCAAGAAAGCCACGAGATAGCAAAGCCAAATTTACTGAACACATAATAACAGATACAAAGATGAAACGATTGAGTTTACAGGCCCGTGCGACTTGCGGAACACGCAGACATCAATAGTTCGTGTGGCCCCCATGGCTGGCAATAACGGTCGCTACACGCCGCGGCATCGAACGAAAGAGGCTTTGGATGTGGGTTTGGGGTATGTCGGTCCAGGCTACTTCCACACGTTGCCACAGTTCATAAGGCGTAGCCACGGATGGTGCTTCCCGGGCCATTCGGTTGTCGATCAGCGCCCAGACGTGCTCGATGGGCGACATATCGGGAGAACAGGCGGGCCACGGCAGCAGTGACACCTGGTGGGCCGTAAAGAATTGTTGCGCGATGCGTGTCACGTGCGGGCGCGCATTGTCCTGTTGAAACGTGGCCGCTGGCAGGTCCTGCAGGTAAGGGAGGACTACAGGCTACTGGCTGTTGAGTGTACCGGCGATGCGTACCAGAGGGGTGCGGGTGTCATATCCATTTGCACCCCAAACCATAGCGCCAGGCGACGGACCGGTATGGCGATGCATAATGCAGGCGTCATACAGTCTCTCGCCGCGATACCGCCACACGCGGATCCGACCATCGTAGTGTTGCAGGCAGAAGCGGAATTCGTCGGGGAAGACAATGTCGTGCCATTCCGTAGTCCAGGTACGGCGTTCAACGGCCCACTGCCGCCGCACTCGCCGGTGGTGTAACGTCAATGGTAATCGGAGCAATGGGCGCCGTGCGACAAGTCCCCGCTCCTGCAGACGACGTCGAACGGTACGTGCTGACACAGGTTGTTACGCAACACACCCTAATTCCTGCGCTAACGTTCGTGATGTGGCGGTGCGAGCCGTCAATGCCCGCCGCACAACATGCCGGTCCTGTCGTTTGGTGGTGTGCCGCGGCTGCGGCAATCGCTCACGTCGGTCCGTCCGTCCCCTCCTGCACCCACCGAATCCACACTCGCCTCACTGTGGCTGGATATCGTCCCACACGGGCGTCGAAGTCTCGGTACGATAAACCGCTGTCGCGATAAGCCACTATTCGTCCTCTGTCGAACTCCGAAACGTGCTGGAACGACTGCCGTATTCTGCGACGAGGCATCAGCAAGCTTCCCACGCACAGGTCCGGCAGCACAACACACTTCCACTACTTACACCCCGCCTTCTGTGCACCCTTCTTATAGTGCTTCTCGGTGGCGTGCTGGGCGCACATGATTTGCATATGCCGTGCAATGCTAATCGTTTGCATGTCCTCTCGCGGGCGACGCATGCTGCGAATTTCAGGGCAATCGGATGCTTCCTTCTTAGTGTTGCATTTTGGGTGGCCAACAGTGTAATCAAGTAGGATTTACGGAGTAGAAATATGCACTTGTATTTTTAAGAAAATTTTGATGTAAGCCGTTTTATGTTACTGTTTTTCTTCTTGAAATGTTTTTTCTCCTGTTCAATAAGCTACTTATTTGTACTTATTGGCCATGCAAACTGAAGAAACTCTACTGGACTATTAACAGTTACAGTTGTATCTTTTGGTTTTCTCAATGACCACAGCCTCGGAGGTCAGAATCTGAGCATGTGATCTATGCGATGTTATAATTTTCGTGTTAGTCCAATCTGGAGTAACATAGTTTCTGATACAATGTACTATTAATGAGGTTTTTTCATATCTTCTTGTCAAATGCGTAATATGTTCATTTAATCTAGTCAAAAATCTTCTACGTGTACTTCCCATATATACTTTGTCTTTTCGGTTATCATCTTTAACTGTTGGAATAATATAAACGCCAGATTTATTTAGAACTGATCTATTAGTAGTAGTAGTAAGTATACCTCCATTATCAATGATTAATAATCTCCTGATAGCAGAACTTACGTAAGGTGTGAAAGAACTTACGTAAGGTGTGAGACAGTAATGACTGACATTTATATGTCAACAAGTTACATTATCGTGGCCACGTAAAGTAATGTTCATCGCAAATTGGCGAAATTTGTACAACGATATAACTGTATCGTAAGTTGGTTTTCTCCAAAAGTAATAACATATTGCACAATTTTCACTGGCAGCACACTTTCCGTTTTATGTATATTTCTCTTAGTGCTTGTTTCTTCATTTAGTGCCTCAGTTTCCTCATTTAGTGTCTCAATTTTTTCATTTAAGTGTCTCAATTTCTTCATTTAGTGTCTCAGTTTTTTTCATTTTGTGTCTGTTTCCTCATTTAGTGTCTCAGTTTCCTCATTTAGTGTCTCAATTTCTTCATTTAGTGTCAGTTTCCTCATTTAGTGTCTCAATTTTTTCATTTAAGTGTCTCAGTTTCTCCATTTAGTGTCTCAGTTTTTTTCATTTAGTGTCTCAGTTTCTTCATTTAGTGCCCCAATTTCTTCATCTAAGAAAAGTTATTTTGAATCGGATGGACCTTTGAAACACGCACTTGACCTGTTAGTTGGCGTAAACTCTTGATTTTGTTCGTCACTAAGTATCTGATTCGTGGACGTAAATTGCGAAAATACTTTTTACTTACCAGAGTCACTAAGCCCCAAGATTTTTGATATACAGTACCACAGGACAAAGTGATAGCAACTCGCCAGGTTTAAATATTTCTTTCGCTCTGTGCTGGACAAAACCCATTCATTTCATCGATATTTTTCGTTTTTACAAAAGATGGATGCACCAAGAAATTTGCGTTCGTAGAATGATACCGTCTGACTAAAACATACACTGACGGAAAAAAATCCCAACACCAAGAAGGGGTTGTGTTAGGTAAACGACAGTTGGTAGGCGGTGAGAGTACATCTGTAAGATGACATCTATGCAAATTTCGCGCTCGGCGCATACGTGTGGCGCTAGTAGCGCCCCTCGGAACATGCAAAGCAGGTTTGCTGTAAATACGCGCTGTAACGTTCGTGATCGTTAGTTATCGTTGAGATTCGACGTAGTGTGTTGATGTTAGCCAAGAATGCCTTTAAGAAGACGAAAAAGCTATTATCAACAGCTCACGGAGTTTGAACGAGGTCGTGTAATAGGGCTACGAGAAGGTGGATTTTCGTTCCGCAATATTGCAGAACGACTTGGCAGGAATGTAGCCCCTGTGCATGATTGTTAGCAGCGGTGGTCAAGAGAAGGTACTGCCTCAAGAAGACCAGGTTCCGGCCGGCCACGTGGCACTACTGGGAGGGAAGACCGCCGTGTACGGCGTATGGCCGTGGCGCATCGTACCGCGTCTGCGGCAGCAATTCGAGCTGCAGTTGACACCACAGTGACACAACGAACTGTTACAAATCAATTACTTGAAGGACAGCTCCGAGCCAGACGCCCTGTAGCGTGTATTCCACTTACTCCAAACCAGTGCCGTTTGCGACGTCAGTGGTGTCAAGCTAGAGCTCATTGGAGGACGGAGTGGAGATCTGTTGTGTTTTCTGATGATAGCCGGTTCTGTCTGGGTGCCAGTGATGGCCGTGTGTTGGTTAGAAGGAGGCCAGGTGCATGAGCGCCTGCAACCAACCTGTCTGCGGCCGAGACACACTGGACCTACAGCTGGAGTTATGGACTGGGGAGCAATTTCCTATGACAGCAGGAGCACTCTCGTAGTTATCCCACGCACCCTGACGGCACAGTTGTACGTCGGTCTGGTGAGTCTACCTGTTGGGCTGCCATTCATGAACAGCATTCCAGGGGGTGTTTTCCAACTGGATAACGCTCGCCCGCATACCGCTGTTGTAACCCAACATGCTCTGCAGAGTGTCGACATGTTGCCGTGGCCTGCTAGATCACCAGATCTTTCACCAATCGAGAACGTATGGGACATCATTGGACGACAACTCCAGGGTCACCCCCAACCAACATTAACCGTCCCTGTATTGACCGACCAAGTGCAACAGGCATGGAACTCCATCCCACAAACTGACATCCAGCACCTGTACGACACAATGCATGAACGTTTGCGTGCTTGCATTCAACATTCTGGCGGTTACACCAGTTATTAATGTACCAGCATTTCACATTTAAAATGGCTCTTCTCGCGCTTACATTAAGCTGTGATCTTGAAACCTTAATCGATTAAATATGTTACCTATACAAATGTATTGCCGCCATTTCATTCCTCTACAACTATTTTTTCGTGGTGTTGGGATTTTTTTCCGTCAGTGTATATATGTATTGACAGACGAAAACTGTAATTCAACCTTATGGTTCAAATGGGCAAAAATTTATAGAAGTGATGTTGGCTCAAGGGCACAATGTAACGCAGCGAATTATGTTAGAACAAAAATTTATTTCTTACGTAAAACCGCATTTTCATAGTTTGTGAAATATCCGTGAGTATGTACAGATTGTGTTGGTTGCATCCTTTGCAAGTGAAGTAGGCCTATGCCTCGGAGAAAAATTCGGAAGCAATTCTAGAAGTTCGAGAGGAGCCGCATCGTCGGGTTCCGAAAAGCGGGATGGTCTTATTCCCGTATTGCGCGCCATACTGGATATCACAATAGCACGGTGTTGGCGGCAGTGGATAGAACAAGGCACGAAGCATTGACAGGAAGGGTCTGGGAGACCTAGATGAACCACGGACAGAGAGAGAGAGAGAGAGAGAGAGAGAGAGAGAGAGAGAGAGAGGACCGACGGGTTGTCCGACATACGCGGAGTGACCCAACAGTCATGATTGCGGATATTCAGCGAGCAGTGGCATGCTCCATGCATCGTCCGATTAGTGCTAACACCATTAGTAGACAGCTGCACGACGTAGGACTACACGCACGCAGACCGTTACGACGTCTTCCATTAACACCACTGAAACGTCGCCAAAGACTGCAATGGTGCCGTGCCATACTGTCAAAGAGCCACTCAGAATAGCAGCTTCATTCTTCAGTGACGAGACCCGCTTTTGTCTTGGAGGAAACGACCACCGAATCCATGTGTGGAGGCACCGTGGTCAGCGCCAAGACGAACGGTTTGTTGTCCAGCGCCATACGTCCAGAATGCCTGGTGTCGTGGTGTGGGGTGCAATTGCCTACAATGCCAGATCTCCTTTGGTGTTCATTACAGGCACTTTGACAGCCCGACTTTACGTTTTAAAAAGGTCCTGCAACTAGTGGCCCTTCCTTTTCAGAACGCTCACTCTGGTGTGATTTTCCAACAGGACACGGCTAGTCCGCATACTGCTGGTCTCGAGATCTTGCCTTCAATGGCACTGACATTCTGTTACAGCCTGCCGCATCGCCAGACCTATCGCCGATTCAAAATGCGTGAGATGCTATTGGACGCGCTATCCACACTCCACCCCTACCGCACAATCTGCAGTAACTGCGTGAGAAAATTCAAGCTGCACAGAATGGCTTATCGCAGGACGCCATTGGAAACCTGTACAAGTCCATGTTGTGTGAGCAAACATGGCGGCCCGACGCCATACTGAGAGACACTATTTATTAGCGTGTAGCTCAATAAATATTGCCCATATCAGTCTCAGTATCATTTATTGTTCCTGGTAACCTTTACCTTCCTCCCGAATAGCATTGCAATGCGACACGTCCTTCTGAGTGCAACTATTTTTTTGACGATGAGTGTCATCGTCATCATCATTGTCAACCATTATCAATCCACTGCTGGACGAAGGTCTCCCCAAGTTTCTTCCACAACGGTCTGTCTTGTGCCAGTCTCCTCCATGTTACTCCCGCATAATTTCGAATTTCATCCACCCATCTCCTGTGTGGCCTTCTTCTGGGTCTTTTCCTGTCCCTTGGAATCCAATCTAAAATTTCGGCTGTCCATCGATGGTCTGTCCTTCTGGCAGTATATCCACCCCTTTGCCATTTCAGGGATTTAACTCTGATCATGATGTCTTCCACTTTTGTAATTTTTTGGATCCACGAGTTCCTCTTCTTATCTCTCCTGGATACACCAAGCATGCACCTCTCCATGCTACTTTGAGTTGTCTGCAGCCTTTGTATGTCTCTTTTAGTTAAGGTCCACGTCTCTGCACCATACGTAAGCACTGGAAGGATGCATTGATCAAACACTTTTCTTTTAAGACATAGTGGCATATTGCTCTTGAAAATTATGCTGTTTCTTCCAAAAGGTCTCCAGGTAAGTTTTGAACGCCGATTAATTTCTTCATCAACGTGACCCTCACTTTTTTTTTTTTTTTTTTTTTTTTTTTGATTGGAGGTTTAACGACCACCGTGAGTAACTCAATGGGCTATAAGCAGTCGCCCGTCCCTAATTTAGGGTCACTGGTTCCAGGGAAGGGAGAGAGCCAGTGCCGTAGGACAAACACAACATCCATGCCTCACCGGGATTCGAACCCGGACCCCTTTCGGACGAATGATCAGAGGCCAACGCCTTAGACCACTGCGCCACCGGGGCGGCAGGACCCTCACTTGATATCTGCTGTCCAAGATAAACGTACGTGTCTGTTATCTCCAGCTTTTCTCCATCAATCGATAAATCTTCATTTCTTGTAAAAGCATTGAACATCACTTTTGTCTTCTGAAAGTTCATTTTTAATCCCACTTCTTTACTCTTGTCAGCAAGTTCCTGGATCATATACTCTGCAGCTCTGATGGGGTAGTTGCAAAAATGACTACGTCATCAGCAAAACGAAGGTATGTATATGTATATTACGGGGTTTTATATGTTTATGTTTTTGTGTTTCATTGTTTTAACTCTCAAAGAAATTGGTCTCACCCCTTCACCCCCCCCCCCCTGAAATTATTGTGTTCCACTGCCCATGACCCTCTTCTACCGTTCTGTTGTTCACGAAGAGACGAGCGTCTCTGGACAGGAATGATTCCCCCCTGTGGGAGTTTTACTGCGCATGCTCACGGACAGACGCTTGATGATCTCGGGAACTTCAGTTTCGCGGGTCGTATATATATTGCATTAATGAACGCGGCAGCTCAACTTCTACTCTCGAGCGCAGGTGTTGTTTACATTTGGTCAGCGGAGTGTCTGATTTCTACGCTGCAAATAGATAAGTGACAACAATTTCAGTACCATTATTCACTTGCTGAACACGAGCAACAATACTGGCAGGACAAGTTTTCTGAGTTTTGTGGCACCCAATACATTTTAAACGACGTTTTCTTTTCCCTTGCACTTTACATTCGTACATGCCACTCCGATGACAGGGAAAATACATTGCTGTGTCACCATCTGCCAATTTTTTTATTTCCTGTCTGTTTAACAAAATATAACTGAGTCTCGCGTTCGATCTTCTTCCAAAGTTCAAAATCTTCCATAGAATGAAATCTAATTTGTTCATATTGAAATTCAATGTCCGTGTACAATTTTAATGTGCTGTTGCAAGTCGACCAAATGCCTGAAACTCTTATTACAAAGACCACAGTGGAAATTGACAGAGCGGCCCCGGTGGTGCAGTGATCTAAGCGATGGCTTCTGATCATTCGTCCGAAAGGGGTCCGGGTTCGAATCACGGTGAGGTATGGCTGCTGTGTGTGTCTTACGGCACTGGATCTCTCCCTTCGCTGGAACCAGTGGCCCTCAATTAGGGACGGGCGACAGCTTATAGCCCATTGAGTTGCTCAAGGTGGTCGTTAAACCTCCAACCAAAAAGAAAAAAAAATTGGCTGAAGTTCCACGTATTTCTGTAGAATGACGAAACTTTTTCACGTGCCTCGATAAATTACTTTTATTACTTTTCCTAGAAAATCCACGCTTACAATAAGCACAAGAAACAGTAGTGGGGTTTCGGCGTACTTCAATTTTTTTCGAACTACTTATCTTCTGCGCACTAGAGTATCGCCTACCGACCTGAAATCAATATAAACAACGCCTGCGTTCGTAAAAGTCAGGCTGCCGCCTTCATTAATGCAATATGTGTACGACCTCCAAAACTGAAGTTCCCGAGATCATCAAGCGTCAACGTCCGTGCGCACGCGCAGTAAGACTGCCATAGGGAATCATTCCTGTCTAGAGATGCTAGTCACGAAGAGCGAGCGAAGCACCACTGCAGTCGTCGTCTGAATCGTAGTCAACCAGTTAGTTCTCTGTTCTCCGCAGACTGTTCTGGTGTTAATAAGGTGCGTCGTATAAATATAGAGACACTCGACTTTGCGCAGTGAACGCAATGCGAATGTAGGTAGGAAGCTGAAGTGGCACCTAATTAGACATAACCCTACAACAAACGTTTCGATCCGTCGAGATGACCGGATTGTGTGAAAAGAACACCACAAAGTGAAATAGTGTAATTTTTGGTGTCTCATAAATATAAAGACAACTATGTAAAGTAGCCATATGCAAATGAGGTGTACAAATTGGCATGATGTACGCTAGTGCATGGTCGCATGTGATTCGGTCGAGCCTACAAAAGACAGAGGACCTGCCGTCAGACATTAATTTGCCGAAATGTCACGCAACAGTAAACTTTCTGGTGAGGAGGTGCAGAAGATTTGGAGACTGAGAGCAAATCGATTGCCTGTAGCGAAAATTTATAAAGCCATGGGGAGGTGTAGGGCAGTCATTTATAAGACTTTATCGAAACGCGGTGCGTTAACTGCCAGAAAACGGCCTGGAAGACCTCGAATAATAACCAAACGAGTGATCGTGCCATCATGCGTTTAGTTTCATCCCAAAGGTTATCACTACGTCAAGTTTCTCGGACTGTTGGTGTCACTGTCTCAAAGGACACAGTTCATCGACGAATCAAGGAAAGTCGCAACATTGTGCTCCATAAAATGCGCAGCCTGCCACACCTCACGCGGCGCCACAAGGAAGCTAGATTGTTATGGACAAGCAGCCACATGCACTGGACGGACGAGTGGATCACAACTATTTTCTCCGATGAGAAAAAGTTCAACCTGTGCGGCCCTGGCGGTTGGAACTGCTATTGCCATGATTTACGACGCGAGCCAAGCACCTTTTTCAGCAGACAGAAAGGAGGAGGATCTGTGATGGTCTGGGGAGCTTTTGCGTTCCGTGGGAACAACGGATATCGCTTTTCTGCAAGGCAGGCAAAACTCCGAAACGTATCAGGACATACTCAGCAGACACCTTCTACCGTTTGCCGAAACTCTAGCTGGTGTTGATTATCTGTTCCAGCAAGACAACGCCTCTATCCATCGGTCTGCATCAACGAAAAGCTGGTTTAACACTCATCATGTGACCCTAATGGTTGGCCAGCACTCAGTCTAGATCTGAACCCTATCGAAAACCTCTGGGGTATCCTAGCTCGTGATGTGTATGCGAATGGACGGCAGTTCTCAAGTGTGGGGACATTGAAAGAGCAGCTTGAACGAAGCTGGTGCGCACTCCGTCCAGAATACTTACATCACTTGGTGGACAGCATGCCCAATCGGGTTTTCAGTGTTATTCGGAACAACGGCTCCACTATTCGTACCGGAGATGCTCATAACTAGTAAGTCTTTATATTTTTGAGACAGCGTATTTTTGTTTTTTTTTTTTTTTCTTATTGTACTTGGCGTTGGAATTGTTATGTTTCCGTCAAACTATTGTGCAGCTGCGTGTCCTATGCTATTTTTGCTATAAATATGAGGTGTACATTTCAGCTCGTTGTTTCTTTTTTATTCGAGAATTTGTTCTGTCTCTATATTTATGCGACGCATTATAGATGTTCTAGTGGCTTGTGCGACGTCGCCGGCCTTCTTCACATTCCGCAGTAGACTTCGTTTGGCACGATTATTGTGTTTGTGCGGCCTCTCAGATTTTGGCTCCGCTGCAGTAGCATCATCTTTTTTTCATGGATGAAGAACATCAGCGACAGTGGATTTGGGTAATCCCAAAAGAGTGGCACTGATTTTTCATTCAGTTGGCATCTAACCGCCATGCATGTCCCTTTCAAAGTCCGTCAGTTCAGCTTCGCGCAGCATAGTTGCTTCCAGTGCGGTCTGACAGATGTGCTAATGTGGTTCCCCTTTGTATGCAGTACCCAACACATCCCGCACGTGCGCTTCTGGTTCTGCAACTGCACGTTCATTTTCATATGTGGAGGTGTCCGAATACTTTTGTCTACATAGTGTCTATGCTGTTCACAACTTTACGTGATGTCTAAGTGATGGTATGAGTAGTGCCTGACATCACACTTGTTTCGTTCGATACAATATTTCGTGTTTGATTTGCGGTAATCTATCTATAAAACTAGAAAACTATAATGCTCTGAATGCATTAAAACATTGCTTTCAGCTTTACAATGCCTAGCAGTGCCTCCATGGTTGAGAGAATTCCAGCTCTAGAAATGTAGAGTAATTTATGTGTAATCTTAATGCTTGTGATGGGGTTTATTAAGAAGCTGTAACCTTTTAAAATAATATGCTCATGGGGAAACTACGCTGACACAAAATTTTCGAACTCGATAAAACACCAAAATGAAATATCGGTTTTATGCAATATTGTAACAATGTCAGCGCTCAAACATGCGAATTTTTTTATTTTTTTCTGAGCAGGAACCTTTCCAGCATGAGTAAAATCTAGCAAAACCCGTTATGCTACATTTGCGTGAACATTGATCTGATTCAGCGAGACTGTGCCGCTCTTTCCGTTTTCCCTTATAACTTAAATGTATGCTAATGATATGTGGAAAAGAAAAAAACAACTTATTATCCTCAAACTCATGTAATCGCTGTAATTTAATGACTACCTGATGCTAAATTGAGTGCTCTGAATGAATTTAGTAGACTTCAGGGTTGCATCCCCCCCCCTCCTTTTTTAGTCAGAATGTTCCTGTAATTTCACTGATGAATTAATGTATCCATTAGCGTTAAGGGGTGACTGATGAATCTGTTGAACGAAACTGACAGGGAGAATCACTTCTCTGTTCAACACACAGACTCCCGGTAGGCCGTTCTGGAAGATTATCTAATTGTTCATATGACTCTCGGATATTAGGGATATTCGATTCTTTCCTCCGTCTCCATGTCATCTCTCGTCCAGGCCATGAAAGTAGCTAAGAATAATAAAGAAGGCTCAAAGGTATGCGCTCCTATTTTAATACATTTCTTTTGCAAAATCATGCTTGTGTATATACACTATATTCACAAAAGTCACCGGACACCCCTTCAAAAGCAAATGAACGGATCCGCTGCGTTGTTAAATGAAAAGTACAGCTGCAAACGGTATAAAAATAAGCCTGCAGCTGACCGCGATCATATCGCACTGTGAGGTTGAGTGAAAATGTCGCGGCGGGAGAGAACTGACTATGAGAAAGGAAAGATTGTTAGGTCTTATATTAGTGAGTTGTCCATAAGAGAAAACGATAGGCGTTTAAACATACCCAAGTCAGCTGTTTTGAATGTACTGAATAAGTGGAAGACACACAACAACAAAAGCAAAAAAACAAACCAAAACAACAACAAAAGCAAAAAAACAAACCAAAACAACAACAAAAGCAAAAAACAAACCAAAACAACAACAAAAGCAAAAAACAAAACAACAACAACAAAAAAAGATGCAACAGGAGTTTCGGATTTGGTGTGTGTGTGTGTGTGTGTAAATCACTTGTTGTGTTTTGATAAAGAGAGACTTTACAGTACAATGTACATAAATTCTAACCCAATCATTGGCTGCCTGGTAACATTGTTACTGTTAGGTCGCCTATATAAACCTTCCTTTACAAAGTCATTATTAATCCAGATGCTTTCAAAGTGTGACTGAAGCCCTTCATGTTCATCGGAGTTCGTTTTTAAAAGTTTTTTTCTTTTTATTATTGGGGGTTTAAAAAATTAATTATTTATTGGACTTCGTTGACAGATACGTAGGTGAGTCAAAAAGTTAGTTGCACTGCTTGATAAAACAACACAGGGTCGAAATTACAGAAAAATGTTATATGTATCTGAAAGTTCCACACTTTTGTTACTTCTCGACGTAATCACCTAGTTTACTGAAACATTTGTCGAGGCGTGGCACAAGTTTTTTTATGCCTTCTGCGAAGAAATTCCGTCCAACGTCCGATAACCACTGCTGGTTGCAGCTTTCAACTCGTCATAATCGTATGCACACTTCCATGTGAAATATCCAGTTCTTTTGCGATTTCGTCTTCTGTTACTCGTTTGTTACGCAAGAATGAGTTCGTTCACGCGCGCAACGTTCTCAGCCGCTGTCGAAGTTGACGGTCTTCCTTTGCGGTAATCGTCCTCGATATCAATCAGTACGTCCGTTCTCGAACAAGATGCACCACTTTGCGATAGCTTGACGCGATATTGCGTTCTCACCGTACATTTCGTTCAACTGGCCGAAAAATTTCAGTGCAGTTACACTCTTTTGCCGACAAAAAACGAATCACTGCACGCAGTTCCAATTTGGACGCCACCAGCAACTGCCGAGGCATGTTAACGACTCGTTAGCGAGCGAACTAAAACTACTGAGTAGAAGCAACTGCGGCACGTGCTGCAGATAAATGCCAGCAGTGTTGCCACAAAGTGTCAACAAAATATTATTTTACCGAAATGTTTTACGGAGGAGTGCAACTAACTTTTTGACTGCTTGACATATACAGTATAGAGACAGTGACAGGACACAAGTACATATCAAACATGGTGCACAGTATGTCAAATGATCAATGTACACAGAGAGCCAGTATTGACCAAGGAACACACTGAGAGCCGGTGCCGAAAGACAAACACCCATGCCTCACCGGGATTCGAACCCGGACCCTTCACGGACGAATGGACATAAGACAGCGCTTAGACCACTGAGCCGCCGGTGTGGCGTTAAGAGTTTCACTGAATCTTCTGTGGGCTGAACATCAATCAACTCGTAAGTGTGCAAGGCCCAATATCTTCTGATAGAGCGGCGGGTGAGGTTTTTTTTTTTTAGTTTTTCTCAAGGGGGGGGGGGATACGATGACCAACAATGAGCTCTAAGCACTCGCTCATGCCAAATTTGGTGCCTGATTCCAGGAAGGTGC
Source organism: Macrothele yani (assembly GCA_039090855.1). Taxonomy (NCBI): domain Eukaryota; kingdom Metazoa; phylum Arthropoda; class Arachnida; order Araneae; family Macrothelidae; genus Macrothele; species Macrothele yani. Next base: position 151,239,083 of record CM077025.1, on the reverse strand, counting down.
CAGCACCATGCACCATTACACTACCGCATCACCAATGTCTCATCCTAGACTTGAGCTTGGATCCGTCTCTAACGAATGGTCAGAAGCCAGCGCCTCAGACCACTCGGGCACCGTGACAGCGGCGAGGGTTTATCCCTTGCCTGTCGTACAGGAATAATATTTTAATTCATAGTTGGTTTATGTTTACATACACACGCGCACGCACAGCGTATGCGATTATCAGAAGCCCAATCAGTGTCGTATATCAAAATACAATTGTAAACGTTACAGCTGCCCTCCTGTGTGATGTGATTATGGCTACCCCATATTGCTTCTTATTACTATTTCGTTTCAGGGAGAGGAGGGGGGCCACACACCAGCATTTCTATTGGAAATTCCTTAAATTTTTCGAAATACGATTTTTTTCAATTAATGATATCCAGCTGAATTGATACAAATCAGGAGTTAAGGCTGTTCAGAATAGTGTTTTAAGGTTTTACTGAAGGACTAAATAAAATGCACAGTCCTCTCCGGGCATTGCTCCAAAAGCTGGGTCAGGAAGACCAGGGCCACCCCGTTGGCGCAGTGGTCTAAGCGATGGCTTCTAATCATTCGTTAAGGGGTCCGGCTTCGAATCCCTGTGAGGCATGGATGTTGTGTTTGGCTCTCTTTTTTTCTTCCCTGGAACCAGTGACCCTAAATTAGGGACGGGCGACTGCTTATAGCCTATTGAGTTGCTCACGGTGGTCGTTAAACCTCAGAAAAAAAAAAAAAAAAAAAGAAGAAGAAGACGAGGCATTTAACGGCTTTTGTTGTGAAGGTATCCCACAAAAATTCCTTCTGAACTTTGCTTTTTCTGCTCGCATATCAGACCGGGTGGGCATTCTGTTACTACCTACGTGTTCTTCAGCAACAGAATGGGAAGAATTAGCGAAGACTAGAAATTCATATGTTATTTATGAAAAGATGTATATTTTTTAATTTGGGAAGTCATATTTTGTTTTCCTGAAAATAAGGTACCTTAAAAATTATGAGTTTGAAGAAGCAATGTGTATAAAATACTTATGCATGAATAGTAGTTTTATGGTCGTTTATTTGTTTCAGTGTTTAGTGACTTCAGTCAGCATGTAACACTATTCAGAATTGGCCGTTCGCAGTTTAGGGCCACTGGTTCCAAAGAATGGACTGAGGTAGTGTCGTTGAACAAACACACCTTCCATGCTTCATCCTGGTCTCCAACACGGTCTGTAGTGCACTGTTAATTTAAATCCTGTCATTGGGATTGCCCCGTAGATTACGTCATACTTCGTATGGAATAAAATTAACATGATCTGAAAATCTATGTATTTATTCTATAAGGTTTTTTACTCTGAGTCCTATTTTGAGAGAACGGCTGAATGTAAAGATATGGTTAAGGTAACAAAATAAAGGTCTTACCATGTAAATGTGCCGGTCGAAGAGACAATTGAGATTGGGGCAACGGTTCGGGCATTGTGGGGCGTCAAAGTTCCCATGTAAAGTCTATGGGAGAAGCCTGCGGTTGACTCACACGCTGAGGGACTGCGATAGTCCAAATTCCGAAGTCTTCTCTTTTCTGTGCGAACCGTTGCGCAAAGCAACCCTAGCAGGCATTCGTATCAAAGTTCTTCTCATCGGAACAGCGAACACTCTCGAAGACCTGATTGCGTTATGCCGTTGGACTGTGTGATGTACATATACAATTTAATATTCATTCGATCCAGTGTATTCACGTAGATAAGACGTTCCGCATTATGTAAATAAACATTCCGTTGACCATTGTTAGTGAAAATATTTAGAATGTACATATTGAATTGCGCCATCTATATCTTCATTCTGTAAGGTTTTTTACTGTGAGTCCTGCTTTGAGAGAACGGCTGAACGTAAAGATATGGTTGAGGTATCAAAATAAAGGTCTTACCATGTGCCAGTGGTATTACCGCTCCCTGTCGGGTATCAGCGAACCACTACTACGTCTTAAACGCCGTAGTGGGTAAAAGTTAAAAAGGTCAAAATTCAATACTAATCAATTCACCCCCAAAATTCGCCTAGTGGTGTCAACAATGAATTTGGATTCCCTAAATAAGGGTCTCCAAGCTCAGGGTCGACAAATGCATCGCGTTGTGTTTCATATGAATGAGCATGGGATTTCCATGCTCATTCATATGCCGCAAAGAAGTTAAAATAAAAAGTTGCATGAATAACAATAATAAAATCACTAATTGAACTCTAATGGTATTTGGAGAAATGATCTGAGTGACACATGAATTAAAATTTAACTGTTTATTTCTTTTTAGAATATGGTCTTAAAGCTAAGTACAATGTACCGGTGAGGTTGCTTGCTTTAGCTAAACAATTTAGTTTTAATTTCAAACGGGTATAATGCACTTAATATTATATAACTGACTTTAAACTTTAGTTACTGGTTTAAACTCGGCGCGGTGCGCCATAGGAAAAAATTGTTAATGCACTATGTGAGAGACTTTTGGGTAACTAGTCCTGCATAGCAGATACAAAGCTATGGGGCGCGAATCAGAAATGTGTAAGATAAATGTCATCATACCCTCTTTTCCTTGAGAAGCCCCGATCGCGAAACTGGGTTGCCGGCTGGTCGTAGAGTCAGCTCTCCATCTTAATTGGTGGTATATATGGACTATACTCTAAAATATTTACTACCTCATTTCTCTATCTTGGAAACATCTCTCCTCCGAAACCGCTGAGACCTCTCTTCTGCTCAGACTGCAATTCTCCAGGGTTCCCTGTGTCGTTATCTTAGAGTCTGTGTATAGTCGTCTCTCCTCTTAGTTTTCATTCAGTTCATAATTCTGTTTTTCCCGTGTCCGGTGTCCATCTTGGGGCGTGACGGCCCGGCCGTCCGAATCGCGTCGGGTTATGTCATTGGCCCTCACAGATAGCCCTGCTATGCGATTCGCTGGCCATCCGTTCAGTTCGGGTCACTTTCCCAAAAATTATGTCTTCTTTCAGCTGTCAACTTTGTCCTCGCACCTTTTTGTTAATTGACCTCGCCCAGCTCCTTAGAAGCGAAGATTGTCACGTAGGTATTTCCGGCGACGTGACTTATCTCAAATTTTGTCGCTACCCTGGACAATGCAGAGATGCTCGCAAGCGTTGCTTGAGAAAAGGGGTGACGCCCCCAAAAGGATTTATTGCGCTCCTGCTATTCTCTTCAGCTTCTTTGAGTTTCGTGAGAAAAAAAGCTGTGAATGTCTTCCTTTCTCTTCCTTCCCATCTGGGATTTTCATCAAATTTCCGTGAGAAAAAAAAATATAATTTTCCCCTTTTCATTTGGCTTGAGTGCAATTAGGACTGATCTAATCATCAACCTAAACTTTCGGGTAGCCTGGCTCAGCTTCACCGGAAAGTAATTTTTAATCATTGATATTCTATTTTGGCAATTTAAATAATTATTTCCTACCGCCTTAGAGTAAAAAAAAAAAAAAAAAAGAAATGATCAAAATTATACGGATGAAATTTAAATGTTACGGGGATATAGAAAATTCCGCGGTAACAGTGGAAGAAAAAACTGAGATTGGGGCAACGGTTCGGGCGGGGCTTATCTACATCAGGTGCTCAGTTCAGTGTCAGACTTGGTGTGTGCATGGTGTTCAGGAAAAAAAGAAAACGTAAGAGCCTTACTGGAAGGCGTGAGCGATCAATGAGTCGCAACTATATGTCTCAGACAAGAGAGAATGAAGAGAATTCGCAACGGGAATCTCGTTCCAACAACATGTATAAACACAGTTGGGACTCAAGATGAGAGTGAAAGAGTGCGCTATCCAGTTTGAATTTCTGCACACGATCGAGATGAGTGGACTTCCGCCTCACATTATACGACTGAAAAAGGGTGCAGTCGTGATGCTCATCACAAACCTGGCCGTCCCGGTGGCGCAGTGGTCTAAGCGCTGGCTTATGATGATTTGTTCGTGAAGGGCCGATTTCGAAACCCGGTGAGGCATGGATGTTGTGTTTGTCTTACGGCACTGGCTCTCTCCTTTCTCTGGAACCAGTGACCCTAAATTATGGACGGGCGACTGCTTATAACCCATTGAGTTGCTCATGGTGGTCGTTAAACCTTCAGTTTAAAAAAAAAAAAAAAAGTTAAAAAAATCACGAATCTGGACTTTTGTCTTTACTGAAGTGGTTAAATGAATTTGTCAATCAAATAAAGTTTACATTTGTAGTTTCATATAAGTTTATTCTTTTCAAAAAAAAAAAAAAAACTAACCATCGTTTTCGACATGTTTCGTTTATTGTTAATTTATATCTTTAAACGTCCTGATTCGGTTGTGTTTATTATATACTACCATAGTAGCAACTGGCAGCTTTGAAATCATGGATTGCTGCAATTGATTTGCTGATCGGTGAATTCTTCTGAAAGAGACATATACCCAGCGCTTTTGCGATCAACACGTGGCCAAAACAACCGGATCAAAGTTCTGCCTCGCCATGCCACGCAGCTATTTGTAGTGGATCATCAGAATTCAGCGATTCAACGCCGCGCGAGAACAACAAGTGTTCAAGATGGCGGGTTGTGCTACTGGCTTTCTCTCTCTCTCTCTCTTTCATTGCTGATCATGCTGACAAATGCGTGCGTACGAAGAGCTAAGTGTTGTAACTATGTGGAACAAAGAAAAAGCTGATGACCCGTACTCCAGTGAGGTAGTCTGCGCCGCGAAATGGAAGATATAAACATTGGGTTACCAGGCAACAAAGCGACAACACCTGGCCGTCGGGGGCGCCTACGTCACAGGGTCATTCAGCAGACGTTGTTCGGGGTCATCGGAGGTCTTGCACGCGAGCACGTTCATCGCACCAACTTTTTCCAGACATCACACAACTTCTTACGCAGATTAAAGTAGCAACAGTGCTGTCCCACGATTCTCTCTCTCTCTCTCTCTCTCTTTTGAAATCAGGAGCAGATTAAGAAAGCCTTGTACAAAAACAACTATGTAGCGATGATGTCACTAAATTTCGATGTGTTATTTTTGGAATTTTGAACTTCCTCTGATAGTCTGTAAGCTTTCAGATGCAACGTTTTTTAAATTCGTGAAATAAAGTGTTAAAATAACATAGTTGAACATTTCGTGGTAAAGATATCTGCATGTTTAACGTGATCAAATGTCATAAAACGTCTTTAGCTCGTAGCTCCGACTTAATGGATTTCAGTACTTACCCGAATGATAGGGTGTTTTACGCAACACCTGAGATGGGCTATCTATTGTACGTATCTGCTTAATAAAATATTAAAAACTATCAACCCGTCATACCTAATGCCATTTCTCCAATTGGTGAACCTTCTTCAGGGAAGCCTGAATTTATCATTCCAAATATTCTAAACAGCCTTACATTTATATTATTGAGAGTCATGATAGTTTGTTGCAGTGCCTGTCTCGAGGGTTCGCTAGACTTTCACTTGTAAAGGAATTTAGAAGTTCCGAGGTTTTACTGTATTTACCCTCGATAATGAAACGAGTAAATATAATATCTGCTGAAATTATTAATCGTCTTTGCAGTGAAGAATTCTATTCAGTTATTTACGGGGAGGGGTCTTCAAAGCTTTGTCCTCCTTATAAAAAAAACATAACTTTTATAAAAACTGGAATTATTAGCTGGATCATCTGTTCCTGTTTATTTTTGTATCGGGGTTCTCTCTCCTTCAGGGCCGGATTAAGGGAGGGGGGTCTATAGAGGCTATAGCTTTGGGCCCCACCATGACCAAGGGCCCAGGAGGCATACCTGCACAAATAATAGATAGATAGGGAGAGAGAGAGAGGTTTGTAAATAGTTTACTTTTGTCTCGTATGATTTCCACTTGGTCAGAAGCAGAGGCTGGTAGATGAACAAATTCCAAGGCAATGGCTTACAAAAAGGTAAAGGTTTCATGTCGCTGAAGCGGAGTCGGCGAGACAGTTTCAGCTTTTTCACCACCATCCACCCACACCTCCCAATTTGCACTTGGAACATTAATGGTCGAAGTCTCCTGTGGCTTCACATTGAAAAACAGAAAAGGTGCACTAAGAAAAGTATACAATGCTAAATCTTTAGAAAATCCAAGACAAAATCTAGGAATCTTAAGCTTTTAACTCATGTTCTGGTGAGAATAATTAAAAATACAGTGACTTAATTATTATGAAAACTCTGCAGATAATTCAGTAGTTACAGCTTCGGGTTTTAATGGACTTCGTAATAATTCCCCTTCATAAGTTTTTTGGGGGCCCCACTCAGATGTCTTAGTCTTGGGGCCCACTCAAATGTCTTAGCCTAGCACCCCCTCCCCCACCACTAAGGCCTTAATCCGGCCCCGCCCTCCTTATATCGCTCCTAAACTTACTTTTTCCGACTTTGTTTTTCATTCTGGTTTCACGACAGCGGACATTCCTTCTTCCGCCATTTTCACGACATGGAGGAAAATCTTCCAAACCGTTCTCCTCCAGAGCCCCGATCAGACCTTTTCTGTTTTGTTCTGCTTTCTTCGACAACTCCGTTACCACCAACCGCCTTTACACCCCTGTGTGCAACTTCTGTGCTGACGTCCTGACCTATCAACTGTTCTTTCACCCACCGCGAAGACTACCTCCATTAAGCTGAATATGTGAGGATTTCTTGATACCTCCATGCAGAGATCACCCCTTCGCAGACCAATCAAGTCATAAACCCGAACTCTATTCTTTCGGATCGGACAGTTTAAAACAAAAGAGAGTGTCCTGCATCATTAACGCAGCTGGCACACATTCTGGTGAAAACGGGGACCGTCTCCAAATAAGCACTAATGAAAAATTGAGATGATTTTAACTCGCAATATTCAAAATGGTTATTAAAGTTTACCGTTGTTAAAATCTGTGATCCCCTGGTACCAAATTTATGCGTAGTTTCTTATCCAAAATGTTCCGTAATACGAAGGCTGATCAATACGTAACTTCCGAATACCTTTGTCGGCTGTTAGGGATATGTGAGTGGGGGTCTCCCAACATCATACACTCTCTTGACTAGAGAGCGTTGTTTGGCACAGGAGCTTGAATAAAAAGAAAACATGCTGGAGAGCGGATTCAAGTGAAAATGATGATCCGCCTTGAAATACGTTCTCACTCGGAGGTTCGCGCGTTGATTATATTTCTCTGAGCGTGGAAAACGTTGTGTGACGTCAGCGGCGCGCAATAGTAGTTAGGCATTCTGATTTTTCTCTGTCTACCAAATTTCCTATCGTGAGTCTATGTTCCACCAAATTTTCCTTCGTTTCTAGAACTCAACACAAAAGCCTATACTGGCATAGCTAGTGAAGTCTGAACCCTCTCTGTTGGTGTAAACTCTACTTAACAATCGTTGAGTCAGTCGTGGTGCTTTTCTGCTGGCGAGCAGAGTACCATTTCATGACCAGGAGGTTGATTGGTCGGGGTTTGTTGGCGCAAGTGCCTCAGTTGGCCAAAGAGCACCACTGGCCAGACTGTAGCATTAAATGTGAGCAATGGGGGATTCATCGCTAAATGCAAGAAGTGTATGTTCCTCAAGTCATGAGCGTTCGGAGCGTGTCAAAATGGTGTTTAAATTTCGCACACGGGCGCAATGCTTTAACGGATGAGAAACGCAGTCAGGCATTCAGCATCAGCAACAGACACTGTGAGTGGAGGCTATGTTGAGAAAAGACAGAATGGGTGTCGTCAGACTGCTGCAATTGAAAATGTTTCTGTACCGCGTGTCACATCGTTCAACTGAATCATCGCGCGTACCTCCGAGTGAGACAACGTTTTCAGGCCGGCTGCTATTTTCACTTCTATTTCCTTTTCAGCACATTGCCGTTTTATTCAAAATGCTGTGCCAAACAACGCCTTCTAGACAGGAGAGTGTAATGACGTTGGGAGACACCGATCTACACTGGTGTGCAAAAATTAAGGACGAAGAGGAGAAATTAGCATAACAGCAGAACGAGCAGGCAGAATGGACCGAAAGACCACTCAGGAGATAGACTAGGGTCAGGTACGGTAAGGCATGCGTATATATGTAGCATGACGTGAGGGGGGGGGGTCAGTGTCAGAAGGGTATTAAGCACACGGGCGGTGTACACTCAGCAATTCGGTGAAAGCTATTGCACGGTGTACATCGGTTTGAACGACGTCGAGTCGCTACCACCGTGTGATATGGCCAACAGGCAATCCAGTAGACGACATCTGGATGACTTTACTCGAGGTCGTGTCATTGGGAAGTTGGAAGAAGGTCGAAGTGTGACTAATGTGGCCGAGGAGTTCGGGATCGCTCACAGCATCGTTTCACGAGCTTGGAGAGCATTTCAAACGACAGGAGCAGCTGTTTGAGACCCACTGCTAAACACTCAAACAGCTGCTCCTGTCATACAGGCGAGAAGAGACAGACGGCAGACAGCGGGAGAAATCGCAAGGCACGTGCAACAGACAACTGGACGTCAGTTATCGCGTTTTACCGTGGCTAGGAGGCTGCACAAAGGTGGTCTATTTGCACGACGACCAGTAAGGTGTGTACCATTAACGCCTGCTCATCGGAGACGGCGGTTTCTGTGGTGCCAGGAACACAAGAACTGGACACATCAGCAATGGGGTCGAGTTCTCGTTACGGATGAGAGCCGATTTAGTCTGACGAGCGATTCTGGACGTATACACATCTGGAGAGAGCAGGGAACACGCAATCACACCTACAACATCATCGAAAGGGACAGGTTTGGAGGTGGCGGAGTTCTCGTTTCGGGCGGTATCGTGCTTGGTAGCCGTACTGACCTCCACATCTTCCAAGGAGGTTCAGTCACTGGTGTCCGCTATTGTACCGAGGTTCTCCTGCCTCACGTGCGTCTGTTTAGAGGTGCTGTGGGTCCTGAGTTCCTCTTCATGGACGACAACGCTACACCTCATCGTACAGTGGCTGTCGCAGAGCTGTTGGAGAGTGAATATATTCAACGCATAGATTGGCACGCAAGGTCCCCGGACCTAAATTCAATCGAACACGTGTGGGGCCTTCCCGGGAGACGCTCGGCAGCATGTCACCAGCCACCAGCAACGATTCTGCAGCTGCGATTGGCGCTACAAGAGGAATGGGCCGCGATGCCTCAACAGCTCCTTGACAACCTCGTCCTCAGCATGGACAGACGTTGTAATTCTTGCAACGCAGTCAGGAGTGATCATATCCCCTACTAAAGACTGGATTTTTCTTGACAGCCTCCTGTCACATGGACGTTTCTGTCTTCTGTCCAGTTTTGCTCGAAGCTACCTTTTCAATAAAGTGATTTTGTATCCTTTGGATTCCTTGTTTGGACGGTTTTGCTCACTTGTCCCATATTCTTACATCTTGGGGATATTATGGAATGATTTGAGTCGATGGGAGCACTGCTGCACGACGTTACATTCGAAAAACCGTCTCGTCCTTAATTTTTGCATGCCAATGTATATATCCGCTGCCAAAGGCATCGAATATTACTTATTGATAATCCCTTGTAGCAAAGGATGTTGTTACCTCATAAGAGGAAGTCCACCTTAGTCTATACTTCTATTGATCATCCCTTGTAGGAAAGGATGTTGTTGGAAGTCAACCTTAGTCTATACTTCCATTGATCATCCCTTATAGGAAAGGATGTTGTTACCTCATAAGAGGAAGTCCACCTTAGCTTATACTTCTATTGACCATTCCTTGTAGGAAAGGATGTTGTTACCTCATAAGAGGAAGTCCACCTTAGTCTATAATTCCATGCTGCCGTTTGCTCTTGTTACGGTGCATTTTTTCGTCCTTTGTGTTCGTTGTTCCCTCTTTTTTTCTGTCAATAAGAGCTTGAAATGTGTAAATTCGTTTTCTGATTTTGCTGTCTTTCTTAGTCATTCCAGTCTTCATTGAGGGATGGTGGCCGAATGTTCAGGTCTCAAATTCGAGACAGGTGACTCCTTATAGCTTATAGCGTATTAACGTCGCCATCTGTAGTTTAATTCTAAGATAGCTTCGTCGCACATAAAACACCCTTTAGAGACAAATAACCAAATAGCCAGGTCAGAAAATCAGCTATTGACTTACATAATTCCAACAGTATTCCGTACTTCAGAATAATCTGGCAGAATACAATCTCGCTGGTACAGATGTCAATCGTATGACAGTGACACTTATTCTTAGATCACATGTATATGAACAGGCTTTATCTTTTTTGCAATATCAATGTTTTAACAATCAGTTCGAGGAAGTAACGTGCCGTTCAGGGAGAAAACGTTTGACCTAGATTTCCACACTGGCCGTTGAAATATATCGCGCACCAATCTGCCTTGCGAATGAGCAGGTCCCATTGGCAAAATCAGCCATGTGTTTCCACTAAGATAGTAGTTACGAAACACTGCCAGCGCGCGAAGCTGGAAAAGAGACATGCACTTAGATCGTCCAATCCAGAGAACGTATGCTATCGCTTGCCACCATCCCATGATTTACATACATTTTAGGCTGTGACCCCCCCCCCTCCCCCCGTTTGATTTCAGTGATGTTCTCGTGTTTGCTTTAAGAGCTACTTACTACCTGTGGACAATTGTTTTATTATTATTTAGCTGGTTATTTTTATTTATTTATATCTTCAAGCTGTGTTTGGAACAACAGAATGAACGGTAGTTCTTCATATACGTCGCGCCATTCGAATATTAATGTCGTGAGTTAAAGTGCTTGTATGGTTTGTTATGTACTTTTTTAGGAAAAAATATAATTTTTGAAATAAAAATATGGAGATTTGTTCGTAAAGATGAAACGAAAGCTGCGATAAAAAAAGTGTGCAGACGTAAGAAACTAACAGCTGTGGTGACTAAAAAGAGACTTAACATGATAATAAAGTACAATTTTTATAGCATTTTATAAACTATTGGATTCTGTATTGCAAGATCCGGTAACACTCTCGAAAAAGTCACGCTTCACTACTGGTTTTATTCATGTGTAATTAAAGATGATCCCGGAGTTGATCTCATAAGTCTAGGAATAAAAATTGTCTCCATATTTTTCTACTTGCTATGAAGGACGCTTTAGCGTTATTTATTTTACAAGTTTGGATCGATGTAATTGTTTTTGACTTCCAATTCGAATCTTAAACATCTTAAAACCAACCATATAGAACACCAAGTACTTACTTAGGTGATAAGCCTGGGAACAGAAAAATCCTCAAGTATTATTTACACTGATCTCCTGCTATTTGTGCAGTACCATTCATATCACAGACTGCCATTTAATGTAATAGCAATTTGTATAAATAAGTATATATTACGCACCGTTAGTTTTTATTTTATTTTTTATTTAGAAAATTCGCTACGCGCAGTTATCATGCCACACGTTTAGTCTCCCAGGACTGGGAGACTAAACCTGTGGTTTTTGGTGTGAACTTTGAAAAAAGCTTCGTTTTGGGTGGCCTACCTAATAGCAGGAATCTAGAGAAAGTAATCCAAAAAATAAAATAACCAGGGACTTGGAGATTAAATGTGTGGTTTTTGGTGTAAACTTTGAAAAAAAACTTCGTTTTGGGTGGCCTACCTAATAGCAGGAATCTAGAGAAAGTAATCCAAAAAATAAAATAACCAGGGACTTGGAGATTAAATGTGTGGTTTTTGGTGTAAACTTTGAAAAAAGCTTCGTTTTGGGTGGCCCACCTAATAGCAGGAATCCAGAGAAAGTAATCCAAAAAATAAAAATAACCAGGGACTTGGAGATGAAATTTGTGGTTTTTGGTGTAAACTTTGAAAAAAGCTTCGTTTTGGGTGGCCCACCTAATAGCAGGAATCTAGAGAAATTAATACAAAAATAAAATAACCAGGAACTTGGAGACTAAATGTGTGGTTTTTAGTGTGAACTTTGGAAAAAAAAAAAAAAAAAAAACTCAGTTTTGGGTGGCCCACCAAATAGTCTAAAGAAATTAATCCAAATATTCTAGAAAGTGTGCTGCTGTTCATCGGTCCCTGGCTAGTGCGCTTTCTTCTGGCCTTTTATTTGGATTTCTGGAACCTCAGAAATAGCTTTACTGATTAAAATGTTTTATGACTACAAAGCTTGTGATGTTGAGATAGAATAAAATACGTTTATTCACAATTAAATTCTTATTTTAACATCTACTATAGTTTAACAGAGCGTTCGGCTCGGATTCATCAGGACAAAAAAATAAAAGGATAATCTTTTTTTGTGTCCTGATGAAGCCGGGCCAAACGCTCTACGAAACTATAGTAGATGTTAAAGTAAACCTTTAATTGTGCATAAACGTTGCTATTATATTCTAGCTTTACTGAATATTAATCAGTAATGAGGAATTGTACATCAACTTTACTTAAAATAGTAAAATATATACTGGCAGTCGGAATTTACTGATTATCTTTATTGTTGTGTGGTGAGTGCCTTGCACCATATTGTGTCAGCATGTTTCAGTTTTATTTTCCGGAGCCGCCTGTTTCTAGAACAGTATTTCTTCGACTTTCGGAGAGAACCGAACCCACGTGTCCGTCGTCTAGCATTCATGTGTCAAAAGTGTGTTTCACCCGGCAATTTTCACATGATTGATGTATTATTACTGTTGGCCAATGGTTCCCAGAATCAATGGTTTTTAACAGAAACGCTTGTAATGTTTTCCCTGTGTGAGTTCTTAGTAAACAGATGTCCGCCAAGCAGCGGCAAACTGAGTGTGTCGTGTTATTACCTCAAAATAGATTCATTTGTTCGTTGATATTTACTCGGCGATTATCATTCTCCGCAAAGCTCCAAAAGTTGTGTTGCTGAATTATTTTTATTGTTTCTCAGGTGCGTTTTGCTTTTAGTTTTTTCTCAAATTCATGTATTCAGAATAAATCTAATTAAAATGTAGAATAAAAAAACAACAACTTTTATTTCTGATGAGTGTACATCGTAAAAAACAAAATGCAATTTTTCCTGGAAATGACTGCTTATCAAAACAGTAAAATATCATACTCAGCAAGTTACAACTGCAGAATTTGCAGTTTTGGGGTTGGCAACACAAACAGAGCATCAACAAACACGGAACAGGGGGAAATGCGCATGCTAATTGAGTGCTTTCTTTGTTTGGGTGGGTTTAACAACCACCTTGAGCAAATCAATGTACTATATTTAGTCGCCTGTCCCTAATTGGGGGCTGCTGGCTCCAGGAAAGGGAAAGAGCCAGGGTCGTAAGATAAACACACCACCCATGCCACATTCGGGACTCGAACCCGGGGTCACTCGGTCGAGTTTTCAGAAGCCAGCGATGAAACCATTGCGTCACCAGGGCAGGGCGACTGTTGTTTGTTGAACTGTTGTGGCTAACGGTCCTGTGTGGTTCACATTTCGGGAAGTATTAGTGGCGTGCAGTCGACAAAAGAGTAAGAAAACAATGTGCAATTGTAATATTTCTTTTTTACGCTTTCCAACCGTAGGTTGAAGAAGCGTATATGCTCCAGCTTTTTCCGTCCGTTCGTCCGTACGATAACTGGCGTAAAAATGGTTCGATTTTGATGAAATTTTAGTATGTGGTAGGGGACCACCTGGGGACGAACCCTATGTCAAAGCTGACGACATAGGAGCAGGATCCATTCCATTGCCTTTATGCGTCATAACTTGCGTAAATAACGTTCGATTTCAATGAAATTTTACTATGTGGTAGGAGACCGCCTGGGGACGAACCATATTCAAAATGGATGAAGTGGGGTCAAAGGTCAGGACATAAGAGCGGGAATGCATTCCATTGCTTTTATGCGTCATAACTAACGTTAAAAAGGTTCGATTTCGATTAAATTTTAGTATGTGGTAGTAGACCACCTAGGGACAAATTCTATTGGAAATGGGGTCAAAGGTCAGGACATAGGAGCGTGATCCATTCCACTGCTTTTATGCGTCATAACTAACGTAAAAAAAGGTTCGATTTCGATTAATTTTTAGTATGTGGTAGGAGACCACCTGCGGACAAGCCCTGTTGAAAATGGGCGAAATGGGGTCAAAGGTCAGGACATAGGAGCGGAATCACTTCCATCGCCATTATGCGTCATAACTTACGTGAAAATGTTTCGATTTAATGAAATTTTAGTATGTGGTAGGAGACCACCTGGGGACGAACCCTATTGAAAATGAGTGAAATGGGGTCAAAGGTCAGGATATAGGATAGGGATCCATTCCATCGCCCTTCTGCGTTATAACTTACGTAAAAATGCTTCGATTGAGACAAAACTTTATCGTGTTGTTCCGGAAGTATACGTTACCGGTTCTGTTGAATATCATCGAAATGGGATCAAAGGTCAGGGCACAGGAGGGCGATTTATTCCACAGCCATTATCCTCATAACTTGAGTAATGATACAAATTTTGAAGATGACAATCCGATTTTTGGCGTAAATGTGACAAGGATGGTAAGTCAGATAATATCCGAAAACTTGAAAATTTTCATCGTCCTGGAGCGGGACTCGAACCCGCGTCTCCCAGAAAACCCCTAGGTATGCTAACCACTACACCACCCAGAACGACCAAGTTTCAAGTTTCCGACCAATTTGAATTTAACCATCACAGGATTCGCTAGTCGAAGCAACCGACATTCATGTCTAGCGAATCTGGAGGTTAGTAATCCTATCCCGTGATTGCCCGGAGAAGCAGATAAATCATGAAAGAAATACGGGATTACGCCATGTAATACAAATTTTGAAGATGACAATCCGATTTTTGGCGTAAATGTGACAAGGATGGTAAGTCAGATAACAGTCAGATAATAGGACGATGAAAATTTTCAAGTTTTCGGATATTATCTGACTTACCATCCTTGTCACATTTACGCCAAAAATCGGATTGTCATCTTCAAAATTTGTATTATATGGCGTAATCCCATATTTCTTTCATGATTGAGTAATTATTTCTGGTATGTTGGAAAGCGTATAATGATCAATGCATTGCATGATTTTACTAACTTATTTATTTTAAGTGGTATTGTGAAAACACATATTTGTCCGTGACGGGGATCTAAACCGCGCCCCTCACTCCGTAGTAAGTTGCTCTCCCACCTAAGCTACACGGACGGAATGTATCACTGAAGATTTGTCGTCTTGACACGTGCTTTACCTCTGTAGTACGTCACATCATCTCCTTAGTATATATATATATATATATACTAAAGAGCAAAGCCGAAAACATAAGAAAAACTTTAGAATTTAAAACGAAAGATGCAAAATAACCTGAAGATCAAAACGCGCAATGCAGCAGTTATGAAAATTCAGAATTCACATTCTATTAAGAGACTGAAGCAAAAAAAAAGAAAATTTTTGACTCACACCAAGTACAACATAGAAAAGGTTATGTATTGACCGGTGTGAGTAAAAAGAGAAAAAAGTAAAACAACTGAATGTAGAAAGTGTCGAGAATACTGAGCCTTGGCTTTATCAAGGACCAGCAAAAACTCTGCATTTTCTCACTTCCACAAAGACCTATTTGGAAATGGGTTTCTGCAAAGTCATAGATGCAAGTAATAAGCCCACCAAAAAATTTTTAAAATCATCATCATCATCATTGTCAACCATTATCAATCCACTGCTGGACGAAGGTCTCCCCAAGTTTCCTCCACAACGGTCTGTCTTGTGCCAGTCTCCTCCATGTCACTCCCGCATATTTACGAATTTCATCCACCCATCTCCCATGTGGTCTTTTTCTGGGTCTTTTCCTGTCCCTTGGAATCCAATCTAAAATTTCGGCTGTCCATCTATGGTCTGTCCTTCTGGCAGTATGTCCAGCCCATTGCCATTTCAGGGATTTAACTCTGATCATGATGTCTTCCACTCTCGTCATTTTTCGGATCCACGAGTTCCTCTTCTTATCTCTCCTGGTTATACCAAGCATGCACCTCTCCATGCTTCTTTGAGTTGTCTGCAGCCTTTGTATGTCTCTTTTAGTTAAGGTCCACGTCTCTGCACCATACGTAAGCACTGGAAGGATGCATTGATCAAACACTTTTCTTTTAAGACATAATGGCATATTGCTCTTGAAAATTATGCTGTTTCTTCCAAAAGCTCTCCAGGCAAGTTTTGTACGCCGATTAATTTCTTCATCAATGTGACCCTCACTTGATATCTGCTGTCCAAGATAAACGTACGTGTCTGTTATCTCCAGCTTTTCTCCATCAATCGATAAATCTTCATTTCTTGTAAAAGCATTGAACATCACTTTTGTCTTCTGAAAGTTCATTTTTAATCCCACTTCTTTACTCTTGTCAGCAAGTTCCTGGATCATACTCTGCAGCTCTGATGGGGTAGTTGCAAAAATGACTACGTCATCAGCAAAACGAAGGTGGGTTAGATAATCTCCATTAATCTTTATCCCTTTGTTTTCCCAGTTCAGTGATTGAAAGACATTTTCCAATGTGGCATTAAAGAGCTTCGGAGATATGGTGTCACCTTGTCTCACTCCCTTTCCAATTTTTATGTGTGTTGTATTTTCAAACAGCCGAATCTTTGCACTTGCATTTTCATAGATGTTATTAATAATATTAATGTATGCATCTTCAATACCGCAGGATTTCAGAGCCGTGGTAACTGCTGATGGTTTCACCGAATCAAAGGCTTTTTCATAATCGATAAAAGCCATGCACAATGGAAGTTCATATTCCCTCGCTCTTTCAATTAGTTCTCTCAGTACGTGGATATGATCTATTGTGCTGTAGCCACTCCTGAATCCAGCTTGTTCTCTCGGTTGAGCCATGTCCAGTGTTACCTTCAAGCGGTGTGAAAGAACTTTAGTGAAGATTTTTTAAACCACTGATAGGAGGCTGATAGGTCTGTAGTTCCTGAGATCCTCAATGTCACCTTTTTTATGTAGCAGGATCATTGTAGCATTGTTCCAATCCTCAGGAATCTTCCCTTCATTAAGGCATCGAGTGAAAATTTGGGCGAGTACTGTTTCAATTTCTCCACTTGCTTCTTGTATGATGTCTATAGTAATTCCATCTTCTCCTGGAGCTTTCCCCCGCTTCATGTTCTTGATTGCATGAGCAACTTCTGCTGGGAGGACTGGAAGAACTCTGGTACCTTTCATGATGTCTGGAGTACATGTATCATCCCTTTCATATAGTTTGGAGTAGAAATCTTTCACTCTTGTCAAAATTTCGCCTCTATTTCTTGTTATAGAACCATCTTCTTTTCTCAGAGCCATAATCTGTTTTCTTCCCTTATTGAGATGTCCCTTTGCTATCTTTAGGCTTTGGTTGTTTTCAATTGCTTTCCTCACTAGCTCACAGTTGAATTTCCTTACGTCTTCAGTGATACTTTTTCGTGCTGTCTTGCATAGCTCTATATATTCCACTTTGGAAGTCACATCTTCTTTAGTTGTCCTCATCTCTCTTCTTTTTTTGCATCAACATTTTGGTTTTTCCTGATAATTTGTTTACATGCAACTTGTTCTTAGACCCAGCTAATTTTGTTGCTGTTTCCATAAGAGCTTTGGTTACTTTTCTGTTAACTTCAGAAATATCCACTTCTTCCGATGTTAGGCCTTCTAAAGCAGAGAATCTGTTCTTCAGTTCCAACTTGAAAGTATTATGGTGTTTTTTAAGGTTGGTTATGTCAATACATTTTGTTTGTCTTATGAGCTTGCCACGTTCCAGTTTAGTGTTGAGGTGCATCTTACATCTCACCAATCTATGGTCACTACCTGTGTTGAACTTGTTTAGCACACTGCAGTCTTCGATGACGAATTTTTTGTTACACATAATAAAATCAATTTCACTTGTCGTCCCAATTGGATGTCTCCATGTCCATTTCCTGTGTGGCTTTTTCTTGAAAAAGGAATTCAAGATGAAAAATCCTTCTGCCTCTGCAAACTCAACGAGAGTATTTCCACGCTGGTTTCTGTTGCCGTGACCGAATTTACCTACTGAAGTTTCATTCTGTTGCCGTTGCCCTATTTTTGCATTGAAATCTCCCATAATTATCTTCAAGTGCTGCTTACCTTTATTATTTAGATGACGAATTTCCTCATAAAATTCTTCAATTTCTTCTTCAGGATGACTTGTGGTGGGTGCATAAGTTTGAATAATCTGAGCCTGGTATCTTCTCGATAGTTGGATAACGAGTCGTGCAGCTCTGTCAGAGGAACTTTCAACTTCTACCACTTTATCCTTCAGTTTCTTGTTTATTATAAATCCAACACCACTAGTTCTGCCAGTATCTGTCCCACGATAATAGAAGAGATGTCCACTTTTCAGTTCAATGAGATCTTCTCCTTTTCTCCTTACCTCACTCAGCCCGACGATGTCCCACTTGATCCTTTGTAGTTCCTGTTCCAATTCAAGAAGCCTTGAATCAGAAGATAGGGAGCGTCCGTTGTAGGTAGCCAAGGTCAGCATCAAATGGCAGCCTAGTCCGGTCCTCCGGGGATTCTTAGCACCCTCTGCCTTCATGTCGCACTGGCCGCTGCCTTGGCCAGGTACATTCCAGCTGCCGGAGACTGAGGGCCAAGATTTAAGTTGTAGAGTCATTTTGGAGGTGTTTGGCCATAACTCACCACGCTGGCCAAGCGGGTTGGTGAGTGTGGGATAGCATTTCCTCTGATCCCGATGGTATAGTTATACCGCTATTTGCGGTCGTCAGAGCCCCTTTAGTGGGAACAGGATGCACCACGAGAAGGCGGGGTTGACATTTGTCAAGGAGAGGCTGTGATGAATCACTTCCATCGCCATTATGCGTCATAACTTACGTGAAAATGTTTCGATTTAATGAAATTTTAGTATGTGGTAGGAGACCACCTGGGGACGAACCCTATTGAAAATGAGTGAAATGGGGTCAAAGGTCAGGATATAGGATAGGGATCCATTCCATCGCCCTTCTGCGTTATAACTTACGTAAAAATGCTTCGATTGAGACAAAACTTTATCGTGTTGTTCCGGAAGTATACGTTACCGGTTCTGTTGAATATCATCGAAATGGGATCAAAGGTCAGGGCACAGGAGGGCGATTTATTCCACAGCCATTATCCTCATAACTTGAGTAATGATACAAATTTTGAAGATGACAATCCGATTTTTGGCGTAAATGTGACAAGGATGGTAAGTCAGATAATATCCGAAAACTTGAAAATTTTCATCGTCCTGGAGCGGGACTCGAACCCGCGTCTCCCAGAAAACCCCTAGGTATGCTAACCACTACACCACCCAGAACGACCAAGTTTCAAGTTTCCGACCAATTTGAATTTAACCATCACAGGATTCGCTAGTCGAAGCAACCGACATTCATGTCTAGCGAATCTGGAGGTTAGTAATCCTATCCCGTGATTGCCCGGAGAAGCAGATAAATCATGAAAGAAATACGGGATTACGCCATGTAATACAAATTTTGAAGATGACAATCCGATTTTTGGCGTAAATGTGACAAGGATGGTAAGTCAGATAACAGTCAGATAATAGGACGATGAAAATTTTCAAGTTTTCGGATATTATCTGACTTACCATCCTTGTCACATTTACGCCAAAAATCGGATTGTCATCTTCAAAATTTGTATTATATGGCGTAATCCCATATTTCTTTCATGATTGAGTAATTATTTCTGGTATGTTGGAAAGCGTATAATGATCAATGCATTGCATGATTTTACTAACTTATTTATTTTAAGTGGTATTGTGAAAACACATATTTGTCCGTGACGGGGATCTAAACCGCGCCCCTCACTCCGTAGTAAGTTGCTCTCCCACCTAAGCTACACGGACGGAATGTATCACTGAAGATTTGTCGTCTTGACACGTGCTTTACCTCTGTAGTACGTCACATCATCTCCTTAGTATATATATATATATATATACTAAAGAGCAAAGCCGAAAACATAAGAAAAACTTTAGAATTTAAAACGAAAGATGCAAAATAACCTGAAGATCAAAACGCGCAATGCAGCAGTTATGAAAATTCAGAATTCACATTCTATTAAGAGACTGAAGCAAAAAAAAAGAAATTTTTGACTCACACCAAGTACAACATAGAAAAGGTTATGTATTGACCGGTGTGAGTAAAAAGAGAAAAAAGTAAAACAACTGAATGTAGAAAGTGTCGAGAATACTGAGCCTTGGCTTTATCAAGGACCAGCAAAAACTCTGCATTTTCTCACTTCCACAAAGACCTATTTGGAAATGGGTTTCTGCAAAGTCATAGATGCAAGTAATAAGCCCACCAAAAAATTTTTAAAATATATATATATATATCATGACCTCCGCAAAGTTGTATGACCAAGCTTTAGTTAACAATTTAGCTTGCATCCATAACTTTCCTGGCCCGACCCATGCTCTTCATCAGTTACTATTGAACAGAAAGAAGAAGATTATAGAAAACTCAAGTTGTAAGAGTGACATAATAAATCAGTAATAATGTTCAGAAATAACAAATTACCAAGTTCGCCTGAGAGAGAATTTAAACCTGAATAGCAATACAAAAGTATTACAAATTCTTAACATTGCAATAAAAAAGGAGATATTAATTTTTTTAAAACACATATTCTTGAAAGAAAACTGGATTATAAAAAACCCCTACTCCACAACTTCTGACAACACAAAAACGAGAATATAATAAAGACAATAATTAATTAAAGAATCGCATTGTGAAGGTTATATGACATGAACAATTAGTTGCAATATGTACAAAGTATTTCAGAAGTGCTTTAAGTGCATAATTAAGTAGTTATTAAGAACTTAACTACATTGAAAACACAGCGCAAATTACAAGAACAATGAAACGGCCGGCTGTTTTGGCCTTAGTTTCCTAAAAAACGCGCAAAGTTACCAAGAAAAGAAAGAGTTAAAATCCGCAAAAAAGTTAATAGACTTGCCAGTGCCTAAAAGCTGAAAGCAAAAAAGGAAAAAAGGTACAAGAAGTTCAATCATTGAACTTGGAAATCTTAAAACCCAAAGACAATGAAGAGAGCTTACCTCTTATGCAACTTAACTTCCTCCTTTCTTGAGAAAACATGGCCGACCTTTTAACCCAAACTTCCAAACACCCCTGCCACTCCCTAGTCGCTGGGGGCAGTGTGGGTGGGGCTGAAGGCCTCCACACACTGAAAAATCCTACTCGCGGAGATTTTAACTAGAGAAAAAAATATATAATTAAGATTGTGGACCTGTATGATCAGAAAGAGCAGAATCAACTCTCCAGAATACATGAGAAATATTATGAAATACACAAGTAGTGTATTTAATAATCTTTGCATGTATTTAATCACCTTAGTGAGCTTCTGTAGACTATTCAGAATCGTATTAATTTTAATGTTAGTTTTACTATTTTTAGTATAGCTATTCTAGTGAGCGAATAACTAGTTTTCTTTTATATTTATTTTTATTTTCTTTTATAAACAGATTTTTAAGCTTTTTTTGTTATTTTGTCTATATTATTTAATTTTTTATTTTTAATAGGACCTTCTTATCCATAGCACTAAGGTTCCTTTTTGTAGTTAATAGGCATCCTCTAGCCAACTTCCAAAAGGCTTTCATTGGTCAGAATCATATTATTAACTGCGTAGAAAATTAAAGCAGATCTGCCAACCTTACTCCATTATTCAGAATAATTTTTCTTAAAGTTCTTTTGATGAAAGAAGTAGGAATTTTGTTCTCTAGAAAACTGTCTAATAGTATATTAATGTGGTAGATCTGCTTTAATTTTCTACGCAGTTAATTTTAACTCTTTCTTTTCTTGGTAACTTTGCGCGTTTTTTAGGAAACTTAGGCCAAGCAGCTGGCCATTCATAGTTCTTGTACTTTGCGCTGGGTTTTCAAAGTAGTTAAGTTCTTAATAACTACTTAATTATGCACTTAAAGCACTTCTGAAATACTTTGTACATATTGCAACTAATTGTTCATGTCATATAACCTTCACAATGCGATTCTTTAATTAATTATTGTCTTTATTATATTCTCGTTTTTGTGTTGTCAGAAGTTGTGGAGTAGGGGGTTTTTATAATCCAGTTTTCTTTCAAGAATATGTGTTTTAAAAAAATTAATATCTCCTTTTTTATTGCAATGTTAAGAATTTGTAATACTTTTGTACTGCTATTCAGGTTTAAATTCTCTCTCAGGCGAACTTGGTAATTTGTTATTTCTGAACATTATTACTGATTTATTATGTCACTCTTACAACTTGAGTTTTCTATAATCTTCTTCTTTCTGTTTAATAGTAACTGATGAAGAGCATGGGTCGGGCCAGGAAAGTTATGGATGCAAGCTAAATTGTTAACTAAAGCTTGGTCATGCAACTTTGCGGAGGTCATATATATATTTTTTAAAAATTTTTTGGTGGGCTTATTACTTGCATCTATGACTTTGCAGAAACCCATTTCCAAATAGGTCTTTGTGGAAGTGAGAAAATGCAGAGTTTTTGCTGGTCCTTGATAAAGCCAAGGCTCAGTGTTCTCGACACTTTCTACATTCAGTTGTTTTATTTTTTTCCCTTTTTACTCACACCGGTCAATACATAACCTTTTCTATGCTGTACTTGGGGTGAGTCAAAAAAATTTTTTTTTTTTTTTGCTTCAGTCTCTTAATAGAATATATATATATATATATTTTTTGAGGGATGTAAGGTCAGGTGATGCGTAACATCACAGCCTCTCCTTGACAAATGTCAACCCCGCCTTCTCGTGGTACATCCTGTTCCCACTAAAGGGGCTCTGACGACCGCCAATAGCGGTATAACTATACCATCGGGATTAGAGGAAATTCTATCCCACACTCACCAACCCGCTTGGCCAGCGTGGTGAGTTATGGCCAAACCCCTCCAAAATGATTCCACAACTTAAATCTTGGCCCTCAGTCTCCGGCAGCTGGAATGTACCCTGGCCAAGGCAGCGGCCAGTGCGACATGAAGGCAGAGGGTGCTAAGAATCCCCGGAGGACCGGACTAGGCTGCCATCTGATGCTGACCTTGGCTACGTACAACGGACGCTCCCTATCTTCTGATTCAAGGCTTCTTGAATTGGAAGAGGAACTACAAAGGATCAAGTGGGACATCGTGGGGCTAAGTGAGGTAAGGAGAAAAGGAGAAGATCTCATCGAACTGAAAAGTGGACATCTCTTCTACTATCGTGGGACAGATACTGGCAGAACTAGTGGTGTTGGATTTATAATAAACAAGAAACTGAAGGATAAAGTTGTAGAAGTTGAAAGTTCCTCTGACAGAGCTGCACGACTCGTTATCCAACTCTCGAAAAGATACCAGGCTCAGATTATTCAAACTTATGCACCCACCACAAGTCATCCTGAAGAAGAAATTGAAGAATTTTATGAGGAAATTTGTCATCTAAATAATAAAGGTAAGCAGCACTTGAAAATAATTATGGGAGATTTCAATGCAAAAATAGGGCAACGGCAACAGAATGAAACTTCAGTAGGTAAATTCGGTCACGGCAACAGAAACCAGCGTGGAAATACTCTTGTTGAGTTTGCAGAGGCAGAAGGGTTTTTCATCTTGAACTCCTTCTTCAAGAAAAAGCCACACAGGAAATGGACATGGAGACATCCAAATGGGACGACAAGTGAAATTGATTTTATTATGTGTAACAAAAAATTCGTCATAGAAGACTGCAGTGTGCTAAACAAGTTCAACACAGGTAGTGACCATAGATTGGTGAGATGTAAGATGCACCTCAACACCAAACTTGAACGTGGCAAGCTCATAAGACAAACAAAATCTATTGATATAACCAACCTTAAAAAACACCATAATACCTTCAAGTTAAAACTGAAGAACAGGTTCTCTGCTTTAGAAGGCCTAACATCGGAAGAAGTGGACATCTCTGAAGTTAACAGAAAAGTAACCAAAGCTCTTATGGAAACAGCAACAAAATTAGCTGGGTCTAAGAACAAGTTGCATGTAAACAAATTATCAGGAAAAACGAAAATGTTGATGCAAAAAAGAAGAGAGATGAGGACAACTAAAGATGATGTGACTTCCAAAGTGGAATATATAGAGCTATGCAAGACAGTAAGAAAAAGTATCACTGAAGACGTAAGAAAATTCAACTGTGAACTAGTGAGGAAAGCAATTGAAAACAACCAAAGCCTAAAGATAGCAAAGGGACATCTCAGTAAGGGAAGAAAACAGATTATGGCACTGAGAAAAGAAGATGGTTCTGTAACAAGAAATAGAGGCGAAATTTTGACAAGAGTGAAAGATTTCTACTCCAAATTATATGAAAGGGATGATACATGCACTCCAGACATCATGAAAGATACCAGTACCAGAGTTCCTCCAGTCCTTCCAGCAGAAGTTGCACATGCAATCAAGAACATGAAGCGGGGAAAAGCTCCAGGAGAAGATGGAATTACTGTAGACATCATACAAGAAGCAAGTGGAGAAATTGAAACAGTACTCGCCCAAATTTTCACTCGATGCCTTAATGAAGGAAAGATTCCTGAGGATTGGAACACCGCTACAATGATCCTGCTACATAAGAAAGGTGACATTGAGGATCTCGGAAACTACAGACCTATCAGCCTCCTATCAGTAGTTTATAAAATCTTCACTAAAGTTCTTTCACACCGCTTGAAGGTAACACTGGACATGGCTCAACCGAGAGAACAAGCTGGATTCAGGAGTGGCTACAGCACAATAGATCATATCCACGTACTGAGAGAACTAATTGAAAGAGCGAGGGAATATGAACTTCCATTGTGCATGGCTTTTATAGATTATGAAAAAGCCTTTGATTCGGTGAAACCATCAGCAGTTACAATGGCTCTGAAAACCTGCGGTATTGAAGATGCATACATTAATATTATTAATAACATCTATGAAAATGCAAGTGCAAAGATTAGGCTGTTTGAAAATACAACACACATAAAAATTGGAAAGGGAGTGAGACAAGGTGACACCATATCTCCGAAGCTCTTTAATGCCACATTGGAGGGTGTTTTTCAGTCGCTGAGCTGGGAAAACAAAGGGATAAAGATTAATGGAGATTATCTAACCCACCTTCGTTTTGCTGATGACGTAGTCATTTTTGCAACTACCCCATCAGAGCTGCAGAGTATGATCCAGGAACTTGCTGACAAGAGTAAAGAAGTGGGATTAAAAATGAACTTTCAGAAGACAAAAGTGATGTTCAATGCTTTTACAAGAAATGAAGATTTATCGATTGATGGAGAAAAGCTGGAGATAACAGACACGTACGTTTATCTTGGACAGCAGATATCAAGTGAGGGTCACATTGATGAAGAAATTAATCGGCGTACAAAACTTGCCTGGAGAGCTTTTGGAAGAAACAGCATAATTTTCAAGAGCAATATGCCATTATGTCTTAAAAGAAAAGTGTTTGATCAATGCATCCTTCCAGTGCTTACGTATGGTGCAGAGACGTGGACCTTAACTAAAAGAGACATACAAAGGCTGCAGACAACTCAAAGAAGCATGGAGAGGTGCATGCTTGGTATAACCAGGAGAGATAAGAAGAGGAACTCGTGGATCCGAAAAATGACGAGAGTGGAAGACATCATGATCAGAGTTAAATCCCTGAAATGGCAATGGGCTGACATACTGCCAGAAGGACAGACCATAGATGGACAGCCGAAATTTTAGATTGGATTCCAAGGGACAGGAAAAGACTCCAGAAAAGACCACATGGGAGATGGGTGGATGAAATTCGAAAGTATGCAGGGGTGACATGGAGGAGACTGGCACAAGACAGACCGTTGTGGAGGAAACTTGGGGAGACCTTCGTCCAGTAGTGGATTGATAATGGTTGACAATGATGATGATGATGATATATTTTGAAACGGACAACGAATTTTCAATAATTCTAGACGATGTGTGGAAGAAACATCACACATTTTTCGAAGAACGCAACATCCAATACATCCATTTTTACGTTCGGGCGCCAACATGAAAACACAAATTTGTCCGTGACGGGCATCGAACTCGCGCTCCTCACTCAAGTTGCCCTCCCAACTAAGCTACACGGACGGAATGTATCCCTGCAGATTTGTCGTCTTGACACGTGCTTTACGTCTGTAGTACGTCACAGTATGTATATATATTGTTAATTATTTTTTCTGCGTGCAGGGGTCTGAGAGAAGTAGATGAAGACCATATTACAGCGGTGAATGATTTTTTTTTTACGCTTTCCAACCGTAGGTTGAAGAAGCGTATATGCTCCTGCTTTGTCCGTTCACTCGACAACTCACGTGAAAATGGTTCGATTTCGACAAAATTTTAGTATGTGGTAAGGGACCACCTGAGGACGAACCCTATTGAAAATAGGCGAAGCAGGGTCAAAGGTCAGGATATAAAAGCTGGATCCATTCCATTGCCTTTATGCGTCATAACATGCGTGCATATGGTTCGATTTCGATGAAATTTTAGTATGTGGTAGGGAACCACCTGGGCACCAAACCTATTGAAAATAGGCGAAATGGGGTCAAAGGTCAGGCAGGGCATAAGAGCGGGATATATTCCATTGGCCTTATGCGTCATAATTTGCGTAATAATGGTTCGATTTCGATGAAATTTTAGTATGTGGTAGGGAGCCACTGGGGACTAACCCTATTGAAAATGGGCGAAATGAGGTCAAAGGTCAGGACACTGGAGTGGGATCCATTCCTCTGCCCTTGTAACTTACCTAAAATGCTTGGATTGCGACAAAACTTCATCATGTTGTTCCGGAGGTATAGTGAACCGGTTCAGTTGAATATCATCGAAATGGAGTCAAAGGTCAGGACACAGGAGCGAGATTTATTCCCCAGCCATTATCCACATAACTTGAGTAATAATTTCTGGTATGTTGGGAAGCGTATCAAAATCAATGCATTGCATGATTTTACTAACTTGTTTTTTATTATTGGGGTTTAACTACCACCAGCAACTCAATGGGCTATAAGCACTCGTCCATCCCTAATATAGGGCCACTGGACCAGGGAAGGGAGAGAGCCAGTGCCTTAAGAGAAATATAATAACCATGCCTCACCGGGTTTCGAACACGGGCCCTTCTCGGACGAATGGTCATAAGCCAGTGCCTTGACCACTGCGCCATTGCGGCGACAGGTAAAACTTTGCCCTTCCGCTAGTTTTTTTTTTTTAATTGGAGGTCTTACGACCACCGTGAGCAACTCAATGGGCTATAAGCAGTCGCCCTCCCTAATTTAGGGTCACTGGCTCCAGGGAAGGATCAGATCAGATCATATGTAGAGGATTTTAGGAAGGAGTGTCTGACCCCCGGTCTTAAACAGCCCTTATAAATAGGAAGCTAGGAGATTTGGGCTAGGGTGCCCGATAGGAAAGTGACACGGAAGTGAGGTAGAAAGGGGGAGGAAGACGCCCTTATTTTATTATTATCACGGTAAGCCGTCGGACCCCCAGTACTCGGGGTCCGACGGCTTACCGTGCCCATCTGACGCACGGCGGGTATTTAGTGGTTCGAACGTTCGTACCTGCCCAGGATCGAACCTGAGGTTATCTCCACGGCAGTCGCGAACGTTGGCCACTAAGCCACCCGCGGCCCGGTTCTAGGGAAGGGAGAGCCAGTGCCGTAAGACAAAACATCCATGCCTCACCGGGATTCGACCCCGGACCCCTTTCGGACGAATGATCAGTGGCCATCGCTTAGACCACTGCGCCACTGGGGCGGCTTCGCTAGTTCGTATTTTAACACTTACGTGTAGCACTGTAAAGTTCAGTGAAATGTATTAATACATAACGTCGAATTTCCTTGTGACGCGAGATCATGCAGCAGAAGATTTCAAAATTATAATTCGTTTAAGTATTGTGTCTATACAAACCATGTATGTTTAGAAATGTGAAATATCAATGCTATGTACAGTAAATTACACGGTGTGTAACTCTCAATTTTACGGTTTATAACTGTTCTTGCTTCACAGTAAATTACAAGGTCCGTAACTGTGAAATTTACGGTGTATAACTCTTGCTTCACAGTAAATTACAAGGTCCGTAACTGTGAAATTTACGGTGTATAACTCTGCCTTCACGGTTATTATCTGTTAATAATATAGCGTAAAACCCTTAGTTTTACGGTTTATTGATTGTTAACGATACGAAACCGTAAAATTTACAGTCAGTTTGTTATATAGTACATTTTTGTTCCATTAGATTTGCGGGCTCGTGCTCCCCACCCTTCGTAACTTATAAACTTGCTACGTGGTTATATCACCACATTAAGTATATTCACTGCACTGAGTAACTGAATTTTCGATTTTTTTTATTTATTCATTTATTTATTTATTTTTTTGTCCAAAAAGTGTTGATCAGTGTACGGTTTAACTTTTGAACTTATCTATGACAAAAGGGGGTGTGCTCTCGAAAGGACTCTGAACTACATGAATACCTTAATAAATGCGGGGGCGACCAAAAGCATATTGTAACTACAGCCCAAAATAAGAAGAAAAGAATAAAACTCAATTCCCCATTCCTGTGCAATGCATGACTCACCATCCAGCGCGAACACAATGGTACAACGTGGCTCGCTGCCTCGCTTTTTGACTTTTATGTCCCGTGGCAGGTGGTTGCTTCTCCTCCTCCACCCAGCAAGCGTGATACAGAATCGGCCTTCCTACGCCACGGTCAGCAGAAGTTTTACTTGCTTTGTCGACGAGTGTCTGCTTTTTTTTTTTTTTTTTATTCCGATTTTCAGTTACTCGATCAATTCCCTAATTTTTTTTTAACGTTATTGCACCATCTAAAGTGTGACCGAGAAGGGGAAGAAGTAGTAAACAGTTGAAGGAATATAATTAACCCTGAGAAACAACGTGAGCAACAACAGCAAAAGAAGAGACAACTGTTATTGATGGTGTGAATGTGGGATCGCCTGTCCGTTTGCGTTGAGTGGTTTCATCAAAACACTTCCATCTGAATTTCTCAAGTTCTTTAAGTTTGCGGGTAGAAATTCTCGCGCGAATGATGAATTTTGTCACAGGCGAAATTTCCCGATCATGCCAATCGATCACCTGCTGGCCGTGAAACTTGTTTTCATTATATTGCTTGACAGGTATCGGTAAATCAGAAACTGAGTGTGCGTTGATAGCCGTGCATAACATTTTTGGAATGGCGGAATTCATGTCTGTTTAGCAGCATTAAACTGACTGTGCCAGAGAGAATGCTAAGAAATGTGAAATTTTTCCGATTTGTGGGGACATATTAAAGTCCTGGATTTTCCTCACGGTTTAAAGGTACATAAGTGTGACAAAAATATGGTACCTATATCGCATTTTGTCCGTTTCTCGTGGTATAAGTCTGCTTCCCGCAAGCGTATTTCGGCATAATTTTTTTCTTTCGTTACGTAGATATAAAAATCACTAGGTTTTTTTATTATGTTTTTCAGCTTTTTGTGCTGCACAGTTCTTACGCCAGATGGCATAAATAATATTAGTATGTTTTTTTTATTTTTTATTGGAGGTTTAACGACCACCGTGAGCAACTCAATGGGCTATAAGCAAAAGCCCGTCCCTAATTTGGGGTAACTGGTTCCAGGGAAGGGAGAGAGAGAGTCAGTGCCGTAAGACAAACACGACATCCATGCCTCACGGGATTCGAACCCGGACCCCTTTCGGACGAAAGATCAGAGGCCATCGCTTAGACCACTGCGCCAGTATAGGCGCAGTGGTCTAAGCGATGGCCTCTACGCCAGGTATAGCTATTCC
Organism: Macrothele yani; assembly: GCA_039090855.1. Taxonomy (NCBI): domain Eukaryota; kingdom Metazoa; phylum Arthropoda; class Arachnida; order Araneae; family Macrothelidae; genus Macrothele; species Macrothele yani. The sequence continues at coordinate 151,209,479 of CM077025.1, read as the reverse complement.
TAGACAGCATAGATTGGGAAAACTTTCTCATCGCGTGGCAGTGGCGACTCCACCCGTTCAGAACTGGGTGGGCTATTGAGGGGGGGGGGGGCACAAATTTCTTCGCAATTTTAATTTACAGAGGGTTTTTTTTTTGTTCTTTTGGCTTTCATAAGGCTGTTTATGAATTTTTATCTCTCTCGTCGGGTTTTTTTTTTTTTTCTGTTTGATTGAAATTTTAATGACTACTGTGAGCAGTCGCCAGTCCCTAATTTAGGACCACTGGTTCCAGGGAAGGGAGAGAGGCAGTGTCGTAAGACAACCACAACACTCATACCTCAACGGGATTTGAACCCGGACCTTCCTCTAAGTGCTGGTCATATCACCCGTCCCTCATTTAGCGCCACTAGTTCCAGGGAAGGGAGAGAGCCAGTGCCGTAAGACAAATACAACACCCATGCTTCACAGGGATTTGAACCCTGACCCACCTCTAACTGCTGGTCATAAGCCAGCACTTAGACCACTGGGGTGGCCTCATCGTTTTGAACTGTAATTACAAAAATGGTGTGTTTCTACTACTCTCAGAAATTGCCTCAGAAGACTCCATTTATTTCCGGTAAGTACAAACACCAAATTTAACAAAGAATACATTTTATATAACAAATTTTCAGTGAATTCAAACAATTCACATACATTTATTCAAGCTCCTTAGAATCTTACATGGTTGCACCCTCATATGTTCCAACTGCTTAAATATTTTTGGGGAAGGGGGGGGCTAAAGGGTGACCTCAAAGAAAAGTTGGGTGTGGTGAATCCCACCCCAGCCCAACCGTAGTGTCGCGCTGTCGTGTAAATAAGAAACTTCCAAACTGATCGCTGGACCATCAGGACATTTCCTAAAACTCAAATGATAAAAGAAAAATTGCTGACAAGGCTGTTTTATTCATCTAAACATGCAGGGATGCACCCAGAAATTCGGAATGGGGGGGGCAAGTAAAAATGTTCATGTATGTGTACTTACGCGACGTGACTGTTATAATAGATGTTTTGATCTGTGAAAGAATTTAATACATTGTATTCATGAATTATCCAGCTGCAAATGGTGTTTTCATTGTTGTTTTTACTTTTAATAAAAATACATATTTTAGAAAAGCAGTTAACCACAAATGTCATTATTTTATCGATTGCTATATTACAGCTTCAGAGAATGTATTTTAAAACAAATTCTATAATACGTGATTACAGCAATAATGAAAATTGAAATTCATCAATTAGGAAAATTGGAGAACAGTTGGAGGCTTAGGGATCTCTCGTGTCGGACACCGGTGGCGTAGGAATCTTTCGTGTCGGACACCGATGGTGTTGGAATTCAGAGAATGCACTTTAGAACCAATTCTATAATGCATGATTTCAGCAATTATGAAAATTGAAATTCACCAATTAGGAAAATTGGAGAACAGTTGGAGGCTTAGGGATCTCTCGTGTCGGACACCGATGGTGTTGGAATTCAGAAAATGCCCTTTAGAACCAATTCTATAATGCATGATTTCAGCAATTATGAAAATTGAAATTCACCAATTAGGAAAATTGGAGAGCACTTAGAGGGTTACGAATCTATCGTGTTGGACACCGGTGATGTTGGAATTCAGAGAATGTATTTTAGAACCAATTCTATAATGCCTGATTTCAGCAATTATGAAAATTGAAATTCACCAATTAGGAAAACTGGAGAACAGTTAGAGGATTAGGAATCTCTCGTGTCGGACACCGGTGGTGTTGGAATTCAGAGAATGTATTTTAGAACCAATTCTATGATGCATGATTTCAGCAATTATGAAAATTGAAATTCACCAATTAGGAAAATTGCAGAACAGTTAGAGGGTTAGGGATCTCTCGTGTCGGACACCGATGGTGTGTGAATCTCGTGTCGGACACCGATGGTGTGTGAATCTCGTGTCGGACACCGATGGTGTGTGAATCTCGTGTCGGACACCGATGGTGTTGGGATTCAGAGAATTTATTTTAGAATAAATTCTATAATGCATGATTTCTTTTTTTTTTTTTTTTTTTTTTTTTTTTGATTGGAGGTTTAACGACCACCGTGAGCAACTCAAATGGGCTATAAGCAGTCGCCCGTCCCTAATTTAGGGTCGCTGGTTCCAGGGAAGGGAGAGAGCCAGTGCAGTAAGACAAACACAACATCCATGCCTGACCGGGATTCGAACCCGGACCCCTTACGGACGAATGATCAGAGGCCAACGCCTTAGACCACTGCGGCAATGCATGGTTTCAGCAAATATGAAAATTGAAATTCACCAATTAGGAGAATTGGAGAACAGTTAGAGGGTTAGGGATATCTCGTGTCGGACACCGGTGGTTTAAGAATCTCTCGTGTCGGACACCGGTGGTTTAGGAATCTCTCGTGTCGGACACCGATGGTGTTGGAATTCAGAGAATGCATTTTAGAACCAATTCTATAATGCATGATTTCAGCAATTATGAAAATTGAAATTCACCAATTAGGAAAATTGGAGAACTGTTATTGGGTTAGGAATCTCTCGTGTCTAAACCCTATTACAAACCACTTGGCCGGGAGGGGGGCTCCGGACCGGATGATACCCCCTCCCCTTGGGTGCGCCCCTGTAAACGTGAAGTTATCCAATTTGTTTTGTCGTTGTTGATGTGTAAATTTAACCAAATATAAGGTCAGATGATGCGTAACATCACAGCCTCTCCTTGACAAATGTCAACCCCGCCTTCTCGTGGTGTATCTCGTTCCCACTAAAGGGGCTCTGACGACCGCCAATAGCGGTATAACTATACCATCGGGATTAGAGGAAATGCTATCCCACACTCACCAATCCGCTTGACCAGCGTGGTGAGTTATGGCCAAACCCCTCCAAAATGACTCCACAACTTAAACCTTGGCCCTCAGTCTCCGGCAGCTGGAATGTACCCGGCCAAGGCAGCGGCCTGTGCGACATGAAGGCAGAGGGTGCTAAGAATCCCCGGAGGACAGGACTAGGCTGCCATCTGATGCTGACCTTGGATACCTATAATGGACGCTCCCTATCTTCTGATTCAAGGCTTCTTGAATTGGAAGAGGAACTACAAAGGATCAAGTGGGACATCGTCGGGCTAAGTGAGGTAAGGAGAAAAGGAGAAGATCTCATTGAACTGAAAAGTGGACATCTCTTCTACTATCGTGGGACAGATACTGGAAGAACTAGTGGTGTTGGATTTATAATAAAGAAGAAACTGAAGGATAAAGTTGTAGAAGTTGAAAGTTCCTCTGACAGAGCTGCACGACTCGTTATCCAACTCTCGAGAAGATACAAGGCTCAGATCATTCAAACTTATGCACCCACCACAAGTCATCCTGAAGAAGAAATTGAAGAATTTTATGATGACATTCGTCATCTAAATAATAAAAATAAGCAGCACTTAAAGATAATTATGGGAGATTTCAATGCAAAAATAGGGCAATGGCAACAGAATGAAACTTCAGTAGGTAAATTCGGTCACGGCACCAGAAACCAGCGTGGAAATACTCTCGTTCAGTTTGCAGAGGTAGAAGGGCTTTTCATCTTGAACTCCTTTTTCAAGAAAAAGCCATACAGGAAATAGACATGGAGACATCCAAATGGGTCGACAAGTGAAATTGATTTTATTATGTGTAACAAAAAAATTCGTTATAGAAGACTAGTGTGCTAAACAAGTTCAACACAGGTAGTGACCATGGATTGGTGAGAAGTAAGATGAACCTCAACACTAAACTCGAACGTGGCAAGCTCATAAGACAAACAAAATGTATTGACATAACCAACCTTAAAAAGCACCATAATACCTTCAAGTTGGAACTGAAGAACAGATTCTCTGCGTTAGAAGGCCTAACATCGGAAGAAGTGGATATTTCTGAAGTTAACAGAAAAGTAACTAAAGCTCTTATGGAAACAGCAACAAAATTAGCTGGGTCTAAGAACAAGTTGCATGTGAACAAATTATCAGGAAAACCCGAAATGTTGATGCAAAAAAAAGATAGATGAGAACAACTAAAAAAGATGTGACTTCCAAAGTGGAATATATAGAGCTATGCAAGACAGTACGAAAAAGTATCACTGAAGACGTAAGGAAATTCAACTGTGAACTAGTGAGGAAAGCAATTGAAAACAACCAAAGCCTAAAGATAGCAAAGGGACATCTCAGTGAGGGAAGAAAACAGATTATGGCACTGAGAAAAGAAGATGGTTCTGTAACAAGAAATAGGGGCGAAATTTTTACAAGAGTGAAAAATTTCTACTCCAAATTATATGAAAGTAATGATACATGTACTCCAGACATCATGAAAGGTACCAGTACCAGAGTTCTTCCAGTCCTTCCAGCAGAAGTTGCACATGCAATCAAGAACATGAAGCGGGGAAAAGCTCCAGGAGAAGATGGAATTACCGTAGACATCATACAAGAAGCAAGTGGAGAAATCGAAACAGTACTCGCCCAAATTTTCTCTCGATGCCTTAATGAAGGGAAGATTCCTTAGGATTGGAACAACGCTACAATGATCCTGCTGCATAAAAAAGGTGACATTGAGGATCTCAGGAACTACAGACCGATCAGCCTCCTATCAGTGGTTTATAAAATTTTCACTAAAGTTCTTTCACACCGTTTGAAGGTAACACTGGACATGGCTCAACCGAGAGAACAAGCTGGATTCAGGAGTGGCTACAGCACAATAGATCATATCCACGTATTGAGAGAACTAATTGAAAGAGCGAGGGAATATGAACTTCCATTGTGCATGGCTTTTATCGATTATGAAAAAGCCTTTGATTCGGTGAAACCATCAGCAGTTACAATGGCTCTGAAATCCTGCGGTATTGAAGATGCGTACATTAATATTATTAATAACATCTATGAAAGTGCAAGTGCAAAGATTCGGCTGTTTGAAAATACAACACACATAAAAATTGGAAAGGGAGTGAGACAAGGTGACACCATATCTCCGAAGCTCTTTAATGCCACATTGGAAAATTTCTTTTAATCATTGAACTGGGAAAATAAAGGGATAAAGATTAACGGAGATTATTTAACTCATCTTCATTTTGCTGATGACGTAGTCATTTTTGCAACTACCCCATCAGAGCTGCAGAGTATGATCCAGGAACTTGCTGACAAGAGTGAAGAAGTGGGATTAAAAATGAACTTTCAGAAGACAAAAGTGATGTTCAGTGCTTTTACAAGAAATGAAGATTTATCGATTGATGGAGAAAAGCTGGAGATAACAGACACGTACGTTTATCTATGACAGCAGATATCAAGTGAAGGTCACATTGATGAAGAAATTAATCGGCGTACAAAATTTGCCTGGAGAGCTTTTGGAAGAAACAGCATAATTTTCAATAGCAATATGTCATTATGTCTTAAAAGAAAAGTGTTTGATCAATGCATCCTTCCAGTGCTTACGTATGGTGCAGAGACGTGGACCTTAACTAAGAGAGACATACAAGGGCTGCAGACAACTCAAGGACTCATGGAGAGGTACATGCTTGGTGTAACCAGGAGAGATAAGAAGAGGAACTCGTGGATCCGAAAAATGACAAGAGTGAAAGACATCATGATCAGAGTTAAATCCCTGAAATGGCAATGGGCTGGACATACTGCCAGAAGGACAGGCCATCGATGGACAGCCGAAATTTTAGATTGAATTCCAAGGGCCAGAAGAAGACAACATGGGAGATGGGTGGATGAAATTCGAAAGTATGCGGAAGTGACATGGAAGATACTGGCACAAGACAGACCGTTGTGGAGGAAACTTGGGCAGACCTTCGTTCAGCAGTGGATTGATAATGGTTGACAGTGATGATGATGATGACACCCCACCTACACATGCACGCACTCAGCACGACACTATTAGGGCCACTCGTGCATTATTTATACCGAAAGGAGCCCTTGTACGCATTGGTTGGAGCCTAGTGGTTGGAATAGTTGACTGCCTGTTGGTCCCAGACTTACTGTTCCAACCACATAAGAGCCGCTGTGCATCGGAGGTCGCTACAATCTGGTGGTCCCGAGGTATTG